>CM048853.1:46425754-47666379 GCA_026545225.1 Cornus controversa | reverse complement strand
TAAACATTGTGGACAAGAGTGTTATGCAATTCATGAATATTGAAAAGGGTGATATTAAAATATGATAATTAAAGTACTAAAATTCATGTCATGTTAATAGAAGTGATAAGGTACAAAAAGGGCCGTTTCGTAACTGTTTATGTTTAGTGATTATTGTTTAAGTGTTTATATGAACAATGCTTATGTTACGTTCGTAACTGTTTATGTTTAGTGATTATTGTTTAAGTGTTTATATGAACAATGCTTATGTTACGATTTTGTTATAAACATGACTATTATTTGATAATGAAAAAACGTTTGACTTATTTTAAAAATCATAAACAGGAAAACATGTTTGTTAACCTTAAATTATTTTTAAAAAAATCAACACAATAAACTGTATAAAAAGTTAAGTTCACGTCACAACAAATCTATACTGTAACAATAAAGTAAGAAACATACATAAAAAAGAAACCAATAATATTGGGTTATATATATCTAAACTGTAAATTATAGTATAAAACTAGAATGACCTACATTCCAAAAGACCTCAACAAAAACAATATATATATAAATATAGGAAAGTTCAAAGTTTTCAATTTGTATGGAGTGAGAAGAGAGAATTTAGAAGGCATGCTCTTGCTCTTGAAGTTCTTTTTTACTACATTCTTTTCTATTTTTTGGTTTATATTTTCCTTTCAATACTAAAAATGAATGAATGATATGAGTACAAAATATCATTTTTTGTTTCTTTGACAAGGAGATGGCTGTGACCTATTTTTTTTTTCCTCATATAAGTTTTTTTTTTCCTCACGAGTATCCCTAAGTAACTATTTGTTGTTATCAAGTATATTAGTAATTATTTATATTGTACCCAATATATTTTTTCTACAAGGCAATTGATGCTCTTTAATTCTTTTACACTTGATAATTTTAATATTTTTATCGTTGTATCAAACAATAGCCTTTTATAATTTTTTTCTTTTCATTTTCTCTTACATTTTAATTAAAATAATATAATCACCATTTTAGATTAAAAAAAAGAAAAAAAGTTTTTTTTCTTAATAAACATAAATATTCGAAAAAATCATTTTGGTGTTTAGGTTTTGAAGGCTCACGTAGTGTATTGTAAATTTGTCATGTTTTTTCTCAATTAAATTATAAACTTTGTATCTATGTAAATCATGCATTGTTTAAATAATTAAGTGTTGTAAATAAATAAAAGAAAATTTCCCTAATAGAAAATAAGATTGTAGAGGTAGCTAAAAACTTCACCATTATTTTCCAATTCCAGTCATCTTTGATGGCTCTTTGTTCTTCTTTATCATTAATTAACCATTATTTTCTAAGTCCAGTCATCTTTGATGGCTCTTGGTTATTCATTCTTTATTATTAGGCATCCGGACAATAACTTCATTTCTTTATTTCATACTAATCATGCAGCTGATTTGAATTATTTATACCCTACTAGTTAGAAATCAAATCATTATATTAACAATTAAAAACCGAAATGAAAATTAAAATTAAAATTAGAAGAAAATATTGTGGGAAGATTTGAGAATAGTGCTATGATATCGGGAGAAAAGCAGACTCTCAGTTCATTAGATACAGAAAATCATCAAAATTTCATCCAGAGTTAACTATATATATATATATATATATGTTGAATTGGATAGTTTTTAAAAGTTATTTGTGTGAGTGGGGTGGTGGGTCTCACCACATGGCATCATGTGGTAGAGCCCACCACCCTACTCATAAAACACACATTAAGAAACAATTCAATTATGAAAAACAATTCAATTATGAAGAGAAATCATTATTCTTTGTTGTTTTATCAACATTTTAATTACTTTACCGATGAAGATAATTGGAGAGTAAAGTTTAAAAACTACAGTGAAAAATCACCAATTAGTGGAGTGACTGTGCAAGGTAGTGGCTTAACACTCTTTTTTTTTCCTTTTTGTTGAATAATGATACATAAGTCAGAATTAGACAATTTTCAAGAGTCATTTATGTGGGTGGGGTGGTGGGTCTCGCCACATGACGTCATGTGGTAGAGCCCATCACCTTACTCACAAAACATACAATAGAAGGCCGTCCAATTATGAAAAAAAAATCATTTTTCTTTTTTTGTTTTATTAACATTTTAATTATTACGGATGAAAATAACTAGAGGGTAAAGTTAAAAAGCTATCAAGACTTACAGTGGAAAATCACCCAAAGAAATGCTTGAATTCATTTTTCTTTTTAAATTTTTTTCACCAAAATGAATCTGATAAAATTCATAACCTGCAAGCATATAGCTGATGGGGATATTTAAATCCAATTATATGGTCTCCTCCCTTGTTGTTGAGTGATTTATTTTTAACAATAGCAGAAAAAGTGTAACAATCAAACAGCCAAGCCATGTCTAGTAAAATTATATGAAGCCTTAAACATTTACCAGTTTTTGCCTTTCCAACAACGAGTCCCATCAAATTGGCACACAAATTGTACAATTCATTGAGCAAATCAAAGCCTCAATTCTAGAAGGTTCTGGCTTCTGATAACAAAACTGCAGTTTCAGGATACTTCTGGTACATATTAAAAGGCAAGTAATGTATATGTTCACACACAAACACACACAAACACTATTGTTTTTAGGACCAAAAGACCAAGTAGTAATTTGGGAAGGTGTGTGTTTCATATATATACCCCTCTGGTGACTATTGTGTGTTGTTCTTCACTTTACATAAAGGACTTGTTACCATTTGACCTTTTGATTCTCCAGCTTGTTTTTTTGGTATCATATGCTAGTTTTTTTTTCATCACAAAAAGAATCTCAAGATATCAGACAAATGCAATATTTTCTTAAATCACTGGCCACCACCATCAATACGGCTATTGTCATAATCACATTATCATCTTCATTTTCTTCACTATATATATATATATATATACACGTGTTCATCTATAAATTATTAATCAATCTATCTAACTTTATTTGATAAAAGAAAAACAATATAACGACGTTCTATTTTCGACGAGAAAATTATTGAAGTTGAAACCAAAACTGGTATCCAGTTTGCTGCCATCTCATCACCTTTCTTCAGTCTGCCATTAAAATTCTATTGTTTTTGTTTTCATCTGCGTAGAAGATTAATTGTAGGGCCTTACCAAAGAGACTCAATAATTTGGTTCACATGCATTCATAATATATATATATACACACACACACATATAGTACATATGTGTGATTGCAAGGAAATAAGAGGCTTAAAACATATTCTATTTATGGGGATAATACATTTGTGTCCGTGTGCATGTGGGTGGGACAAGAAGGGTTCCTGTAGCCGCTATACCCCACCATACATGGCTGAGGTGTTCTTACCTTACATTTTTACAAATTTTCTCAGTACTTCAAATCCCAGTTTTCTATGATTGAAAATGTATTTTTACATTAAATATTATTGTGGTTCCTAAATTAGTGTAAACATCATATGTCTTTTTGTCACATACAATGTTGTATGATAAGTAGAAATGTATAAATTGGTAGAGTGAATGTGTGTGGTGTGTAGGATCAAGATTTTGGAATGCTTCATATATATATATGTGTTTGTGTACGTGTGTGTGTGTGTGTGTGTGTAGGATCACTGCAGCCTACCTCAAAAATGTTACAGTAGATTAAGGCCTCTATGTTGATGATGATGGTGGTGATGATGATGATTTATATGGATTTAAATGGGAAAAAGAAAGCATAGAGAGAACGAAATTTCGGTATGCTTCTTCATAATAGACTAAGCAAATGAGTCCCTCCCCTCTTTCCTATATCCCTCTCAGGCAAAACTCATGTTCCATGAAAGCAATGAAATTAATTTTCCATTCCTCTCTCTCTCTCTCTCTCTCTTTCTTAAAGCATCAGCATCAAAGATATATCTATCAGAAGGGACCCTCTTCCTCTGTTTGCTCCCATATGTAGCAAAAGTTGAGCCCCATAGGGGTTGTGTCACACAATGTCCACAAATGATAAATGGCATGCATTTTTTGGCTTGCTGATTCAGAAAGCAATCAAAGTATTCATTCCCCTATGTCTTGAGCTGAATTGGAATTTCTTTCTTCACCATTCCTTCTCTCAAGATAATAATGCTAGTACTTCAAGAAAACTATATGACATACAAGTTAATGGCCCTCATCAATTTAAAGCTTTGAAATTCATTGTCCTTTCATAGTCTCTAACGGGTAAGTGTTTCGTTGGGGAAAAGCTGTCATCCGAGTGCTCTCACTGTGAGTGCACGCTCGTGGTGATGCAACTCGGATCCTCTTCAGAGAGCTAGCACTGGAGAGGGTTCTGTACTTTGTTAAGGATGGAGATTGCATCATCAGGTGATGAAAGTGGACCATCATAAGTGGATTTCACCTGATCATCAGATATTCAACCTCTCAAGACAGGATCCTTACTCCACTTACTATTCTCTTTCTGTTGTGGGGTTTTGCCTCCTTTTTCAAGTGGAAAGTAGCATATCCTTGCTTGCAAACAACCCATCAAATTAAATGCTTCCAAGGCCTTTCAAAATGGACATAAATCAAATGCAGACAACTATAATCTATTGTCTTCATAACTGTTAAACTTGAGAGGGGAAGTGACTTAAAGGGCTGTGAAAAGTGAAAACCATCTCATCTGTAGGCGACAGCGATAGACACCCATTTAAGAAAGACGATTCCTTGAATCTTGCATTAGAAAAGCACTTACGGGCCTTTTCATGTATTTCACATTTTGAAAAGGGCTATAGAAAAAGATAGGTGGTATAAAAGTAATGAAAGAATTTCAGAAAACCAATAAAGATTTGGATATATTACAGATAGTCACCATCTCCATGGAATATATATATATATATATATATATATATATATATATATATTCTCAAAAATGGTGAACAATGGTGGTTTATAAATTATAATGGTAAAAACCAAAAGTAACAAAGCCTTTTTCTTTTCTTTTACAAATAGAATTACAAACTGTGAATCCAAAAGAAATGAAGCAAAGAGGATATGAAATGGCACTGAAACAAGACTTATTTCTGTATTTATACCATATTCCATAGACAAAATATGAACATAAGCTTGTTTCTATCACAAATATTTGGTATTAAGAAGCTGATAATTTTTGGTATCAGACCTATTTACAGAATTAACAAGAAAATTCTATAGCACACACCTGTAACCACAGGAGATGTACCAGGCCTTCTTCAAGACTTCTGTCATGACTTTTTTCCTTCTGATCAATTATAGGCTTCAAATGTTGAATACAAGCTAAGAAAATTGTCCAAAGGTGGCAGTAAGTCTCTGGAAATTCTTATTATATACGTCACCACCGCCTTGTAAAGCTTGTTGCTGCTGCTGCTTCTGGTGCCAAACACCACTAGATCCATCTGTAGTGAAGTGTGTTTCTGATTTTCCTTCGCCGTATACATCTTGAGCAGTTTGATTTTGAATTGTGGTTCCTAGTAGAAATGGGGTTTGGAGATATTCAGACCATTTGATGTCTTCAGGATAGCCTTCTGGTGGATGAATTTGGGCTGCTTCTTTCTCAGATTTTACACAATCTGCCTGACCCCATGAAAAGGCATTGTTCTCAAAGAAGGAGCTATTGCTTGGCAATTCAATAGTATTACTACTTCCATTGCTGCTACTGACATTGTTGCTAAATGTTCCGGCATCCCAGTTGTGGTGGACTCCATTGACATTGAAAGAGCCTATTGAAGGAGTGGTACTACCAGAGGGAAGACCAATGGAATTATGCTTGATAGTACGTGTTGGAGTGGTGAAAATTGAGCCTGACATGGATGAGAGCATAGTGGGTGTCATAGTAGAATTGAAACCACAAATCATCTCAGAAGATGTGAGGTTTGGATTGACAAAGTGACTCATATTTGGATTCACTGAGAGCCCTATGTTAGGCTCATAATTCGACTGCTGCTGAAAAGAGAAATACCCCCCCGCCAAGTCAGTAGCCTTGCAACTAGTGGTGGTGCTCTCATGGGAGGCAACAAACCTATCTAGGAAGAACTCATGGGTTGGTGGTGGTGGGGGTGGTGGTGTTGTCATAAGCGAGTGGCGGTCCACAGTCAAGGAAGGTGGGTTTGGATTCTGTCCTGCCATTCCCTTGTCCGAATTCTCAGCCTGGATTATGTTCATTTCATCAGCTCCTGAAGATGCTTTCTCATTGCTTTTGCTGGTTGTGGACACTTTCTCTTCACTCTCAACCTCAGATAGTGGTTTGTGAGTGTTGGGGTCAATCCCTCTTTGCCTTAGCTTCTTTTTAATTGAAGAGTTCCATAGATTCTTTATTTCGTTATCGGTTCTTCCAGGTAATTGAGCTGCAATCTGAGACCATCTGATAAAGCAACAGAAAATCAATCTCAGTATACATAAAAAAAAAAAAAAAAAACAGTTTTTGTCAAGCTAAATTCACAAAGAAGAAATAAACATAGTAGTATTATTTACCTGTTGCCTAGAACTGCATGGAGTTCAATTATCAAGTTCTCTTCTTGTTGTGAAAATGTCCCTCTCTTCAAATCAGGCCTCAAGTAGTTAATCCACCTTAGCCTGCAACTTTTTCCACACCTTTGCAGACCTGCCATTTGATCATGTAATGTGGGACAATTCATCAGAGGCTTGAGTTTTTCAGTACCTTTTCTTATGCATTTCTAGATATCCATAAAGACTGAGCAAGAAAGAAAAAAAAAAAAGGTGTACCTGCCAGTTTGGGGACAGAGCTCCAACACCCATGTCCATACTTGGTTATATGCTTTATGAGCTTTTCATCTTCTTCTGGAGACCACAGGCCTTTCCTTAGCTTCTGCTTGTAACAGCAAGAGTGCCTCCCCATGTGGCTTGCAATATTCTTCCTACTGTGCTGTCAAAAGCTATACAAAGATGGCAAAGCTCTTATTGAATAATAATACTATGTGAATTGTCAGCAAAAGGGTAGGAGGCTTGGAAGTGGATTTTGGGGGGAGAGAGAGAGAGAGAGAGAGAAAGAGAGAGATGATAAGGAGGTTTAGAAAATGAAATGGCAGCCTGGTGGGGAATCAAATTAATAGCAGGAGCCTCAAAGAGTAAGGTCACATTCAAGAGGTGATTGGAGATTGTGGTTTTAAATTTTTAATTTGATTTTTGGTATTATTTTTCATTGAAATGTGAGGATGGAGCTCCAATAATAATCTGACTTGCATATGTCTCATCAGAGTTTTGAGAATTAATGAGTTTGACAGCACTGGTGGGGCACATTGACAGATATTTATTAGATGATAAAACAGCAATTGTGAAGAATCCATACCATACAAGTCTTAAGTCAGTGAAAAAAAAAAGAAGCATCGTGGTATCTCCAGTAAAAGTTATCATTAAATTAAAAATCAAAACACTCTCGTTTTTTAGATAGTGTAAGTAAGATTCAAAAATTTATTACACTTTCACAATTTAATGGACAAACGGTCTATTCAACTGTTCATTTGGTGATAACTTTCACTCTATAAATTTTTATAAAAAAAAATAGGTTACAGAGATAAAACAAGTCCCCACATATTAAACAAAGTATAACATAGAGGATATTTTATACACTTGCTTAAGCAAACTCTTCATTTCAACCAAGTTTAACCCAAGATTCCCGTTACAAAATCAGCCCCAAGATTTGGTAAAAGGTAAGATGTTCTTGGAGATAAGAAATACCCATGATTGCTAAACCCATAGTAAACTGCTATAAATTAATGATATCAGAATCCATATACATTTATACATTTCATGTCCTTTATGATGACACTATATAATATACTAAATACATTGACCTATATCTATTTATTGAGAATTTTGTGCCACATGGCTTTACAATAACACTGGCACATATATTCTCTATCTCCCTTTGGGCATTTAAGTAATTTTTACAACTCATGATCACTTTGAAAAGTTTTATAATTGGATAGAAAGACAAGCATAAATATTTATTAGTCTTTGAAAAATGAAGGGTATCTTCTTTCCACTAAAAAAACATCTCTGCTCTACCAACTCCATATCATTAGTAATCATCCATATAAGAAAGAATCAAAGGAGATAAATAGTTGAGAAAAAAAAATTAATTTCAAAAATTAGTTGTCATTAGTTTTTCTTTTGGGAGAAGAAACTTTCTTTTATGTCTACATTCATAGTTTAAGGCTAATATATATATATATATATACCAGAATAATGAAAGAAGTAAACTGGTGTAGTTGTATAAATACAGAAGACAATCGCAATAATGGAGCTGCCCTCTATTGAATTGGGTATGTCTTACTGAAACTTGAATAAGGACAAGTTTGGATAAATAATATTCACAACTTGCAGGTACACTAAAAATGAGACAATATTAATTGTACAATATATGCCATACCATTTAGTTGTGGACTCATGACAGTATACAACTGTTAAAATAGAAACTTTTTCATTTTTATGCCATTCCCTATTTGTTTAGATCAATGGAAAATAACGCATACACACACCGATATATATATATATATATATATATATATATATATATATATATATAGGAGATGATTAATAATAAATGTAGCTACCAAGGACATGTATGCTGTAGCTCAAGGACTTGTTTGCATTATAATCAGTGTCTTATAACTTCTTGCAAACTAGTTCATCTATAGTATTTTGAAAAGCAAAACTTTTCAATTATTTGCTCTTGAGGTAAAATTTATCTATGACTATCCTACATGATGGTTAATGATCAACATAGCAAACTCTTTTCCCATATTTTTTTTTCTCTAAAAGCAAACTTAGCTACTGTATTAATGCCATTAATCCAATTTCCCCTCTATTCTTTTTCCCTACCACAAAACGATGAATAATGCTCGCATAGTGAAAGTTATCAGATACCAATCATTTTTCCGAAACGAAACAAACAATAACATACATCTACGGTGAAGATGCGAAGAAATATCACAATGCAAAAACCCTAACCCTAGTATATTCACTATTTATGTCAAATTTGTTAGTTATGCGATACAAAAATGGTTTAGTTAATTTAGAGCGAGATGCTAATTCTTAGATCTAGAGGGGGATGAATAGGTCTTCTTATCCAATTTTTATGATTGATTAATTACCACAATGATTATCAATTAAACATCCAAATCAAACTTATAATAAATAAAGTAAGGAAAATTAGAGATGACAACATGAATTTTAAGTGAAAATCTTAGGAAGGGAAAAACCATGGGAGTGGGACAGAAGACCCTAGAGAAACCAATCCACTATCTCAAAGAAAAGTACAATAGATTCTGTCACAGATTCACACTCACTCTACTCTGATAAGAACTTTGATGTGGAATATCTCAAACTTACTTTTGCGACTCGTTGTCCAATTGTTGCAGACTCTCGGCTAACTTCACAATTCTTCCAAAAGAGTAGCTGAAAGAACAAAAATACTCTGTAAGCATTATGTTCTTTTTGTAGTGATCGTTTTCTCCTCATCTCAGATAAAAGCTTGTAGTTTCAAGGAATTACTTCTGCTGCTATGATCAAACTATGTAGACATGATATTTTGAAGAACTCGTTGATTAGATTGAGAAGATCATTACAACTTTAAACACTGTGTGTGTGCGCTCTCAAAAATAAAATAATGAGAATTTTCTCTCATAAATCTCTCTTTTAGCTCCAAAAATATATTATTCTCTCTAACAATTAAATTATTGAGTCTCTCTTTTGGATTGAAGAATAAAGAGATATTTATAAGATTTAGAGTCCTTAGAATACTTGAAAAATAAGTTTAAAACTTCTAAAGAAAGTTTTAGAGAAGTGTGGGCTAACTAGGAAACCAATTCGGATCAAAAAGGAAATTTTCGCGCTCATCAGCTAAGTCGGATCGACCAGTCCTGATATTTGGGGGCTAGTGGGACTTTTGCAGACGTGTAGAAATTTCAAAGTCCTGAGAAAAGTCGGACCAGTCCTAATTTTTGGAGACCTGTGGGATTTTTCGGACATGCTAAAAATCAAAAGTTTCGAAAATAGTTCCTAATAAATGGGAACCAGTGGGACTTCTGAAAAATTCAGTTCAAGTTTAAAGCACATTTACTAGGTCCTAAGCCCACCAAACATCAAAACATAATGTCCTCACTCACATACCTGTACTAAGTGATGTGCTCATCAAATCCACGATATCGAGATACCTTTCGTTCAGCTTCGAAGATTGCAACACAAGTTCAAACAAAAATTACAATTCGTTTAACAAGGTTTGACACCAAAATTTGCCAATTACAATTATATTTCTCACAAAATTCTCAATATTGCATGAAGAATACAAAATTCTACCACCCGTAGATAAGATTTGAGTCAAAAAGTTTCAATAATCAGGTGAAAATGTGACAAGAGTGAAAGAGAATTCGGGCCACAACTCAACACATACCATGTATAACACATTTGTGTAACTAAATAATACTCTGTAAATATTTACAAATAATTATCATTGTTTTTAATTCATCTCATGATCATGTGGGGACATTGAAGAAGTAATAGCAACTTAGTGAGCAACACCATGCATAAGCTAGCTGTTCACCAAAGTAAGGACTTGCATATGAACCCTACAAAATTCAGTCCCTACCATGGTGACAATCTACAAGCATAGTTGACAGCATTACCAAAAGTTTACTTATAATGGTCCAACTCACCTTTAAATCCCCCTTTAGACGTTTTATTGAAGTTATTAAACAAAGGTAATATATCATCAAGTAAAACTGTTGATGATTAAGAGTTCTATTATTTTATATGCTATGTAATCATAGACAAGTCTTTGGTGACTATTACCATATGAGTGAATTAAACAAGAAATTAATGCTCATAAAAATATTCAGAACACAAAGCATACTAATTTTTTTATTACAAACTTTATTCTGTCGGAGTGGTTGGAATTAATTTTTAATTAAGATACCCTTTTTTCTTTGATGACAAAATATTCAACGAAAGTTGCCGTTAGCATACGAAAATCTATCCTTGTAAAGTGTTTCTCAAAAAAAAAATTCTTAATTTTCTTTAAGCAATGTCCAAAACTTTGATGTTCATATAGAATTATTACCCTCCATAATAATATTAATTTTAATAATAATAATAATTATAATAATAATAATAATGTGTATTATTAGCTTGTCTCCTTCTTGTGACATTATGAAGGTTCCTTGACCTTAGCAATGTCCTAATTGAAAACATCCCATCGTAGAGAGAGAATATTAAATCAGGCCCCATAAGGAGATACATGTAATCTCCATACCTCATCATGCACTCGTGAGCTTATCTTATGGAGGTGTATGAGCTGTTCTTGTGAAGTCAACTATGGCTACATATATGCTAATTCCCATTTGTTCTTTATTGTTTATTTGACATGTTAATTATATGCCGGCTTCGCTGTTTCTGCTAATTTTTTTTAATTAATCAAGTGTTTGTGTGCAAATTTCATCAAACTCATAAGAACATTCCACTGCATTTTGCAAGTAGTTTCAAAACCTCGGAGAAAGGAGGAGGGTTGCGTTGTAATCATCTAAACAGCATTATCCATGTTACTTATATCTATCTATATATATATATATATATATTTGTGCATTTCATTAACTAATGAGTTTCTACCTTCATATATTAGAGAAAAAGTCAGAGCAGATTAATTTTCAGTTCCTATAGGCAAAGTCCTAGCCAAGGCTCACAGTGACATTCAAATTCTAGGCTCTCACTTTAGAACTTCAACAGTTATTGAAAGGGTGCTTGATGGTTTTTTTTTTTTTTTATAAATTTTATGTCATTAGGGTACATTGACACCGACGAGAAGTACAAAAGTACAACAAGGGCAAGCTCTTAAACACATATCTTGTGACAATCAAATGATATTGGAAATTGGATATATACAAATCAAGAATCAATTTTAGGGCCTGGTACATGTCTGTATTGAAATTGCTGAGCTGGGATTCTTTTGTGGTGGATGAATATTACCCCAGAACCTAATGGCAATAGAGCCTACACTGTGGTCCCAAAATTTATCAGTAACAGAAAAAAATAGAACATATTAGATAGGGATTGAATAAGAAAAGGATTGTGGGGCTGACCTAATAAGAATATGTGGGGCTATCAATCCTCTAATTCACTCATTAGTCACTGCAACTTCAAAACAATAAGTGTCCTAATAGGTACTATTCAAGGCTGCAAAAGAACAGTGTTTTTGCAGCCTAGATTTGTTACCCAAAGCCAATATATGGTGGCTTATACACTAGTTCTGAACTTAGACTATGCTCATTATTGTGAAAAAAAATGGAAAAGCCCTCGATGAAGTGGTAAGAGTGAATAAAATTGTCGGTGTGTATATGCAGAATTGCAGATGGATAAAGAGTCTATATTTCTGCAGCCACAATTGTTAGTAAGAAAATGTATGGACATGGGCAAGTCATGTCCTCTTCAGGATGTGGCCAAAATTCTATTGATATACATGTTATCAACTAGGCTTCCAGCACAGCCAGTTTGGGGGGAGTCAATTTCTCTGTAGGGACGGGAGAGTTTCTGTACTCTGTACGAGGACAGAGTAGAAACAGAAGATGCATCACTATCCACACAACCAAGTCTTGATCTTTGGCCCATCTGATCTATGCTGAATCTCCAGGAAAGGCATCATTTGTATATAATATGTAGAAGAACGCGTTATGCTGTCACTGGTGATCCTCATTATGCTTGTTATGAGCTTTGTCAAACAAAAAAAATTACCATGTTTTGTGGTACATGCTTAAAATTTTGAGAACCATCTCACTCAAACCATATATATATATATATATAGTCCTCAAAGAACTAACATTTGAGTGAATAATGTGTCAATATATTTATTCAATTACTAGAGCATTTGGCTTTGCAGTTTTAGTGATGACTCAATGAGCAGTCACTCTGTACTGCATAGATTTAAGGAAGGCTCGATCTTATGGGGGAATTTAGACCAATGACTCAATGAGCAGTCATTTCTATAAGTATTTGATCTTTATGTGATTAACTATAAAAATGATAACATTTTGCAGTTTGTTTAGATTGTATGTGTGATATATTCGTATGGTGATGACGCGATATTTGTGGATTAAAATTAAGGAAGATAAATAGAGATTTGAAAGATCTTAATCGAATGGTGGTTTGAAATTGAGGGAGACATAATCCATATGTCCTTGAACAAATGGGAGTGCTTCTTTTTGATATTCTCAAAGCCATCTTTTCCTTAAGCCCCCTCTTTAATTACAAAGAATGACAACTAATTGACAAGAAAGAGCAACTGTCACTCCAAATTATGGGATTACACTTTATGCTTAGTCTAGTATAGTTATATATCTACTTCAGATAAGAACTTGAAAACTTTTCACTGAAAATACTACATGACAGAATGTAAAAATAGTGTGTCCACCAAACACCCCCCACCCCATCCAAATCAGTTTTTTATTTTATTTTTTTATTTCCCTGTTCATTCTAAGAATACCCTCTTAAAATTAATTTTTTCTTTATGTTACAATTATTTTGATTATGATATTAAGTGTATTTATATATATATATATATATATATATATATATATATAGCAGAAATTAGAAAAACTGTAAGAAACATTCCACATTGTTATGTGGGGAACACTGAAATTGATGGAGTTTCATTAGGGGTCCATATGAGATGACCTTAATACACCTCATTTAGTTGGACCATTAACAGTAGCAGGAAACATAACCACATGGATATCTCATAAGTGTTAGTTAAATCACAACTAAACTTGTTTAACTTTTAGTCTTGTCAAGCGATAAGCACGATGATGACAGAAGCATGAACCTCACTGTTTTTCACCTTGTTTACCCTATATGGAAACTTAAGATCTCAAAAACAATCATTAGCAGTTAAACACTTGAACTGATAAACCACTGTTTCAATATCTTTGATGATGATGATCAGTCATTTTAATGGTCATAACAAAGTGCAAATAAAAAAGGGGTTTAAGTTTAAGCCTTTGATTCATGTAAAGTTGAAAAGAAAGGGAAGGGCATGAATTATTGTAGTGGAAATTGACTTTAAGAAGAAGGCAACATTATAATAAAGGGGGGTTTGAAGCCTTTTTTTAATCCCTTCTTTTTATTTTATTTATTATTATTATTATTTTTATCTAAAGCTTTCCAAGGCCTTTAACTAAAATCAATTACTAAAACCCTTTGTCTGGTTGAAATGAAATGCTGCCTCTGTCCCCCTAAGCTTGAATAATTACATTTATGGCTTTTGCTTTGTAGTGGGAAATGATGGTGGACTTTCTTCCAACATTTACATGATGATAAACCCCCCCTCCCTTTAACTTTGGGAGAGAGCTTATGCCCTTAAATGAACTATTTTGAGATTCTAATGGTGGTTTCTTGAGTTGAGTCTTGTCAATCAATTGGATGCTAAAATACTCGTCGCACTCTCATTGGTTCACACTAAAGAACTTTTTTGTCAAATATTGTGTGATCACATTCTTAAGGAGAAGAATTTAACAAATCTAGTACGGTCATTTAACCGTCTAATCCATCTCCAATTAATTCTATTGCAATGTCGCCTTTTTAATTTCGTTCTTCGGCATATCTCAACCACTCTTATAGCCATAGGGGGACCTTGCCACACTAGTGTTCCATCATGCCAACATCACATAATTTACACCGCAGACTGCCTACTAATTGACTGAGTTTTAGTTGAGCAGTAAGGTCAATTGAAAACCATTTCATTTTTATAGTTTAAAATCTGAATTTATTATGATTTTTAAGGCAATTGGAGAAAGAATATTTATATCATACCCTATTTCAGAAAATCATACAAAAGGCACTCCCTTAGAGTTACTATGCAACCTGTGCTTAATAAGTAATATATACTTTTAACAATTCTAGACTTGATATATGTGCAGCCTAGCAGTTGCTGCTGAAAATATATGCTTGCTTGATTTGTGCAAGAAGATCCAAAGTCAAGAATCATTATTCCTATGGAATGAAACTTTTGCACTGAAAATTTCTGGAGAGAATGCAGAGTTGTGAGTGGGTGTTCTGGGGAATGGGTTTTCCCAACATAACTCAAATATCAAGTAAAAAAATAAAATAAAAAGAACAATGCTATTTGGACCTATTTTCTTAAGTTACTGTGTGTAGCCGATGGGAAAAGAACCGTCTTTTTTGCGTACTTTTTCCAGTTCTGTCGCTAGGTACCACGGGTTTTACACTGCTTACTATGCCCTTTCTAGTCTCTGGGTGTCTAGGTATTCACCTTAAACCTTTATTCATTTGAACCTCGTTCTTAACCTACTTTAAGGCTGTACCATCCCAAGGTACGCTAATGGAAGAATATTATGAATGACAAATCATAGATCGAAATGCAGTGGATAAACCCAAGTGAGTCCCATCCACGTCAATGAAAGGAAAAAAATCCCTTAAGCTATTTTTATTGGTTTGAGAAATCGGTTTAAAAATCATATTTCAAATAAAAATGGAACCAGAGTTGCCTTTAAAGACCTTTTTCTCAATACTAGTTTTTATTTAATTTATATCAGGCTACAATCATACCCAACTACTTCATGAAGTTTGCAAGACTTGGTGAGATTGGGACCTCTAGTTTTGAGGGCTGAACTTGTGTATATGTCTTAAATGTTGCATTTTTATTCCTCTTTAGTAATCTATTTTTTTTAAGAGTTGATATGTCTACATGTGCTTTGTTGTGGCATGAAAATCAGGTTTCTTTTTGGCTTTGTTCTACTGTTGTATGGCATGATAAAGTTGACTGTTTTTGAACACAGAAAATCCTTCTAGACATTAATGGATAGATTTGATTCAGAATGTTTGTACACATGGCCTTTCCTAGCACACCCCCAAAACCAAATAGTGTAAGAACACGAGAAATTAGAGCATGGTTACAGAGACTTTTAGAGAGAGAAACCAAAGATGAAAAAAAAGAAAAAGAGAGAATCTTTCTCACTTAAAATACACTGATCTTATGTCATGGTTGGTTTTGAATCATGTTGTTCTCGTACTCGTTTTTGTTCATGGCATGTAAGTTACACAGTGGGTCTCAATTTTTTTGTTTCTATATTTGTTTTTCAGTTTGTTTAAATTATCTTCATATTACTCACTTCCTCTTTCCAGTTTCTCTCTCTAAAATCACCATACTAAAACTCTGTCCATCTTCTAAATCAATTAGCATTTATTTAAGGGCAAATTACACCTACCTCCCTTCTAGATTGATTTCATAACACTTATCTCCTCTGTGTTTCCTCTAGTTTGCACATTAGTAACAAATACTCATTCTATCAATCAAACTAACGGTTATTGCTGATATCATCAAAATTTAATCTTAAAATAATAATTATACCCTATCATGAGCCACCACTTTGAGCAGACCCACTTCGAACCTTTAATCGTAGCAACATCACCTCTAACCGAGCCACCAACCACCTCCGTCTCTACCAAGCCTCACCACTTGCGCTATCAACACTCACCATTGAAACCACTGCTGAGAAGACCCAGCTTTAGCCAAACCACTAACCACTACCATCCCAATGCCGGAGCTGCCATTGAAGCCCAGACCCACCACCTCCACTGCCGCACCTAGAAGACCCATATCTCCACTGCTGTTATTACCTCGACCAAATAGACCCAATGCCGATCAGACCCACTGAACCACCAACTACACCACCATTATTTAAGCAACACCCAAAGAGTCGTGTAGATCCACTTCCCCCACCACGAGCCACCACTGTGAGTAGACCCACTTCAGACCTTTAACCGTAGCAACATCACCTCCAGCCGAGCCACTACCCACCTCCGTCTCTACCATGCTTCACCACCTACGCCATCAACACTCATCATTGAAACCACTGCCGAAAAGACCCAGCTTCGGCCAAACCATTAGCCACTGCTATCCCAATGCTAGAACTGCCATTGAAGCCGAGATCCGCCAACTTTAGTTGCAACATTTTTAAGGGTATAATTGTCCTTTTAAAATTAAATTTTAATGACATCAGCAGTAACCGTTAGTTTGATTGACAAAAGGGGTATTTGTTACCAATATGCAAACTAGAGGAGGTAAGTGTTATAAAACCAATCTAGAAGGGAGGTAAGTGTAATTTTCCCTTTATCTAAATCTTCTAACATGTCCCTCACGTGTGGCCTTTTTTGGTCTAACATGTATTTTAATTTTAATTTCAAAACGATGGTGTTTGACCTTGAAACCTTGTTCTAATACTATGTTAGCCACTATGTACTCTAAAAAATTACACTGCTAGAGAGTGTGTAACTTTAATATTTAAATCTTCTGACAAATAAAATCATAATTTTTACTTCTTTTCTAACATGGATTTTATGCTTGAGAATATGAGGTTTGTATTGAGGACAACTTGGAGCAACACATTCTCCATGGTTATGTACTAGTAAAGAGATGAGTTGAAGGGTATAATTGTCATTAAAATAAAATTAGATCAGGTTTGGTGCATGTGACCACATTGTCGTTTGATTTTTAACCCCAAATAAGTAGAATGGACCAAATTGCAAATTTGTGTGAAAGGTAGGGTGATTAATTTCCAAATTAGAAGTACAAGGAGATTAATTGCAAAAATTGATAGTTGCACTTTGTCCTTAGAACAATGCAAAAGCAAATGTGAGCATGTGTTGTGTTCAGTAATCGGGTGCCCGTTGTAGTAACCCTTGTGGACGGGTGTGAGTGGGCGGGTGCGAAGACAGACACTGGGCTGAGCTACCACACTGACAGGGTGCAGGGTGCTCAATCCCACATCGCCTGGGTGTGGAAAAGGGGATGTGCTTATATGTAGTATGTTCTCTTCAAATGGTATGAGGCCTTTTGGGGTAAACCCAAGAGCAAAACCGTGCGGGCTATGGCCCAAAGCGGACAATATCATACCATGTGTTGGAGCGGGGTATTACAGTTGGTATCAGAGCCTGAACCCAGCCGGAAGAAGTGTGCCGACGAGGACGTCGGGCCTCGTAGGGGGGTGGATTGTAGTAACCCTTGTGGACGGGTGTGAGTGGGCGGGTGCGAAGACAGACACTGGGCTGAGCTACCACACTGACAGGGTGCAGGGTGCTCAATCCCACATCGCCTGGGTGTGGAAAAGGGGATGTGCTTATATGTAGTATGTTCTCTTCAAATGGTATGAGGCCTTTTGGGATAAACCCAAGAGCAAAACCGTGCGGGCTATGGCCCAAAGCGGACAATATCATACCATGTGTTGGAGCGGGGTATTACACCCGTTTACTGGCACAGAGTCCAACGTAGAACTCATGTGTAAGATTATGTGTTGTGCACCAAAACGACACCATTTTGATGCTGATTCTTTCCACAGTCACAAATAATCTAAACAACTTGGCCCAAATCAGGCTGGATATGCAATAGTCTTTTTGGTGCTCGTTCACATGGACGACCCAACGTGGAACTCATGTTGAGGTTCTGTACTGTGCACCAAAACAACACCGTTTTTATGCAGATTCTCTTCAAAGTCTCTAGTAATCTAACCAACTTGGACCGAATCAGACGACAGATGCAATAGTCTTCTTGGTCTGTTGAACAAAATTCTTGAGGTGTTATCAATTTTTGGGCCAACCTAATTGTGAGAGAATAACATAATCAAATCAGTCTTAAAGGGATAAGCTCTAAAGTTGACCTTCAATGCCAATGCAGGTTATGCTAGGCCTACATGATCGTTGTATCTATGAATGCATAGTGTTAGATCACCTCAAAGCGACCCAACACCCCGTGTCAGAATTTCTAATTTTTTAATAAGTGAAATGCCATAACTGCCCCTGATTATTTAAATGGATTTTAATACAAAAATATCAGAATCAGAAAATGACAAAATTACCCCTCATGACTGCCATTTTTTTTCTCTCTCATCTCCTCCTCCAACCACAACCACCATGGCTCATCACAAAATTTACCCATTTCCCCCCACTAATTACTCTCTCTCATCTCTCGTCACTTCATTCTCTCTCTGTACCCTCTCATCTTCTCCATCCTCTACAATGAGAAACACATCATTTTCTCTGTACCCTCTCATTATCTTTTTGTACCATATTATGTGGCCAAGCAAACTAAACGATGACATTACAAAGAATAATCATATCGTATTCAAACCCTTGACCCCATTCCCACTATGTTCAACCTCCACTGCTCATTCTCTCTCTACTTCCATCGTCGATTACCACTACCTCTCCACCGTCAAATCTAAAGACCAGCTCCTCAAATCTTACACTAACACCCCCCAAACAAACCCTCGCATTCATTCTTTGGAAAACCATTGGACGACTGTCTGGATCCTGACAGTGAAGGGCTCCGCTGATGAGGAAGGTCACCTATTTAGCAATGATGAAGTGGTTTTGTTGTAAAGGTATCTTAAAAATCCATTGCTCCTTGTTGTTGGATCTGTATATGATTGTGGTGATGAATTAGATGATGAAGAGGATGGGCTTGAATTTCTTGGGGGGTGTGTGTGTTTATGTGTGTATATATATACATTTGTGTGTGTATATAAAGAAATTGATGGGTTAGATTGTGAGGAGCAAAAAATAGGATTTGGTGACTGTGGTTGGGATTATGGTGGTGGTGACTATGGTTGTGGAGCCAGGTGTAGGGTTGGGATGGTTGGGGTGGTGGTGGTGGTGGCGTCGCTGGTTTGGGTGGTGGGTTTTACGTTGCCAGTAGGGGTGACAAAATTCGATATGACCCGCTAACACGACTTGAAATCGACACAAAGTTAGTGGGTTTGAGTTTGGGTTAAATAGGTTCGGGTTGTAAACGGGTCAACACGATTACAACACGAAAAAAAAAATGTCGAGTTCGGGTTCAACCCGTTTAACCTGCATAACCTATTTAATTTAATGGGTCGTGTTAGGTCAACACGACCCGCTTAACCCGTTAATATTTATTAATTTATTTTAAAATGTAAAAAATATAAAGCTTAATATTGTAAATTTGTTTTAAAATATTAAAAACATATAAACATATATTTTCACACTAGTTGTTCTGACGTCAGCTTTTAAGATTAAATTTTGATAATATCAGCAATAACTGTTAGTTTGATTGACAAAATGGGGTATTTGTTACCAATGTGCAAATTAGAGGGGGTAAGTATTATATGCCAAAACATAGAGGAGATAAGTGTTATAAAACCAATCTAGAAGGGAGGTAAGTGTAATTTGCCACAAAAAAAAAAAAAAAAGCTGACATGTCTTATTTCTTTTTCTCTTATTTACTTTTTTCCATTAATTTTTTTTTTCATCTCTCTAGTAACAAAAAAAAAATGCCAAAAAAACTAAAATCGAGCTATTGACTATTGAGCACCTTTGTGCCTTTAATATATTCAAATGGACCTTATTATATGATTAATTGGCCCAAATTGTTTTGTAACATTAGACAACTGTGACAAAAATTGAAAATGAGGCTATTAAAAATCATCGCGCGCGCGCACACACACACACACATATATATATATATATATATTTATTTATTTATCATTGCAAAGACACTAAATGCCAATCCATCAAAGACAAAATCAAAATACAATATGAATCTTAAGGCATGTTTTTATTTTCTTTAACCATTTTTTTGTATTCACATTGTCACTTTGATTTGAACAAAGTTTAACACATCTTTATATTTATCCTACCACTTCTTACTTGTATATTTGTCTTTTTAACTGTGAAAGAGTATAGTGTAAATTCATTAAAAAAAGTTTTTTAATGAATTTTATTTCCTTTTGAGCCAAACATAGTCCAAGGGTGAGCATGGGTCTAGTACTCTAACCGGCTTCGGCCCGAACCCTTGAGGTATTACCAATTATTGGGCCAACCCAACTAGCTTTTTGGGCCGGTTGGACAAAATTATTGAGGTATTACCAATGATTGGGCCAACCAAACTAGGCAGTGTGAGAGAATAGCATAATCAAATCACCCTTAAAGGGTTAGGTATGGGCTCTACTGTAGCCTCCTAAAGGTTTGGCTACATGATCGTTATATCTATGAATGTCATAAGTCTTGGATCACCCCCAAAGCAACGCAACTCCAACAAGTTATCCAAGCAAAAGTCAAAGAGTAAGGGTCCGTTTGGCATTACTGATATAATGAAAAAATTGTTTTTATTAATAAAGCTGTTATAAAATTGCTGTCATTTCTTTTACTCATATTTACTTCTTTCTTGTTTTTTTTTTAATCTCTAACACAGAATGCCAAAAAAAACTAAAATCAAGCTATTGAGCCTCTTTGTGCACTTAATATATTTAAAATGGACCTTTTAGATTAAAACTTCCATGTGACAGAATTATATTTAAAATGGACCTTTTAGATTAAAACTTCCATGTGACAGAATTACTCTACAAAAAGAATGCCACATTCATGTACAAAATACAAATTGCATGACTCATTAAAGGAATGGATAACACATGAAATTGTCTTATGAAAAAAATGGCTGTCCTCACTGGGGCAAAATATAATCAAAACACTACAAACACTAAATGTTTTACTTTCTTAATTTAATTAAGAAATGCCACCCTTAATCTTGAGCCCAAAAAAATATATTATTTATTTGAGATATTGGAGAAAATTAAATAAAAGATTACCAATTTCCTGATATCTTCACGTATGATTCGTTGTTGAGATATTGATTTGGTATTGTAAAATGATACTAACCTACTTTGGATCAATTGTTGAATGGTAAGTCACAATCTTGGATATAGAAAAACTATGAAAGGAAATAGTATTATATGCACGCATGCATCGAACAGGAAATAGTATTATATTCACAACAAAATTCTTTTGTCAGACAGTCAGAATTGGGAATAAATCGAAATCAAGTTTCAAATTTATTTGACTAACAAAATGACACGTAAACTTCTATAACTCATGACCCGGTTTTCCTGTTTTCTTGCGATTGTATATTTAGTTCTCTTCGTTGTTTCTGGTGGATTAAATATTCATATTATATCAAGTTCTTGTATTTTCTATTCTATGATTCATACTCTTCTCTATGTGTTGTGTAGCAGACATTAATGTTTAACTAACTTATGAGTGCGAAAACGGTTTATTTAATTTAGAGTGAGATGCAATTTCTTAGACCTAAATGGGTGAATAGGTCTTCTTGTCTAAATGACTATCAATTAAGCATCCAAACCAATTCTAAATAAATAAAGTAAGGAAAGTTAGAGATGACGCTAGAAATTTTATATAGAAACCCTAGGAAGGAAAAAATCATGGGGTGAGGCATACGCTTCTAGAGAAACCAATCCACTATCTCGAAATAAAGTATAACAGACTCTATTCAAGACCCACACTCACTCCACTATGATAAGAACTTGATGTGTAACGCCTCAAACTTAGTTTTGCGACTCTTCGTCTAATTGGTGTAGACTTCCGACTAAAGTCACAATCCTTTCAGAAGGGTAGCTGAAAGAACTCAAATATCAAGTAAAAAATAAAATAAAATAAAAAGGACAATGCTATTTGGACCTATTTTCTTAAGTCGATGTGTGTAATCGAAAGGAAAAAAAACTATCTTTTTTTGTATCCTTTTTCCATTTTTGTTACTATCACGAGTTTTACGCGGCTTACTATGCCCTTTCTAGTGTCCGAGTGCCTAAGTATTCACCTTAAGCCTTTATTCATTTCAACTTCGTCCTTAACCTACTTTAAAGCTATACCATCCCAAAGTGCTGCTAATGAAAGGATATTATGAATGACAAATCATAAATTGAAATTCTGAACAGTTTGATGCTGTGGATAAACACAAGTGTGTGTCTCATCCTTGTCAACAAAGGAATAAAAACCCCTTCAATTATGTTTATTGGTTTGAAAATTCAGTTTAAAAATAATATTTCAAATAAAAAAGAACCAGAGTTGCCTTTTAATACCTTTTTCTCAATACTAGTTTTTGTTTAATTTATATCAAGCTACAATCATACCCAATTAATTCATTAAGTTTGCAAGACTTGGTGAGATTGGGTCCTCTAGTTTTGAGCGCTGAACTTGTGTATATGTCTTAAATGTTGCATTTGTATTCCTCTTTAGTACTATATTTTTTTTTTAAGAGTTGATATGTCTACATGTTTTGTTGTTGCATGAAAATCAGGTTTCTTTTTGGCTTTGTTCTAATGTTGTATGGCATGATAAAGTTGACTGTTTTTTAACACAGAAAATCCTTGGAGACATTAATGGATAGATTTGATTCAGAATGTTTGTACACATGGCCTTTTCTAGCACACCGGCCCCCAAAACCAAATAGGGCAGGAACAGGAGAAATTAGAGCATGGTCACAGAGACTTCTAGAGAGAGAAACCAAAGATGAAAAAAGAAAAGAAAAAGAGAGATAAAAGAGAATCCATCTCACTTAAAATACACTGATCTCATGTCATGGTTTGTTTTGAGTCATGTTGCATGTTGTTCTCATACTCGTTTTTGTTCATGGCATGTAAGTTACACAGTGGGTCTCAATTTTTTTGTTTCTATATTTGTTTTTCAGTTTGTCTAAATTACCTTCATATTACTCACCTCCTATTTCCAGTTTCTTTCTCTAAAATCACCATCTCCACTGCATCTCTCTCTTAATAAATCGGCATTTATTTAAATTCTCTAACTTGTGCCTCACGTGTGGCCTTCTTTGGTTCAACACATATTTTAATTTGAATTTTAAGACGACGGTGTTTAAACTCGAGACCTTTCTAATACGATATTAGCCACTATGCACTCTAAGACTTTATTTGGATAGACAAGAGACAAAAGAAAGGAAATGATAACATTAGTTTTGAAAGAAAAGAAAGGAGATTAAATGATAGCAATAAATTCTATTTATATTTGGATAAATAAGAAAGAAAAGAAAAGAGATGATAGTATTCTTCTTTGGATAAAATATGAGAGAGAAAGGATAACGATTAAATCACTATCATATCATTTTATATTCATGGGATATGAATAGAATAAATATTTTTCTTTCTAATTATTGAGGGTAATTTCAAAATTATGAAAGTAATACTTAAACACTATCATTTTCTTTCTAATCTTTTCATTTTTGAGAGGATAAAATATGAGGAATAATTATGCATCCTTCTCTCTTTTTATAATTTTTTTTCTTTTAATAATGTCTATCCAAACACAACACTGTTTTTGTTTTTCAAAGTCTTTAGTAATTTGGCCCGAATCAGACGGCAGATGAATAGTGTTTTTGGGTCTGTTGAACAAAATTCTCGAGGTGTTACCAATTTTTGGGCCAACCTAACCTGGATGTGAGAGAATAACAGAATCAAATCAGCCTTAAAAGGGTTAGGTATGGGCTCTAGATTTGGCCCTCAAGACCAGTGCAGGCTACGCTTGGCCTACACGATTGTTGTATCTATGAATGCATAGTGTTAGATCACCTTAAAGCGACCCAAGTCCAATAAGTTAATCCGAGCAAAAGTCAAAGAATAAAGGTATTTGATAAAACTGGAAATAAGTACCAAAGATCTTAATAGTTAAATTTTAAAGGTAGAAAAGTTAAATAGAATAAAAATATTTTATTTTGTCTTTTATAAAAATAAGAGCAAAATAAGTATCAATTTTTTTATATTAAACTTTATAGTCCTTGCCTTCCATTTTTGAGAGGATAACAAAATATACTGATTATGCCAAATTTGTATTCTTCCAAATCCCTCCATTTTCTATCTTTTCCTTCCAAAATTTTATACCAAACATAATATACTATTTTCCTATGTTTTTAAATGGTAATAAATATAGATCTTTTATATATATATATATATATATATATATATATATAATAATAATTTATTTATTTATTTGAATTTTAAGCATTCAGTAATAAGTGAAATCACTATTATTTAAAATTTTATTCCATTTTAAGTAATGCTTACTTTTTAAAATGATACTAAAAAAAAGATATCAAAACACATTCAATTGAATAAGAACTTAATTTGTTCATCATTAAGTGTTCATCATTTGTTCATCATTAGACAGCAACTAAACTCTATTACAATAGCATTTTCTCTGGGTTTATGTCTCTTAAATGGGAGACTATAAAATTTAATTATTAAAAACGAAGGAGCTTAGCCCCTCGATTTGGGAAGGTTTTTGCTCCTCTAAATTTTCCTTTAATTCCAAATTCATCTTGAGTCCTATTGAATGCTTCATGAAATTTGCATTTGAATTTGAATCTGAATCTAAGGACAACTAAAAATAACTGTTTAAAAGAATAATAATGATATACTAGTAAAAAAAAAATAAAAGAAGCTGACGTCTTTGGTTTGCTGTTTATAAGATATCATCTCATTTCTTTTACTCTTATTTACTTCTTTCCATTAATTTTTTTTTCATCTCCTGCAACAAAAAAAAAAAAAAGCCAAAAAAGCTAAAATCGAGCTATTGACTATCGAGCACCTTTCTGTCTGTTAGACTATATATTTCCTATTATATCTATTGTTAAATTTTTTTTCTTTTATTATCCATGTAATATATATATATATATATATATATATATATATATATATATATATATATATATATAAAATGGACCTTATTGTATATTGTTAATTGACCCAAATTGTTTTGTGACATTAGACAACTTTGACCAAAAATGAAAATGAGGCTATTAAAAACCATGGTCCACATTTTTTTTTTTAACATTGCAAAGGCACTAAAGTCTAATCCATCAAAGACAAAATCAAAATACCACATGAACCTTCAGGCATGTTTATTTTCTTTAACCCTTTTTTTGCATTCAGATTGTCACTTTGACTTAAACAAAATTTAACACATCTTTATATTTGCCTTACCACTTCTACTTACTAATATATTTGTCTTTTTTTTTTTTTTTTGTCTTTTTAAATGTGAACAAGTATAGTGGTAAATTCATTAAAAAGAGTTTTTTAATAAATTTTTATTTTCTGTTGTACCAAACATAGTCCAAGGGTGAGCATGGGTCTAGTAACTCTCACCAGACTTGGCCCGAATTCTAAAGGTATTACCAATTATTGGGCCCACCCAACTAATTTTTTGGGCCGGTTGGACAAAATTATTGAGGTATTACCAATGATTGGGCCAACCTAAGCAGGCAGTGTGAGAGAATAACATAATCAAATCATCCTTAAAGGGTTAGTCTTAGATATGGGCATAACCGTTGCCTCCTCAAGGCTTGGGCTACATGATCGTTATATCTATGAATGTCATAGTCTTGGATCACCCCCAAAGCTGCCCAATTCCAATAAGTTATCCAAGCAAAAGTCAAAGAGTAAGGGTCCGTTTGGCATTACTGATATAATGAAAAAAAGTGTTTTTTATTTATTTTATTAATAAAGCTGTTATAAAATTGCTGTCATTTCTTTTACTCTTATTTACTTCTTTCTGTTTTATTTTTTTAATCTCCAACACAGAATGCCAAAAAGAACTAAAATCAAGCTATTGAGCTACTTTGTGCACTTTAATATATTTAAAATGGACCTTTTAGATTAAAAGTTCCATGAGACAGAATTACTCTACAAAAAGAATGTCACATTCATGTCCAAAATACAAATTGCATGACTCATTAAAGGAATAGATATCACATGAAATTGTATTATTAAAACAGAGTTGTCCTCACTATTTGTCGTAAAATATAACCAAAACCCTACCACACTAAATGTTTTACTGTCTTAATTTAATTAAGAAATGTCAAATCCAACCATTTAATCTTGAACAAAAAAAAAAAATTATTTATTTGAGATATTGGAGCAAATTATATAAACAATTATTAGTTTACTAATATCTTCATGTACGTCTCGTTGTTCATATCTTGATTTGGTGGTGTACAATGATACTAACCTACTTTGGTTCAATTGTTGGATTCACACCATTGGATACAGAAAAATTACAGGAGAAAATACTATTGTATAGAAGAATGTATCCACAAAATTCTTTTGCCAAACAGTTTGAATTGTTAACCAAATAGAAACATCTTTAACTTTAAATTGAATTAAAGTTTCTGAAACAATAAAATTCTCAGGAGCTAAATAAATGTGTGAATAAATGAAAGTCACGTATTCAAATTTCTTTGGCAACAAAATAACAATAATAACTGATTTTCCTTGTTCCTTTTTCTTCTGTCGGTTGTATATTTAATTCTCTTCGTTGTTTTTCATGAGTGTTGTTTTTTTCTTTCTCTTGTGTCTATTGTATCTTTAATTGTCTTCGTTGTTTCTCCTGAGTTAAATATTTATAGTATATCAACTCCTTTCTCGTCTCGTATTGTCTATTGTATGATTTATACTCTTTTCTATGTGTGGTAGATATTGATGTTGGATTAACCTGTGAGTTACGCGATGCGGGAAGAGTATAGTTAATATAGGGTGAAGTACAATTCATTACACTTAAGGGGTGAATAGGTGTTTATACATAAAATAAATAAAGCAACTAACTAGAGATGCCAGCAAAAATTTTACGTACAAACCCTAGGAAGGAAAAAATCACCGGGTGAGAGCTGCATACCAAAAAAATCAATAATCAAAATTCTAACATTAAAGCTCCTTATTTGACTATCAAACAAGCTGGAGACAAAGATATTGAGGACAAAGTAAGAATCCAAGTAGGAGCCATTATAAATAATAGATTAATGAAATATTATAAATAAATGTATATTGTAATATATTAATTAAAAAAAGAAAACGAAAAACAGAACAAATTATTCTACAAAAAGTATTATAGGTAAAAAATTAAAATAGGAATTTTATAAATAAAAAATGTTATCAAATGCTTTGCATTTTTAACAGTAGTATAGATAGATATAAATATATCTTTAAATAAGTGAGTTATATATTAATAAAACTTTAACATGATTGAACCGAGTGAGTTTGTGATTTAGTTTAAATGCTTTATTATTATTTTTTTAATCTAGAAGTAGATGGATATAAGTCATGATTATGGAGTTGTTAAACAAGACCCACTTAATATACTTTATTCTTCTATTCATTTTCTCACTATAAGTGAATGATTCTTTAGTCATAATTATGGAAATTTGAGAAATAAATACTCAATTAGAAGTCCAAATTCAGATTTGTTCAGGCTGGGAATTCTTCTTGAATATTTCTACCACAAAGGTATCTTATTAAAAGGCAGCTAGTTTTGCCACTCACTTACAAGCATGTACTTGAGCTTTTCTTTATTTGCAAAAACAAAGCAAGAACAAAAAGTCTATATTGAGTTAGATAATTCTGATTTCGAATTCAAGTTGTATTGCTGCTCAAATGGATATTTCAATATTCATCCAGAATTAGTATAGACAATGTGATGGCAGAGGAAATAATGAATCCATAAGAAAGGGCTACTCCAATACATGCAGGTCAAAGAAGGATTAGACATACGCAAATTTACCTTTCAGGAAGAGGCTGTTGTTGAATTTGAACTCGTGATCTCAAGGCCACGATAAAACAATCTTACCGTTGCACCTAGGCTCACTCTCAAATAATGAATCTATACTAAAGTTTCAAATATTGAAAAATAATGAGTAATAATCTCTTTCTTATCGGTGAGAAAGAAATTTTTTATCACATTCAACAATCACTATACTTGGTGTGAATAAATTTCTTATTCATCGGTGAACAAATATCATTTCTAGGCAAAGAACACAATGCAATATCACTTTGTGGTGGCTTCCATATGTAGTTGAGTGCCTTTTTTTTTCTATTAGGAAATTCAGGCCTTTCACAAACAAAAGTGTTTTAAGAACGCAATTTAAATTCCCCAAATTATCTATTATTGCATAATTAATCAGCTTCCATATTCAGCAAAGTGCAAGAGAAAATGAGATAATACCATTGCATATTCATGACTCTATTCTGCTATGGATAAGAATTTCCTTTGAATCCATCAACTGTGGTTGTCGAACTAAAAGCGCAAAGGACACTTTTTTATTTTGTGAGCTTCACATGAGAAGCTTTGAAGCCATAAATTACTTGCTTATTGCACTCTTAAATGAGACTTATCTGAAAAAGACTGTTGAGAATTGAGATACCACAAGAAGTATAAAATCAGTACTCATCACGCTTTGTTAGGGTTAAATATCATTGCCATATTGCTTTACACTTGTAAATTTTCCATTCTTTTCCTTTGGTGAACTTTTTCCTTTTAGTTTTTTGGATGTAAATTTGTTACTTCTACTTGGATGCTAATTAATTTTAAATGAGTAATGTATGAGTTGTGCGGTGCGGAAGCAACTGTGACGGTTAAATTTAAAATCTAGAGAGAGTATGATTATGTTTATTCGTTTTTTTGCTCAATCTTTCAAATTATCTAATTTTTGTAATTAGCTATCTTCGGTGTCAAAACCAAACATGATCGAGTTGTAATCTTTGTGTTATATTCTTATTATTGATCATGTAATTGAAATCTCAGAGTGAGCATGAAGTTCTACACCAATCATGCAAGTGTACTTCAAATGATGAAACTTGAATCTTCGAGAAAAGCCATCAATGATCTAAACAAGGATTCGTTTGATTGGAATTTCGAGATGCTTTCGAGTGCATGAGGACATTGTTGATCATATATAAGAGTCACGTAGTTAAGGTAAAGTGATAAAAACACATATATTTCAAACCAGAAGATTCCGACCTTGAATAAAGTGACTTTTTAGTAAAATTGCTTAACTACTCAAGGTTGGACTGGTCCAGCTCAAACCTGGACCGGTCCAAGAAGTCTCAAGATCTTAATTTGTGATAGACAAAAGTCTGGACTAGTCCAAGAATAGGCTGGACTGGTCCATGCTTCTACTCTGGCAAATTTTGTCCTGAAGAGTCTTGTTTTGACCCATATTTGACCTTGAACTTTCCAAAAACGTTAGGACTTATTTCCTATTAATTTTCAACTTGTTTTCAAGAAAAATTAGGATTTTTAATCTCTATAAAAATCTCATATGATTTCTCTCTCAGGATGCTTTTACAGAGTTTTCAAATAGATATCAAGCTAAAAATTTCTAGAGAGAAAGTATTGAGATATTTTTTTCGAATACTGGAAGACAATATAATTTTCACAATGGATCATTTTAATGATGAAGGAATCTTTGATCACTATAGCAAAGTGGTTGGTTGTAGGCCAATAAAGTATGAACGAAACTTTGATTTAGATCGTATATGGTAAGGCTATCATTTGGAGTTTGTGCACTATTTTAGAAACAATGGTCGGGGATTACTAGTTAATCTAGGCAAGAATTGTGTTCCCGATATGGTTTGCTACTTCTATAGCAATGTGTTTGCTTATAGTGACTGTGAGCTATGAATGACAGTGAAATATTTTGGAACAGAAATCAAGGTGACCACCCAATTAATTTCTAAGATTATTGGATTTTTAGAGGCACAAAATGGTATGATTTTTTCTTATATAAATACTGAAGAGAATCGATCAAGCATGGAAGAAATCATTAGGATGTTGTGTGAAGCGAATGCTCCATTGCTTGAAAACATAATTCTAAGTGCCTACATCACTGACAATGTCTTTACATTGAACTTAATTGTCTCTTATACTCTTGACCCTCATGATCATAAAAATGATTTGCCACAGTATCGAGGTGAGATCCTATATCACATTGTGAATAGTGATAGAATTAATGTGCTGACTACTATTTTGAAGACTATGATTCAAGAGACAAATGATTCTAAGCCTACCAATGCTTTGCTTTTTCCTTTAATTGTGATAAAAATTATTAAGGCAAAGAATATTTATATTATTCAAATGCTCTAGTGATGAAACCCAAAGGGAAGTTCACGACTTTAAAGGTTAAGTCTTCAATTACTAACAAGATGAAGAAAAGAACTCAAAAGAAGGCTGCAAGATATCATATTGTGGATGAGGTTGTAGATGATAGTGATGACAATGCTTCTATTGACGGACTTTATGTTTCGATTCATGACCTAAGTCAACAAATCCTTATCTAGGTAACTTGGTATCTGGTACAGAAATTATCTTCGCTGTTTCGAGATTAATGAAAGCCATATCTTTTGTTAGTTCATAAGCCAACCAATTGAACAAAAAAACTCAACCATTGGTGCTATTGTTTGTTTCATGGCACATAACCAGACCATAATAGTCACCTTCCATCTTATAGATAATCGATAATGCTTTTAACTTTTCACAAAAGCATTATTTGATTATCATATATGCTTTCTTGTCTCACCAGTCACCACTAATCCATGTTGATTCCATACACTGTTTTTTATTACACTATTTGGTGGCTCCTTACAAGATAGGCTTTTAGGGTGTCTGCAATACAAATTGTATACCATTTTCTAAAACTGTTCTCCGTTCTAGTTAGAATTATAAACTGTATCCAATTTGTTGAACTGTAGAAGATGAGGATAAGAGTCCAAGGACATGGTTGAATCTGATAGATGTGTGTTGATCGTGGAGTGCACAAAATAAAGGTCACTCAATCAGGCAATTCACTTTCGTAATAATGTCAAATAGAACACGTTACGTATACATAATGCTTGAATGCTGACGTGAAATGTTGATGCCATAAAGGCTCTAAGGACATACAACACAAACATAACCACACAAAAATTGATAAACATTGAGTGGTAGGTTCTTTTAATCTTTTAACACATGAAGCAATAATGCAGTGAGTCACGTGTAACAAATGACCCAGCTTTTGATGACTTGGTGGACCTAACCTAATACATAAACGATGGCTCTTCACTAATCCTTCAAGGATGATCAATGATCATATTCAAAAAATGATTTTCAGTATCATATCAACTGTAAATGCACAAGGGCTCATTTTAGGACAAAAAATTAATAACTTCACAATTCACTTCATGTTAAATGAACAGTAATATAATTCAGACTATCTGGAGAAGCAATCAAGTACATAAAAAGCATACATAGAGCTTCCAATCAATCATTGTCATCCTTGCCTTTCCTTTTTCTGTAAATCATCATCTTGCCTTATTCCATATGAACAGAGCATCAGATATGTAAGAATATGGAAAATCTAACCAGTACACTACTAAAACAAACACAGAGAGAGAGAGAGACTCATACAGTTTGATTTCATTCTTTAAACTGCCATTCCCTACGACACATAGGGCAATGTGCTTGAGTTGTCTGCGAATTCACCCATTTCAAGATGCAATGAAGATGAAACGCATGGTTGCATGCACCCCAGACTGTAAGACAAGTGAGTAATTAATTGAAGTTTTTATCAAGGAAAATTATATTACTATAAAAAATTGAAGCGAAGTCCAAATCTATCAAAAATACACTTAATAAAAGGATATATCATAAATCAACTAAAGAGCTAAACACCAGCAACTAGTTGACATATTGACAAATCATATGCATTCTCCAGTATTGAATGAGGTCCGTTACTTTTAAAAAAAAGATTAGTATGAAATTGGCACGGCAGGGTCAGTGACCACATACTTTAGCCAAATTTAGAGGAACTACTTAGGAAAGAGAAAGAGAGCAATGTTGTAAAAGATATTTCATTTTAAGTCACTTTGGATTTCTTCAAGGATCAGTGGCAACAGATTTTCAAAATCTCATCTCATAGTTATTGCACAAGGCAAACAAAAGTAGTGAAGCTTAATTTCAAATATGGCAACTAAAATTTGATCTCCAAAGCATTCGTTATGCCTCATACACCATTGAAAATTCACTGACAAATTTCCACAAAGTAGGACTCGGATGCAATTTAGAGAACACTGATAATTTAAAACTTATACGTAAATGATAAATTATGCAAGAAAATACAACAACATTTACAACTAGGGATGCACACGGTTTGGTTCCTTACGGTTTTTGGTGAACCGGAACTGGAACCATTACCAACCGTTTCTTAATTTTGGAACCAGAACCGTTAAGTTCGGTTCGGTTCAGTTCCGGTTCTCCAATGGCTCCTTATCAATTTTTTTTTTTTTTTTTAACATTGGCAAGATACACACTGATATTTGCACACCCCTAATTATAACAATAAATTAGAAATTATTAGTATTTATTTATATATCTTATATTATATAAATTTACAGAAGATTAGAACTTAGAAACTGCTAGTATTTATCTGTATATTATATATTTTATACTTTATATAAAAATAGAACACTAGAATTTAGAACTTATTAGTATATATATATATATTCTAACGGTTCCGGTTCCTTGACTTGGAACCGGAACTGTAGTGAATGGTTCCTAAAATTTGAAACCTGAACCGGAACCATAGTCAAGGATTTGGTTCAGTTCAACTATAGTTCCTTACGGTTCCGGTTCTTTATGCACCCTTATTTACAACACATGTTGGCAAGGCATTTCATAAATGAAACCAGTAACTTACTAAGTGGGCAATCATCCCCAGGGAGTTTACAATCAGGACAACAACCATCAAATGCCATCCTACAGATACCACATGTTTCATCCTGCGCATCCCAAGTCCATGAAGCAACAGCATGCCACCTATAATTAATAGAAGAGTAAAATATTACAGCTCCCTGCCATATTAAAAAGATCAAGTAACTAGCAATATTTACTTGGAGATTAAAGGACATACTCTGGTCATGAGCCCAACAGTGTTTCATAAAGGAGAAGGTCAAAGGAAAACTGATTCTACAAAGAGCTCAAAAATATGTTGCATTTGCAATAAATGATTTCAAGAAGGTTGAATCTATAAATGAAAAACAATATGTTACTCCTCTTAATAGCCAATAAACTCGCCCCAATGTTGCAGAAATTAGATTTCCTAAACAAGTACTTGTACCAAATAATAACATAGAGAGTACATATACAAAACCAAACTAGAATACTATATACAAAACCAAACCAGAAAACTAAATACAATGATTTGTCTAATAACAAGTAATCATAGTACAAATCATAATCCCTAAACATAAACTTCCTCAACAGGCTAGTAGGATAAAATTATCATAGATGAATCAAGAGATCTATGACTCATCCAAAATCGTCTTAAATATTTATAGAACTCAAGAGGTCAATCTTTTATCCAAATTATAAAGTTTTTGGTGTTTTCAATATAACTAATTGCGAAAGAGTGTGATGATTATAATTTTAATGTTTCAACTTCTCAATCCATTATAGACATGGATGGGGAACCAATAATCACTTAAATATGAAATCACATTAATCCCATATGAAGTGAACAATTTAGGATTCTAAACTTTTTCTACTTAAATAATTCAGATTTTAGATAGTGATTAAAAATCTGGATTAAATTTAACAAATAATTTGAGATTGAGGGTGAGAAAGGAAAACGCCATCATTCTTAGGGTATATACCGGAAATATGGGCGATATTTCAAACAATTTAGAAAATTTTCCTTATATTCAGGACATTTGCAAACAAATTCCAGCAATATCACCATAGGTGATAAGTTTAGATTCTTTTTATTTATTGTTGTGTGTTAGTAATAATTTGGATTTTATATGCACAAATGAGGAATTCAGCAATAATTTTCGAATCATGTGGCAAATGGCATATCAAATTCATCAATTACCACTCCAATTGAAAAAATTAAACTATCTTCATCCCAACAAGTAACAAGATGTTATAATCCTTCCACCACAAAATGATCCAATCAGATTTTTAAAAAAAATTAAAAATATCAGGAATATAAGCTAACAAGAAGAACAACATCAAGACTAAATATAAATACACATATACACATACAGCTATATAGCAATTTAATTTAGAAGAGGGACAAATATCATGAGAAGGATACGTAAGAGTTTGACTTTCATCTTCTTCCCCCTGCAAAACAAACACCTCAAGGTTTACAAAATAGAAAACATTTATTTTTTCTTACAATTACAAATATAAACAAGAAATAGAACATTACCAAAAAAAAAAACAAGAAATAGAAGATGCAACATTACAACAACACATCACACTCACAAGTAAAGTAAACAGAGAAAAGTGACTTCTTCAAGCTCCGTTTGGTTAGGAGAAAGGCCCAATGAGAAGAAAACTGACTCAAAAGTAACTTCTTTCCTTACAAAAATTCCATTTTCTTTACTTTGCCTTAACTATTTCCCGAGAACCAAACAGAAAATCAGAAAAAAAAAATTGAGGAATAACGGAGAATTAGCAATCACCAACCTTTTAAACCCCGAGCTAACCACTGAACGATCGCAGTTTCCTGCAGATGAATCGATTGAATAATACGTATTACCTGTGCTTATTTTAGGGTTTATGTGTTTTTTTTAATTTTTTCTGCCAACTAATTCCGTTTGAAATTTGAACGTGTAGGAGCGGGAAGCAAACGGGCTGGTCCTTTTCTTTTATTGCTTATTGGGCGTATAATCCAAACACCGTTTCTGAGAATTGTTGGGCTTTTGTTCTCACACCAAACCCAGCCCACTCTAATTCTCTTGAACCACATGATTGCTTCACTTGCAGTCTTGCAGTTAGGGGTGCACACGATACGGTTCCACACGGTTCTTGGTGGAACCGGAACCGTTACCAACGGTTCCTGATTTTCGGAACCGGAACCGGAACCGTTAAAGGTTGGAACCATGAGGAACCGTACCGTGGTTCTTGGTACGGTTCCGGTTCCGAACCGCGGTTCCTTAGGATTTTTTTTTTTTTTTTTTTAATGAATCTTGAAAATACAAAATATATATATATATATTCATTAAATAAATGTGAGACCTACAATCTAAAAATGGCACCCTATATATAAATAATTATTATATTATATTATAGATATATATACATTACATATAATAATTATATATAATGTATATATATTATGTATAGTAATTATATTATAATATAATTATTATATATCATATATATTATAATATAATTACTATACATAATATATATACATTATATATAATTATTATATGTAATGTATATATATATATATTATATATAGTTATTATATTATATATATATATACACATATTTAATATAAAACGGTTTCGGTTCGGTTCCAAGGAACCGTTACCCCCAACGGTTCCGGTTCCGGTACTGTTCTACTGGTCCTGGAATTGGAACCGGAACCGTTGGTAACGGTTCCTAATTTTAGGAACCGAAATCGGAACCGTAGCCATGGTTCGGTACGGTTCCCCTCGGTTCCGGTTCCGGTTCTGGTTCCGACGGTTCTTTGTGCACCCCTACTTGCAGTTATACGCTTATAGCACTAGTTAAATGAAAAAATTACTGATTAGTCTTATTTTTAAATTTTAAAGACAAATAAATTTTATAAAATTTTTGAGAAGACAAACAAATTCTACTTTTAAATACTAATAACAAATAAGTCCTATAAATTTTTTATAAAGACAAATAAGTCCTACTTTTAAAAAATATTTCCAACTAAGTTCAAATTTTATAATAATTAACTTTTTTTCAATATTGCCATTTATTTCTCAATTTTCATTAGTGCTTTTTTTTCATGCTAAATTACATTTTTTCTCTCAACTTTCAATATTTTGTAACTAATACCTATTTAAAAAAATATTAATTGTTACCAAAATTAATAATCCTAAAATATTTAAAAAATTATTTCAAATTCACTTTCTGTAAATAATCACATGTTAAAATACAATCAAATACTTTTCATTCATTACATTTATGAATAATAAATGAATTTTTCTATTGTTTTTGAATTTTCCATTTAATATTGCTTAAAGAAAACTCAATAATAAAAAATAAATCTCTATGAATTTAAGACAATGTTATCTAAAAATATTATCAAATTATCTTAATAAATTGAATATAATGTGAATTTGAAATAAAACTATTTTCTTAAATTTTTTATTTTCAATAATTTTTTTAGCAAAATAGTTTGGAGAAAATCAATTAGGCAACATACGTTATATATGAAAAGGGTAAAAGAAGAATTGTACTATTTATAAACTTTGTTAGAATTTTTTATAAAAGTAGGACTTCATTGTCCGATAAACTTTTTTTTAGGACTTATTTATCTTTGTAAAATTTTTATAGAATTTATTTGTCTTTAGAATTTAAAAGTAAGACTTCTTTATTTTTATGAAAATTTTGTAGCTCTCGTTTGTCTTTAGATTTTAAAAGCAGAACTTTTTAGGGCTACTTTAATTCACACACGCACACACCCAAAAAAAACAAAAGGAATAATTACACTTACCTCCCTTCTAATTTGATTTTATAACACTTACCTCCCCTGTGTTTTGGAATATACCACTTACCCCCCTCTAGTTTGCACATTGGTAACAAATACACCCTTTTGTCAATCAAACTAACAGTTATTACTAATATCATCAAAATTTAATCTTAAAAGGACAATTATACCCTCAAAAATGTTGCAACTGAAGTTAGCGGATCTCGATTTCAATGACAGCTCCGACATTGGGATAGTAGTGGCTAGTGGTTTGGCCGGAGCTGGGTCTTCTCAGCAATGGGATGGCATTGGGATGGTAGTGGCTAGTGGTTTGGCTAGAGCTGGGTCTTCTCGGCAGTGGTTTCAATGGTGATTGTTGATGGTGCGGGTGGTGGGTGGTGACTCTTCTGGAGGTAATGTTGCTATGGTTGAAGGTCCGAAGTGGGTCTGCTCAAAATGGTGGCTCATAGTCGGGTATAATTATCCTTTTAAGATTAAATTTTGATGATATTAGCAATAACCGTTAGTTTGATTGACAAAAGGGGGTATTTGTTACCAATGTGCAAACTAGAGGGGGGTAAGTGTTATATTCCAAAACACAGGGGAGGTAAGTGTTATAAAACCAAACTAGAAGGGAGGTAAGTGTAATTATCCCAAAACAAAAACCAACAGTGCATACTAGCTAGCTTATAACATATATATATCTATATATATATATAGAGAGAGAGAGAGAGAGAGAGAGGAGTGGAAGCACACTATTGTAACTGGACAGTGCTGCACCTGTATTAGAATCCGACAGTGCATACCAGCTAGCTTCATGCACCATGTATTAGAATCTATGCAAAGGTTCGAAAATGGAGGGAAAAAAACCGAGAGGAAAATCTCCAAAGATGAAAAGCATCCGAAGGATGGTTAGCACTTAGCACTACCATGAAGTGTTGGATTATCTCTCATTTGCAACATTGAAATTGAAAGAAGAAAAGGTCAAGAATAAAACAACTAGTACAATATATCTAGACCACTATCTCTCATCTTAGGATGTTGAAATTTGATATTGGCAAAGAGCTTTCAAAGGCATGAAATAGACTTCGAGGGTGGCAATTCAAATTCATATAAAGGCAACTTTTCTCGGCATAAAGGAAAAACTGTAATTTGATATGAAAAAGAAAAACCAATCGTTAAAACGCTAAGCGGAGGTATGATAGCCCTGTAACAATCATATCTCACCTTAATTATTGTTATTTTGTCGAAGAAATTTGAGTCATCTTATATGGTTATGAGCCTCATTTTAAGAGCCCCGATACTCTCCTATAACGATTCTAGTACCAGTGCTCTAATTTTTCAAAAACTTAATGCAAATTTTTAAAAAATTACAAACAAATTTTTAAGAAATTAATTCTCCAAAGTGTTGACATACAATAAATTAATATTTAAGTAAAGAAAGTTGAAAAAAAAAGTGATTATAATTTGAATATTATATATAATATATTTAAAATAAAAATATGTAAAAAAATAATATTACAATTCAGGTTCGGGTTGTTGGCACCTTAACCCAAGCCTAATCCTAATTAAGTTCGGGTTGAAAATTTTCAACTCAAATTCAACCCTAATTATAAAAATATTTGCACAAATCCATAAAAAATTGAACTGGGTTTTAGTTGGTTAGCCCAAGTTGCACCCTACTTGTATCTCAATGACACAAAAACTTAAAGGATTTGGATAGGCCACCGGTGGAATTAACAACTACTTTCTTCACGATAACTCTCCTACTTCGTGGTGGAGAAGCCAAGTGAATTACTTTATGTTACATATTTTATTAAGCGTTGACTTAATCGTTGAAGTGACCTCCACCAACACCTTCTAGTCCTGATCCTAACTCTTCTGATTTGCAAGCAACTCGTGCCGAGCCAAATAATTGAAATTTTTTTAACTTCAATAGTGCTCTCCCCACTAAAGTAAATTTTTGACTCCGATACTAATTACTACCTTCATGCACCATGTATTAGAATCTTTGCAAAGTTTCGAAAATGGAGATCAAAGCAAGAGGAAAACCTCCAAAGGATGGTTAGCACTACCATAAAGTGTTGGATGATCTCTCATTTGCACCATTGAAATTGAAATAAGAAGAGGTGAAGAATAAACAATTAAGAACTATCAAGAGCACTATCTCTCGTCTTAAGATGTTTAAATTTGATCTTAGTAAAGTGTCAATGTGAAGCATTAGAGAAGAGAATCTAATTAGCTCTTGCGTGTATAATCACCCATGTATCCAGTACAGTAGCCATGTGAAAAAGCACCAGAAGAGAATCTAATCTTAGAGTATAATCAGGAGTTGACTACTACAACATGTCTTCTATTCATATACATGAAGCACGGATACTGACACGGACACGGGATACAAGTACGACACGACACGAACACGGTGATACGTCAAATTTTAAAAAAATAGGACACAACATGGCGGAGATACGACTATAAAATAATATATTAATATATATTCAACAAGTTAACCAATATCCACAACACCATAAATCTAACAATAAAAAAAATAATAAATCACACATATACTTCAATTTATTACCAAGCAATTAATGTATTTTCAAAAAGGATGTTCATTATATTAAAACTACTACTAGAATCTTGCATATTATTCATTTTTCTAATGGCTTTTTTATTTTTTTGTTTCTAAATTTATTATTTAGGAATTTTATCTAACTATTTTTTTTTTTTAAAAAATTTATTTTAGAAAATACTATATTTATATAGAAAAGGGCATAATAGTCATATTAAATGGTATAGATGTCATTATAATTATTTCAAGGGGTTAAGATGTCAACTTTTAAAAGATGAGGGGCTGAAATGCTCAAAAAAATAATTCAAAGGGGTCTTTTTGTAACTTTGGAAAAGTTCAGGGGTTTTTTTGCACTTTTAAAAATTACAAAATGTACCCCGCGTGTCCTTGCCGTGTCCCCCACGTGTCCTTGCCATGTCCCCACCGTGTCCTAAAAGAAAATTTCTAGAACACCTCTAAAGAGTGTTCGACACGTGTCCGAGTGTCCGAGAAGTGTCCGAGTGTCAAACACGGGCACGGCACCCCTATACGAAGTGTCCGTGCTTTCTAGCTCACTGCTTTCTTGATCTTTATTTATTAATTTATTTATTTTGGGCTCTTTTAGTGTTGTGTTTTCATATATATAAAAAAAAATAAAAATATCATGCATCAAAATAAATTTAATTAGAATCCACCTGAACCTTTTTTTTTCTTTTTAAAATTTTTTCCTACCTGAACCTTAATACTGTCTAATCTTATAGTATAAATTTATTGGGTAACTTTATTGACACCCCCTGAGATTTAATGTATTATCAGACGACTACAACTTCGTGATTTTTTGTCACCAACACCCCCTGTCAGAATTTTCAATTTTTTAATAAGTGAAAGTACTTAATTGCCCCGATTATTTAAATAAATTTTAATATAAAAATATTAGAATTATAAAATGACAAAACTGCCCTTATGATTATATGTCCACCATTTTTCTCTCTACCTTCTTCAATCACAAAAACCCTAACCAAAACACCAACCACCACCACCACAGTCATCACTCTTATCTCCCCCTCCAACCACAACCACAACTACCACCACCACAACCGAGCACCACTGCCACCAATCACAACCACAACCACAACCACAACCACCACCATTGCCACCAACCACCACCACCATCACTGTCGAACTTTAATCGCAACTTAACCCAAGCCAACTGCCACCAACCACAACCACAACCACAACTATCACTACCACTACCACCACCACCACTCCAATCGCAACCTAACCGAGGCTGGCATCGACGAAGTACTAGTCAGAGTAGGTGGAGGCACCGGAGATAAGAGGGAGTTGAAAATTTTGCGGCGGCGTAGGGCGAAGAAGAGGATGGAGAGACGATGAGCATCGAAGGAGAGAACTTCAGATGGGGAAGAAAATCAACAAAACATAGCAAATCTCCACCCACCACTGCCACCAACCATAACCACAACCACAACCACAATCACAACCACCAGTTAACCACAACTGCCACCACCACTGCTTCTTTCTCTCTCATCTCCTCCTCCAACTACAACCACTGCCACCAACCACAACCACTGCCACCAACTACTGAAATTAAGACCTAATTTTTTGCCTAATTTGAGGACCAAAATTAAGACCTAATTAAATATATATGTTAACATTAATATTTATAGAAATAAATAATTAAATATATATGTTAAAATTAATATTTATGAAAATAAATAATTAAATATATAGGTTATATATTATATTATAAATATATATAGCTAGAGAAAAAGAAAAAAATAGTTCATTTTTTTATTTTATGTTAACATTAGTATTTATGGAAATAAATAATTATATATATAGATTATATATTATTGTGTGTGTGTGTGTGTGTGTATAGAGTGAGAGAGAGAGAGAAAAGAAAGACAATTTTAGTTCCTTTTTTATTTTATGTTAACATTAGTATTTATGGTAATAAATAATTATATATATAGGTCATATTATTGTGTGTGTATGTATATACACTGAAAAAGAAAGAAAATCTTAATTATTTTTTATTTTATGTTAACATTATTATTTATGAAAATAAATAATTATATATACATGTTATATATAGGGATAATATCTTTGACCTCCCCGGAGGTTTATCGAAATTTCACATACCTCCCCTCTTGTTTGCATAATCCCACTTACCTCCCCTGAGGTTTTGATTCATATAACACATTCCCCCTTCCCGTTACGGAAGCTGACGAAGACAAAAAAAATCTGATGATGTCAGTCACAGTAAACAGGTAAAATGGCCCTTTTAACCTTATTGACTTTTTAAATTTATTTTTCTCTCTCTCTTCCCTCCCATGGGCCCATGGCTGTCACCTTTCATCTTTTTCTCACTCTAGAAAGTGAGTTTTCTCTCTCTACCTCATCCATGGTTTCTCCTTTGCTGACTATGAGGTAGTTTGTTACTTCAAACCTTTAAAGAAATAGGGTCAAACAATGATTAAATGTATGAACGACAGTGAATTCGCTGAAGAGATGTGAGTTAACCCAAAACCTTGATCTACAATCCCAAAACTTCCATTTAATTTCAGGTCATGTGCACAATCAGTTTGTATGCAACAACCTGTTCAATCCCATAGATGGGCCTTCCATGTCTCCCATGATCCACTTTAATATAGATTGCTCTTGGCTCGGCGATGCCGCCACTGTCTCCGACAGCTCCCCCTCCCAATCCTCAATCTCTGGTCCACATTTTTTCACTCCGACGGTCCCGACGTCGCCGCCGATCTCCAAAGTGGGTGGAACTGAATCAACCCCTATATTCGAATTGTCGGTTTCTTGTTGCACAGGCGGCCATTTTTGGGATGGGTTGCCTGAAATTGCTGCCATGACGGCCGTGTCTATAGAACCACCACCATTACCATTTCCTCTACCTCATCCGTCGCTGTCGAAGCCCAGAGAAGAAGATAGGCTCACTACCCACAAAGCAACTTTCTTTGTTTCAAAAATTGACCAATGGATTTGACGATGGTAATAATAACGAAGTCTCTATAACAAGCTCAAACACGAGCATAAGAGAGGAGAGAACAGAGGGAAGGAGGAGGAGGAGGAGACGAAAAAATAAAAAAAAATCAATATATAATAATATATAATACAAGGGCATAACGGTAAAATCATTCATCACCATTAGTTTTTTGAACGACTGTCACTGATAGGCGAGGTAAGTGGGATTATGCAAACAAGAAGGGGGTATGTGAAATTTCGATAAACCTCAGGAGGAGGTCAAAGATATTATTCCTTATATATATTATAGTAATATATATATATGGTTAATGAAAGGGGCATTTTGGTCCATTAGACAGGGTTAAAAGAGTAAATTTAGTATTCAAATGGGTTAAATTAAAAGTCAAAGGGTAACAAGGTCATTTTACCATCAAAACGTGGTCTGATAAGGTGTACTTTTGGCAGGAGGGGGTGTATGTGATATACGGCACAAACTACAGGGGGTGTTGATGATAAAATTACACAAAGTTGTAGTCGTGTGACAATACCTCAAGCCTCAAAGGGTGTTAATGAAGTTTACCCAAATTTATTTTGGACTAACATCATCGGTTTGTAGTTTATATGATACTTCTGAGAAAGCGAAAGCTGTCAAAGTATAAGTAAAGAGAATCTTAAAACTATTATTAATGAATGAATAAATAATTATGCTCTTACAGTACATAGATATATATATATAATAAAAACTCGTCAAATTTGTCTCAAAAAATGTGTTTGTCTACCTATTAGACCTTCCCACGGTCCAAATGATCACCATTGTTCTACCACGAAATTATCTTACTAAAAGGTAGCTAGTTTTGGCATTCACTTACAACCATGTACTTGAGCTTTCTTGGACCAAAAGGTCTATATTGAGTTAGATAATTCTGATTCCTAGTTCAAGTTTTATTGCTACTCAAATGGATATTTCAATATTCATCCAAAATTAAGATAGACAATGTGATGACAAAGGAAATAATGAATTTATACAAAAGCGCTAATTCAAAGCATGAGGCTTTTGTTATTGCGGGATCTAGAGAGGGTTAGATGTACACAGCTTTACCTTCACGCAAATAGGCTATTTTTTGGTTTCGAATTTGTGACTTCCAGGTTACAATGAAATAACCTTACCATGTATTGCGACAAGACCAATGAAACTATACTATAGTTTCAATTTTCTCAAACACTAGATATCATTTTGGCAGTGCCTTCTATATGCAATTGAGTGTTTTTTTTTTCTATTAAAAAATTCAAGCATTTTACAAACACAAGTGTTTTAAGAACACACTTTAAATTCCACGTGTGTTTTTGTATTTATTTTTTAATTACCACTTAAGAACTTGAGTACTTAAAATTGAGCTCTTAAAATTTTTTGTTTTATCAAACAGAACCATAGTTTCAATTAATGATCTAGCTTATTAGGGATTGGTTACCTTCCTTTCCTAAGAAATTCTGTCAGATTTAACAAAACAAAACAAAAAATGGAAACGCAATTTTTATTTTTTATTTTGGGAAAAACTTTGTGAAAACAATATGTGAGTTATGCGGTACAAAAACGGTTAAGTTAATTTAGTGTAATATGCTAATCTTTAAATCTAGAGGGGGTGAATATGTCTTCTTGCTCAATGTTTATAATTAATGAATTACCCACAACAATTAACAATTATGCATCCCAACCAATCACAAAATAAATAAAGCAATTAAGGAAAGTTAGAGATGACACCAGTAATTTTACGTGAAAATCGTAAAAAGGAAAAAATCACGGAGGTGAGGTAGACGCCTCCAGAGAAACCAATCTACTATCTTGAAACAAAGTACAACAGCTTATGTCCCAGACTCACACCCACTCCACCCTGATAAGAACTTGATGCGGAATGCCCCAGGCTTACTTTTGCGACTCTTCGTCCAATTGCTATAGACTCTCGGCTAATGTCACAATCCTTTCAGAAGGGTAGCTGAAAGAACACAAATACTTCACAAATATATTGTCCTCTTTATAGTGATCGTTTCTCATCCTCTTCAGATAAAAAAACACATAGTTTCAAAGAACCAGCACTGCTGCTCTGATCAAATTGTGTAAACTAAATATGTCTTTAAAAATTTGTTGATCTTAAACACTCTATGTGTGTGCGCTTTCAAAAATAAAATCTCAATTTAAACATTGTGTGTGCGCGCTCTCAATAATGATTTTCTCTCATAAACCTCAATTTTAACTCCAAAAATATATTTATTTCTCTAACAATTAAAGCATTAAGAGTCTCTCTTAGGTTAAATCATAAAGAGGTATTTAAAAGGTTTAAAGTCCTTAGTATACTTGAAAAACAACTTTAAAATTGTTAGGAATTGTGGCCCAAATTTCTAATATAATTAGGTTTTCTTATAGAGTTGTATTTTAATAACTAATTTTTTTAGTACAAGTTGTCTTGGGCTCTAAGGAATTGTAATTCTTGTTCAACAAGAAATTAAATTTGAAGACTATATAAATAGAGGCGAGGTTGAGAAGATAGATTGTAGAGAAAAGAAAGAGAAAATGGTAGAGAGAAAAAAAATGTGTAACCAAAGTATTAAAGTAAAGATAGTTGTTCTTCGCTCGTGGACGTAGGCAATTTGCTAAACCACATAAATCTTGTGTTATTTGTGTGTGTGTGTTTTTTCACTATTTTATTGCCAATGGTGTGTGTGCGATTCTAACAAGTGGTGTTAGAGCTATGGCGGCAACTATTACAGATGGAAAGTATTCGAATGTGGGATTTACTGATTCAACATGGTCTCGAAGAGGCTTTGGATTTGAAATCGGAAAAGATGGAAGATGAAAAGTGGGGGAAGATTAACTCGAAGGCAATGAATGTTATTCGATTAACGTTGGCAGATGATATTATGTATGATGTGATAGAAGAAGCTTCAGAAGCGGATATATGGAAAAAATTGGAGAATCTATATATGAAAAAGAATCTCACCAACTGGTTAGTCTTGAAGCAAGAGTTGTATTCTTTCTAGAGAAAAGAAGGGGTAAGCTTACAAGAACATCTTGATGAGTTCAATAAGATTATTTGCGATTTATCTAATGTTGATGTCAAGTTGAGTGATGAGTATAAAATAATTATTTTGTTGACGTCGGTATGCTTTACCCCTAAACATTTATTCAATACTTTGCTCTATGGAAGAGATACCATTTCGGTAGAGTAAGTTAAGAGTGCTTTATTCTCCAATGAAAAGTTAAATGATGAAGAGAGTCACAATGATCAAGTTCAAGCTCTTATTGCTCAAGAGAATAACAGGTTTGGAGCTTCAAGAAGCTTTGTGCCATTGTCAGAGAAAATATGCTACAAGTGTGGAAGAAAGGGCATCTTCATTGGTATTGTCTAGAAAAGAATGAGAGTGCATCTGCTGCTGTTGTTGTGTCAGAGGCTACGAAAGAAAAAAATGATAACGATGAAGCATTATCAACACTGATAACAAGGGAGTGGCTAAGGAGTGGATACTTGATTCTGCTTGTTCCTTTCATGCGTGTCCTCATAAAGAGTGGTTTGCCACCTATACAAACCTATAGGTGGTAAGGTATTTATGGGGAATAATACTTCTTGTGATGTTATGAGAATTAGAACAATCAAAATCAAGACAACTAATGGTTTGGTAAGAATCCTAACGAATGTACGTCATATTCCAAATATCAGAAAGAATGTGATTTCTGTGAGAGCATTGGATCCAAGGGTTGTTAGTGTGAAGTGAAGAATGGATTAATGAATATTAGAAGGGGCCACGTGTTATGCTTTTGGGAAGGAAAGTCAATAACCTCTATATTTTGTTGGAAAGTACTATGCTAGGTGGAGTAATTGCAAAGACAGAATGGAAGCCTATTTCGAGATCTACTAGAATGTCCAATCAAGAGCGGCAAGAGAATGAAAAGTCTTGATGATTGCAAGAACACCAACCTTTCCCGAAGCAAGAAGAATTCAATTTGGTGATGTGAAAGTAGATTCTAAGTTTGACTATTTGAACTTGGAGTTTGCTCGCAATAGGTGAATGCAATAGAATGGCGAAGAACGACAAGAAGAAAGAAAGTGTTTTGTTTAAGGTGAAGAAATCTTCTGTCAAGATACAGTTATGGAGGAACGCGTTAATGGAATTTGAGCCAAGGTGGAGATTGTTAGGAATTGTGGCCTAAATTTCTAATATAATTAGGTTTCCATATAGAGTTGTATTTTAATAAGTAATTCTTTTAGCATAAGTTGTTTTGGGCTCTAAGGAATTGTAATTCTTGTCCAACTAGGAATTAAATTTGAAGACTCTATCAATAGAAACGAGGTTGAAAAGAGAGAATGTGGAGAAAAGAGAGAGATAATTGTAGAGAGAAAGGTGAGTAGAGAGAGAAAAAAATGTGTAATCAAAATATTGAAGTAAAGATAGTCGTTCTTCGCTCGTGGATGTAGGCAATTTGCTGAACCACATAAATTTTGTGTTATTTGTGTGTGTGTGTGTTTTCTCTATTTTATTGCCAATAGTGTGTGTGCGATCCTAACAAAAACACGTAAGGAACATTTTAGAGAAGTTTGGGGCTGATTAAAAAATAAATTTGGATTAATATGAAAAATTTCACACATATCAGTGAAGTCGGACCGGTCCTAGACTTTGCAGACTTGTAGGAATTTGAAAGTTCTAAGAAAATTCAGACCAGTCCTAAATATTGGGGACCGGTAGGACTTTTCAAACATATTGAAAATCAAAAGTTCTGAAAGAAGTTAGACTGGTCCTAAAAATCGGGACCAATGGGACTTCTGAAAAATAAGATTTCAAGTTTAAAACATATTTTCTAAGTCCTAAACCCACCATACTTCATAACATAGTGTCCCCACTCACATACATGTACTAAGTGATGTCTTCATCAAATCTAGAGTATTGAAACACCTTCCGTTCAACTCTAAAGATCGAGACACAAGATCAAACAAAAATTACAACTCGATCAACAAAGTTTGACGATTTTTGCAGTAAAATTTTTGCATCCATGCAGAAAAACTATTACATAGTGCAATTAAAGTATTACATTGTTAGAAAATGACAATTCGAAATCGTACAGCAATGTCTTAGATTTTGTGAGTAAAATTAATTATAACACCATGGAGTAAAAGTTTTACAACAATGCAGTAAAACTATTACATAGTGCAATTAAAATTTTACATTGTTAGAAATTGACAATCATAAAGTAATGCCCAATGCTTTTGCAGTAAAATTATAACACTATGCAGTAAAAGTTTTACATCCATGAAGTAAAACTTCTACACAGTGCAGTTAAACTTTTAAATGGTTAGAAAGTAACAATTCAAAATTATAAAGGGCACATTGGGCAAAATTGCACAGTAAATTTTCATATACATCTCAACTTTTGGTTCAACTCCATTTTTTCGAAAAAAACAAGACTTTGACTCAATCAAATGGTAAATTGCTCTTCAAAACTCAATGTATATATAATAATCCCAATAATCAAACCCTTGAACCACCTAATTGCTTTATGCTTTATTTGGTAGGAAGGAAGGAAGAGGGCTGGAGAGAAGATATGAGGGAATGAGCAAATTTTCTTCGTTTGGTAGAGAAGATGCATGGAGAGAAGATAAAAGAGGATTGATGATTCATCATTTCTCTTTCACAAATTTTTATCCCTCCAAATTTGGACGGAAGATAGAAAAAAAGAAATGCAAGGTTATTATAAATATTTTAAATTACAAAACTTTCCTTATTTCTCTTCTCTTTTCTCTTAATAAACAAAGTAAGGTATTATCTCTTTCTCTTCTCTTCCATCCAACAAAACAAAAAAGAGAAGAATACAATCTCTTCCTTAGGGATGTCTCATACATCCCTTCTTCTCTCACTTTCATCTAATTTTCTTTCTTCCGACCAAATCGAGCATTAGTTGTAGTTGGATAATAACTCTTTCTTAAGCAATTAGATTTGACGAAATAAGTAGAATTAATAAATACTTTTTTTTTTTTAAATCAGAAACATGTTTGATTCAATTCATTGAAAATAGTTCTCATAAACTATGGAAACAGTTTTTACAAACCTATAAGGGTCTATTGTGCATTTTTTATCTCTTGAAATCTCAAGATACTAACTCTGAGACTCTATCCTCCCAATTCTAACGAGAGTGATCAAACGAATATATTTTATGACATTATTCTTAGAAATAGTTGAATGGTTTTTATTTATTTAATGTAGTGAATAGGTATTAGAGGGGTTTGTCTCACATTAAATTCAAATAAAAAAGACTTCAACATATAAAGGTAGATCTGCAATACTATCAAACAATTTAAACTTTTAAATCGGACAAGAGTCTGACCCCTAGCCATTTAAACTTTTAAATCGGACAAGAGTCTGACCCCTAGCCATAAGACCCTGTTAATCTCATGTGCTTCGTCAAATGGATTATTAAAAACTTTTTGACTACACTCTGTCCCTAGAGAAATAGGTAAAGTAATTCTTGCTCTGTCCTCAAATAGATTAAAAACTTTTCGACTAGACTCTGCCCCTAAAGAAATAGGTAAAGTAATTCTTGCTCTGTCCTTCTGTTAAATTCTTCCACACTTTTGGATAAAGTCCAAAAGCTTCCCATAAAAAAGGAAAACTGAAACTGAAAAGAAGAAGGTACATAATGGAACATAAAAAGAAATTTGAGCATCTTCCATATATAATATATCAATCAACTTTCAACAGAAGTACAGTTTTTATATGACAATATTTATTCACTTGGTGGGATGTTGAAGTGAACAACTTTATGGTGAAACTTAAAAGTGAGAAGGTACATAATGGAGCATATAAATATATATAAGGAAATTTGAGTATTTTGCATATATATCAATAAAATTTCAACAGAAGTAAAGTTTTTAAACTTTTGGGATGATTCATTTTTTGACCAAAAATGGGGTGAAGGGGATATATATATATATATATATATATATATATATATATATATGACATGATTTATTCACTTGTACGACTTGGTATATATATAACAAATGTATAAGTGGACACTGCTGCAGCATATATGTGGTTATGTTTCTGAGTCATATTGATTTGCAGCATGGGTCTTGGCAATGAATTTCTCAGATTTCTCATCAATATCAGGATCAGCTACCCAACAGGCTCTATCTTCATCGCTACGCCACACTTTACAAGGCTTCATGGAGTCATCGTCAGATGTATCTTCAACTTTCCACGACTTCTTAGTTTTAAAGATGTTGGAAAGACCACAGGCAGAAGAGGACTTCCTCTGCTGCTGCTGCTTACTGTTGTTGCCTCCCATGCCTCTTTTCTCACACAAGGAAATCGCTAGTTCAGAGAAGAGACTAGCTAGTAGTGTATCTAATGACAAAATAAGCTAGCTCTATTGAATTTATAGCAGTGAGTGCCCTTAATTTGTTGGGATGATCCAATGGTGGAGGATTTAGATAATTCAGGACCGTTAATTGATCTAAGTGGAAAGTACGTGTTGTAGGCCACTCTTTTCAAAATTGACTCAACAATTGACTCAAACCATTCTTGGCGAACGTGAAGTTGAAGTGACTAAGTTTATATGGTTTATGGCATACGTGACGTTGAAGTGACTAAGTTTATATGGTGTTTCTTTTCACTTTCTTCTCGTTTGAAAAGAAAAGTATAAAACGTTCGGCCACGAACCAGAGCAACTTGAATCAACTAAGTTTAGAAAAAAATGCAAACAAAAGTTGTAGAAAAATAATTGAATTGAGTTCTTTTTTTCTCTGTAGTATATTCGTTGAGTAGGATTATAATATACTGAATGAAAAGAAATATAAATTTATATTTTGATTAAAAAATTATCTTATAATTATTTGTGGTCACCTCCACTAAAGTAAATTTCTGATACTTGGGAAAAGAGGTGTCAAATCCATCTCTTTCGACTTCTCAAAAACTTTCCTTCATGCGTTCTTGATTAGTATTCAGGGTGCCGATCAATCTCCAGAGGTCAAAGCAAGAGGAAACCTGCAAAAGGTGAAAAGCATCCAAAGGATGGTTAGCACCACCACAAAGTGTTGATTATCTCTCATTTGCACCATATATTGAAATTGAAAGAAGAAAAAGGTGGAAGAATAAACAATTAGTACTATCAATAGCACTATCTCTCATCTTAGGATGTTGAAATTTGATCATAGTAAAGTGTCAATGTGAAAGCATTAGAGAAGAGAATCTAATTAATTAGCTCTTGCAAGTATAATCACCCAGAAATCCTATACTCTTCCATGCACACCATATTCTTCTCCCTACATTTTTACATTCTATCTATGTATACATGTGTATGAATTTCACATTGAAAGTCCTAAAATTCAGCCCATAAAAGAGCTGGCCACTCCCCGTCGATCTTTCTCACCAGCGAGGTTGCCACCACAATGTTTATCAGCTATTAGTCCACGATTAGAAGACTCTGATACCAACTAACGAAACAAAAACAGTAAAACATTCACACATGGACGAGCAACTTTAAATCCACAAAGTTAAGAAAAACACAAACAAAACATGCAGAGAAATCTAATATTGCATTGATAATTCAATGAGTTATTATTCTACTCTTTGTGGTACACATATTTAAAATAAAAAAAACTTAAACCTATCGGTCTAAAAAACCTATCCGTATAAGGAAATTAGCAATAGAAGAAAACTATCCAAAATTAAAGTTTTTTCAAATATTCTCCAAAAATAGAATAACGTACCTAATTACTAAAAATTATTGAATGTCAAATTTCAACCGAATCCGCATTCGTTTGGGGCTCGAACAAAAATTTCTAAATAATCCACAGTCTTTGTATAGGACAAAAAAAAGTGATTTTTGAGTCTTTAACAAATATTTTCAGCCTAAAAAATACATGGACTATTAGCAAAAACTAATGAGTTTTTCTTATTGAGTCGTTTGTGATCAAGAATGGATATATTCGAGTTGAAACGGGTTCATAAAAAATTTTGTCCATGGTTGCAACCGTGTCTTTTGCACTCTCTTTCTTTATGCACCCAAGAACATCCACAATGTAGTTTTGCAAAAACTCTTTATTAGAGTTATTATATTTAATAAGGGTATAACAGTCTTTTACTTTATTTTATTTGTAAGACTATATATTCTCTTTATTAGGTTTTCATATTTGTAACTTTGCATTCAGACTGTAATATGAAACCCTAAGCCCTTTTTTTCTCTCTTCTCTTTTCTGATTCTATGATTTGTATTGGAAACTCCTACATGGTATCAGAGTCAGATCTTATAGAAGAAAGTTTGATTTGTTTTGGTTGATCGTACAATTTCGATTTACACTGTTTGTCTCTGGAAGTTGGCTTTCTCTTCTCTTCGTACTTATTTTGGTTGATTATACAGTTCCGATTCACCATTCATCTTTGATATTTGGCTTTCTCCTCTCTTCGAAATGATTGGTGAAAGAGATGATTCGCTTCAGTCTATTAGTGTGAGATTAGATGGAAAGAATTATTCATATTGGAGTTATGTAATGAAAAATTTTCTTATGGGCAAAAAGATGTGGTGTTATATTAATGGAATTTTAGGTAAACCCAAGGATGAAAAGATTGAAAATTATGCAGATCTGATTGATGTTTGGAAAACAAATAATTCAAAAATTATTACTTGGATCAACAATTTGTTGAACATTTGATAGATACACAGTTGACAAAATATGAAACAGCCAAGAAGGTTTGGGACCATTTGGCAAGGCTGTACACAGTCTAACTTTGCCAAACAGTATCAGTTAGAATCTGATATTCGAGCCATTGAACAGAAAAGTATGAGTATTCAGAAGTTCTACTCTGCAATGACAGATATTTGGAACCAGTTCGCTCTCACAGAATCAGCAGAGCTACGAGAATGTACACCATATATAGCTCGAAGAGAGGAACAACGACTAATTCAGTTTTTGATGGCTCTTCATGATAATTTTGAGGGACTTCGTGGATCAATTCTGCATCATGACCTACTTCCTTTTGTTGATTTAGTGGTTAGTGAGTTGTTGGCCAAGGAGATACGTTTTAAGTCTTAGGCAGGAAAAGGAATTCTCCTAGCACCTAATCCATTAATTTTAGTAGTTTCTTCTAAATTACTTTCCAACTATCAGAACAAGACTCACGTGAAGGTGGACTTTGATGAATGTAATTTCTGTAAGCAGAAGGGTCATTGGAAGACTCAATGCCCAAAATTATTAAGTAGAGCTCAGCCACAACAACAGAAGCAACAACTTCCTCCATGAAAATTGGGAAATCAATCACAACAAGCTTATAGGCCTTCACAACCTAACACTGCAGCAGTTGTACCACCATCAGACTCATTTGGTTTTGCAGTTTCATCATATTCTAATCCCACAGTTGTCGCCTTTGCTGACCAGTTTCAGAAATTTCTTACCACACAGTCACATGCTATGTCCACCTCTTCTCTAATAGGTCAGTTATCTTCTAGTTCTTCAGGTATGTATTCTTTCATATAGGTCTTAGATTCTGGAGCTTCATATCATATGTCACCTAATTCGTCATATTTTGCTTCTTTATGTCCTACATCTCTGTGTATGTCATGACTACTGATGGCACTCCTATGCCCTTAGCAGGTGTTGGTTCTGTTGTCAAACTTAATTTATCTCTTTCTAGTGTTTATCACATTTTCAAACTCACGATTAATCTAGTTTTTGTTAGTCAGTTATATGACTCTGGTTACTCATTATCTTTTTCTTCTTCTTCTTGTAATGCACAGGATCCGTAATCATAGAAGTTGATTGGGACAGGCCGTAGGTAGGGGGGACTTTACATTTTGGACGAGCTAAAAGTACCCATTGTTATAGCTCCCAGTGTGAACTTGTTATCTTTTAATTTTAATTTTTCTTCTTATAGTTTTTATTTATGGTATTTTCGTCTTAGTCATGTTTCAACCTATCATTTAAGATACTTAGTATTTACAAGAACATTAGAAAATTTACAAACTCATAACATTTCTGATTGTAGTGGTTGTAAATTAGCAAAATTTTTTGCTTTACCTTTTAATCGAAATATTTCTTATTCTCTTGCACCATTTGATTTGGTTCATTCTGATGTGTGAGGACCTTTTCACATTGCCACAAAAGGGGAGTCTCGATATTATGTTTCATTTATTGATGATTACACTCGTTATTGTTGGATTTATCTTATGAAATATCGTTCTAAATTTTTTAGTATTTATAATGCTTTTCGAACCCTTGTTAAACTCAATATTCTATTGTTATTAAGTGTTTTAGATGTGATTTGGGTGGAGAGTACACTTCTAATAAATTCTATGAATTACTTGCCTTAAATGAAACTATTCATCAAACTTTTTGCACAGATACTCCTAAGCAAAATGGTGTTGCTGAGAGGAAACATAGGCACTTGTTGAAACTGCTCGTTCTCTCTTATTATCTGCTTCAGTTCCTAGTGAATTTTGGGGGAGAAGTAGTTCTTACTGTTGTCAACTTAATTAATAAGATTCCATCTTTTCATATCTCAGGTTTGTCACATTTTGAAAAGTTATATGAGCATGCTCTTGATTATTCTTCCTTGAAGGTTTTTGGTTGTACTTGTTTTGTGCTCTATCCTCGTGTAAAGCATAGCAAGTTATCTTCTCGCTCCATCATTTGTGTTTTTCTTGGCTATGGTGAGGGCATGTAGGTGAATGGATGGAAGAATCACTGTCGAACTATTGCATTAAGGGCTAAGAGACTCACGATCCCCTTCGCTTGAGTGTGAAAAGGAGATGTATTATATATGTAGGTTTTATCTCTAGATAAAGAAAACATGAAAATGTGACCTCTTCAAATTTTGGCTACCCAGGACGGGGAATGGAAATTTGAGAAAACTCTCGAAGGTTAATTTCTTTCCTTAAAAAATTTCATTTTCTTACTTTGCCTCAACTTTTTCCTGAGAACCAAACAGAAAATCAAAAAAAGAAGAAGAGGAATAATGGAGAATTAACAATCACCAACCTTCTAAACACCGAGCTAACCACTGAATTATCACAGTTTCTAGCAGATGAATCGATTGAATAATATCTAGAAAGCACGGACACTTCGTATAGGGGTGCCGTGCCCGTGTCGGACACTTCGCGAACACTCGGACATGTGTCGGACACTCCATAGAAGTGTCCTGGAATTTTTTTTTTTAGGACACGGCGGGAACACGGCAAGGACACGCGGGAGACACGGCAAGGACACTCGGGGGACACGGCGGGGTACATTTTGTAATTTTTAAAAGTGTAAAAAAACCCCTGAACTTTTCCAAAGTTACAAAAAGACCCATTTCAAGTATTTTTTTGAGCATTTCAGCCCCTCATCTTTTAAAAGTTGACATCTTGACCCCTTAAAATAACTATAATGACATATATACCATTTAATATGACTATTATGCCCTTTTCTATATAAATATAGTATTTTCTAAAATAAAAAATTTTAAAAATAAAAAATAGTTAGATAAAATTCCTAAACAATAAATTTAGAAACAAAAAAATAAAAAAGCCAATAGAACTTTATTTAACATAAAGTAATGTTGGTTTATTTGGTATTTTGTATTTAAATTTATTTGTTTGTTATTAGAAAAATGAGTAATATGCAAGATTCTAGTAGTGGGTTTTAATATAATGAACATCATTTTTGAAAATACATTAATTGCTTGATAATAAATTGAAGTATTTGTGTGATTTATTATTTTTTTATTGTTAGATTTATGGTATTGTGGATATTGGTTAACTTGTTGAATATATATTAATATATTATTTCATAGCCGTATCCCCGCCGTGTTGTGTCCTGTTTTTTTGAAATTTGCCGTGTCGCCGTGTCCGTGTCGTGTCGTACCCGTGTCCCGTGTCCGTATCCATGCTTCTTAGAATAATATGTATTACCTGTGTGTATATATTATTTATATAATCTGCGTATTTTAGGATTTTTTTTTCTTTCTTGTCTAGTAACCAATTCAGTTTGAATTTTGAATGTGAAGGAGGGGAAGCAAACAGGCTGGTCCTTTTCTTTCTATTATTGTATTTTGAGGCTATAATCCAAAGTCTGAAAATTGAGGGGCTTTTGTTTTAAAGCCCAACCCAGCCCAGTAGTGAGATGCCTAATTCTTCTTGCTGGTAAGAATCAAACCCTTGAACAACCTAATTGCTTCAATTCTAGAAAGCACCGATACTTTTCCACTATCGTCGTGGCCATATCAAATATCTATTTGACATGAATACACGCCATATATGTGATCGATACAGCTGGAATACACTAGGATACAACTAAAAGTCTGATACGATTGGAATACGGCACATCATAAATGTGTTCGACATGGCAAGATATGTTTGAGATATGACAAGATACATCTAAAATATGGTAGAATACTTTTGGGATACCGCTGGAAAAATTATAAATTTTTTTTATATAGAAAATGAGGGTCTAATTGAAATAATAAAAAAGTTCATTATTTAAAAGAAAATAAAACAAAAAGGACTTATAATCCTAAATTGATAGTGAGAGAAATAGAGAGAAAAAGGAAAGAATGAAAAAGAGACATTTGGTGTCTAGTATGATTTGAGTCATTCATGTTCTAGGATTAGGCTTTTTCTTTTTGTGTTTCATCTAGTTGCCTATTTATTTATGAACACATTTATTGGTTATATTTGCATTCATAATGTTATGGAAAACTAATCAACAGCATTTAACCTATTTTGCAGATTGCATTTTAATCAAAATTTTCCACTACTTGAACGTGACAAAAGCCTCATTCTTGTACTTCAAAATATAAACCTAAACTTTTTGAAAAAATCATCAATCAGCATCATCATATCTGTCACTTTCTTTTGGTGATTTTTAGTGTTTTCTCAATATCTCACTCCAAACTCTAGATGTCCTAATATATTGAGTTATAAGAGAGTCCTAAACAGGGTCTAAGATCCACAAGTGAAAAAACGGGTCATATTTTTTTTCCCGATGGCTCGCAAACACATGCATGTAGGGCTCTTAGTGGAAGACAAATGTTCAAGAATGTGCTTCATGCTCTCTCAAGCATACTTGAACAGGAACCAAATCATGATTTGTATAAAGGGCTTGGCCTCAGCTGCATTAAGTTAGTGCTTATTGCTGGGATTTCATTCTTGTGCTACAAAGCGTGCAAGAGGATATTGTTAGAGAAAGATGAAGATGCATATAAGAGTTATTATAGCATAATAAATGCAACTAAATTCATAATGTGTACCTTTGAGCACAGTTTTATATACTGTTAATTTATGTTTCTTTTTTCCCCACTTCTCTTTTGTTGAAATATAGCAGTTTTGGTTTCAGTCTTAAGGAGAATTCGTGAGGTTAGAATTGGTATGTCTTCGAGAGTTATTTAATAACTCCTGTTTTCCTTTTCTCGAGTTGAAAAATGATGGGATTTCATGTCGAGACTTAAACGAGGCTACTCCATGGGAGTTTTTTGGGAGGAGATCCACAATCACAACTGGTGTCTGAGACTTAGTTGGTCATCAACTAATTCATTTGTCACCAGTAGTCCACTTCGTAAGAATACACATTGCAGCCATTATAAGTTACAACTTGAACACGGACCATACCTTCTTCAATCTTAAAAGTTAGTGGCGAGATTTAGGAGGAAACTATAGAAACAAAACAAGATTTAGCAGTTATAAGTTATAACTTGTAATGGCGGATGACAGAAGAAATCTTACCATGAAAGTGAAAACAATATTTAGTAGTTCTGTGTTTAGTGTCCACTAATTCGATTTGAAGAAGCTGAATCTTGTTCCGAAGTCGGATATGAGATATTGGAGGAAACTAAACAAATTGTACAACGTTAGCACTGATTTATTTAGTATCCTTCAATCCTCACATACGACTTGTACATGCTTTAAATCTTCTATCAGTTCAAGAGTCGCAAATAAGATATTGGAGGAAACTAAACAAATTACACCAAATTTAGTACCAAACTTGTTTAGCATCCTCCCATTCTTACCTATGACTTGAAGAACAACAAATCATCAATCAATTCCAGTACAGAAGTCGGATATGAGATATTGGAGGAAACTAAACAAATTGCACCAAAATTTAGTCTAGACTTGTTTAGTATCCTCCAATTCTCACAACTTGAACACCATCAATAGATCAATCAATTTCAATTCAGAAGTCGGATATGAGATATTGGAGGAAACTAAATAAATTGCACCAAAATTTAGTCCAGACTTGTTTAGCATCCTCCAATTCTCACATACAACTTGAACACTAAACAAATTGTATCAGTCTCCTCCAATTCTCACATACGACACCATTAAATTGTGTTGATCACATCAGAGGTTGGAGATGAGATATCGGAGGAAGTTAAACAAAATGCACTACGTTCAGCTCAGTTTCCTCCAACTCTCATTTATTACCCTACTACAATGCAATGCTTGCAATTTTTTTTGCATTCAAGCTTTCATACAATAGCCCAATATATATAGGCTTTGTTACCGAGTGGTCACACGCATTCACAAGAAAGCACAAATCTCGTGCTATTAATCTGTTGTTTTTCAAATATCATGCAATTAAACTGTTACTATACTCTCTCTCTCACACACAACGCACCTCATGCTATTAAGCACTCTCTGTGTACGCATTCATAACCATACACATTCACAAGATGGCACAAATCTCATGCTATGAAACTGGTTAATCTAGTACACTCTCTCTCTTCTACGAGAAATTATTATATACCACGAAAACTTCGTGTTTTAGGAGAATCCCATCACTAATAATAATAAAAAAATGAGTTTTATCATCGGTGGGATTCCTATATTGAGCAATACTACACGTCATGAAAATATTTCATGAATTTTTATCTTGAATGATGTGGCAATTAAATGGTGAGTTAGTATTGGTGGGATTCCCCCCATACACGGAATCTCAATGGTATTATCACCTGCCACATCATTCATGATGGCAATTCATGATAAAATTTCATGACGTTTAGCATTTCCCTTTAAGGAATCCTTGGGTATTGTAGAATTACTTGTCTCACAGGGGCGGAGCCTGGCCCCCTCAAAATTTTTAAATTTTTTTTTAAACCCCTAAAAAATAATTAATTTTAAATAGTACTCTAAAATTTATTAAAAATTTTAATTTGTCCCCCCCAAATCTTTTAAAACACTCATATATTGACCCCAAATAGAGAATTTGAAAATAAATTTAGCTTGTGTCCCCTTGAAAATTATAAAAAAAATTGAATTTAGATCTTGTAGTCATACTTAACGCCTAAATATTGTGAAATAAAAAATTAAGTTCATTAACAATGTAATCATTACCACAACAAATTGTTATTTCATTTATATATACACATGTACGATATCTATTATATTAATTCAAAAGATAAATAGACTAACGTCCTCTCATATTTAATAAAAATGCATGAACCTTTCTTATCAAACTTTTTTTGTAAATTGATGTTTACAAGAAAAACATCTAGAATTATATATCAATATTCATTTGCTAAATGATAAATTGAAAAGAGGAAAAATATTGTAAATCACAACGATGATCATATATACTAAAAATTTTAATGGTCATTAACTAACAAATAACAAATTCTATAACTAATTTTTGTATAAGTCACTAAGGAAATAATCTCGTTTTATTAAAACTTGTGAGATTTTGTTTAGTTAAAATCATTATTTTTTTAATCAAATATATCTTTCCGAAGTGAAATTAAATTACTCAAAATCTTTTTCTAAAAATTGGATTTTTGAAATTTTGAAACAATTAATTGTTGAAGGAAAATTGGTTCTCTAAATTTTTTTTTCTTTACCTCTTCACTTTTTAATTGTAACTTATCGTTTTATCTTCTCAATTTTTTTCTCTCTCACATCAATTTTCCGTCTAATTATTTAAGTTATATTTTTCTCAAATTTGAATTTTTTTTTCCTGAACAATTTTCTCAAAACATATACACTATAACTAATATTTAAAAAAATTATATTACAATTGGTTGCTAATATTTTCAAATTTTAACTGCATAACGCAAATTTGGCCCCCCAGTAAATTTTGCCAGTCTCACACATACATTTGAACTCCCATCAAAATAACTTTATGTCAAAGTTAGTAACCCTAACATCTTCAATCGTTTGATGCAAGTTTACCAGGTTATCCCAATAATACTATAATCACTTTAATGTGAAAAGAATATTATTGTAGTATGTTGAAATTACAAAACTAACTCCCACTGTAAACTTTCAAATAATGTTTTGTGAAAGTTGTCTCTGACCCTATTTTTGATTCAAGCATGTGCTTAGCCTTATCCCTTAATATATAATAAATGTAGATTTAGACTTCTCTTTAACCTCAGCATAATTTCTTTTTCTTTTGTGAATATATTATATTGATTCTCCATTATGTAATGTCGGTGTCGGTCTGTCATTACCAAGAAGGTTAATATGAGGGTCTGTCATGGTTTAGATAGCATGAAAATCTAAATTATCCTTATTTTTATTAAATAGAAAAATAGGTCTAAATAATTTTATTTTGAATATATATTTTTGGTCTTTTTTAAAAATAAAATCAATATAAGAATCTAAATAAAAAACATTACAGGACATTTTAAAAAAAATGTAGACCATTATATTATTCTTAAAAAAGTTAAAAATGCATAAACATATTTTAGTTTAGAGAGTAAAAGGGAATAGAAAGCAAAAGTTTTGAGAAAAAACTTTAAAAAAAGTTATGTGGTCATGAATAGTTAGTTTTCCACGAACTTTTTCTTTTTTTAACTATACAAACTCTTGAGATGATGAAAAAAAAATTCATTTATTTTCCTTCTGTGTTATTTCCATCTAACCAAATGAAACCTAAAGGAGAGCAGTAGAAAGTCAAAAGATAAAGATTCACTCCTGAAAAAGCAACATGTATAGGGGTGCCGTGCCCGTGTCGGACACTCAGACACTTCGCGGACACTCGGACACTTCTCGGACACGTGTCGGACACTCCTTAGAAGTGCCCTGGATTTTTTTTTTTTTAGGACACGGCGGGGACACGGCAAGGACACGCGGGGGACACGGCGGGGTACATTTTGTAATTTTTAAAAGTGCAAAAAAATCCCTGAACTTTTCCAAAGTTACAAAAAGACCCCTTTCAACTATTTTTTTGAGCATTTCAGCCCCTCATCTTTTAAAAGTTGACATCTTGACCCCTTAAAATAACTATAATGACATATATACCATTTAATATGACTATTATGCCCTTTTCTATATAAATATAGTATTTTCTAAAATAAAAAATTTTAAAATAAAAAATAGTTAGATAAAATTCTTAAATAATAAATTTAGAAACAAAAAAATAAAAAAGCCAATAGAACTTTATTTAACATAAAGTAATGTTGGTTTATTTGGTATTTTGTATTTAAATTTATTTGTTTGTTATTAGAAAAATAAGTAATATGCAAGATTTTAGTAGTGGGTTTTAATATAATGAACATCATTTTTGAAAATACATTAATTACTTGATAATAAATTGAAGTATTTGTGTGATTTATTATTTTTTTATTGTTAGATTTATGGTATTGTGGATATTAGTTAACTTGTTGAATATATATTAATATATTATTTTATAGCCGTATCCCCGCCGTGTCGTGTCCTGTTTTTTTAAAATTTGCTGTGTTGCCGTGTACGTGTCGTGTCGTACCCGTGTCCCGTGTCTGTGTCCATGCTTCTTAGTGTCCCACGTTTCAAATTCCACACAAACATGGCGAAAAATGCTGGACAAAAAATAACTTACGAATGAAATTTGAATGATGTGAAATTTGTTTTTCTTTACAGAATTCTTTAAAATAACTCATAACCATTCGTATATTCTACTTAATCCCAATACAAGAATTACTGCTCCCACTTTCTTCCTTACTTCGTGTTATAATTTTTGGGGCACCAGTAACAATAGTGCAGGGAACAAGAGCACAACAAGCAAATGCATGTGCTGCGATGCAATGATCCTACTCGAACGTTTCAAAGACACCCTACCAGTCTGTAAGACCCCAGAAATGTTTAAAATTTGTCATATCATGCCGTACCTATGTATGTGTCCTTGTTTCTTAGTTTCATTTGCAATTGAATAATAACCCTTTCTTAAACAATTAGATTTGATGAAATTGAAATATGTAGTAGTAATAAATAAGTTTTTTAAAAAATTCAGAGGTATGTTTGGTTCTTTGAAAATAGTTCTCCTAAAGTATGGAAACAGTTTTTACAAAACAATAAAGGTCTGTTGTGCATTTTGTATCTCTTGAGATCTCAACGCACAAACAAATATAGTTTATGACATTATTGTTAGAAAAATGCTATTTAGACCTATTTTCTAAACCGAGTGAGGAGAAGGATCTTTATTCATTTGATGAAATGGATAAAACCCGTTTTTATCTCATCAACTTCATCAAATGAATTAAAAATCATTCGACTAGACTCCTCGGCTAGACAAATAGGTCTAAGCAGCATTACTCTTATTACTCTTATTGTTGATATCTTTGACCAAGTATGACTGATTTTCCAAGATTCCAAGTAAAATTCTATGGTTTCTTAGTTGACAAGCAAATGAGATATTTTCTCACTACAAAATTCAATACACATTACAAATCTGAATGCAACAAAAAGTTTAGACCAGGACAGTATTCTTGATGTCCTTTGCTTTGAATAAAGTCGAAAAGCTTCCCATATTAAAGGACCTTTGTGGGGCTTAATTAAAACCATCAGAAAGAAGGAACTTATAAAGAATATTTAAAAAGAAACTTCACTAATATAGATGGTCATCCTTCAATGCAGCTCATATTCAAGAACCAATAAAAACCAATAGGCAATTACTTTTAGGCTTTAGCCTGGAATTACTTGTGAGCCTAGCTCCTCCACTAGGTATGTTTCTGTATCAATGTTCAAAGAGGTGAAAAAAATCAGGAAAGGAGAGAAGTGTGACATACAATACAATAGAGAATCCTGAACTGTTACTGAATTTGCTATATGGGGTATCTTTTGATTCTTTGATATTTCTACACTGATTTATAGTCATTAACTAGCCAAAGATATCATAAATATATCGGTCAGCTCCTTTCTTTTACTGTGTGATTAGTCTCAAATATTTTCAGATAAAATGCCTAAACAAAGACATTAATGATTTTACCTTGTATATAATTGAGTTTAAGCATCTTCCATACCAATCAACTTTCAACAGAAGTACAGTTTTCAAACTATGAAGAGAATATTGACACTTTTGAGATGGTTCATTTTGAGCCCAAAAATGGGGTGAAGGGGATAGGACATTGTTTATTCGTGGCGCGAATGCCTAATGCACATTCACTGATATTATTCAAGTGGTTATACGAACCACCATTTCCCATAGATTTTACTTGGCCATTTTGTTCTTGATTTCAGAGGCAACTACTGTAATATTCTTTAATTCAGTATATTACATATCACAAGAAATGTTGAAGAATCAAGTAACTTGTTATTAGCTCCACAAGACTATTATCATTATAACCATGCCATATACAATTTCCCTCTAATTTATGCACCCAAGAACATCCACAATGTGGTTCTGCAAATTATAGTAATATAATTGCTAATAATGAGAATTAGAGCATACACATGACAACAGTCACAGTTTTTCCTTGAAGTTCTGATATAAATTACCAAGTCCAATACATTGTCACAATAGTGATGCATAACAAACTCGAGCATAAACAAATATTCACATTGTTTCATTTCATTATTCGTGATTCAGAAACTAGGAACCACACTCTGAATTAAATTACAATGTATGAGGCATAACAAATGTAGAAGTGGAACAACGGCCTCTGTCTTCATCGCTAGGCCACACTTTACAAGCCTTCATGGAGTCATCACACGTGTCTTCAACTTTCCGCGACTTCTTAGTTTTAAAGATGTTGAAAAGGGCAAAGGCAGAAGAGGACTTCTGCTGCTGCTGCTGCTGCTGCTGCCTGTTGTTGCCTCCATGCCTCCTCCCTTTCCAAGTCACACAAGGATACCTCAAGTTCAGAGAAGAGATTATGTGCTCTCTTGGGATTCTAATGGCAAAGAAGCACGCTCTATTGAATTTATAGCAGGATTTAGAGAATTCAGGACCGTTGATTGATTCTATGGTCTGTATGAAATATAATGTCACAGCGAAAAAGTGAATCTTTGTTGGTAAAACATTGGCAATGCACATGTGTTGCAGGCCACTCTTTTCAAAATTGACTCAACCGCTCTTGGTGTGAAGTTCAACTGACCAACTTTATGGTGTTTGTTTCCGCTTTCTTCTTATCTTAGAAGAAACATTGACCCTTTTTCCCAATTCTCTCATTAGTACTACCCACTAATAGTACTTGTAAATTGTAAGAGAATGTTATATACATGAAAATGCTATCCAGATTGGCTGTAGTTGTTACTTAATTACATTACATTTAACTTTAACCAAAATGACTACCTCACTTGCACATTACTTCATAGTTCATACCAAACAATGATTGATTATCTTTTACGCTCTCTTAATCTCCATTTCTATCCTTTTTAGATTTTTTGAGTTCTCACTTCATTGGGTTGAGACCATTAGTTGTGAAATCTAGCGGGCATCTAGAGTGCTAGACTGTGAGGTATAAACAAAAGCAAGCTAGATATTTTAGTTAATCAATTTCATCAAAGTTAAAGAAGTGGGATGTAATTGCTGATTGAAAATCTTACATCGTTTTTATTTTATTAGTATAACCATAAGCACATTTTTATAATGCTATTCCTTGGTTCTGTAGATTTCATACCTTGACAAGATAACCATGTCCCGTAAGATCGGTTGCATGAACTACTAAGAACATGTTTTATATATATATAATGAACCTTCTTTGCCATCATAATATTGCGAAACATAGAATTGGTCAAAATGTGTGTCAAATAGGATAAGAACTTCGAATTATTCTTGTTGAAGTATTTAAATATTAAAGTTACACCATCTCTAACGACTTAAATTTTTAGAGTAGATGATTGTTAATATGGTATCAGAGGGCAAAGGTCTCGAGTTCAAACATCATCGTCACATTGATAATTAAAATTAAAACATGTGTTGGACCGAATATTGACACTTTTATCATGATTCAATTTGAGCCCAAAAATGGGGTGAAGGGGATGTGACATTATTTACCCAAGTGCTCATAAAAACAACCATTGCCAACAGATTTTACTTGACCATTCTATTCTTGATTTCAGCATGTTGATGACAGATTTAATTCCATTATATATAACTTCTTTTAAAACCTACAAGATGGACTAATTAGGTTTTAGGGTCAGTTTGGGATTTGATCATATGGGTTTGAAAATGTCTCTGCTCTTTGGATGCTCATTAACTCCTCCCTCTCCTTTCAAAATTTTTTTTTCTTTTTTTTTACCATTATCATTTGGTAAACATGAACTCTGGAAAGAAAATTACAAAGCTAAGAGAAGAAATAAAAATATTTCAGAAAAAAAGAAGAAGAAAAGGTTGGCTTGTTAGACACTAGAATGCCAAAAAGTGAAAGGAACCTATATATATGTACAACTTACGATATTGCTCGGGTTCTTCATGGTAATTTTGAGGGTCCAAAATCAGAGGCACCTGTAATATTCTTTAATTCAGTATATTACATATCACAAGAAATGCTGAAGAATTAAGTAAGTTGTTATTAGCTCGACAAGACTATTATCATTGCAGCCATGACTTACGCACTGTCCCTCTTTATGCACCCAAGAACATCCACAATGTGGTTTTGCAAAAACTCTTGTCACAAGCATGGCTTGAGCTAACTCAAAAATTATAGTAACATAATTGCTAATAATGAGAAGTAGAGCATACACGTGACAACAATCAGAGAGTTTTTTGAGTGAAGTTTCTGATATAAATTACCAAGTCCATTAATACATTGTCACAATAGTGATGCATAACAAACTTAAGCACAAACAAATATTCACATCGTTCATTTTATTATTCCTGACTCAGAAACTAGGAACCACACTCTGAATTAAATTACAATGCATGAGGCATAAAAAATGTAGAAGTAGAACAACACTATTCTAACCGGACACTGCTGGCAGCATGTTGTTATGTTTCTGAGACATTTTGAGTTGCAGCATGGATCTTGGCAATGAAAATCGAAGCTTTCTTATCAATACCAGGATCAGCTACCCAACGGCCTCTGTCTTCATCGCTAGGCCACACTTTACAAGCCTTCATGGAGTCATCACATGTGTCTTCAACTTTCCGCGGCCTCTTAGTTTTAAAGATGTTGAAAAGAGCAAAGGCAGAAGAGGACTTCTTCTGCTGCTGCTGTTGCTGCCTGTTGTTGCCTCCCATGCCTCTTTGCTCTCCAAGGAAACCTTAAGTTCAGAGAATAGAGTAGTAGTGTGCTCTCTTGGATTCTAATGGCAAAGAAGCTCTATTGAATTTATAGTAGGAGTTACCCTTAATTTGTTGGGATGATCCAAGGGTGGAGGATTTAGAGATTTCAGGACCGTTAATCAATTCTATGGTCTGTATGAAATATAATGTCACAGCCAAAATTGAATCTATGTTGGTAAAACACGTGTTGTAGGCCACTCTTTTCAAAATTGACTCAACCATTCTTGGTGGGATTTTCAACATTGACTCACCATTCTTGGTGGGATGTTGAACTGAACAACTTTATGGTGTTTCTTTTCACTTTCTTCTCATCTAAGAAGAAACATTGACCTCTTTTCCCAATTCTTTCTCATTATTACTACCCACTAATAATACTTGTAACTTGTAAGAGAATGTCATACAAATGAAAATGCTGTCCAGATTGGCTGTAGTTGTTACTTATATTATTACATTTAACTTTATACAGAGGTTCTCAAAAAAGAATAATACAAAAGGATAATTAAAGCAACATGCAATCTGAATGGCGGAAGTCTCCAGTGATTCGAATAAGATAACCTAAGGTTTGCTTTATATATAACTAATTTTTTTTAATATAAAATATATTATAAGGGCAAAAGTATAGTTTTTCAGTATAAATGAGGTGGGGGCCAGCCACACAACCGGGGTTTTCAATCCTAACCTCCATTCCCGTCCAAAACCATTTAACCATTCCCCACTAATGTTCTAAACGGGGCTGGGTGTTTTGTCATCCCTAGTTATAGCACTAGTTTAATTCGCAAAAAAAAAAAACTTTTGATCATTCAGGTGCTCTAACTGTAAAGGAAGAAATCTGAATACAACAAAAAGTTTAGACCAGTACAGTATTCTTGAAGTCTTCTTGTTTAATTCTTTGAATAAAGTACAAAAGAGGAAAAAACAAAAGGGACAATACATAATGGAGCAGAAAAGGAAATTTGTGGGGCTCAAAACCATCAGTTGTTCAACACAACACATAGTTAGAACCATCAGAGAGAAGGAACTTATAAAGGATACATCTTTAAAAAGAACCTTCACTAATATAGATGGTCATCCTTCTACACAGCCCATATGAAAGAAAAAATAATAACCAACAGGAAATTTCTTTTAGGCTTTGGCCTGGAATTACTTGTGACCTCCTCCACTAAATATGTTTCTGTATCAATGGTCAAAGAGGTGGAAAAAAATCTGGAAAGGAAAGAAGTGTGACATACAAGAGAGAATCCTGAATTGTTACTGAAATTGCTATATCTGGGGTATCTTTTGATTCTTTGATATTTCTACACTAATTTATAGTCATCAATTAATGTCATTTTCGTTGTGAGCTACCCAAAGTTTTCATAAATCTATTAGCCAAACCATACCACTATGGTGGTAATCTCCATTCTTTTATTGTGCGAGTGGTCTCAAATAGATTCAGATAAAATGCCTAAACAAAGACATTAATGACTTTACCTGTATATAATAGAGTTTAAGCATATCTTCCATATCAATCAACTTTCAAGTTTCGACAGAAGTACAGTTTTTAAACTATGAAAAGAATATTGACACTTTTGGGATGATTCATTTTGAGCCCAAAAATGAGGTGAAGGGGACATTATTTATTTGTGGCACGAATGCCAAATGCGCATTCACTTGGATGAGTTGGTATCTACTGATATTATTCAAGTGGTCATAAAAACTACCATTTCCCATAGATTTTACTTGACCATTCTACTCTTGTTTTCAGCATGTTGATGACAATCATGACAGATTTAAGTCCATTTTATATTTTCTTTTAAAACCGACAATATGGACTAATTAGGTTCTAGGGTCAGTTTGGGATTTGATCATATGGGTTTGAAAATGTCTTTGCTGTTTGGATGCTCATTAACTCCTTCCGTTTTTTAACAAGGAGATGGTTGGGACCTCTTTGCTTTTTCACCTTTCATTTTTCTGTACTATCATACCATTATCATTTGCCAAGCATGAACTCTTGAAAGAACTAAGCAAAGAGAAAGGAAACAAAAATATTTCAGAAAAAAAAAAAAGAAGAAGAGAAAAGTGGGGTTGCTAGACACTAAAATGCCAAAAAGTGAAAGGTCACTATATGTATAACTTAAAATAATTTTCACAGAAGCAACAACCACCCTTCTTCATTGGAATTTTGGGGGTCCAAAATCAGAGGCAACAGTGATATTGTTTAATTCAGTATCTTACATATCACAAGAAATGCTGAAGAAGTAACTTGTTATTAGCTCTACAAGACTGTGCCATGGTTGCAACCATGTTTTATTCACTGTCCCTCTCTATGCACCCAAGAACATCCCCAATGTGGTTTTGCAAAAACTTTTGTCACAAGCATGACTTGAGCTAACTCACAAATTATAGTAACATAATTGCTAATAATGAGAATTAGAGCATACACATGACAACAATCACAAAGTTATTTCTTGATGTTTCTGATATAAATGACCAAGTCCAATACATTGTCACAATAGTGATGCACAACAAACTCGAGCACAAACAAATATTCACATCATTCATTTCATTATTTGTAATTCAGGAACCAACTCTTAACTAAATATAATGTATGAGACATAACAAATTTAGAAGTGGAACCACGCTATTCTAACTGGACATTACTGCAGCATGTCCTTATGTTTCTGAGACATTTTGAGTCGCAGCATGGATCTTGGCAATGAAAATTGTAGCTTTCTTATCAATACCAGGCTCAGCTACCCAACAGCCTCTGTCTTCATCGCTAGGCCACACTTTACAAGCCTTCATGGAGTCATCATATATGTCTTCAACTTTCCGTGACTTCTTAGTTTTAAAGATGTTGAAAATAGCAAAGACAGAAGAGGACTTCTTCTGCTGCTGCCGGTTGTTGCCTCCCATGCCTCTTTTCTCTCCAAGGAAACCTCAAGTTCAGAGAAGAGATTAGTAGTGTGCTCTCTTGGGATTCTAATGACAAAGAAGTGCGTTCTATTGAATTTATAGCAGGATTTAGAGAATTCAGGACCGTTGATTGATTCTATGGTCTGTATGAAAAATAATGTCACAGCTAAAAAGTGAATCTTTTGTTGGTAAATTCATTGGCAAAGCACATGTGTCGTAGGCCGCTCTTTTAAAAATTGACTCAACCATTCTTGGTGGGATGTTGAAGTGAACATCTAACTTTATGGTGTTTCTTTTCACTTTCTTCTCATCTTAGAAGAAACATCGACCCTTTTTTCCAATTCTCTCTCATTAGTGCTACCCACTAGTAATACTCGTAAATGGGAAGAGAATGTTATACAAATGAAAATGCTGTCCAGATTGGCTGTAGTTGTTACTTACATTTCATTTAACTTTAACCAAAATCCAAAATGACTACCATCATCTAGTTACATGCCCTTGCACATTATTTCATAGTTAATACCAAACATCGATTGATTATACTTTACACGCTCTTAATCTCCATTTCTTTTCAGATTTTTTTTGAGTTGTCACTTCATTGGGCTGAGGCCATCAGTTGTGAATTCTAGGGGGCATATCTAGAGTGCTAGACAGTGAGGTATAAACAAAAGCAAACTAGATATTTTAGTTAATCAGTTTCATCAAAATTAAAGAAGTGGGATGTAAATGCTGATTGAAAATCTTACATCATTTTTATTTATTTTATTAGCATAACCATAAGCCTGTTTTTATAATGCTATTCCTCGGGGTTCTGCAGATTGCATACCTTGACAAGATAACCATGTCCCATAAGATCAGCTGAATGAACTACTAAGAACATGTTATGTATATATCATGAACCTTCTTTGCCATCATACTTTTGCGAAACATAGAACTGGTCAAAATATGTGTCAAATAGGATATGAACTTCGTTTCATAAACATTAGTAACACAATTCTATTTCCTTCTTTGGTTCTCAGGGGAAGTTCAGTTAACTTTGAAATGGACAACTTTGTGACTTCAAGCATTATTCATGATTTGAAAACTTCAGTCTCTTTGTTTTGAAACTTTTTTAAAAAATAATTTCTATGTTATTGCAATTACACTAATTTTTTCCAGGTGCTAAGTACACAACAAAGTTATAGTATCCCCTGCCAAATGTGGAATAAATGAGCAATGGGATCCAAGAATTTGTACTTACTTTCATACCTCAAACATGGGGCTAAGATGTAATCTGATAATTCCAGAAATTCCCTGCTATTAGATTGAAAAATAGGCTTTTCATACACTCAGTAAATTTTTTTGACATATGAATTAAGAAGTAACCTTTCTAGCCTGGCATGACAAGAGACCTCCTCCAATATGCTTCCATATTAATGTTCAAAACCATTAAGGGGAAAATAGGTGCATAATACAAGAGAGCATCCCGAAAAGTGTCTTTTGATTCTTTGATACATTCACTTTGGCCAAAACTCAAAAGTCACTGATTTGAGCTACTGATATACAGCTGTTAGCCAAATCATACCATACTAAAAGCTGAAGGACTTGTGTGAGTGAACCCAAATAGTTTAGAATCTTCAGATAAATGCCTGATCAGGGAAGTACAACAGTGGCTTGAGCATCTTCTCTTTCAACCAACAACTCAAATCGCAGTTTTTAACCTACAATACAGATATTGACAATGATAGCATGATTCATTTGGAGCCCAAAACTAAGGGAAATGGCCTATAACATCATTCATTCGCGACACGAATGCCAAAATGCACATTCTTTTACATGAATTGGAATCCATTGATATAATCCAAGTGGTCCTGAAACAACCCTTGCCATTGGTTCTACTCTTGATTATTGCTTAGCAAACTGTAGAATATTTTCACAATGTTGCCCACAGATTTGATGTCAGCTTATGTTTAGTTGTCAGATTCAACCTAGGACTAATCAAGATTTATGGTCAGTCTAGGACTGTCTGCATGAGCTTGAGAATTATATGTGCTCTTATTAGTTCATTCATGATCTCTTATTTTACACTGCTATGAAACCATTTTGATTCATGAAGGGAATATTGTGGAAAGAAGGAATGGCAATATTTCAATAAAAAAAGGGAGAGAAAAGTGGGGAATTGTTAGAAACTCAAAAGCCCAAAAAGGTGAAAGGTTGAGTACAATAATTATGTACTACAATGTACAATGGTGCTTGCAAAGAACCACAACCATTCTTCATGGAAATTTTTTAGGATTCCACTCGGAAGCAATTCCATTAATGTTCTCTTCTTGAAATGCTGAAGAAGTGACTCGTCACAGCTGAATAAAACCGTAACATGGTCTCAACCATGCCTCACTATCACAAAGTGATTTGCAAACACTGTTGTCAAAGTTATGCAGTCAAGCTAGCATAAAGTATAATAAATGTGTAGCATACATAGTAACAGTTTATTCCAAGTTTATTCTTGAAGTCATGATATAAATCAAATGAATCCATTTTGAAGCCATATTAGTGAGGGCCTTTGTGAATAGAGGAGTTGTCACCTAGCATTCCCAATACAAATGATTTTGAGAAGAAAATAAAAAGTGTTTTGTATGGAAAATGATTTCTTAAAACTCATTTTATACAAAAGACCTTTTGAATATTGTGTTTATAATTAGTATATAGGCCAAAGTAAACCCCTCTCCGCTTTTAAAGATGTGCAAAATACCCCCTATGCTATTTTTGAGTGCAAATAACCCCCTTAGCTTTCAAATAGTTGCAAAATACCCCCTTTGGACAAAATATACTTTTCTATGACTATTTTACCCTTTATATGTTTATAAAAAATAAAATAAAAATAGAGAAAAGAGAGCTTTTTTATATTAATTTTTTTTTACCTTAATAAAAAAATGAGCTTTTTTTCGGAAAAAAATTCAGAAAAAAAAATTTAAAATAAAAAATAAAGAGAGGGAGTTGTTTCTGAAAACTATTTTTTTTTCAAAAATTATTTTCTGAACTTTTTTGTTTTTAGAAAGTCCCTCTTTTTCTAATGGAAAAGATTTTCAAAAACAATTCCGAAAAACAAAAAAAAAATCAGAAATTTTTTAGTTTTCGGAAACAATTCCCTCTCTTTATTTTTAGTTCTTTTTCTCGAAAACCTATTGTTTTCCAATTTTTTTTTTGTTTTCCGGAATTATTTTCGAAAATTTTTTCCATTAGAAAGAGAATGAATTTCTAAAAACAAAAAAATTTTGAAAATAATTTTTGAAAAAAAGAATTGTTTACCGAAACAATTCCCTCTCTTTATTTTTAGTTTTTTTTTCCAGAAAAAGCTCCTCTTTTTTTATTAAGATAAAAAAAATTAATATAAAAAAACCCTCTTTTCTCTATTTTTATTTTATTTTTTATAAACATAAAAGGGTAAAATGGTCATAAAAAAGTATATTTTGACCAAAGGGGGGTATTTTGCAACTATTTGAAAACTAAGGGGGTTATTTGTACCGTATTTTGCAACTATTTAAAAGCTAAGGGGGGTTATTTGTACCCAAAAATAGTACAAGGGGTATTTTGCACTTCTTTAAAAGCACAGGGTTTACTGCACTTTAGCCTTAGTATATATGACAAGTCATAAATTGGGGCTTGTTTATACATGAAGAAAATTTTAACATGTATTCATAAAAATTGTTACCACATTTATCAATATCATTATTCATTCCTATACCTTTTTTTTAAAAATCAAATTAAAATTGTTTTTTCTTATAAAATTTGAAGCAAAAGCAAATGAGAGTCTTTATGGTAATGAGAAGTGTGTATTAAAATCAAAATCTGTAAGTTGAAAGAGGATAAAATACTAAGTACTTATTTTGTTGACCTTGTGTAGGGTTATGACACTTCACTACATTAGTTAGACTAATTTCTTTGGGTAATTATAAATAGGAAAGGGAAAAACATTTCATGATAAGTATCATTTTCCTTAAATTAATATTAGATTTCACTTTTATGAAGTTAAAACAAATAATATATATATATATATAAATATTCGGCAAGTAAATGAATTTGTTGCAAAAGAGAAAATCTGATGGTCAATAGTATTAAGTTAATACTATTTGCTTTTGTTTACCTTTGGTAAAGGAATTATCAAAAAGTGGTTTGATTAGAGAAAAAAAGTTCCCGATCCACAAAAGTGTTTAGAAATCAAAATTATTGTAGAGAACAAGTGTTAAGAAATAAAAGTGTTTTAGAATGCAAAAGTAATTCGAAAAAAAAATAACCGATATAGAGAAAAAAGTGTTTTGTTTTAAAATAAAAAATGCACATTCTCTTATATGAATTGGTATCTACTGATATTATCCAAGTAGTCTTGAAATAATTATTGCCAATGGAATTTTCTTGATTATATCTATTCTTGATATATTATTGTTCTTGAAGCATAATGATCCCAGTGAAAAGGAAAAAAAAAAGAAAAAACACCTATCATGGGATACTTCAATGTTAGAGGCAACTCTAATATTGCTATGCACAATAACACATTTGTATGTGCTTATTATGACAAGTGATTGAAGGAAACACATGACTCTTGTCAAGACTGGGCTCCCAAACTAGCAAGAAAGAGAGGAAACAAATGACAGTTAAATCCAAGTTCTGCAATCACTCTTGTGCTAATAATTAAAAAAAAGAGCAAACACACATAGTTATCCCCAAGCTGTTGCTTGAAGACCAGATATAAATCTTTTAAACTCATACCAAGCGTGTGATAGTGAGTAGTGACATGTCTAAAGCAGAATACGCAAGTGATGAGAAGAAAAAGTCATATTATTGATTTATTATATTCCATACACAAACTAGAAATCAAACTATGAAATAAATTACAATACATGAGTTATAACAAATGTGGAAATGGCTTCAGAGGATTGGAAACCACGCGATTCTAGTTGGAAACTGCAGCAGTTTTGATGTTAAGTTTCCGAGACACGTTGAGTTGCAGCCCGGATCTTGTCAATGTAAGCTGTGGCTTTCCTGTCAATACCAGGCTCAGCTACCCAATGGCATCTATCTTCATCACTAGGCCACACTTTGTTAACCTTTCTCGAGTCATCCCTTGCATCTTCAACTTTCATAGCAGAGGACTTCTTAGCTTTGAAGATGTTGAAAACAGAGGACGAAGAGGACTTCTTTGGCCTGTTGCCACTTCCCATGAATCCCATGACTTTCTTCCTTTCTTTTTTTCTTTCTTTCTTTCTTTCTTTCTTTCTCTCTCTCTGGGTTATACAAGACAACCTCAAAGCTTAGAAGAAAGTAGTGTACTCTCTTGGGTTCTATATCAATCATGCAACCATGAATTTATAGAGGGAGGTATCCTTTGGGGTTGATCCAAGGGTGGGGAATGTAGAGAGATCATTTGTATGGACAAGATCAATTGATTTGATTTAATATGAAATACTACTATGCTGGTAAAACATTGGCAAATGACAAAGCACATGTCCTGTAAGCCTCTACTTTAAAGAATGTACCAAACAAGCTTGGTGGGGGTGCTTCAATGAACAATTCAACTTTATGGCCTCTCCACTTACCAAAGAAAATCTTTGTCTTCCAAGGACTCTCTTCTCATCTCAGAAGAAAAAAAAAATGACTAAAAAGGCACTCATAGTCTTCTACCCAATAGTTCATCTAATTTTTACTAGACAATTGCAGAAAAATCTAAACCACTTCCCTACCAACATTGCTTGCAAGCTGTCTATCTTTTAGGATATATATTCTTCAAAAAGCCAAATGCATGACATTCAGAGGTTGGGATGCCCACCTTGTACTTCAAACTTTGGAACCTTTACTCCCTTGTCTTTAGCATGTTCCTTAACTCGTTAAGATAATATTTTCTTGCTGTAATTACCCAATTAGTTAGCAAATCTTTATTATATATCATGCTTGCTCTACAAGAATTGGGTGTTATATATATATATATACACACTATTGATTAGTTTTTAATAATTAATGATGCAATCTTTGGTGGCTGCACTTGCACTTAATGTTCTAGATCAGTATCTTACCTACCTCTTTGGGTTAATCTCATTCAAAACATTGGTGCCATAAATATCATAGGGTAAAAAATTGATTCTTTATTCTCTTTTTCTTATATTATTTGTTCTAGGGGTATAATTAGATGGATTGTTAATAAATAATTTTTTTAGTGATAAAAGCTATTCTTTTTTGAAGATATTGTAAATAAACAATGTTATATTGATGAAAGCTATTCTCTTTTTAAGATGCCTTCTGATATTTTGAACTTTTGTTTTATTGTGCACAGCCATCACTTGTTTTGGTTAATCAATATATAGATTTAGGTCTTGTTTAATTAGAATGTAGAATTTATGGAGCAAGAATACTCCGTTGAATACGTGCGAGCGATTGTTACTGTATCTGTGATACGTTGTCAATTTAAAATTGTTGTATTATCAATTTAAAATTGTTACATTCGCAAAATAACCTATTGGACAGAGATTTCCTGTGAAAATTACTTTTCAATTAAAATTATGTTTCAAAGCTATGAATTGCTTGTTTTGAAATTGAAATCAATACTCATTTTATTTGAACTGAAAATGGGCACTATTTAGGGCCTATCACATGCAAAGAGAACCAATTCTTCAACCCAATTCACTGGAAAGGAGCTACTTCAAGCTAGGCCCGACTGTGACATAACCAACCGGTGACCTAAAATACCTCACCGTATGGTAAGATTATCAGAACCCTAAATCTCTCGCCCTTTTTCTTTCGGTGTTCCGTGTTGATCGACTCAACACAGAAACGAGAGCGAGAAAGAGATCGGAACGTTTTGCTGTCTTGGCGACGAAAATATCTTCATCCAGGTGATTCTACAATATATATATAGATATATATATATATATATATATATATATATGTACGTATGTGTAGGTCTGTATATCCATATGTTTACATGCACACATGTATCGTTCGATTTGGATCCCTAGAGTGACCTTATGATAACTCTAAAGCAAGTTTTGATTATTTTAAATTTAGGATTGGACCAAAAATCAAAGCTTAGGGTATGATATTATTGAATTAAGTAATATATTTTGACATACGGTTGAGTGCGAGAGCTCATTGAAGGGTAATTTTAAATTTTAGATGAGAGAAATAAATTAAATATTTGTGTATTTAGGTATATAGATATAGATATATGTCTATGTATGTTTTCCAGGAGAAAGAAAAAAAAGTCTATATATGTAAAGGACTGTGAGGATCTTGGAACATGTTAGTTTGATCACCATCAATTTAAAACATGTTTGGATCATTTAGTATGCTAAAATTATGCCGCATCTATTTTGGTTTTGAAATTTTGAGAAGCGTGTATTAAATTGTGTTTTTAGTATTTCTGCCCCATGATTTTGGGGCAACTATCAGTCTCCTGATAGTTGCTGAGAAGAGGGAATTGAAAAGCAAGATGAAATTTGACCTTTTTATGTTGCTTGAGTTTCCATAGAGAGGATTTACAGCAACCTCAATTTATCCAAAGAGTTTTATTAGGTATAGCCTTGTAGTTGAGCGGAGGTTTTTGTTGTTTTGCATGATTTTTGACTTGGTAAATTTGTCAGATTGTTCTGTTTGGCATTATTGAATTTTGTGAATAATAATCAATCCGATGAATGCAATCTTTCTATACTGATTCCTGAAGTTTCAGCCATTTTGATTTTTTTGTTGCCTCGTATAATGGCAGAAAAGAAATGCACACGAGAGATAAACAACTGAAGATGGAGGAGGTAAGAGTTGTTAATGATGTTTTTCCTTTTTAGATTACGTTATCTATCTTTGTATATGTTAATTGACCAGCTTATGTTAATTGCAATGCCACTTCGATGAAATGTTTAATGATCCATTCATAATGTAGAATGTCTTATAGTATTATGAAATTTAATCAACAATATTCTTATATAAAAATGCCATCGATGCTGATCCATTTTGCTGAAGCTAAGTGAATTTAGTTGTAAGTCATTAAATAAGGTGATCTTCAGTTGTGAGTCATTAAGTTAGGAGACTTTAGTTGTAAGTCGTCATATATATTTATTTTTATATTTATACACACACACACTATATGATGATGAATTTCCTAGCCTATGCCAACTCTTAAACTTTCCAATATCACACTCTTTACAATTGTTCTTTTTTATTATATAAGTCATAACATTGTCCAAAGTTTATCAGTCACTGTATGTGAGTTTCAGAGAAATATCAATTTTCTATACTTGTATTGTATATCGCACGTCCGACATGGATGTGACTTCTCCTTTGAGGCGTTCATGACAATGCATTTAGTTGTGCATGATTAAACTTTTTGTCAGCTCCTTTATTCTTTTTTCTTTTTTGATAAGTGAACTTTTTGTCAGATACTTCTGTGTACTTGAGTTGAATTCTGCATCATAATTGTACTTGTTCGCAAACACATTATGAAGGCATATTACTCATGATGATTCGGATATGATGATGTCTGTATTCTGCATTTTATGTTGTAGGCATATACAGATTCCATTATTGAGGAGTTTGCAGAGGATTTCCGTCTGCCAATAAATCAAAAGCCAACAGAAAATGTAGATCTAGATAATGTGGAACAAGCATCGTTAGACACACAATTGACATCATCTAACATTGGGTTTAGGCTTCTCCAGAAAATGGGTTGGAAAGGCAAGGGTCTTGGAAAGGATGAGCAAGGTTTGTGTATTGGTGGAATGATATGGATTGCATATTATATATCCAGTGTTATTACTACATACTGGTAGCGGTCTGTATCATGTAGTCGTCTGAATATATGTTTCTGAAGGTTCATCTGATTTCAATAATGTTCTCATACTGTGGCTAGTACTTATTTACTGGAGATGTGTGCAGATCTCTTATACCATTGATAGAGATCCTCAGTGAATACCTGGTCATTATTGTCAATGCTAATATACATTACGACTGTCTTCTGTTGCACACTGCAGTTTGGGATACTGTGGCTAGTACTTATTTACTGTCTTATGTTGCACACTGATTTTGAAGATGTTTTAACTTTTAGCATAATTTGTATCGTTTACCAAATCAATGTTGTAAATTATATTCAGAGTTTCAAGCAAGCATTTTGAGTTAATTGCTAATTAGCTATTGATTTTTTTTTCTTTGTATATGAGTATAGGTGATTCTCTTTGTTGTCATTCAGTTGACATTCTTAGATATCAGGATTTACTAGATTAAGTAATTCACTGGAAATTGTTTTCTGGATTGCTGTACAATGAAACTTCAGTAGACTTGATAGCCTTTTACATATATGCTACAACAGCCATGAGAACTTTGAATTTTTTCTCCTCATCCTTTTTACTTAACCTTTTCACCATTTTCATGGTTTGGTTAGATTGGGTTGGAAATATCTATCATATTGCCTAGTGGTACAAGTTGTCTCTTTGTTAGGGTAGTCTAGGGGTTATATTGTCTGCATCAATCAGTTTTAAGTATGTGAGAAGGTGTTCTGGTGTGGTCATCAACCATGATGATTGCTTTCTATGAAACTACTGGAAAGGTATTTTTAACTTATACAGTGAAACATACTTAATAGAACTTCTCATTTCAGAGTCTTTTATCAATGAATTTTAAAAAAATTAGTTTTGCCTTTCTGTTTATAAAGTGGTTGTTAAACATAACTCTCCTCATTTTGATGGGATGGACAAAAATCTTGTTTTGTTTTTCTTTTTAATTTATCAACACATTTTTTACATATTACTGACCGTCAGGTCTGTCCCCTGTTGATTCTTCCTTCAGGCTTTCAGCCTTTATAGTTTATATTCTTCTTACATTGCCATTTACTTTGATTGTATCACTTTGCTCTACTCTTGTTGTAATATGTCTTCACTACACAATCAAATCATTTCAGTTAAATCTCTAGTTGTCTCATATTGCTTTCACCTTTAATTACATGAACTTGCATGTTTTTGTTACTGCCTTTTCGTTACTCCTCAACACTCTCATATCAGTTATAGTTATTAATGGAATGAAACATTTGGTTTTAAAGTTCTGCAGGAACCATTAAACTGAATCTGTTACCTGATTCATATTTTTAAACCCTTATATTCATCCAGCTTGTTAATTTTATGATTAATTGTGAACCTGAATATTCTAATTCATTATATTGAGGATCTTAGAGTATTGTGCTATTCAACTAGCACCATTCAAGTTTGAGGGTTTTGTATTGGTCAAACATGATCTCATCCAAGAACCTAATTTGAGCATATTCATTAGGCTCATGCAATATATTTTTTTGTTTTAGCATCCATTATCCAATAGACATGTTTATAAATGTAGGCAAAGACTTTATCCTTTCAAAGCTTAGATGAATTTTCATTATACATTTATACCTCATTGGCTCTATGTATTGTCATTTGTCAGCATTCTTTGATATATTATTTATATTTTATATTTTTTTTTTGTTTGGGGGTGGGGGGGTCCATGCGTGCTATCTCACTATAGTAATAAGATTCACTCCATTGTTCGAGCTTATCCATTTAGTTATAGAGCTGGAAACTTAAATTGGATTTAGCTTACACAATTTGTGAATGAGCTTCTCAACGAGCCAAGTGATGCTAATCTCAAGCAATATACTTTATCTAATAGCCATAAGGTACATTATTTTTCTCCATAAGTTCTTTTAGGTTTGTAATTTTGTTAAAATATAATGGAGCTGCTGAAGTTACTTTTTTTCTTTTTTCACCATTAAGTTGCCTTATTATTGTTTTCTATGTGTGAGATATGCTGATGAAGATATGGAAATATTTTAATTTGTTTCCATCTCTTACAATTCTGTTAACAATTTCATTGTCCTGAAATCTGATTCCAGCTTCAGTCTGTCAGTTGAACTATGCATTACATTGCCATTTACATTGTTTTGTGGCCAGAATTTATTAAATTGCCTGACCAAAGCCTGTCCTTGGACCTCTAAGATTCTAAATATCGATTAGGGTTGATTCTTAGTTTTTATGTTTATGATGTTTTTGGTTTGCATGCTAAGTTAAAACAGTTTTTTTGTTGTGTTTGATGTTTTTCTATGTGGAGTCAAGAATTGCATTTCTTACCTTTTATTTTCCCCCCTTCTTTTTGTTGTTCTGAACCATGGAGGCCTGGTTTAGAGTGCATTCCATTTATTCCGCCGGTATTTTTTTTGTTCTGTCGTCATTTAACACATTCATGGTTCCCTTATCTGTTATACTCTGATATTGATTTTCTCTCTCTATGGTTTGTGCAGGAATAATTGAACCTATAAGATCCGGGATAAGAGATCCAAAATTAGGGATTGGAAAACAAGAGGAGGATGATTTTTTTACTGCAGAAGAAAATATCCAGCGCAAAAAACTTGATATTGAAGTAGAGGAGACGGAGGAAATTGCAAAGAAGCGGGAGGTATGCCTTCAAACATGTAGTTAGTAGTTGTCAATGTTAGCAACATTAGATAATTTGAGGTTGATGGTTTACTTTTTCTGAAACGTACATCTAATAGCAGAAGGCAGCATATAGCATATATGTGTGTCTTTTGACGGGAATGGTAGTGAACCTCAACTTTGGAAGGTCTTGAGAATTTCGTGCAGTTTTTATTACCTGGTGGCTTCTACTGCCTGCTTCCTGCACATTATGAAAATCCAGGTTTTAGCAGAACGGGAGCAGAAAATTCAAACTGAGGTGAAAGAAATACGCAAGGTGTTTTACTGTGAGCTCTGCAACAAGCAATACAAACTGGCTATGGAGTTCGAAGCTCACCTGAGTTCATATGATCACAATCACAGAAAGGTAATAGGTTTTTTATGCACTGATAAGTGGATTCTTTGTTACCATTGTATTTTTAGCCTGTCTAAATCTGTTCTTAACTTGCTGTGTTTTTTACAGCGTTTTAAAGAAATGAGAGACATGCATGGAAGTAGCAGTCGTGATGACAGGCAAAAACGAGAACAACAACGCCAAGAGAGGGAGATGGCCAAGTTTGCTCAGATGTACGCATTTCTGTTCACCTGGATTTTTTTATTAATTTAAACTGTGCATATTTTTTAATTTTATTTTCTTTTTGGGTGACTTTTATTTATCTTTAGAGGATTAATTCTTTTTATCTTTTTCATCTTTGTATTTCTTACCAATCAGGGCTGATGCTCATAAGCAGCAGCAACAACAGCAGCAGCAACAAGAACAATCTGGAACTCCTCCGGTTTCCACTGCACTTACAAGTGCTAGTGCACTTGCCGATCAAGATCAGCGGAAGGCTTTAAAGTTTGGATTTTCCTCAAAAGGTGCCACATCCAAGGTATCTGCAAGTAGCATTTAGGGTACCAATCAACTTTTTTACTACTACCATTTTTAGTTTATGTTGTGTTTGTGCAACTATTACCATTGAATTTGTGTTATGATGCAAACTATTCTGCTTAGTTTAGCATATCATGAGTTCTTTTCTTGCTTTTGGTGTATTACAGCACCTAGAGCAGAACTTCTCTAGAAGTAGAAATGCAGGAAATTGCTCGTGTTAAATGCAATTAGCTATTTCTTGTAAAAACAAAGTATTTGATATTTTTTTTCTTGGATAATTTTTTTCACCAATAAACCCCTAATGTGATAACCACTATAAATTGAATTAGCAACAAGCCAATGGAAATTCCTGCTATTTCAAGCAGAAGGAAACTTGCACATCACAGAATCTCTCTTTTTTTTTTTTTCTTTCCATTTTCGAGTAATCTCATACTTAAAAGGGAATTTACTGAATATCAATTAGCACCTCCTTAGCTTCACTCCCTTGATGTAATTCTTGGACCTTTACAGTTGTGCAATTGATACAAATCCATGGAAATTTGGGACATTCTTTTGCTATTTTTCTGGTAATTGAAGGCATGTAGGAGTATATTAACTTCTGTTGATGGTTACTAGACCTTCTGGCTAATTTGTTGCTTTGTCCTTGTTAAACAGAGTTCAGTCAGTAATGCTGCAAAGAAACCAAAAGTAGCTGTTGCGTCGGTTTTCAGTAATGATAGCGACGAAGAATAGAGAAGTTTAACCCTTTCTGCTAAAGCAGCATCGGTCAAGTTATATGGATAGGAAGTATTGTATCCTAATTAACGTTTACATTATCTTATTGTTCATGTATTTTCAAGTCGAAAACAATGCATTACCTGTACCCTAAGTTATCCAATTTTATCCCATGAAGAGATCATCTAGACAATTCTGGGCTCAAATGAGCAGTCCCACCATTTGGATGCTGAGTGGAGTCTGAAGCAATGTACAAGGAAAAATTCTTCTTATCCTTTTTCCTTTCTGGAACCATTGTAAAGGTACTTTCTTCCCATACAATTTGTGCAAAGATAGTGGTGATTGGATTTCTTGGTATTTACATTTCATGTGTTAAGTTTGTCGAAACCTTTGTTTTTTACCCAATGTTTCAAAAACTTATGAGCATACATATTGCGACATGTGCACCCTAGTTGCATAAGGATCATAACAAATGGTGAAACTGCATAGGATCTTGTCATGCTAATTTCACTCATGAGACCCTGTGTGATGTTACTCGAGTCTTCCCATGGTATTATTCATTTTTAATTTTATAATTTTGTTTTCAAACGCATCCATATCCATTTTAATTTCACATTAGGCATGTTGGTCACATGATATACCAGAATCACGATATTAAATACATCCAACTTGGTAACTAGTAAATAAAGTTGATTACTTAAACGTACAAATTATATCAGTTTCATAAATGGTGAATAATATGCTAAATCTGGTTAAAGTTGTGATGTTAATAATGATTTTATAAATTACCATTGGGTTTTAGAAACTTATATTAATCACTGATTATCAATGTTATGACATTGGCTTACATTAAGATGAACAGAGAACTTTTGTTCACAACAGATACAACCATACGGTCTAAGGTTCAACTCTCCTAGAGGGCAAATAACTACTTATGGGGTCATGAACGTGGCGCAAGCCAAACTTCACCCAGAGGTTCAACTCTCCTAGAGGGCAAATAACTACTTATGGAGTCACGTACGTGGCGCAAGCCGAACTTTACCCAATCCGTGTGGTGATATACCAGTATTTATATTTATAGGCATCCCATGGTGTGGAATGCCAATTATAGGACCTGACAACTGAATGCACAAAGCCATATCAAATTGATACATTCCATTGATCTAAGAATGATGCAATCCTTAAATAGAAAGTAAACAATAAGGGGAATAACATGCATATATCTATGAACCATATAGAAGTATAACATCTCCTCATGATAGTAATCATAAATATACATAGACTAAGCAGCAACTGAGAGAGACTAAGCAGCTTCAGCAAAGCCGAGTTGGAGATTACCATAGTCAAACACTGTATGATACACACCCATGAATACATCTCCTAGGATCCTGCATCCACATATACAGAAATGTAATGTTTTTACAATGTATAGGCATTTATACAAACATATATGATATATATGGCCAAGATATCGTACCATAAAGGACCGCGAGGAGGAGGCACATCCAAAGCAGTGAATCCACTGAGGCAAACAGTGGCCACACCTTCTCCAGTTTTAAGAATGTACTGAAAGTAAAGCAAGCATTTAGAGAAGAAAATGAATCAGAAGTTGCTCCAAGTGAAAATAAAAGTATATGCAGTTCAAAAATACCAAAAAGAGAAAGAAAAAAAAAATACTTATTGTGCTCCAATCCTACTTCTTTCAAAGCTAAATTGAAGGGTTGATATACCCATAGCGGTGAAGAGAGCATCATGAATTAGGAGTGACGCGGAGAGCAAAAACTTGTGTGTGTTAGAAGATGTGTGATGAATCAAACCTGATCTGGTGTGAGGTTGAAAGTTTGGCTTCCAATGGTGAATGTTACATTCGGCATGCTTGAAATGCTATTACAATTGATCACTGATTCACCCATTGGACTTGGTAGGCTCTCACACAGCTGTTACCAAAAAAGAAAAATGTATATTCATATGAGTGGAAATTGGCTTCTAACGATGCACATCATTTTGAGATATAGCTTACCTGATTCACATAGTTTAACACTTTATCCTTGGTTACGTCTTGTCTCAGCTGGTTCTGGATCCAAACAACAGTCATCTGACAAGCAGTGCACAGAGCACCGTCCCCAGCTGAGATTCCCTCATTTTCCTTTTCAACTAGTGTTTGAATATTAGCTCTGCACACAATTAGGTTCAACGTCAACTAACCAGACAATCCTTACGAATTTCAATAGGAAATTAGTGATGCTGATCATGCTTTAAATTTTGGTGTGCTCAATCCTTGATGAATTCTTGTGTTCATTCCAACAATGTCACAGAACATCCATCCCCGTTCATTGTGCTCCGCACACAGCAGCATGTTTTGAAAATGAAACTAAAGGGAAACACAGCCTAAGGCATCTGCTACTGACTATATATGAAACAATACAGGGTTCCTGACCTCACAGAGTTAGTTCCATTGAAGAAACATAAACCAATTCGTGAACATACTTTGTCGGATTGCACCTGCATTTTGTGGAAGTAATCTCTTAAAACCCCTTTTTGAAGCGAAAAAGAATTGGTTGACTTTAAAAGTGAAAACAAATTTAAATTTAAAACGAACCCCTGATAATAATAGCTCCCATATCAAGTCTCCATACTGAGAAACAACTTCTTTGCATTCCATGCTCACAATTCCTTCTGCTCCAATGGCATGGTTGATCTCAATCACAACAGGCTGCGATTGATATGCTGATTAGAAATATCTTCACAGAAAGTATGGAATTTGAAGGGGAGAAGAATAAAGAATAAAGATGAGAGAGATGAATCTGAACGATCTCTCCAATAGTACGCAATTGTCAAAATGGTTGAAGCACCTACCGTTGGACCGGTGAGCAAGGAAGTTCCAGAATCCACAATAGCAGCACAACCCCCCTCACAAAGGCCTGAAACAATCAATTTTGTTAGGTTTCTTGATCTTCAATATTCCAACAAAGGATTAGATATATCCCAATTTTCCTCAACCAGATGAGTTCTCAGGGCAGAACCACTGGAATTCATGGATTAGTATATCTTGGATTAAGTTTCTATGTGCAGAGTATGTAAATGTAATAGAGATCAATCCCCTACATATAATCCTTACTTCACACTATTCACAGAGACATATAATCCTTACTTCACATAGACATCAATTCACTTCACACAATTACTTAAAAAGAATAGAATGTAACAACAATTACAACAACCAAGCCTTTTTCCCCATTACTTGGATCGGTTATATGAATCTTATGTTTCCATTCCGCTATATCTAAGGTCATAACCTCAGTCAAACCATATGTTGTCATGTCCTTATTTACTAATTCTACCCATGTTAACTTTGCTCTTTCTCTTCCTCTAATATTACCCTCAATGTGGGTCACTCTTCTTAACCGGCTCATTTAAAGGTTTTCTTTGCATATGTTCAAAACAATCTTAAGCAATTTTTCTTCATTTTATCTCCAATTTGTGCTACTCCAACCATCTCCGAAAGTGATCATTTCTAGTTTTACCGCACATCCTATGTTGTTTCCTAGTTGCCCAACATTTTGTGCCATAAAGTATGGCTGGTACTTGAGGAATAGAATATGGTTTCTTAAAATTCAATAACCTCAACCAGATCAAACCTCAGGGCAGAATCAGTAGATTTCATGAATTAGTATCTAATCTAGATTAAGTTTCCCAGCATTAGTTGGAAAAAACAACGGCACCCCAGATTTCTAATCCTTAGAAACCTTTTCTTTCCACCCCAAATACTAGAGTTCTTGACATACAAATATTGTTTATGGTCAAACTAAAGAAACATATTACTGCAGTGTCTGCAAATGATGTAAAAATTACCTGTCGAATGGTTCCCGATCAAAACATCTCCCATTTCAAACTGAAAGTAACAGAAAAACAATGTCAGTTTTTTCAGAATTTTTTTTTAATTGAAATGGGATGAAGTTTCTTGGAAACTTCAGTCTTTTTATCATCACCAACCTGCCAGTAACCCTTTTGAGTAACAGGTACATAAGTATGCTTCCCCTTGTAGTGTTTTGGATCAACACCACCAAAAACAATCTCACCTCCCTCTTTTGCTTCTTGATCCCGATTAAGCCAAAAGGAGAATACATCATCATTTAGAAGACCTTGTTCCTCCATGTTGTACCTGTAGGCCACATCAACAATCAGCATATATAATATACACCAGAAGAGATTCTCGATCTGTCTCGAGGATGAAAATTTTAAAACACATTCCGACAACTAAATATTAGCAAAGCATCACCAGACAGTAGTCACGTTGCCAACTGAAATTTCCTGGAACCCAAGCCCAAGTATCCCATCAAACTTTGCCAATACAAATGGAAGTCCTTCTCGTGTAGCCTCGATGAAAACCTGAAGAATGGTAATTGTTAGATCATCACCAAAGGCATAATCTTGATCTTTGAATAGAAATCGAAACTAAACAAGAGACTGACTTGATCTTTGACTACAAGATCGCCAACTTCAACATAATCTTGACTGAAGAAGCCAGAAATTGATCCAGATCCATAATGTATATCACAATAATTTCCTGAAATATTACAACTTAACAAATTCAAAACAGCACAAGCTTGCATTTATCAACATCATGAGAATCTGAACAACAAGGAAGGGATAACTTTACCAATCTTGGTATATGTAGTGGACCGGCTAGCCTTGTACTTAGAATGGAATAAGCAAGCCATCTGCAAGTAGGTTTGATTTATTCATAACTATGTAACTAGGATAGTATGGAAGATCACAAAAATGAAATTGATCAGAACTTACAGAAAGACGACATTTTGATGATGGAACCCAGAGATTGGAACTGCCAGTATCAAATATGACAGTGAATTTCTGGGGAGGTGAACCAATAGCAATCTCTCCATAGTATTGTGCATCCAAATAGTTCTTGAGAGAGACTATATCTACATCTGAATTTCCCAAATTATTATGCATCTCTTTCGCATATTTGGTTTTCATTCTTGCCATTCTGGCAGCATTAATGCTTTGAGGATCCAAGCTCCGCTTCTTCAAACCAACTCTCAGTAAACCATCAGAAGAAGCCGGAAGTAAAGAGCATATCAAAACCCATAAACAGAAAGCCATCAAAAAGTATTCGCGCCCCATGTTCCGAGAATTCTCTGTTATAAAGACTGAATGAAATGTAAGGTCAACAAAATGTCTTCTGACAAACTTTGAAGACTATGTACTTCACATAGAGGAACACAAATTTGCAAAGGAAATTCAATTACTTAGCAGTCTTATTTGCTTCTTGGAAGCATGAAAGATGATGTTGTCCCAAAATATGGTTGCTAAATTAGTGAGTTAACATCCTTGATCCAGCTCAGAAGCTTGTTTTTAGTGAAAATAAAGAAATAAAAAAGACAAGGTTACTATCTTTCTAACATTCCTTACTTTGTAATAGATGTCAAATTACAAACTGAGCATACAACAGTATGAGAAATATGTAAATAGTATGAGAAATGTGTAGTTATAGTTTTGGACATGATATATAGCGTTTGTATGATGTTTCATTTGTCACAATCTTTCCCAAAGCCTTTTATAAGCAGTACAGTTGTTCCATTCTCAAATCCAGCAGCGCATAATGACTTAGAACAAAGCTTCATTAAAACCCCTAATAGCCATGAAAACACCACCACTTGTTCCCTCCATAGTTTGATAACATATGAAATACTTAACCGTGAGAGAAGACTCAGAGTAGTCCTTTTGATCTTTCTATTAGATTTTCTTATATATATACACACATATGTATGTATGTATGTGTTTGTGTCTGTATATGCCATAAATTGATTGACGAGACAGAGGAGTCGAAGTATTCGTTCACTTGGAACTGGGATTCATCCCCTTGGGAGTGAAGATCAAGAGGAATGAATGAACTATGCACCCATGATCATCTTGGTAGAACAATATATATATATATATATGGATAGTTACTATAATTATGTTTCTACATTGTAAAACCAATAAAAGAAGACATCAAGAGCAGAAGCAGTGGATGAAATACAGAAAATGTTCCAATTAAGTAGGATGAGAAGATTACAAACGCACGTGTAAGTGTGAAACCACATTTGACAATGAGAACGAAAATTCATATATATGACAAACAAATGAGGCAGTGTATTAAAAAAACATAAAAATTGAAGCTTAACATACAGTTAAACAGTGAGAAAATGTAAAGAAAAGCAGGAGATATATGTTGAACAAATTGAAATCTATTTGGCATTGATAATCAACAGGTTGTGGTTACCATAACTCATGTATTATGAGATTGAGAATGGGTTCAGAGGCCAAACCTTGGTGAGCTTACAGAAAGCAATAGAAGAAGCTGAGAGTCCACAAATGTACAGAGGATGAAAGATTGAGGTACTTAGATACTCATGTATGTCTCTAACCAAATAAATAGCAGAGTGAGAAACAAGAAGGCCACACCCAGTTTGACACGTGGAGTGCTCCTTTTTTTAGTACTAGTAATAATAAGTCAGGTAAGAACATGAAAATACCTAGAAATTTCCACAAGACAGAGACAAAAGAGATCATCAGATACCATGATCCTTTTTTGTCTAATTCCATTTGATCAAATAACAATATATATATATATATATATATATTGGTAACTGATGATCTCTTTTGTCTCTGTCTTGTGGAAATTTCTATATATATATATACACGGATACGAACATAGTATATGTGTCCACACTCCACATCAGACTTTAATTAACCAACCCAACATCCATTCTTAAGTGTCAAATTCAAATTCGGGCCTTTTGAATGCTAAGGGAGCTATATTACTTTCTTACAGACAAAAGCTTTTATGATAGAACTATAACCAGAGTTAGTATCTTCAATCTATTCCTTAGTTTGAAAGCATAATAGATGGAGAGCACTGTATCAGCATGCTCTCTGTAAGAAAAAATAGTTTGTCGGGTCAAATACAAATATGCAATGGTTAATTCATTTGGGTTGGATACGGTTATGACCTAAATACAATCAAGTCAAATTCAAAAACACTTCTCTCCTATCGTTTCAGTATTGTCACTCGTGTCAGTTAGAACTCAAAGTAAAGACTTATATTTTAGTATGTAAAGATCTGGGTCACTCATTTAAAGACTTATATTTTAGTATGTAAAGATCTGGGTCACTCATTTTTAGCCGGAATTGAGAAATTTAATAATTGAATAAAAGAGCTATCGAAGGACACAAGACTCTACGTAATCCTATTTTTGCATTCGAATAGTCTGTCTTCTATTTTAAAATTGTGACATTCAAGTTACAATAAACCAACCTAATTTTATTATTGGGCTATACTTTTAATTGTTAACATAATTTTACAATATATATATCTATATCTATACTACTTATAAACATGTAATAAATTTTTATATATATTTTTACAATTTTTTTAAATAGAAAAATAAGTTTTAAAAGTTATTTTTCTTGAAAAGTGTATTAATTATTTTTATATTCTTTTATGAAGACCAAGAAGTACAACAGCCAAACAGTTTTAGCCCATCAACTAACCTTTTTAATATCAATAATTTCACAACATAAAGTAACTCATTAATCTGATTATCCTATATAATTAGGTCAAACCTCACCGTGTATTTTAACTAAAAAAAATTACATTCTTTTGTGAAGACCAAAATGTCCAACAACCAATTAATAGTTTTAGCCCATCAACTAACCTTTTTAATATCAATAATTTTACAACATAAAGTAACTCATTAATCTGATTATCCTATATAATTAGGTCAAACCTCACCGTGTATTTTAACTAAAAAAAATTACATTCTTTTGTGAAGACCAAAATGTCCAACAACCAATTAATAGTTTTATTCCATCAACTAACCTTTTTAATATCAATAATTTCACAACATAAAGTAACTCATTAATCTGATTATCCTATATAATTAGGTCAAACCTCACCGTGTATTTTAACTAAAAAAAATTACATTCTTTTGTGAAGACCAAAATGTCCAACAACCAATTAATAGTTTTATTCCATCAACTAACCTTTTTAATATCAATAATTTCACAACATAAAGTAACCCATTAATCTATGTCCTTCAAATTCAGAAACAAAATGTAAATATACATACATATATATCTATATTATACTATACAATACTACCATTAAAAGTGTATAAACTTTTTATTTTTTATATGCATTTTTTATCAAATAATATTTTAAGTTTTCTTAATACTAGATAATCTATCTCTAGCGTTGCCACTCTTTAGAGTCTTAGAGTTCCTAACAGTTAGAAAAAATGTATCTCCCTCAACTTTTAATTAAATCACAAATTTCAACATTTTTAACTATTACACTATACACTTTTTTGAATTCCAAAAAATGTATTCAAATCAAAAGGTGAAGCATGCCAAAAACAAAATAAATAAAAGAAAAAGGAAAACAAAACACAGTGAAAGTTATAACGGACTCCGCTGGTTCCACCGGAGGATTGCTGCAGCGACTGCTATTTGTGGTCTTCGCCGACGATTCCATTGCCATTAAAGTTGATTTTGAGCGGATTATAGATGATTTTATCCTTGTTTGCTTCTTTGACAGGAAATCATTTTTTACCCACATGCCAAGTTTAGAAATTGATTTATTGCATTTTCTTGGAGCAAGAATAAATGAGTTTAATGTGAGAAGGTATGCTCCGTTTGGTTAGATGGAATTTTACATGAAATGCGAAAGTAAAAGAAAATTAAATTTTTCATAGTGTATTTGATTAGCATGAAATTTTTTTAATAAAATATTAAAAAATTATCATTTTATATTTTGAATAGCATGAAATTTACCATAAATGAAACGGTATTATTGTAAACTCATAAAACTTTCTCAAGAAATTAAAATTTTCAAGTGTTTTTTGTTGGAAATTTTTATGAGAAAATTAAATGGTTATGAAAAGTAATTTTTTCTCAATTTTTTTCTTTTCCTGCTAACCAATCGTCTAAAGTGTTCATAAATTTTCTATTTCCTTTCTTTTCTTGTTATTTCCATCTAACCAAACGGAAACTTTGTACAATTTAATTTGTTACTTCTCCTCGATAAAATTGTGATGGAAGTACTAAAACCTCTCTTTTGCTTGTATGCATGTGGAAGTCAAGAAATCAGGGTATCTGAAATTCTCAAGACTCGGAGAAATTCATCCTTCTGGTTGGCACATTTAAAGATAAATTATTCAAGAAAATTTCTGAACTGCAAGAGCAAAAACATAGATGGATTTTGAAATTGTAATAACTTTAGATCAAAATCTCATTTGTAGTATTGTACAACAAGATGATGAGAAAGTAGATTCAGGTCGGAACTAGAGCTCAATACAAGAGATTACGTTGTGCAATGCACATTAGAAGAGCCCCGAGTTATGGAGATTTGAACTTGAGCCAAGAGAAGACTATGGATGTGATGACCTCTGTGGTCAGATGTGGTGTGAACACTGACAAATTACGAATGTCATGATTTCACAACACCTGAATATGGTGAAATGATTATATATATGTTGACAACCTTTTATGATACAACTCTTTTTAAAGTTGTAATAGTCGTGAACCCCATGCAGTTAAGCGTGCTTAGCTGGTAGTAGTATCATGATGAGTGACTCCCTGAAAAGTCTCTAATCTAAAAGAGCTAAAAGCGAATAATATTGTATCAAAATAAAATAGGACATTACAATCGAGATGCATAAACAACCCGCGTTGAACCAAATATGGATTAATACGTAAGCTTTGGTGAAACGCATTGTGTAATTATTGGACGAATTGATTTACCCTTTATTGGTGTACAACATTTTTTGATCAACACAAAGGAGTAGAGAAAGGAAAATTTGAAAGATAACATTTGCAAATTTGTTTAAAATGGTGGTTTCAGGTTAAAAAAATCCATTAGTCATTTTTCTTAAATTTTGCTAGTTATATATATAAATTTAACCACTGATCGAGCCAGATTGGGGCTCTGTATCTATTGATCAGGCCTTTGAATCAGCTAAATCCAAACTTTTGGACGGGTTAAGCCCTCAAGTAGTAAGCCCAAACCCACTCATTTCGTTTTTGGGCTCAGGCCGGGCCATATGGGGTCTCTGTGAACCTACCAATCCCTCTTACGACGTCGTATGGACAACACCCCAATTTAAGGCTCCAATAACGACAAATCGACGACGTTTTGATTGATGCCCAGTTGTAAATCTTTCACTGCGCCAAGAAAAATTCGTCATATAAACCCTAGTTCTTTGCTTTCTATCAACTGAATCTTTCTATTTACCATATATATATATATATATATGTAAATATATATACTTTCTAGGCCTCGCATTCTATTTCTCTGCAAAGCCTAATTTTTTGCCAAAAATATATCTTATATATATGTATCGATTTTAATAGGTTCAATTTTTAGGGTTTATATCTGAAAATTCTACTCTCTCTTGAAAAAGATTTGATTTTTTTATGCGATGGTGATATGATGATGAAGCAAGACACCACCACCACCACCCCCACCCCCGCCCGCATCCCCACCTCGTGCAACAACTGCGGAGTCGTAGAGCGGCGGCTCCTCCACCACATCCGCCACCGTGGGGTCTTCCGCCGCTTCTGCACCTCCTGCGTCCTCCGACTCCACCCTCAGTCCTTCTGCCCCATTTGCTTCCTCGTGTACGACAAACCCCAGCCCCAACCCCCAAACGATACCGTCACCTGCTTCAAATGCTACTCCTCTTCTCACTCTCACTGCATCGGCTCAAGCATCCCAAACCCGTACGTTTGCCTCAATTGCACAAACCCTAACGTCCCCATTTTCGATGTCAAGAAGGCGAAAGACGGAGACAATTGTAAGGCCATTGATGAGAAGGCTGCAAGAGTGCTGCTTGCGGCAGCCAAGATTGCGGCGGGTTCCATGAGCAAAGCGGCGGTGGTGGTGAGGACGGATGCGGAGAGGAGGGCAAAGGAGGCGGCTTTTGCGAGGAAGAGAGCAAGGGAGGCGATGGAGCACGTCGCGTTTCTCCTTGCGAAAGAGAAATTGGAGAGTAAGGAGGTGGTGTCAGTGGAGATTTCAGGGTCTGGTAATGTGGGTGCTCAGGAGAAGAATAAAAAAGGTGGTAATGCTGACAATGTTGGTAATCAGATTGGCTGTGGGGAAGAAGGAGTTGACGCTGCTTCTGAGGTTTTGGCATCATTGATTGCTGTGGAGTTGAGGGAAAAAGAAAGATTGCAAGAGCTTATGGCACAAAATACAGTAACAGGTTCTCCTAGTAATGGTGTGCCAATGAGTGTGAATGACAATGACAAAGTGAGAGTAAGTCCTGTTTTCGGTACTGAGGCACCGAATGCTCAGAATCATGTTAATGGAAATGAAAGTGAGAGGACTGGCCATTTGGGTCATTTAGAGAGTGATAATGCGCAGGGGGAGAAAGTGAAGAATGTGTTGTCAGTTTCACCAGTGGATCAGCTGCAGCATATGCAAAATAGTCATGATAGGGAAGAGAACAACCTTGGTTCACAACAATGATTTGTGATCTCTTAAGAAGCTTATGTGTATAATGTGATAAACCAAGGTGGGGAATTAAGTTAAAGTGGTGTATTTTCTGGATTAAGATGGTATTTTTTCCGTATTACTACTTATCAGAATGTCTTTGTCTACTTGCAGGTTCTGTGGGTTTCTGAATGCTCATTTCGTTGTTACTATCATGGAGTTGTGATCGACAGTGAAGTAGGTTCTGTGAGTTGTTTCTGCTGGATCAAGTCGAGCTTTTCTTCGTACATACCATTGTTTAATCAACTTTTTTTCCTGGTCTTATTTAGAAATAATCAAGAACTTGTGGTGGCAATATTTCTTTTAACTTTCCTTGCAAAGTAAAAATTGGTACTCTGTGTTTAATTGCACCTCTACTAATGTGAATTCCTTTTCTCATTATACAACTATACACCTATTGTAAGTGCCATTGTTACTAATTTTCTTGAGGACATAGATATTTTTCCTTTCTAAGGGAAGTAAGGCCCTTTCCTATGATGATCAAATGATCTCGTCTTAGTCTATGATGGATTCTGAAGCATGCTTAGATCTACAAAAATATTGACACATTAGTTTATTGCTCATCAGTGAAGCCTACTGAATCCAGGAAATATGTTAAACCAGACGGATATGTGACTTGCATTCTTATTAAATCTGATTTAATTTAGAGTTTTTCATCGACTGACTGAATGAATATGTGGTGGGTCAAAGAAATTTCATGAAGAAACGGGGACAGTATGTGCCGCAGTCTTGAGTATAAAATAGAGTTTCTCTGTCAATATGTAACCTTTTGGTGTGTGGGAGCAACATGAACCAAAGGCACGAAAAGATGCGACTGTTTTGCATGTTTGAGAACTAGCAATTAGCATATGGAGGCACTACATTATTCATTGTATGTAGTCTCAAAGTATATAATAAAATAAACAGCGTTAGCATGAGGAGCATGATTCTCTTGTAAAGCGATGCCAATATTTTGGTTAGCAGCAGAGAACCTCTTCATCTGATCAAGTAGATAAAAATCGGTTGGCGCTGCCCTCAACAAGATGGTGGTTTGTGTATACTTCAATGAGCCTCTTCTTTAGCAACTAAGGCAAGACCATTAAGTCATTCCACAAGCCAGCACAGGTTTTTGTGAGTCCTTGTGGACAAACTCAAAGATCATATAGAGGTCTTTGGGCCATAGCTCTTATCAGAGGTGGAGTCGGGGTAGTTTGTTGTAATCTAATTGTCTTGAGATTGAAGTATTCATAAACTGGTGGCACTTCGTAAGTTCATCTTGGATGAGTGAGCCACCAGGATCAATAATCCTAGAGGTTTGTGGCATGTTGTTTTCTAAGTTAGGATTTTGGTAGATCGACATTGGGGAACATTTAGCATCGCCTTTGTGTTTCTGTCACCATTCATAATTGGAACGTATCATCATCATCATCATCATCTTTGCCTTATATGAATGGAGTCGGCCACATAAATTCTCACCAATTCTGACATAATTGGGACATACAACAAGCTCATATTGCCCTGCATGGTTGGCTCCTGTGAAGTCAAGGGATTCTCAGGTCTGGTGCAATGGTGGTATGGTGGTGCTGTGTTCTACATTCCAAGTGCATAAATTTCCTACAACACTATTAATGGGACTAACTTGTGGTGGTGAAAGTTGAAAGATTTTCACTAGGTCCCATCTATGCTCATGTGTTGAAATGTAGAGGACACGAGCTTTTTAACCCTCCGCAAGCTTATCTTTGACTCTGTCATCTTATAGGGTTTTAAACATTTTTCAATTGACATTGGAGATTTCTGTGAAGTTAATTTCAATTGATATTTTTTTCCTCTTTTTTAATCATCTTCATTGGTTGAATGTACATTTTTAGGATGGGGTTCACTTGAGCTTTACACATGTAGAAGACTTTGATTCGTCTATTATGAGATCCATAGTACGGACTTGTTAATTACAAACGCTTGTTTTTGCAGATTTAGAGTTATCGTTTCTTTTTGAATTATTCGTTTGCTCCATCTTCTATTTTTTTTCCCTTGAAATAATTGAGTGTCACGCAAAAGAGACCAATTAGTTTATTATGAGATCCCTAATAGGGATTTGTTAGTTAAAAGTGAGTTTGTGCAGATTTAGAGTCAACAATTCTTTTTTAATTATTTCTTTGGTCCAACTTTTTTTTTTCTCTGAATTTGTTTCTTTCCAATCTGTCCTTTACTTGGTGCATACGTGTATCTATATTAACATAATATTTCTCGCTCACATGCTTAGAATTTTTATCTCCATAATTTTTGTTAGATCACATCAGCTCTCTCTCTCTCTCTCTCTCCAAAGAAAAGAAAACGCAATATTTGATTTTTTTTTTGCTCTCTCTGTCCTGCCCTTGCATCTCTCTCCCTCTTTTTCCCAATGGATCATGCATCTCTCCAGGTGCAACTTGGATTAGGCAACTTGAGCCGAGCCTGATTTTTTTTAAACTTAATTAAGGTTGGACTTAGGTTGAGGTGTTAATAATTTGAACATAAATTGTAATACTATTTTTATACATATTTTTTTTAAATATATTATATATAATATTCAAATTATGATAACATTTTTCTTTTTAACTTACTTTATTTAGATCTTAATTTATTATATGTGTTGACTTTTGGAGAATTCATTTCGTAAAAATTTGTCTCTAATTTTTTTAAAATTTGCATTAAATTCTTTAAAAAAAAAAAAAAATTGCATTTAGGAGTAATATAATGTGAAACTAACTAAATATCATTTTAAATTTTCAACTTGAAGATTGGTCATATAAATAATCTGACTTTCTAATTCAAAATTTCAACCGGAGTTTAAAAATAAATTGGGTTTGAGTTGAGTAGTTAGGGTTGAGTTAGAGTTTGAACATTTTATATGTCAAATTGGATTCGAGCTATACCTCTATCCTGTCAACCTACTCGAGTACCCCTTTCTCTCTCCATCTAAAGAAAAGAAAGAATATTTAATTTTTTTTTACTTTGTCTTTCCTGCTCTTCCTTTTCTTTTTTTCCCCCCAATAGATCACTACCCCTCCCTCCCTCCCCCTCTCTCTATCTCTGTGGAAAAGAAGACTATTTTAAAATTTTGTTTACTTTGTCTTTCCTGCTCTTTCCATCTTTTTCTTCATTCATTTTTCCTTCTTTTACTTTTCCTCCACTTTCGCTTCTTTACCAAAATTCCTTACCCTCTTCTTCAATTTTCCCTTGCCGTATCATTGTAAACTCCCCCCTTTTCCTCAACTTTTTTCACCATACCTAATTCAAAATTATACACTGCAAATTCCACTAGTTTTAAGTGCTAACTGGTAAATAAATAAATAATTATTGTTATAATTCACGGACAATTGAAATTTTCATTGTTAATCCTAGTCAGTAAATATATCGTTTCAAATAGTAAAAAAAATTCAACTCATAGTAATTGTGAGAGATCTTGTTTGCCACAACGACTCAATTTTGCTCTAGCATCTCAAAAGGTTTTCTAGGCAGATAAGCGTGAGAAAACCTTTTCAAAACTTAATTGAATTACGGAACACAAACTTTATATAACTTTTGCTATTCAGAGTATTGGAATTGCACATTAGTTGATGTGCTAACTTTTTAAGGATTACATTTCAACCAGGTCAAATTCATCAGATGCATTTGGTGATTAGAAATCAGATTTTCTATTGCAATAGTGTTTGTCATTAAAATTTATGCCATGAGGGTGATCCTGGCCACAACAGCTCCGCATGCGGAGGAGGACACATTCGAAAAAGAAAAGATTGTGTATATCTAATCCTCTCCCAGGGACGAAAGTAGAATCCCGCATGTAATCCTATAGGCACTCTCTATTTCTTTTCCATCCACTATGAAAAGTGGTAGCAAATTTGGCTAGCAAGAAAATAATACAACACATCAACAACGTTGTCCATATCAACTCCACAAAAGATTCACGCACTCAACTAACAGAGGAACATTTGAAAAAAAAAATGAATTAATACATTTTCTTTATCATGTGATTTAATCTTTTTCTTCTGGAAAATAATTGATGTAGCAGAGTCCACCTACCTCCGAGAATATGCAAGCCAATAAATATTCTCCAATGCCGTCCACCAGGGCTCAAATGAAGTCATTATCACATCCAGATTCAATGCAGTTAATTCCATAAGAAAAGTGACACACCATAACCATACAAGTGATACCAGGTGAAGAATTCATTCTAACTAGACGACGACGACGATATTCAAACCGACTCCAAACATTTCAAGGCAAAACTCTCTACTCATAATAACATGTTCATTTCCTGCATTGAACGAGTATTAGAAGCCCAAAACCATTATACAAGCTCCCAAATACAGGTTTGCTCAAGTGCTAGTCTGAGATGAAACCAAATTATGTAAAAACATTACCGTAATAGAGTTATCAGATACATAAATAGCAGGTTTATTGAACAGAATTCTGCTAATAAGCTCAGCGTGAGCATACTATGTTCACCCTTGAAAATTATACATTATCTACAAGACAACTTCAACAACAGAGGGAAAAGAGCATCTAGGAACGACTTCGGCCAAACAAATGAAGTAACAGAATAGACCTGTCTTAGTAAACCAGAACAGAAAATTAAGCTCGACTTATCCCAGCATCCAGTTACCATACTGTACCATAGCTTCGTGGATCTGTAGAGTGCAAACGCGTTAAATTTCCTCCCACATATTACCTTGGTTACGTGATACAAATCATATGTGATTAACCAGCTTCCACCTGACACTGTCCAATATATGGGACTTGACTTCCTCCCCCAAATTAATCAGAATAGTACATCTACTGTTTAGCTTCGGCGCTTTTTTGCTGTATCTCAAGTTGCACAAATTCCTCCCTCATCTTGATTCAATGAGCAACACCGGAAGATAACTTCCACCGAGTAATTGTACGCCCCCAGTTTAGAACCACTTCCAGTGCAAACTAGTTTAGAACCACTTCCAGTGCAAACTCCGTGAATTGTGTTAGAGGTAACAAATGAAATCAAACTAATCCTTCTCATTAAGATGCATAAACATACTAGTCTATGCTTAGATACCAAGCTTGAAGGTTTCTGCGCTGAACAGAAGCTTTCTTTGAACTTCCTGGGAATGTTTCTTTAAAGACTTTGGCCAACGGCAAGTGACAGATATGTTCTATTTAGGCAACTTCCCACAAAGTTAAAAGACAATATGAAAGATTAAAGGTGGATGAGTCCAAACTACCCAAAGAAATACATGCCATAAAGTTGGACATATACTGCTTACGATCAGATCATGGCAGAACGGATGAACTCAAACCACGAGAAGAGATGCATACCAGTGGACTTATCCTGCTTATAGCAGACCAATGCAGGAAGGTACTAGCAACTCTACAAGCTTGGAAAAGTTGTTTGACCAATGCAGGAAGGTACTAGCAACTCTACAATCTTGGAAAAGTTGTTTGTATGACATAACCGGACTCCTTCCGGTCAATGCCTTCTCATTTCCCTAATAACTTTACTACAGCAATAATGAAATAAAAAAGAAAATATGGCATCTCTATGCACCTACTTCAACACACGTACCACTCTATAACCTATAGTTCTTGGGAGAGAGAGCCTACTAACCTGTCACTGGTTCTCATCAACAAGCATCTATTTTAAACCCCATAAATTTCTACCGGGCCCCTTTCCCCAATTTCACTAGTTCTCAATGAACTTATCTACCAAACAACTTCCCCCGGATCAGGGTTCATCTCTTCTAGGGTAATATTAACTGGTTGCCATCCTGACTGGGGATGTGTTATCCACTTCTTCATGTTCACTACCATGTGCATAATCTGAAGTATGTCACCCAAAGCAAATTCTTTTAAGCACATATTCTTCAAAATAGTAGCTGCTTCATACCTATTGATAGAGAGAGGGGGGATTGCAAAAGGAAATCTTTCTAATCAGATGAGATTTAAAACAAGCCCAAATAACTAGAGATAAACTAACAAGCACTTACTTGCATTGAGAAGCCATTATTGCAGATCGTCCAACAGAAGATGATAGAAAATTCTGGATGTCATCCCATGTTCCCTTTGGATATTGCTTAGGATTACCCCCTATAGGGTTCACACACTTCCATAATCTCTCATTCTTACCAACATATAACTGCAAAGCACCCAAATTCTGCTTTACTACCAGCTGCTGCTCAATGGCGCTCTCTAGGGCTTTCTTAACATCAGTATTGCGGTGTCTGGGGTCTCCATAACGAATGCAATCTGTTATATTCACTTCAGTTGGCATAATTTTCTCATTTTTTAGTGTGTTCAAGGTCAGTAAAATGACACCGATAAGGCCTTGCACATATTCAGAAGGTTTTGGACATCCTGGAGTCCCCCATACACCATGCCCAGAGATAGTAGTGGTACCCATTGCTGAGGAAGATGACGACTGAAATTCTGAACCACGCTTGTACCTGTTGTTTGGCGTGTCATGGCTTAACGGTGGTGTATGTGCCCTCTGCGGGCCATTTAAATTAACGTGATTCGGAGACTCGACTATAAAATTTTGTTTCATCTCTCCTCCATTTCGTGGTTGAGAAATAGGGGGGTTGTATTCACTGCTGGGGTATCCAGAATTGTTTAGCTTACTCATATCAGGCACATTTGTTGGAGGACCTGAAGTAAAGCTTTGTCCATCAAGCATGGGAGGCATTAAATGAGGAGCACGGCTACGCGGATCAGGTGGAAACAAATTACCTGGTGTAAATACAGGTTGCACAGTGTTCGGCCTTACTGGCTGTGGATAATGATTTTGATAAGTGCTCTGAAGGTTATTGCTATTGGTCCAGGAAAGGTCAGGATTGCCAGTAATGAAATTCGGAGCAGGTCCACTAAAGGGGACTTTGGGATTAAAAGAACCGGATAAATCCTGGGGATCTTTGAATTGCTTAGCTTGCGCAAATCCAGGTTGATTAAAGTTTACATTATTCTGGTCTTCTTGAATCCCTACTGGTGCACTTGAAGTTCTTGACATACCAGGTTGATTCAAGTTTTTCCGAATTTGTTTCCCTTTAATTTTAGTATCCGTTCCCCTTCCTGTATTTAAGAACTTCTGACTTCCCAAATGGGGGCTTTCATAAAAGAAATCCATGGATGAGTTTATCTGAAGGGAATCAGAAACTGGAATATGTAATGTGTCGGAATTCGGTAAGTAGCTATTATTAACAAATTGGGCTGATTCACCATTTGTTAGTGGCGGTCCTCCAGCCAAAAGACTTGTCCAGAGCCATACGCTCTTTGCAGCAGCAACAAGTGGTGCAGATGCTTTTTGAGGTTGTGCCAGAAGTATATTGTATCTCCTCATCCTCAGCTGATGAAGAGCATTTGAGAAGTCTCGATCACCAGAGATCAACAAATAATTAGCAGGTGCAGGATTGTCAACGGCCCAGAATAACATGTCCACCAGAATCTTCTTGTCGCTTGCATCTTTAACACCTATTCACACAAAGTTCAAGTATCAATTTTGTTCTAATTATCAAATACATACACTAAATTGCAGTAATGACAGAGGCAGGATTCAGACAAGGTTAGGCAGTGCACTAGTTTATCAACAAATATAAAAAGAACAGCTCAGCTGCCAGAAATCATAAGCGGCAGCTTGCCCATTGATGCAACTAACCATAACAAGTTCATGCTTCACAAATGCATAAGCACGCACACATAATTATTTTCTCCCTAGTTTGCGCACACATAAATTTCTTAATTTAGATTAGGAAAAAAATAAGTCAATAACATCCAACATTATTGGTAACAACAAATAACAAAAAAATCAAAAGTTTAGATCACAAAGTAGAATGGCAGCTTCTTCCATTATGAAATGAGATTTTTGAATCGTGAATTATTGCCATTAAGATGTGGGACATTATCAACACTGTTTTCTAAATTAAGAAATATACGCGTGAATCATGAGTTCCTTGGAGCCCTTACTTGGACCGGTAGTAAAATTCATCCTATCAAATGTGAGGGTGCGGATTCGAATCTAACGCGACTGGCCTGAGTAAACAATGCCAAAAATAAGATATATAGCCAGTCTGCACTTCCGACACCTTTGATAAAGAGGGATCAGGACTGGCCAACGGACTTTATAAACGTGAATCATGAACTTTTTTTGTCAGTTAATTCCTTGGCTTCATCAATGGGTGAGGCTCTTCTTTCTTTTTTATATCTCTAAAATTAGAGCAATAAATGTCCAATATTAACTTAATTAAGGTAAGATCCTAATTCTAGATTCTTCTTAATGTATGATATTCTGCAATATTACATGAATTCATGAAGATTGAGAAGATTAAAGTGGCAAAACACAGTATCTCAGGTAAGCAATCACTGAGATTTACCCCCAAAAATATCTTAATATAAAGGGTAAAAAAAGGGCCACGCAACTTTGGGGCAAGGAATGAAGCTGAGCTCCTAATGAAAACTAAAAATAGTAAACTTTTAGAACCTTTAGAATTCCCTTGTTGAACACCCACACAAGCAAACAGAGAGAGACCAAAAGGAAGAACAGTGAAAAAACACAAATCCTGTTCTAGAAAGAGAGATCTAGTAATCAAGTCACAAAAAAATGTTCAAGATTTAATATTTCACACAAAACTACGAAATTAACAGTTCGATTATAGATTTATCAAATTCAATTTGAAGAAACTAGATAGATTTTGACCGATCATCTCTCTCCTTCACAAAAATCAACAACTCTTGCAGATTACACACACAGTTACATCATCACGTCACATCCACGGTCAAACTCGTCAATCAATCAAAACCTGAACACCACAACCACAATTCACTTCGATCCGTTCACTTCAACATAATAAGATCACAATTTTTCTTCCTTGAACTGAAAATTTCACTGAAACTGAAGTAGATGCTACATACATATATATATGTACATATATACCTGCGGGGACGTGGTTTAACGCGATGCCCGTGCTGTTGAGGGCCTGCTGGACAGAAGCCGGAATCCGATTAGTGTCGCCATAAGCCGAGATGGAGACGGGCCCACCGTAATTCATCTTGACGAGAGCAGAGCTGATGTTCTGCGCGATCGAGTGTGGTTCGCAGCCTTTGGGGACCTGACAGTTCTCTATGTCCCACCACACCGACACCTTAGCCGGAGAGTACTGCGTCTCCGCCATGCCGGCCGCCACGGACGGCGGAACTGCCCCACTGCCACCGCCACCACCCATCACGATTCACGATGATAGCACGACGCGGTTTCTCTCTCTAGACAGTACATAAAGAAGGAGGGAGGGAGGAAGGAACGATGCGTGTGGGGAGGAGATCACGAAGGACCACTTTAAATGATCCGTTTTTCTTTTGCCTTTTCTGTGAAGTTATTGTTTTGCCCCTGAAGCAGCGAAGATTGCTTCGGGGTAGTCTTTGGAATTGACGTTTGGCGTGATGGATTCTATTGGTTAGATTTACGTCGTAATTGTACATTTAGTACATCAATAAATAAATAGTAAATTATGAAATTTGAAGAGATGATTTTGTTTTATATTATGCTGCGGTACGAAATAATGAAATAAAATGGAATGTCAATATTATTATTTTAGATTTATTCTTTTATTTGGTAAGAAAAATTAAAGTAAAAATTATTATTTTTTTGAGAAAATTCATTTCACTACTTAACTTATAGAATGATCATTTCATTTTCAATAATCATTCAAAAATAAAATCTAGTTACCAAAAATAATAAAATCATTATTCTATTTCTGCATCATTTTATATTTGAAACCAAATAATAGAATCGGAATGACTATCCATTTTATTCTCATTCTCATTTCACTCTCACTTTAATGAATATTCATTCCATTCTATTGTTGCGTATCAAACGCAGCATTAGTACTTTTTTTTTTTTACTTTGCCAAGTAGTTCACAAACTAATTTTTTTTTCTAGGAGAACTTGAATTCCCGATCTTCTATTTTATAAGATGAAGAGCTACCATTGTGTCGTGGTCTTTGACTAAATTTGTATTATTTAATTGGTCTAATTTAAAATTTTGAGTTTTTTGTACTATTAGTTATTATAGAATGTAAAAATTGTTTTGTTATATATTTGGTCGGTTTTGGCTGAACCATATTATATTTCTTTTATTGAATATTCATAATTTTAGCACAAAAATTACATCTCTTAGTAAAAATATATATATACAATAATGATAGTGTTAATTCTCTTATGTTGTGTTTTATACGCAAGAATTGAATAGAATCTCATTTCAATCATTCTTTTGTTTGGTATGAATTTTAAGATTGGAATGATCATTCCCTTGAAATGAAAATCTATTTTAGAGAATAAAAATTCATTCTATAGCTAAACTTATGGAATGATCATTCCATTCTCAAGTAAGATTAAAAAAAAAAAATTGATGTTCTCAATAAGCCTTTCACCACACCTCCACCTTCACCCTACCTCAATTGCCTTCCAGCATCTCCACCTCCACTGCCACTGCCACCACCTTCCAACACCACTGCCACCTGCATCACTGTTGCCTTCCACCATTACCACCATTGCCATCACCACCTACACCACTACTCCCTTCCCACCGCCGCCACCTCAATTGCCTTCCACCACCACCATCACCGTCACCGCCTTCTACCACCACTACCATCGTTGTCGCCTTCCACCATCACCACCACCTACACCACTATCGCCTTCTTTTCACCACTTCCACCACCACCGCCATCAATGCCTTCCACCAATACCACTATTTATTTATTCAATTTGAACTTCATTTCATTCATACATTTTCATTTTTGCAACCAAATAGTAGAATAAGAATAATCATTTTATTCTATTTCCATTTTCATTTCATTCAATTTCATTCCTACGTATATCAATCAATTGTAACTTTATTGTTTAGAAAAAAAAAGGAAAAAATTCCTTATGAGTCTTACTTTTCAATTGTAAGGACCAATAAGTCATAAAAAAAAATTTGTTCGGACAACTAAGTCATACCTTTAACAAATACTTTCTACTAAGTTCACAATTCTATTAACAATTTTTTTCCCAACATTGCACTTTCTCATAAATGTCTTAAATATTTTTTTAATTAACATACTAAATATAACCTATACTTATAATTTTTATAATTAGTATCAATTTACAATAATAATGAAAAATAACATACTAAATGAAAAAATACATAGTTTTAATTGCCACCAAAATTAGTAATTTTTAAAAATATTTAACAAGTTATTTAAATTCAACCAATTGTAATAAAAATAAATATTAAAACAAGTCAAAAAGTTTCACAATTTTTTCAACTAATGAATTATTTAATTTTTTCACTTCTTTCTATTTATATTGTCTTACAAATATGTAATTTCAAGAATTAAATGTAATTTTATGTAAATTTAAGACTATGTTACACACACACACATATATATATTAAAGTTTATCAAGATGGTATAAATCCTTTCTTGAATAATTTTATATAAGAATGATATTAATGATATTTCTATAAAAAAAGTGAGTGAAATTATGAACTTCATTGAAAATTTTAACTAAAAGTAGGACTTAGTTGTACGTCTTAACAAAAAAAAATTAGAATTTATTAGTCCACAAAATAGAAAAGTAGGACTTAAAAAGAATTTATTTGTCTTGTCTAAAAAAAAAAGTTAACAAACTAAATTGTAAAGAAATTAATGTTCATTATGCAATAGAAAGTTTAAAACTTAAATTCTCTGTAAAATTTTTTTTACTAATTCTCTTACTATATTTCATCTCACCTGTGAAGGATAGTAAAAATTTAGAAAGAAGCAATGCACATGGACATTAATATTGGGATTTTAAAATATTTTCCTTTATACTATTGTTTTTTTAAAAAAAACGGTAGATTATAGTAATCTTATTTGCTAGATTAAAAAAAAAAGTATTATTAATAAAAGCGCAATTAAAGCAAGATGGACCGAGTCTCGGACGTGGTTGGGCGTTCCAACATGGGTCGAGTCAACAATTACGACTTATGACTTCTCAAAAACTACTCGTGGCACTTTTTCCTCGGTCTTCAGCAAGTAGAAAAAAATGGGACCCATTAAGACTGTTCTTGTGGCAGCGTGGCTCCAGCTGTCCAACGACAAAAACCAAGACTCTTTGCCGCTCCAATGCGATGAAATGACTAACTCACCCTCCTTGTATCATTTAATATACCTCATATTGTATTTGGTACGCATTTTGGATTTGAGTCCATAACCTTGAGTGGTACAAGCTGAGTCATAGATTTTTTTTATTGTTATTATTGAAATACAAAGAACAACGCTACAAAGCCATACATATATTGATAACAAATATATATTAATTTAAGTTACAGGTAAGAAATAAAAAAGACAACGAAAACTAATACGAAATAAAATTTTAAAAATTAAATATAATAAGATATATGACTTGTAATAGAAGAAGAGAACTAATGTGACAGGCGATGATGACAAGTTGAGGCATAAAATGAAAATTATAAAGATTTTTTTTATAAAAAAAATAATTAATATGTTAATATAAGTAATATAAATTTTTTTTTTTAAAAACACAGTGAGTCACTACAAATTAGAGGGGCCAAGAAGCATGTGTGATTCAGATATTCATAATTGGAGTAAATAGAATCACTTTTATAGAAAAAGAGTCCTGGATTGCAAAGCAAGAATCAAATCACATTCCTCTTTAATTTATTTTTTCTCCCTTAGAAACTCCTTATCGGTTATAATCAAGCCATTATCTTCTCTCTATTGGTTGTAATTATATTATTATCCTCTCTTTCAAAATTTTTATTGGGATATTAATTGAAAACAAACATCCCTTAATGGCCTTAATTCGGAGTTGATCTTGCCAACAACTACTATGAAAATATTGCTCTTGAAATTGATAATATTCTTGTTGGTTATGAACTCATTCACACTTTAAAGAACAAGAGGGTTGTTAAATTAGACATAACTAAAGTATATGATCGCGCTCAAATAACTCCTGAGGAATATGTGCATCCAAAATATCTTTTATATTGTGCCCAATATGGAAGTTAGTTCTATACATATGACAACAACAAGAAAAATAAATGCAATAGTTAAATGATGATGCACTAATTAGTCGATCATAAATCTTGCGTTTGTGGATAGAATCCCCTGAGTAGGGTTAGAATGGCAGTTCCCGCTCCTTGGGAGGAGAAATTATTGGGTATCCCGGGGGTACGTACCCCGGGATCATCCCAGCCGTTCGTGCACAACACGCGCTGTGGGACTCATTGCGCGTGCACAACACGAACGGCTGGGATGATCCCGGCCCGGGATACCCAATAATTTCCCCCTTGGGAGGTATCAAATAAATGACTACTTGAGTCGGAGTTTTGAATTTTTAGCCACTGTGATTGGTAGAATGATATTTAATGCTCATTGGATTCAGTAAATGCATGAGCTGCATGTGTACAATATTTTTATTTAGAATTGGAAGAGTGAAGCAAACTCTGGCGACCACTCTGAAATATTATTTTTTATTTGTCCTTTTTTTTTTTTTTTATCTTTAAGTCAGTTTATTCAACAAATTCTATATCTTGAAATTAACCATTCTTCATAAAAATGAGTTGTTATTGAAATGAGTTATATTTGGAGCATATAAATTTAAGAAAAAAAAAGCTTGATTGTTTGAAAATATAGTTTTACTTTATATGTGTTCACATTATATATGTGAGATAGATTATGAGTTAGAAGTAAAGATTTTTTTTTGTTGATATTGAATTAGATTGAATTATATGTGTTCACATTAAAAATTTATATTTGTTATGTCAAAAAGAAATTTCTCACCAAATACACTATGCACCCCTGGACACAAATCCTGACTCACCTCCCATTTTGAATGAAAAATCCCCAACATTGTGCCAAGACTCACCTTCAAGAGTTATGAATATTTTAACGAATGATGGCTTGCTTTCTGGAGTGAAAGTGGCAAAGCTACTGAAGAGGAGCCACTTAGATTAAAGGACTCGCTCAATTTGAATGAGATTAGTTAATTACAAGTTGCAAAATTTGGAAAGTCAGTCATTTTCTATAGTAGAAATACTACTTAAAGTGAGAAGGAAAAGTTGATTCAATAATTTAGAATTGCTAAAGAAGGTCTGAAGGAAAAATAATTGGGATTTCCACCTACAATTAGGATATTTTTTTATTTTGTACAATCCCTATCTAAGAAAGAGGTTTTTCAATTTTTAAAGAAGAGAATGACAGATAGAATGAGAAGTTGGGTGCTACTTTTCTGTCATCAGGTGGAAGACAAGTGATGCTTAAATCCATCCTACCAACTCTTCATAATTACAGAATGAGCTGTTTCAAATTGTCTTTGAGGGTTTGTTCCACTCTAAATTCTACAGTGAGGAAATTTTGGTGGAGTGGTGCTTCTAATTCCACTTATGTGTCTTGGAGTTAAATAGAAAAAGCTATGCATGTCTAAATTGAAAGTGGTCTTAATTTCGGGGATTTTCAAGCCTTTAACCATGCCTTTAGCCAAGCAAGCAAGCACGGAGACTTGAACTTGAGAGAGAATTTGTTCTATAAAGTTTTCAGGTTCAAAATTGAAAACAGTCTTTTCATGTGGAGATAAAATTGTGTACATTTGATCTTGTAATGACTAGCGTCTTGTGCACTAGATTAGTCCTTTTTTTTTTTTTTTTTTTTTAAGGCCATATCAAGAAAGCAATAGTTTTTGGAATTGGAAGAGTATTTTTACTGTCAAAATTCTCTTAGAAAAGGATGCATATATAAGTGGAGAGTGGGGGTAATTGATATTTGGAAAGACTGTTGGCTTCTTGAGGAAAAAGAATTTAAAGTCTCAACAACTCAATCAACTTCTTGTCAAGTGCAGTATGCAAGTGATTTAATTGATTCAACTTCTATGAAATGGAAACACAGTTGATTTATCCCTTGTATTCAAATTTAGAAAGCAAGGCCATTCTACTTGTCCCTTTTTAAGGTTAGGAGGAGTCCAAGATATGATTTTTTTTTTTTAGAGTTTCACAAATTAGAGGTGATCACGATTCGGATCGAATTAGACTCTAAACCTAATCCGATTCATAGTTTACATATTGGTAAAAATACAAACCAATCCGAACTGTGGCCAAACATAATTCGTACCGAACTAATTCGTAAAAACATGGATTCGATTGAAGATTTGGGCTTTTCTAAATAGTCCAATAATTTTGACAATCTAACTATTGCCCAATAGATGAATCAGCCCAAAGTAAACATGAAAAACAAAAGCGAAACAACAAAAAAGACGATTAAAAGAAAGTTTAATACTGAGTATTTAACCGCAACCTTACTATCTTCAAGCGCAACCTTACTTTCCATTGAACCAATGTTGCGTTTGGTACGTAGGAATGAAATGTCCATTCTAACCATTTCTTTATTTGGTTTGGATTTTAATGTGAGAATCGTCATTCCCTTAAAATAAAAATTCATTTCATAGTTAAACCTATTGAATGAACATTTCATTCCCAGTAAGATTAAAAAAAATTTATATTACCAAAAAATCCTTCACTACCACCACCACCACACCGACTTTACCACCACCATTACCACTATCTCTACCATCACCACCATCGCTGCTTCCACCACAACCACCCCCACCACCTTCATCGGCTCTACCATCACCACCACTACCGCCTCCACCACCACCACCACGTCACCACCTTCTTACTCCACCACACCACCGCCTTCATATCTCCACCTTCCTCCACTACCACTGCTGCCTCCAAATCGCCACCTTCCTACTCCACCACACTATTACTTCCACATTGCCACCTTTCTCCACTGTCGACGCTGCCGTCACATCGCATTGCCACCACCTCCACCGCCACCACATCACTGCCACCACCTCCACCTCCACCTCCACCTCCACATCACCAACACCATCCCTGTTACACCACATCCACATCGCCACCTTCCGCCGCCACCACCTCCATATCACCACCTTCCTCCACCACCACACCGCCACCTCCACCGCCACCCCCCACCACACCACTCCGCCACCTCCACATTACCACCTTCCTCCACCACCACCTCCACATCATCACCCCCACCACCTCCATCACCACATCATTGTCACCACTTCTACCGTCACTCCACCACCTCTACATCGCCAACTTCCTCCACCACCACACATTTGTTGGTTTAATTTATTTGTCATTAGGATGGGTATTTTAGATAATTTGATTTAAAATTTATTTCATTCCTACTGATCGACATTGAATGTTATGCATTCTAGCATCTTAATTTGCATATTTTATTCTCTTAGTGATAGTTTATTTGTGATTTTACTCTATTTTTGTGTTTTCTGTATTTTCAGGGCCTCAATGATTATTTCAGTTAAAACCATGATTTTGGGCTTTTAAAGAAGACATTCAAGAGGGCTATATGAAGCTTACATCAAATGGATTCATTCAACTCCATATTTTAACTCAAAACATCCCAAGAAAGTGGCCTAAGAGAATTATAACTGCTTAAGAAAATTTCGAGTTAAAGTCCAATTATGTGCGTAATCCAGTTTTAATTCCGTTTTGAAAAACGGCCCGAAACTCTTATTTTCAAGCGTCAAATTAACTCAGTTCCCGCGTGTATTGAACGAAATTCAATTCTGGACATATTTGTATTTTATGAAAATTTCGTGAATCACAATAATTCAAAGTCAAAATTGAATTTCAATTCAAATAAAATATTCTGACAGATTTTCTCCTAAACACTTTTTCTATTTTCTTTTACTTGGAGAATACCCTAGAGGACCTTTATATAAGAGAAAGAGATGAATAGGGTTGAGGGAGGAGAAAAACAAGGGGAGGCCAGGGTAGGGAAGACAAAAACAATTCGGGTTTTATTTATTTATTTATTTCATTATGTCTTTTAATTTATTTGTCACTAGGTGGGGTATTTTAGAGAATTTGATTTAAAATTTATTTCATTTCTATCTCATTTCATATTTACAACCAAACAATATAATGAGAATCACCATTCCATTCCATTTTCATTCTCATTTTATTCCTAATTGCATTCCATTCCATTCCTGTATACCAAACGCAATATAATAGTTAACCGTAAATGGCACAAGTCATGTTACAGCATCCAATTAACTCTATTTATGATATTGATACTTAAAAAAGTTTAATAGTGAGTATTTAAATATGAAATGAAGAAATAGAATGTCTCAAACTATATTTTGAAGTATCTAGATTTTTTTTTCTTTTTTACTTCTATATTTATTCACACCCAAACTTTTTTAAAAGAAAGAACAGAATATATATATATATATATATATATATATATATATATGTTCAAAATAACGTATATCAAATCGGTTTTCTCAAACCCTAATTCGTTAACCGAATTGGTCCTGACAAATTTCTACTTCATAAATTTGTAATCGAACTGTGGGTTACAAAAATCGAACCGATCCGCATGGATCGGTTCGAATTGACGAATTATTTGAACACCCTCTAACACAAACGATGAGAGCTTTTTTGTGAGATGAACATATATATCACCCGTTGATGACTCCTAGGAATTTAGTTCAAATTACGGTGGATAATAAAACAAAATCTAGCTTTCAAACTCATTTAGGGCATGTTTGGAATTATTTTTCAAAAGCTTAAAAGCACTTTTATTTAAAAAAGTTGCATTTAGATGTGTTTGGTAATAATTAGAAGCGCTTTTAATAATTATCAATTTTAACTCAGTAGAGCTTTTGCATGAAGCTAATTTGTGGCTTTTAAAACCAGATTCACACTAGAGGTTTTATATATTAGGCAACTATTTCTTTTTTAAATAATTTTATCTTTTTTTATTATTTTAAAGACAATTTCACCCATTCTTTTATAAAGTTGTTATTATAAAATATAGTAACATTCTATTAAAGGGTATTATTTAAAATTAGTAATATAAGTATTTAAAAAAATATTATTATCAAATATATTAAAAATAAAAAAGTACTTTGTACATTGTATTATCAAACAACTCAAATGTTTTTTTATCGTTAATAATTTTTTTACAGCTCTAATGATAAAAAATGATTTTTTCTTAACAGATTCTTAAAAGATTTTGAAAGCAACTATGGAAGCTCAATGTTAATGCAAAAATAAAGCTTTTTTCCTGTGGAGATGTGCTCATGGTAAGATTGCAACCCTTCAGTTGAGGAGGAAACTTCCTGATTTTGACAGAAAGTTGGTCCGGCAACTTTTCCCACTTGGCAGCCATGGAAAGAAAGATATGATACTTTCTTTAATGGGTGTGTATCGGGAATGAATGGGTGTATGTAGAATGAGAAGAAATTATTATATGGTTGCGGGATTATTGATTTCGATCAATTGCAAACTCACACGTAATAAAAAAAAATAAATAAATAAATAAAACTCGGTGAAATTGAAGTTATTGGTTCATGAGGTTGAAGTGTCTTTTGTTTCTTCGAGTCCTTCAGGTTCTTCTGACTGAAAAGTGATGCTCTTCTGAATGTGGATGCTAGTTTCATCCATTCATCCACTGTTGTTGGAGGAGGAATAGTTGCTAGAGATTCATATGAAAAGTTGTAATGACTGCTAATTCTTTTCCGCAATTTGTTTATGGTGCCACTGTTGCAATGGCCTGTTTGGCTTGATTTTTTTAAGAATAATTTTTTATTTGACACTAAAAAACAGAAAATAGTACAAAAATTTGTTTGGTTGACAGAAAAAAGTCTGCTTTTATAAAAAGAAATCTTCTTTGAAAATAGCTATTTTTTGAATTTTTGAAAAAAAAAATTCAAAAAAATTGAACCAAACAAACCCCATGGTATTTCAAGAAGTCATTTTCTTTGCTATTTCAGGAGGTTTCTTTTATGTGATTTCTGAGAGTGACCTCACGTGGTCGTATCATGCAGTGAATGAGTATTCTATTTTTCTGGTTGATATTCTTGCATGATTGATTAAAAATATTCAAAATTTTATTTCAAGAGAAATGCTAAGTGCAGTTGTGACTGCAGAATTATAACTCTTAGATTTGTGAATCCCTCAATTCGAGTTGCCTTTCACAATCGCAAGAGTGACACAATTCTTATTCTCAACAGGGTGGCAAATGAAATGAGCCATTTTGTCTTGGTCGTTAATTGCTAGATTATATTTCAAACCTTTCACCTCCCATCAATGACAAGTGATTTTTTTTTCATCAACAAAAGAGATAATGAATTAAAATTGGATGCTATATTATTGAATATTCGTAGGATATCCAATAATATTTACCACATAGTATGGTAAAAATCTGAAATTAAATTTGTTTTTGTCTCGGAAAAAAAAAATCCAACTGATTACATTAACGTTAACGACTGAATTAAATTCGCGGTGTGGATTCCTTCACGGCATTAATTTTTTCTTAAAAGGGAATTCTTTTTGGGCTGAATTCGGCCCAAGAAAGATAACTCTTTTTTTAATGAGCTTCTGTTAGGCCCACCCACAAAGTCCACAACGGTGTGTGGGGCCAGCCAGCACTGCTGTAGTAGGCTCCACACACTCCTCTGTGTCGGCTAGAGTCGACGTTGTTTGAAAACAAATTTTCTTTCTTAAACCACCACGTGGAAAGGGTAGTGACCAAAGCAAAATTTGGATTTGCCGCGCTCAGGTCAAACCTAGCAATAGGTTCGGGATTTGTCATATTATAGCACGAGGATCGGTAACTCCGAACCAAGTCCACAGCAACCTAACCCTCAAATTCGAACTACAGATGTCCCTCGTTCTCTACTCAGATTCTTTGCAGTTCTTTTAGCTGCATTTACAGTCATATATATATATATTTGTCAGGGAAAATAACAAATTTTCCCGAGAAACAAACTTACCAAAACCCCCTGCCGTCACTCCCACCTTCTTCGTTCTCTTCCCATTTCCAGCCGTCTGACAAAGATAGACCAAGTAAATCATACGACTCTCCGTAAGCGTTCACATTTGATCCACTGTTCAAGGCAATGTTTATATTCTACTGGTGTAATTGTCGTCGAATCGAATACAGCTTCGATTTTGATTTGTGAAGCATGGTTATGAATATGTATAGAGCTTGAGTTGAATATTTTAATTTCAAAGATTTACACAGTATGTTTTTACTTCTGATCTTCTTCCTCTCTCTCTCTCTCTCAAGTTATCTTTCTCTTTATAATTATATATACACACAAATGTAGTTATGCATACTTGAAATGTGTTTGTTGACAAATGTGTGGCTCAGAAAGGGTTTGGAATTTCTGAGACAGTCCCTATCTGAATTCGTGTTTCTCTCTCTAAATTAAGTTTGAGAATTGATATATGGTGCATTTTACACCAGAAAAAATATAGAGCTTTTATTTAAGAGAGAGAAAAGTATATGCCTTTATTTTGAATCGGGTTATACAAGTTTGAATTTAGCTACGAAATCGTCAACCCATCTTTCAAAGTAACCGTTTTCTTAAATTCCAAATCATATGCGTAATTATTGTTATCACATGCAGATATGTAGCTTTCACTACAAGGACAGAGTCAACTGATTTTAGGGCTTAACACAGTGAATTTGCACAACATTGAAATCTGGTGGTGATGTCGATTTCGGAGAAGCCCTCGTCGTCGTCTTCGGAGAGAGAACTTGATCCTCTGTTGAAGGATCTGAGTGAGAAGAAGCAGAGCTTTCGCAGGAATGTTGTGTCGCTGGCGGCGGAGCTTAAGGAGGTTCGAAGCCGCCTCACTTCAAAGGAACAGTCATTTGCTCGCGAAACCCTAACAAGACAGGCAGGTGTATCTATATATATATATATATATTTGTCCATGAGAAATGGAAATATTTCAACTTTTTGGTCTCATCTATGGGATCGTCGTTGGTGGGCCCATCTAATTTTGTAATTAGTTTGTTAAAAAAATTGTGAATTTTGGGGGTTTTGACAGGAAGCAGAGACCAAGGCAAAGAGCATGGAAGAGGAGATGAGTAGACTGCAGAAGAGCTTAGAGGAGAGTAATGATCAGCTTAAAGCATCTGCATCTACTGCTGAAAAGGTGTCTGGCTTCTCCATTTATGTTTGTATATAGCTTTCTGATAGATTGGAAGTTAGAACTCAATTGCTAATTAGGATTATTAGCTACCTTGACCATCTTCATTTGAGTTTATGATATTTGTGTAACCCACCATCCGCCTAGGAAGCATGGATACTTCTGGCGGTATCATCAATGAAAGTTTACACTTGCTTCATTGGGCGATAAACTCAGTGTTTGTAACAATGATGATTGTGTCATCACATCTTTACTTATTTGCTCTCTTTGTGCATGCTATAAGTATGTACTAGGAAGCACCCTAAATGTAGTCTTAGATTATTATTATGTATTTTATTTTTTTGCATTCTTACACATCAAACTAGCACAAATTTGACAAGGTAAAAGATGCAATATTAAATCTATTTTTCAATTCACCAAAAAAAGGAAAAAAAGGAAGAAGCAAAAAGAATGGGTAAAAACAAATTAAGTGGAGTAAAATCAAATGTGAAGCTTTTGAACAATGAAGAGTTAATAATTACCAGAACCATCTCGCCGAGTGTCTCCATGCTGGCAGTCTCTATTGCACACTCCACGTAGCCATGTCCCCAATTGACATGCCAAATGGTATGACCACATTTCAGACGTAATGCCTTCCTATAATTATGCTTCTACATGTGGGCATCTCCTACTAATGTGTTGCATCTGCTTTTGTATTCCATGTTAGATAACTTATGTCCATTCCTTGGTCTCTTGGTTCGTGCACAGTGTACAGTGTCTTGAAGATGAACTACTAATCATCTGAAATATGCATTTGGGTTATTGCCGGCAGATTCTTAGATTCTTTACACCATTATGTGTTATCAACTTTGATCCTTTCAAGCGAGCAATTCTAGAGATGCCACCTCCTACCTTACAAAACTAGTTCAAAAGCTTCGGAAAAGTCTCCTACCTCAGGCGTATTATTTTTTCCCTTTTCGAACTTACCCATACATTTGATACTCTTCTCAAGACTAAAACTCCTTTCTCCTGGACTGAAGATTATCAGAAGGCCTTAGATGTAGTTAAGAAGGCACTCATCAGAAGGCCGTCAAAGATTACCGTGGCAACAACCAGTATGTTGGATTCTGACATATTTTGTCAAGCTTCCACCATCTAAGCAAATCATTTATGTTGTAGCTTTAAATGGAATGGATATTTACACATACCATGATACATCTGATTTGGTAATTTGTTGCTAAAGTGGGAACAAAATTAGATGATGTAATCCCAGTTGATCCCAATGCATTTATGTTGCACTTACAATGCTGGCCCATCTTCTGTATATGTATTTCAGTTTCATAGTAGTGCCTATTATTAAAGTATGACCTTTCAGTAGATGAACATCATGGCAAGGACTAAGAGATTCATGCCGAGTAATAAACTTGGATTGGTTAGCTCACAAACTATTGCTTGGGAATAATCCATAGGTTCTATGTATCTTTTCTATGTTGTATTGAAACTGTGAATTATAATTGCTCTTCATTCTATCTTGTTTGTTGCAAAATTGTTTGCTCCATCAGGATATGTCTACAATTTTTTTCTGATCTCCTTTTTCAATGCAATGCAGTATCTTAAGGAGTTAGATGGTATTAGATCACAACTTTTAGAAACTCAAGCAACTGCAGATGCAAGTGCTGCATCAGCTCAATTTGCAGAACTTCAATGTTTGGAATTTCTGAAGCAGTTAGATGAAAAAACCAGTTCGTTAAAAGAGCATGAGGTTTGTGTTAGTAGGCTGGGAGAGCAATTAGATCTTCTGCAGAAGGATCTTCAAGCAAGGGAATCTTCCCAGAAGCAACTAAAAGATGAAGTTTTAAGAATTGAACATGATATTGTGCAAGCTCTGGTCAAATCTGGAGCAAGCAAAGATTGTGAGCTGAGGAAAATAGTAGACGAGGTTTCAGCAAAGAATTTTGAGAAGATAAATAAGCTTTTGATTGTTAAGGATGAAGAAATAGCCAAATTGAGAGATGATATCAGGATAATGTCTGCTCACTGGAAGCTCAAAACTAAGGAATTGGAGTCACAAGTGTGTTGATCTTCATTTTCTTGTTTACTTTATTCTTAGTTCTTCCTTCCCCCCTACAATTTTATCCATTTTTCTGTAATATAAGTGGTTCGAGTTCATTAATGAGCTTTGTCCTGTTTTTTGAATAGTCAGAGAAACATCGGAGAGCTGATCAGGAGTTAAAAAAGAGGGTTCTAAAATTGGAGTTCTGTCTTCAGGAAGCGCGTTCTCAGACACGAAAGCTGCAAAGGGTAATATTATATACATTTTCTCTTATGGTTAAAATGGAATTCATGTTGTTATTTGAAGCATATGTCATGTTTATTTACTTTCTGTTGGTCTAATATCCGCAATTTGCTCCTAGAGTAAACCTTAAGTGTGCACCTTGGTTGGATACATAGTGAGCAAAATTTAGGATCTCATCAACTGGATGGTCCAGACCTTTATGGTGTGCAAGTGGCTTCATAATGTTCTGCCATGCCAAAAGTGAAAACCTATATATGCTGAAATTTTGGTCCTCATCAGTTACATGGTCCACAACCTTGTGGTGCTCAATTGATCAATTAATATGCCAAGGCTGATAGTACAATTCTTAATATCCCTTCCCTAAGAAAGAAAAGCAGATCAACATCTTTGTCTTGGTTTTATCTTTTATAACAATTAATGAATATCATAACCATTCCCCAACAGGCTGGCTTACAAAATGTCGCTTTATTCATTATGACAGATGGGAGAGCGGCGGGACAAAGCTTTGAAAGAACTCAGAGATCAGTTAACAACAAAGCAACTGAGTGGAGATGTGGGTATTGAAAAACAGAATTTCTGGGAAAACTCTGGTTTCAAGATAGTGGTTTCCATGTCGATGTTGATCTTGGTACTGTTTTCAAAGCGGTAAAATTATTGTGTTCTTTAAGTGATTATTGTATAAAAAGCATTTTGGAACCTTACTCAAAAGTACTCAAAAGGAGATTGCTGTAGATGCTATTTATCTGTAGAAATGTTCATTCTCTCTCTCTCTCTCTCTCTCTCTCACACACACACACACACACACCCACATTTGTATCACTGCTGAAACCATCACTGGAATTCATACTTTTAGTTCTCTAATTTTTAATCATGCTGTTGTTGATGATTCATGAGCTGCAAAACATGATATTGACCTGCTCCTTGTGACTTTCTAGGTTAATGATATGCACTCATTTTCTTTAGGCAAGTCTTAATCAAGGTTCATTTTTTTCTTGCATGTGGTTGGCCTGGTCCCAGCATACTCTTTATGACGTTAAACCACTGAACATTTAGTTTCATTCCTACAGTGTCAATTGTTAAAGGAATCTCTTATCTGTATGTATCATGAATTTGCAGATCCAAAGTGAGTTTGAATTTCAAAATGTTTGGTACAATAGGATCAACTTTTAATTTGTGAGCTGTCAGCATGTAATTGGCATCCAATGCACAGCTGTGCAATCATGGGGCTCTCATAATACTGGTTTGGAGGATGTTCTTTTTTTTTTTTTCCACAAAACAGAATTCACCTTTAATTTTTTTAACTGGTCATGTTGTCTAATATACATAAAAGTTATGTTTGGAAGTACCAAATTAGTGCTTTGAAATTGGAATTAGAGAAAATTTATATATAGTGAGCTGGCATTATTTTGATTGGTTTAGATTATTGCATTTTGCAGAAATGAAATTATTCATGATGTTCATGACAGTTTGACACTAGTAGGAAAAGGGCTAGTCCAGTGCCTCTCGTCATTGCGGGATTTGAGGAAGGTTAGATGTATGCAGTCTTATTTCCGCATGGATATTTTTGCATGGAGAGATTGTTTCCGGATTTGAATTTGTGACCTCCAGGTCATAATAGAGAAATCTTAAGTTTGACACTAGTGGAATCACCACAAATTTGAATGTGTAATTTTTTTCTTAAATGTAACAATGAACTTAATTAGATTCATTTTAACTGCAACTTAAAAAAGGGACATACTGATTCCAGATTATTTTTTTGCTGAGACTTTATCTAGGTATTAAACATGGCCTGTTTGTGATTCTTTGACCTTCGCGCATAATGTATTTTTATAACATGCTTTAGTTGGGTCTCACAAGGCATGCTTTGCTGTTTGATCATTCATTGTAATTGAATTGCTTCATTATGTTCAATACAATGTTTTAATGCCAAAATCAACAACTCAAATGGATGCAATAATAGGAAATGAGTCTCTTTGATGTTATGGGATATAATTTATGGTTCTCTTGTATCATACCTCAGAATCATTTTTATTACTACCGTCATTTTAGTAACCTCCAGGGCATCTTTTTTGTTTCTCCTTTTTTCTTTGAACCTACGCAAAAACTGGAATTCATACAACTACAAGATTGAACCCCTCTTTTACCAGCCAACCTAACTGCCTTAATCTAGATATATATATAGTCTGAAGCAACATAAACTACAATACATTTAGCTTCAGCTGTTAGCATCTTTACATCTCATGAAGGCATATGCTGAGCAGTGAGTATTGAAGCAGAATTGGGCCTTTGAGAAACTCATTGCTGGTTTCTTTTCCTGTCAAGATGATCTGTACATAGCTTGAAACAGCCAAAACTCTGAGCTTTTGCTGAAGCAATGATCTCTGCATCCATTGATATGCTCAGAGAAGTTCTCTTTCTACATGTCCAGAGCAAAGATTCCCGCGATGATGGATGTAACCAGTATGATGCCGCCAACGAATGGTTGCAAGTTGGTTGAGATGGATGTTGTGTTGTTAGCACCCGGAGGGCTTTCGAAAACTGTTGTGGTACCTGAATTAGCAGGGTTGGCTATAGTTGTACCTAACCCAGGATTGCTTGTATTCAACACTGTAGGAGGAGAACCAGAGCTGCAAATTAAGATGGAAAACATGAAGGAAGGTGTTATTTGACCATACTGATAAAGCAATAGGGCTTGTTTGGTTCAGTTTTCTAAAAACAATTCTCAAGAACTTAGAAAACAAAAAAAAAAATTTAGATTACAGTCTTTTTTTTAACTGAGGTTTTAGAAAACAGTCAACCAAACAGATTTTTGTACAATTTTTTAATTTTCATTTCTCAGAAAACTGAATCAAACAGACCATAGTATTACAAAGTTATGATATGAGCATGAAAGTAGAACACTTTACTCAGGTACTGCTGCCCCTGATGATGCTGTTGTTGGTGTTGGTGTTGGTGTTGGAAAGGAAGTTGTTGGTGATGAAGATGATGACGATGATGATGGGTAAACGCAAGAACCAGTGCCTGTATATGATTCAACAAAGTCTGAGGAATGATTTTGTTTTTAAAGCATCTAACAAAGTTGAATTGCTCAAGTAGGACATCTCATCTTACTTGGGTTGATGTTGGTTGTCATGGCAGTCCCTCCAAAGTCACAGCTAGATTGCACTGGATTCTTTTGATAGTAGCTGTTAAATGCATACGAGGCATGGTTTTGAAGACTATTTGGATTGTAACAGCTCCCACCCTGCTGGATGGTTGAACAATCCGCGCCTCCCATCCCACATGCATAATCAAGGGCTGATTGAAGTGCACTCTCCATTGCTCCAGTCTTCGCCACACACCAGCTCTGCCCTGGGACTGCTGGACCATTTGTTGTTGTTGCAGGAGGAGCCACTGGGGTTGTCACCGGTGTTGTGACAGGAATGCCACCTGTTGGGGCCGGATAGGTTGTCACAGGGTTAGTGATTGGTTGTGCCCCCGGAACTGTGATTGGTGTTGTGACTGGATTGGTGATGGGTACTGGTGAATTGACCGGATCAGTATAGGGCGTGGGGATTGGTATATTGTAAGGAACTGGAACAGGATTTGCAGCCGGATTTGTAGAGGGAACGGTGACAATAGTTGGTGTGGGGTTGTTATTGGGGGGAATGATAAGTGGTGGAGCTGTGGGGAAGCTGGTGGCTGGTGGGTAGATCATGTCATGTAGAGTAGTTTTGAGTAGGAGTTCTCTATGGGAAGAATGGAACATCTGTTCTTCTTCCCTTTTAAGCTCTTTCTGCTCAAATTCTTTGACAGGAGATATTTCTGCAAACAACCCAATTATATTCCCTATAGTTTGAGTACGACTGATCTCCAAAGACCTCAAAATCTTATCAGAAAATTCGGCTACTTCTGCAGAACTAGGAACAGCAGGACTCTTAATTGTCAAAACTATAGGAGCATTACTCAAAGGAATAACAGAGGCTACTGAGGTAAGTCTTTTGATCGCAGATTCAACAAACCAATCTCCCATGGACAATGCATCATCAATTCTAGCTTCTACAATGACAAAAGACCTTGTTTTATTGATGAAATTTAAAATTTTGTGCAGGTCTCTCTCTTGTTTTCTATTCAATTTCTCTAAGAATGGAAGAGAGAATGAGACTGACAACTTTACTTGGGTTTTGAGTCTAATCCTATTGATGATTGAATGGATTGATTTCAAGGTGGATAGAAGCATTGGTAAGCCATTTCTGTTGCCATTTACTATGAAGCTCTTGATGTTTACATTTGGGAGGAAGGTAATCAGAAGGTTTTTGAGCCATGAAATTGTGGAAGGATTGTGATTTTTCAGATTCTCAACATGGGTTTCACTCAAGCAAAGATCAACAGATACACCACTAGTGTTGGAAAGACTATCTAAAGCACTGTGATCTGCAACAAAGACCCTTATCTGAGATGGTGAGACCTTGTTAAGTTTCAGGAATGATATTGTTTCAATTGATGATGAAATTGTGTTGTTTTTCCTTGCATCATAGGAAAATCCCACCAAAGTTCCTGTAAAGAAGAGTAATATGATTGTAAAATGCAAATCACAACTTCAAAATTCTCAATATATATATATATATATATATCAAAAAGAAGAAAACATAAGTAGAAATGTGGCTCTGCAGCTTGACACAAGTAAATGTAGTCTAAACCAACTGAACATCACACACAATGAGATTGTTTTATATACAATTTTCACGTCAAATCCTTATAATAAAGAATGTTCAAGTAATTAAGTGCTTACCAGAATAGCAGATAGTGAGAATAGAAAGGAGACATGACGAGAAGAGGTACTTGGAAATTCCTTTAGCCATTATAATGAGAGGTGTTTCTAGGGTTTAGGAAGAGACCCAACTTGATTTTTAATGTGAATTATACAATGGAGGTGTTTAAAAGACATTGCACATAGAATTGGAAAAGGAGCCATTTAGAGAGAGAGAGAGAGAGAGAGAGAGAGGAAAAAGTGTTGAAGATAAAGGTGAGGTGAGAGAAGAAGGAAAAGTAAAACAAAGATGAACATGTTGCAATGATAATAAAAAAACGGTTACTTTGTTGTGAAGGATGAAGTTGAAAAAATGTTCTGCATCCAAACAGTGGAAAGAATACTGTGCTCTTTTTTATACTTAATTCCTTTTTCTTTTCCAAAGAAATAAGATGAAGATATAAAGCAGTGTTTGGCAAGTGGTGAGGCACATGCGTATGCATGTACAAAACACACATAAAGCATTAGTGATGACATGTCAAATGCCAGTGGATTTCACTAGTGTAGCAAAAAGATTGGTGATTGTTGAAGACATTGTTTCAGCAAAAATGGTTAATGTAAATATTTATAGTGTGTAATATATATATTTTTTGGATGGATATGCATAAATGACTTTTTAACTTGAAGAATAATTCTTCTTGCACCATTGGATAGAGCCACCTTGTGGGGAGTGGGGGCGTCCTTCTTCGCTGAAATTGTTTTAGTTATATTTATGCATATGATTTTGTTAAAATTTCAATGTCCCTACAAAATATTTACTAGAAGGTTTAATGTCTTTGCGCCCAATGATTGTAGCCCACCGATTCGCACTCTTCTTGTTTGGTCAAAGACACTCCCTAAATTAATTTCTAACTCCGAGCCCCACCACATAGTGACCCATGTGTGTATAGAATTGGGTGAAAGAGGATATATTAGAGACAATTAAAGTTTGGTATTAATTTGCATGGAGTAACTGTAGTTTGATATTAGATCAATTATGTTGTAAGGATACAGTGTGAACCTAAAAAGTGAACAAGAGCAATGCCTTCATGGCAGTAATGAAAATGTTAAGGTGGATGATTCGAGTGACTAGAAGACAATTATGATTTCGTACTAAAAAATTAAGTATAACATCTATCTGCGAAATTTTTTAGAAAAAGTAAGTTGAAATGGTTTGTACACATATATCGAAAACTTAGTGACACGCCGGTGAAGCAAGAAAAACTAATTCTAATAGCAGATGACCAAAAATAACATGAAAGAATGTTATTAAAAATGACTTTAAAGAATAAGACAATTATGATTTCGTACTAAAAACACATTGAAGCTATTGCTTAAACTAACATATACTTGTGAATGCAAGGCAAGGATAGGTGTGAAAACGTGTAATCTCTTTGTAATTAGTAAAATTTGGTAGAAGTGTATAATACAACATAGGAGATAAGAGCTATTTTTAACAGTAACATGCGACATAAGGGGAAGGAGAAAGAATGTGAGATGTAGGGGTGTAACTCGGGGGTTGAAGAGTCAACCCTAGCCCAACTCGCTCTATGAACAATAGAGCTCAAGCTCAGGTTGAACTTGATCTTGGGTTAGGAAGAGCTAATCCAAACCCGATCATTGTCCATTTGGTCAGCTCGGTATCTAATCCGGTTAAATTGAATTGATTTTTTGCAATAATTTGGTTTTTTTTTTTTGTAAAAATAAGATCTTGCATTATTGCACACATTATGTATATATATACAGAAAAAAAAAAAAGGGAAAGATTTAAGGAAAACAAAAACTCTAGTTAGATTATTGCTAAGCATAAAAATTCTAAATTTAAAAAAGGAAGTTGAAAAGAAAAGGGTAATCAAAATTTGAAATAAGGTTCGGTTCGAGTCGGGCTCGGGTAACTGACACCTAACCCAAGCTCAACTCTAATTAAGTTCAAGTTGAGATTTTTCAGTGAAAGCGGAATCATAATTGTAAAAATGGTTGCCCCAAGCCATGAAAAGTCAGGTTGGTCATAGAATTGCAAGGCTGATTTCTTTATCCAGGGATGCTTCTCTTCATAGTTTGATTATTAATGGTGCAGGATGAGATGTTGGCTAAGTTTAGGGAGTTTATTGGCTCGGTTGCCATTCATTCCGGTGAAGACAAGGTTTTTTGGGAGGGGGGTAAATTTACTTTTAAGAGAGCTTGGCACAGTTGCGGGAAAAAGTTGGATAAGGTGGAGTCACTGGAGTGGCATGGTATTTGCTGGTGCAGAAATAGACCTAGATGGTTTGTTACAACAAATACCCATATATGGTGAACTTGCAGAAGAGGAATATTCATTTGACTTCCATGTGTTTTACTTGTCGGCAAGATCTCGATTTTTCATATATAAATGTAACTAATATATCTCTTTCGTAAAGGATTTCACCGTAATGGCCATGAACAGTTGCTCTTCTGGGATAACCCCAATTTAGGTTTAATAGTACATTCCAAGAGGGACAATCATACTTGTTCAACTTATCTCTCTCACTTTGGAGGAGGATATTGACGGTAAGGATAATTTATTTTATGATCATTTGTTCATTGGGCTTGGGTTCAATTCGGGTTGACTCGCCCAAATTGCATCGTATGGCACTCATTGAAAATAAAATGACAAAAGAACATACTAATATGAATTGGTGAAAAATCGTGAAGACTACAAACATTAAAAAAGACTAAAAGAGTGACAATAATGAGGAGTAGATTGAAATCATCTTGATGTACGTTCTTGTAGAAGAAAAATGACAATTTTGTTGAAGAAGAATGTGACATAAATGACAAGAAAGCAAATGCCATCAAATTCTCAATGGGACAAAGGTCAGTGTGAAGGGTTCGGCCCCTTTTTCCCATATGGCCTTTTTACTCACACACACATATATATATATATAGTTTTAACATTATTTATTTCTCTATGATAAAATATGCCAAAGAAATGGGACCAACCCATGTGGACTAACAACTTAGTTTCCTCTTCTTTCAAATGAAGAAAAAGGCAAATTGTCTGACTAAGCCTCAGCCGAAAGCAAAATGATGACAAGGTGATGAACATTCAACTTAATAAGAACACAAAAGGAGTATGGTCTGATGATTCAAAAGTTTGATAAAAAAGCAGTGAAAATATGGGCACTTTCAACTCCATATATTTGCTTTGTGATTTAATTGCTGCTCTGTAAATTAAAGCTGCAATACATCACATAATGTGTTAATTGGATATCAGCATGAGGTGTATGTGTCCACAGTTTGGGAACATATCATGCAACTTTCTGGATAGAGGATAGAAAGTGGTTGTGTTGATCTTCTGATTTAGTTGCTGTTTGGATGATGCAGTCATGCACTATAGGTGTCAGAAAAAAAAAATGGTGTAAAAAAGGATCAAAAGCTAAGAAAGCTTTTTAGAAAAAAGGAAATGAATTTCATTTACAGGTTTACATACATATACATATATAGAGAGATCTTTTGTGAAGTACAAATACCAACCCAACATAAACAAACATTGACAATCATCAAGCATTGTATTATCATGAACATGTTACATATAAGATATAGCAAGTCAAGAGCTTCTCACAAAAACCTTCTGCTATATAGCCTATATCCACTTTCAATCACAATAAAAATCCATTTTTCATCAGATAAGAAGCAAACTTCTAAACAAAATTAGTTTCTTCAGTCAACTCAACAAAATGGAAAACGAGATCGTTGTCTAGTTCAGTGGTAAAACTCTTCAGCATCAGTGCTACTGGCGTAGTTCGAGTGCCTCACAAGAGTCAGTTTGCAAATATCTAGAGTTAAGTTTATCTCAAGTCATTAATAAATATACTTTTCCTCCAACATTTATCAAGTTCTTCTTCATAATGCTTCATTAACAAACAAGTCCCTGAAAAAAGGATCAGAAGTTGCTTCTCTTGCTGAACCATAATTGTTTAGGCGCTTCTTCAGTGAGCGCAAATCCCTCTCATCTTTTGAAGTTCGATCCTGCCACAACATTTCAAGTGAAAATCAATCTATGGTTTTAAGTTCACTCTTCACTCTACTAGGACTGCCTTTATTGAATCAAGTTAGGTTGTAATCAGCTTGTTGTTCATTTTTGCAGGACAAAGGACTTACATATGATTTCTTCAAGAGCAAAATATCAACCAAATACTGCAACCACAACACATTCGTCTTGGGGAAACTGTATTGTCATGAAAAATGACGGAATCAGCATTCAGAGATGTCTAGGATAAATAATAAAAGTGGATGGATTGTGTTCCTTTGACATATCAGCATATTTTCAAATCCCTGAAAACTAGTCCTCCCAATAAATACTTAAAAAAAACACAATTTTAGAAAATGCCTTCATATGTGGTCATTTCCGGAATGGGTTATTTGTGGTATGGAATCACTAGTGCAGGGGCAGTCATCAGTATTCACAAGAGCAGACTCTGAGACATAATCAAGAGTTCTCCAAAAGAGTTAAAAGAAATAAAAAAAATAACGACCAAAGCATTAGCTTGAAGGGATCTCCCACACCTTCCAACAAGAAGGTAGAGAGTTCAGGTCCCAATTCGAACAAAGTGCGTGCGATTATAATTTATAACTTACCTATAAAAACTGAAAAAAAAGAAAGACAAAACCTCATCACATAACTCATCCTTGCAGAATGTTTATATTCTTAAATTGCATAAATTTTTTATTATACCCAGGCAGAAACCAGAGGAAGACCTAAAGAGAGAACGGTGAAACCCAAAGAAAACTAAGGCCAGGTTTATGAGGAAAAGCATGAGCACTTATAAATTAGTAGACAAAAAACGCAGAGTGTAAAGGAAATTGGCAAAGAGAAGATTCACGTGACCAACCCCAAATTGCTCAATTTTTTGCCAATTTCAAAATTCTCATTGTTTCAAAAACCAAATACTTCATTAACATTTTTGTATGTCCCATATTTGTAAATTTAAAGTTTAAAGAAAAGAGTGGAAATTTAGTTAGAGAATTATAGCCATTCCACATTATTTCCATGTAAACACAAAGATTTCCTCTCCATAAAATTCTCACCTACTGGGATCTGATTTTTGTAATACAACATTTGTCCTCTCTATCACCAAACTGTGTTCATGTCTTTTAGCCTATATGTGCTACTCCTCTATTGAACTTTGAGGCCATTACCCCATGTTGGTCTCCATCAATTGAAAGTGCTGGGATGGCAAAATGAGTACTGATCTAAAACTTCGCAATATTTACATAGTGACTTGAACGTGAACCCAAGTTCCCCAAGTCTTTACTACTTCACCAAGCAACGATACCCCAGCAGTAAACTCTATACTGCTATATAAGGGGAACCCTGTAGTAGTTTAGGGCATTCACTTGAGTTACTGAAGTAACCATGACACTATTTCTTAGTTGAAGAAAAACTTTGTCAGCCCGTCCAACGCTCTTATGAAAAATACCCCAATCCCCTTATCATTCTCATGGTAAGGTGGCTAAAAGAATAACTCGAGGAAGAAAAGGATGATAACATAAGGTGAGGAGCACTCTACTGTTATCCTAAAATGTATCTAACTTTAAAAGAGAAACTAGGCTTCTCTTTGTTCATAAACCAAATCTAAGTAAAATAGTTTTTTTTTTTGTTCCTTTTTTCCTTTTTGGAAAGACTTTAGCTATACTATTAAAATAGTGTAAAAGAGATGACATTTCATAATAAGTTAACAGCTTGATTAGTTCCATAATCAACTTCTGAAGGTAATTATGCCACCAATGGTTTCCTACGGCATTTGATCATTAAGATATGGAAACATCGACAGCCATACCTTCCTTCCCAGCATTCTTCAGTTACCTCTTTCATTTTCCGATACGTATCTGACTGCATGATATTTTAAAGATCCATTAAATGCAAATTCTAACACATAAAACCACATAAGACAACTTAACTTCTCTCTTCTTACTTGTTTATCTCCTTTTGGACCCTCAAAGATTTCTGGGTCTAAAGATAGATCCAGAAACAGAATATCTTCCCCTGTGGCCAAAGAATGATAGTTTACTATGTTGAATCAGCAAAAACTAGATCTCCAGTGTTGCAATATAACGTTAAAAGTGAGTATTTTTTACCCGTATTGATCCTTGAAAGAGTGAAATCGATTATTGATATCAACAACCCAAATGTCTTGACATATATTTGCTTTCCCTCGAGAGTGAACTGCAAGGATGCAGAATCCTTCCGACTTAAAAGAATGTTCCCCCTGAAACCATTTTTTTTTCCCCTTAAACCAAAATCAAGAAAAAGGAAGCATTAGTACAACAATTGAGTCCATGATAACTAAACCAGTGCAGATCCCGGTGTTCAAATTCATATGCAGCCTCTGCGACAGCCAAGGCAACTGTAACCTGCAATAACAATGGACAACAAGCAATTATATAACAGATAAAATTGGCTGGAAAAATGTAGAAAAATAAGTCCACTCACCTGAACCAATAAACTCCGTGCTTCATCAAAGCTCAGGAGCACAAAGTTTTCAAGATCCCGACCACCATGTTCTTGAACAAAGACAACATAGCACTGAATATAATTTCATCAGATTCATTAACAAACAAATCAAATAATTAACTAGCTCAGGAACAAATAGTTTTATGTCTACAATGGTTATTTTAAGCTTACTACACTGACTTAAATATTGTTGTTCAGAAGAAACTTTTCAGTTCTTTGAGAAAACATAAATTTTTGAAAAGCACCTTGCTGCATGTATACACACACTCCCAAGGCAGAATCGGTAGACACAGATGATATATATGCTCAGACATAAACATGCAAATGGCAATTACATGTAAAAAAAGCAACCTGCTTCTCTGGAAACTCCTTAGGGTGATCATTTTCTGAACCATGCTTCCCATCCCAGTCTTCCCATGCTCTTATCAGGGCAGCATCATAAGGGCCTTGGCATACCATTATACTGCGGATGGAGAAATGAAAATTTATGTCAACATCTTATTACTAGAATTCCTTCTCTATCATGGTTTTAACTCTTTTTTGAGTTCTAAATTGACTTGGCCTCTTAATGACACCTATGGGAAGCACCTTAAGAAATAACCCCATGGTTCAAATTACCAGAAACTCGTGTAAAAAACAAGCCACTCATCACCAGAAATGTATAACATATAATGGAAACACCAGCCTGTCGAGATAAATTTGTTTGGAGCCAACTCATTTTGTAAAGTTCACTGAAATTGTAGGACTACCAAAGTTCAACTACTAAATACAAGTTTAACAGTTTTAATATTTTTCAACATAATAGCATGATGGTTACAAGTATGACATCCACAAAACAAAATTGATAATCAACCAAACAAGCGAATTAAGCAGACCGTTTTCTGATTTACATAAACAATGATGTATGGCTTCACTCTTCACCTGAGGTCAGACATCAACAATTCAAGCCTAGAGCTTGGAAAGATTACAATTCAGTATCGGTCCAATCAATTAGTTGCTGGGAGATGTGGACAGGTGCAGACCTGAACTCTGGCATAATTCTCATGAAGTGGCTCTCCACAAACTTGAACCCGCATACTCACATGACAGCCACAATCCAACAAGACCTAACCAACTCAGCCAGCGCAAACTTCATATACGCTCACTTTTTCTACCAAAAATAAGAAAAATGGGTTGGTGGACATATGGAGTTTCGAGGTTTTTAAACTCCTTCCAACATTTGAACATTCTTATATGTCAATAAAGTTCCCTCACTAGAACCATTACATTTATTGATGAATTCATTGGGTCTTCAATCACCGACTCATCTGTCATTGAATCAACACTTCCCAGACCTTTCATTATTGGGCAAGCATCAAATACAATCTTACATCTTTCTGGTCTCTGTTTTTGGCAGATAGCCTGCCGGGCTTGATCATTACAATCCCCTTTGAGATGAAGCACCCCAAACATTCCAATATTGGAAGGGATTTAATACTCCAAAGCATTTTTCCGGATGTCTTATAGTAACACCAAACAATAACTTCATTGTTCTATCCTTCCGAAGGGAGATAAAAGACTTAAAGCATAATTCCTTCAAAAAAGGACCAATTTTAAGAGTGCAACCAAGGAATCTCAAGATCATTATATAGAAAATCTTTTTCTTAGAATCTGTGTATTTCAGAAAAATTATAGTAAAGGATAAGTGCTAACAGCCTAACAGTCTAGAGATTTCATAAGTTTTTCCTTCTCTATTTTAAAGATTCCCAGTTAATTGACAGAAATCAGTTCCGCTTTATTTTCATTAAGTTCAACTTGAGAACTCAAACTATTGTACCCAAACAAAATCAATCTTGTGGCCTACACAAGGCCTAGGACTTGCTCAACCTACTACAACATTGCTTTAGGTACAGTTGGTCATGGAAGGCAAACCTTAAGTCAATCAACCTGTCATGTGATCCCACTCACAAATTATCAGGCATATACCCTAAGTCACATAATTCTTCTAAATGGGTGTTGCTCTCGCGCTGCCACTCTCTATGTATGACATAGAATGTGCCGCTTTCGCGCTCTCGCACTCGCTCCTGCTCTGTGTGACCTAGCATATACCTCATTCTTCAGAGCTGACTTTATCCCAAAATGTGGCCTTAAATGCTACCTAAATAAATAAACATCCAAATTGGGGCTTATAATTTTAAGTTCTAATTAACCATTGGTATGAACTAACACTTCAATTATATTAACTGTTCAAATCATTTAGAACATATTTAAAATTTTTTGAAACTCAAATCAAGTGAAAATAGCCTTTTCCTAACTATTTGGGGTCGATTATATGAATTTTGCTTCGTCATTCCGCTCTAAGGCTATAGCCTCAGTTAACCTTCTGCTACCATATCTCTCCTAATGATCTCAACCAATATTAGTTTTGTTCTTTCCTTTCCCTTAGCATCACCCTAGAAAAGGACGTCACTTTTCCTAACCATTGCAGTTAAACCATCTTAATTGATTTTATCTCTGATAGATGCTAGAATACTACTTTAACCACCTCAGTAATATTCTCATTTCTAATTTTATCTTGTTCTAATTTTATGGCTGGTTTGATATCTGCTTTATAAAATCAATCTTTCAATTTTAAAGGTATTCATCAATCACACAGAATGCAAAAGCACTCTTCCATTTGAAAACGATGTTAATTCTGCGATTAACATCATCTTCAATTTCTCCCTCTCTGCGAATAATCGAGCCTAGGTAATGAAAATGTTCACTTTTTAGTATCTTGTAACCCTTGATCTTCAATAAATCCATACTTCTGTTTGTCGTTTTATTAATGTTACATTCCATATTTTTCATTTTAGTCCTACTGATTCTCGAATCTGAAGTTTCTCTTCAAATCTCCAATTAAACAATTATACCTACTCTTGCTTGTCAAAAGTATAGTGTCCCAAAAAAGTTGTAAAAATCAGACATAAAGATTTTGATTTAAACTTATGAAACACAATCATTTCCCTTTATTCTTTTTTTTCAGGAAATTTTTGTTCCTTACCATTTTCTCTTAGTTTTAAATACACGGCAACTACTTGGAGTGAACCACTTAGTTCAAGGGGCCATTATTCACAAACTGCCATGTTTTTTCCGATAACTTTAGACGAACTTGTTTAAGTCTCCTCCATCTCCTAGGAGTGTCTTGAACTGAAAGTGTTTAAAAAGTATCGGACAAGTATTTGCGAATATCCGAGGAGTATTAGCATCCGATGTAGATACAATATAGATAAGACTCCCATAAGTAAGACCATGAAAGGATTTTGACAGAACATTTACAGAAATAACTGCTGTTTGGAAAACAAAGATAATTGACTGGGTGAGTGTGCAAACTTACTTTATTGTCTCTATGAATGTAGTACAGGCATTGTTAACAACACCCTCCTGTCCTCTCAAACAGTTGAGCGTGCGGGAAAGTATAACCTCCTCGAGTAATTCTTCTGATCTCTGAAGCATATTAAAACACATGGCTTAACTACTAAATAAGGCCTTAAATTAATAACAAGCCACACACACTCCTCCCCCCCCCCCCTCGAAAAAATAAATAAATACTAAACACTGTCCATAGACACCAAGACACTCAAAACATCATTGATAGTCTTGGCTCCTAGCGAGTGTCCTAATGCATAATTTGAGATAAGAAAGGATTGGCACTCTCTCAGATTACTGATAAATTCCAGAGAGCTAAACAACTGCAACTATATATCCCCCTTTCTTAGACACATACTTTCTTACAAGCCCAGAGCCAATGAAAAAAAGAACTATGATTAAAATAAACACCTTTTGCACTTCCCCGTTCACGCGCAAATCTCCACCAAATGGAACAATTTTGCAAACAGTTTGTCCAGCCAGGAAAGCTTCTCCATATGTACCTTCACCAACCTTGACAATACTTTCCTGGTCACTGCATTCAGGAGATTTTCATTTTCCATCAAATATAGGATGCAGGGGTCCACATTTAAATAAAAACTTGTGTCAAAACAAAGATAAAAAAAAAAAAAAAATCAGCACAAGAATAGTATATATGGTTATTAATGCAATTCTAAGTAAGAAACTGAGAACCCCAAGCATCCTTTACTCAAACAACTAAAACGATGTAGCTAAGAACTAATATGCATTTCAGGCTATAAAGACAAATAACAAAAAACCAAAGAAGACTACAATAAATCAAAGTTACATCCAAGGCATCCAATCAATGTGAGCTAATAAATATTCTCACTTAAAAGTTTGATTCAGTAAAACGGTTTTAAATCTTTCAAACGGAATTTTTTAAATTCTTCTGGTATGGTATTTGGTGTTATCTAGACCATAGGTCATAAGCAATTCGGAAAAAGAGAGCGGTGGAACTTTAAGGCTTAAGCAGGCGAATTATAAACTTTGTCCTTGAAATCAATCATTAATCAAAAAGTAAGTCATGTCTCTATGCTAAAGTTTACATGGTTTCATGTTTAAAAAACAATGGTTATGCTATTAGGCATTAGCTCACTGCATGCTGAAACTCAGTTGTATCAACTGCAGTCTGGAAGGTAGTAGAAACTGTTGGCATTTAAACCTCTTATGTATCTCAACCAGCCAACAATTCTTTAAAAAGAAAAAAGGTACTATGAAACCAAGAAATGATAAACAAAAAAACAAATGAAACAGTAAAAGCAAATGAAAAGGGAACATAGACATCTTTCCTCCTTTAAGCAAGATAAGACTTCATTAAGGTAATTGAAGAGGGCTCCTGTTAATAAGAATTTATAATCAAGATGGAGAAAAAAAAATGAAGAAGAAGCAGAAAAACCCCTTAGTTCTTAATATGAGAAAATGATAACAAAAGCTGCCATAAAAAAATGATAACAAAGGCTGCCATAAAAAGACAACTTTGGAGCCAGTTGCAATATATACAGAACCACATCAAGGAATTGCCATGGAAGCACATCAGATAAAAATAGAATAATAAACAGAAGATAAGTGGTAGTTCACAACATGATGAGAACATATAGAGCATAGGCACAAGTTGAACATGCACTCACTCCTTTTGCTACCTAATATCAAAACTATATAAATGAGATGTACAGCATTTATTGAGGAAGTACCACCAGTTGACTAGAGTATAGCACAAACCAATACTTAGAGAATACATCCAATAGCGTTGAAGGAGCAGATTGTTCACAAACAGCCAGCAAAGCTAAAAAAGGATCCCAGTGATGACTATCCAATGTAGCAGATCTAGATGTCAGAGAGAGTTTAGCAACTGCAACATCAATATCTTCATGACCCTCCTCACCCATAGTCTGGAATCCATCATTGCTCTTTTGTGAAGAAGCATGCATTTCAAAGAAAACATCCTTGTTCGTGAAACTTGAATTAAATCTGTTCTGGCCTGAATGTAAACCAAAGTGCGTTTGCAGAGATGCTTTTTGAGGGGTTTTCATACTTGTAGATTCAAATACATCACCGTGAATCGATTCCCTGGCCATTCCAGGAGTTTCTAATATCCGGGACAGTGATCGAGAAGGTCCACAACTATGATTTAGCTTCTTAGAAATTAACCATTTCTCTAGTACTTTGGACAAATGTGGTATAGCAACATTATCAATTTCGATGCCCTTAGCCCATGTACCAGAGTTCTTGGGTGAGGGGCTTTCCTCCAACAATTCAAAGGAATCAACCTCTTCAAAGTATGCCCGCTCCTTATCTAAATTTGGAGGTTGCACAAATCTTCCCTGCAGACACCAGAAAAATTAGATGGCAGGAGCGCGTAGCACAACATTTAAGTGTTGAAATGACTAACTATGTTGTTTAAATACAACAAAATATACCAATGCTACCATTCAGAAAGCGTTATGGTAGTCAAGAAAAATATACATGGAAGATGGAAAGCAGTAAAGAGTAACATACTTTCGGAAGAGCTGGTTTTGTTCTTCTTTTTGGCCTCCTTTGTTGAGGCCGACACTCCACACATGCAACAACAGCAATACTTGTTCTCCCTCTGTAAATTAAAGGAAATGACTTATAGCTATGAGCCCTAGATTCTTGCTTTCACTATTCATCATATCAATTCCTGTAGAACTAACTCAATAAATTTCCAAAAACAGCTAGAAAATAACATGGGAAAAAGCAAACTCAAAGTGAACTGCAAATGAAAAGCCACATCAGAAATGAAACAGGAAAAAACTAATAATAACTACACTTATGAAGACGTAGATTCACTTGACCATGTAGCAAAGTCAGAAAACTCAAATTGAGGAGATGAAAAGTTGAAAATTTTATGTGTACAAGGAGAGAAAATATGGGGAGAAAAGCCAACATTGTCTTGTCCAAAATCCAAATTACAACTTGATTAGGTGCAATAAGCTTTATATAGTACCATTCTCTATCAACCTAGATCATTGCTAATTAGTTGCAACTAGGACAGCTAAATAGTAGCCCCCATGTCATGTTAGAATATTGACCTCAAGTTATGCAAATCACATCTGGACAACTATCTGGTATCATAAAATAGATGAAAATGATAAAATAAGCATTGGCCAGTCCAAGCCAAATTTCCTCCTCCATGATACATAGGGAACAACTAATACCGAAATTGTCGCAAATAACCTTACTGAGACCTAACCTTACTAGATTCCAAGATAATTGAAGATACTTAACCAGCATTCAAGGATCACTAATAACCCACCCCTTCAAGACAAAAGCATTGAAATAAAGAAAACAAAAAAACAAAGAAAGAATAACCTGTGTAGCTCCTCTTCTTTGTTTTTGTTATCAGTAAACTTTAGCCTCCCAATTTTTTTTTCCGTGTAAGATTTAGCATATCACACACATAAAAGCACTTGTGTTCAATCAAGATTCTTCATCCAATTCCAATATGTTTAAACAAGGTTTTTATTTTAAAGCAGTGAGACGTGTGTGATGCTCATAGTGTACACTGTTTCAAAAAAAAAAAAATCTTTATAATGCACAAACTCGATTGATCTCGCACTGCAGTTCTCCATTTCTCTCTCTCTCTCTCTCTCTCTCTCTCTATATATATATATATATATATATATATACACATAAAAAAAATTCCAGTCCCCAAAAGAATGGCAGTTAGGTTGTATAGGTATGTTCCACTTTTTTTATTCATTTGAGTGACCGAATGCAATCGAGGTTCATCTAAGTAGCAGAAAGCTAGAGAAACTTGGAAAAAATGCATAAAAACGTATCAGTTAATTTCTAAAACAAATCAACATAAGTGTACATTACCTTCATCCAATTTACAGGTGTTATTAGATTTCATCAGAAAATGCAACGAAAAGCCGCAAACAATCGAGTAACATCAAGAGAACAAATAAATTTGAAACAAAAAAAGTGCAGTGTAATAGGACTGATCATCCAATGATTGAACTGAAAAAAAAAAAAGTAATCCTGAAATTTGCAACATTCAAATTTCAAAGCAGCAATAGCAATTGACAGCTTCACACATTGGGGCAAAACCTGGTGGAAAGAGAACGGTTCCAACTAACTCGCTTGGGTGGGGCTAAACTCGGCCGAATCTCATTACTAGAACTACACTGCTTCCTGAAAATTATTTAAATTGATAAAAGTTTAAACATATAAAAAATACAAAATTTTCAATAAAAACTTAAACTTTTTAAAGATCAACACTCACAAGTTTACATCTTTATGGGCGTTTTCGGCTCTTTTTCGCCCATAGACTACAGCAATTTCTGGTCGCTGATGTTCTTGATTATAACGATCATCTTCTTCATCATCCTCGGCTATGATTGCTGACCAGAGATCAACAGTATTTCCACCTGAAACATATATACATGCATATATATATGAATGTTTCAATATAGATACTGTTTACAACCCAAAATTAGAAGGATAAACAGAAATTACTGAAAATGAGTAAAAGTTAGGGCTTGCTCTCTCTACCTGCTTGGGAACCCATAATAGATGAATAAATAGTGACTGAGAACTATAGATATATATACATATATCTGTATGTCTCGATTAATTGGACTGTGAAGAAGACTAGCTTTCTTTTCTTGACAATACCCGGACAGAGAGAGAGAGAGAGAGATTTGAACGTGATTGAGAGGGAAGGTGAACAGATGATGCCGAAGCCCATACTCCATCGTTCGGGTTCACATTTATTCCCGGCCCAATGCCCTACGGCTGATTCAAATGCATTTGACCCAACCAATTACAAGTCACTTTTTCTGGTGTTGGGCCAAGAAATGGCCCAAGGAACTAATAGACATACTTGTAACTATTTTGTGGGCCGAATATTTGGGCCTGAGATTAGGTCTCCTATTGAGTTAGAATACTACCTTCGGTCCTCCATCATAGTGCTTTTGAGTTTTGATAACAAAAACACGAAAATCATCTTTCAAATGGCCGTTTTTCATTAATGTTTATACTTCATGTCAGCCATTTTTTTTTTTTTTTTTTGAGTAGGACTACAAATGAATCAAGTTGCGTAATGAACTCGCTTTAAGCTGGGTTCATTCTAGTTCAGTGAATAAATGAGCCTAGTTTGAGTTCATTCATTAGGTATAAATGAATCGAACTCAAACTCTTTCTCTAAACTCATTTAATAAATGAGTCGATCTTTCAACATTGTTGGGTATGAGTCGTATAGGCTCGTGAACATTGAACTCATGTAGGTTCGTACAAGTGAAGAGAGGAAAATTTGTTGTTGCAAATATTATGTTACTAAATAAATTAAACGATATTGAACACAAATTTAAATCGAGTTTAAATACGAACATAAAATCAAGCTCAACTCATTTTATTAAGCAAGTGGAGCTAAGCTAAGCTTTAGTTGAACTAGAGTTGAACCCGCAGACAAAGGAGTTGAGTCAAAATAGACTAAGGTTCGACTCAACTCTGTTCATTTGCAACCCAATATATAAGAGAAGTTTGGCCCAGTTTGGATTGGCTTTTGAAAAGCGGCTTTCGACTTTTCAAGTTCAAAAGCCATTTTGCATAGTGTTTGGATTGGTAAGGCTGAAGAACTTTGAAGTCCAAAAAGAACAATCAAAGGAAGCTGGTGGGTACCAGCTTCTTCATTTAGCTTCTGCTTCTCTTTTTCTTTTGCGTAAAAGCCGAAGCAAAAACTCTACCAAACAAAGTCATAGTCATATAACTCACTATCTTAAAGTATCTCATTATTTAGTAATAGATTATGTGATTTATAGATGTTACACGACCTTTATATCCAAAAATAAATTAAAAAGATACATGTTAAATAAATTTTGTACATTGTGCAATCACCTACAAAATCACACATATCATTTTTAACCTCACATGTGTTTTGAACGAGATCTGTAATCACCAGCGGGGTGAATTGTCGGGGCATGTCAGGATTGCTGCCGAGGCATGTTAGGATTGCTCAATCCCACATCGCCTGGGTGTGGAGAAGGGGATGTGCTTATATATAGTGTGTTCTCTTCAATTGGTATGAGACATTTTGGGATAAAACCCAATAACAAAACGGTGCGGGCTTGGGCCCAAAACGAACAATATCATACTATGTGTTGGAGCGGGGTATTACAGTTGGTATCAGAGCTAGAACCCAGCCGTAAGTGTGCCGATGAGGACGTCGAGCCTCATAGGGGGTGGATTGTAATCATCCGCAGGGTGGATTGTCGGGGCATGTCAAATGGTATGAGACCTTTTGGGGTAAAACCCAAGAGCAAAATCGTGCGAGCTTAGGCCCAAAACGGACAATATCATACCATGTGTTGGAGTGGGGTATTACAAGATTCGAGTTTAGGATTCTTCCCAAAAGACTTATTATTCACTGGATTACCTGTGTGGGTTGTCAATTTATGACTTACTAAATGATACCTTTGCTTAAATTTTGTGTTTTTCACCATATATTAAAACTAAAATCAAAGAGATTGATCATCAATGAACCTCGTATGAGCAATGCTAGAGCCACATAGAGCTAAAGTGGAGGTTATTCTAATTTTATAGTTGTATTATTCAACAATTGTAAACTTGCCCCGCCAAAATTGACTAAAAATATATATCCTTACGGGTTCCAAATCCCAATTTCTCAATCTCTCTAAAAAGAAAAACACGAAGTCTAAGAATTATAAAAAAAATTCCAACACTAAGGGCTCGTTTGGATTGATAGAATTGGAAGGAAAAGAAAAGAAAGAGAATGATAGTATTTTTTATGTTTGGATTGTCATTAGTAAGAGAAAAGAAAGGATTGTGAGTGATTTGGAGGGATATCTTATCCATTCAAATCTCTCCTATGCTATCCTCCCAAAAGTGAGAAAACTTGAAGAGAATTGTGAATCTTTCATAATATCAAAAATAACCCTAACATTTTAAAAAATAAAATTTAAAAGACATTTGGGTATATCTTGTAATATAAACACAAAAGGACATGATAGTAAATTAATTAAAATGGTTTCTTTTCTCTTTTCCCTTTTACCTTTTTCAAATAAGAATGCAATCATTTTCTTTCTTTCCCTTCATAATTTATCCAAACATGAATACATATTATCCTCTCTTTTCTTTTCTTTTCTCTCATAACTAATATTATTATTTCTTTTCTTTTCTCTCCTGTTTATCCAAACAAAACTTAAGCTAATTTGCAAGAAATCCTAATAATTTTTTTAGCCTTTTTTTTTTTTTGCAAAATAAATTTTATAATTTTCGTAAAAAAAAAAAGGAGAAAAAAAGTGCATAATTTTATTAACATCAATAGATTAGTTCAGAAAAACATTTATAGGCATTGATATCATCATCGCATTCAAGAGATGAAAATTTGTTGAGGATAATTATAAATTTATTGAAAAAAAATTAAATTTTATTATTTATTATTTTGGTTAAAAAATTTTTATCTTATTATTATTCATTAGCCAGCCCCACTAAGGTAAATATCAAACTCCGTCACTGCTCACTAGTATGGGGCAATTTTTATTTTTATTTATTTTATATTGGCAATAAACTCACACCCTCACACTTTGTCCTTGTTTTAAAAAATAAAAAAATTCAACTCGACCTTCAACTTGACCACTAGACTATAACTTTTGGTGGTATTTTATTTTTAGTTCATTCATAAAATTTGAATCAATGACCTTAGTACATTAATATCTTGTCCATGTATTCTTGGTATTTGGAGGTATTTTTGCATCATGTGAGAATCAAATTAACAACGTTGGAGTTTATTGCTCTTTCCAAAAAATCTCTTATCTATTGGGTCACTCGTGCGGGTTATTGGTACTCGTAGGCTTGTGAAGCAACAATGATCAGAATTAGTTTTTAAGGCCATGTTTGGCAACATTATTTAATTATGAAATGATTTGTTCTGAAGACAATGAAAAGTAGCAGTTTGGAAAATCAAAATTCTAAGAACAGTTTTAAGAAAGAAACCAAATCAAATAAATTTTAATTTTTTTTAACAATTTTGAGAATGAAACTGTTCTTAAACATTCAGACAAACAAGGGACTACAAATATATGATCATATCCGATTTCAACTCAAATTAAGTTGGATTTATTTCCTATCTAATTATTAGATCACCTAATTGAGACAAGGGACTAGTGGACTACAAATATATGATCATATTTGATCACATGTAAAATAATTTTCTTAGTCGATCTAACGGTCATGATAACTTACTACATTCACATCTAAATTTACATACACATTCATCTACTCTCGTATTTTTAAAATTATTTATTCAATATAACAATTTTTCTTATAGTACCGTATAAACAAGAATACACCAGTGTGTTATATATATATATTGCAATAATGATTGATAATTGGAAAGAGCAATTTCAGCTCATCCTGATTCAATGGCTTCATTATGCAATCCAACTGAATCTTGAAAATATAATTATTAAAGCAAAATTCCAGTGCATGCATGCAATAATATTGATAATCCACTGTCTGCTTCAATCAATGTCTAATCACTCTATTAGTATCGTTATTAAGATTTTCTTATTATCATATTAATCATTTCAATGGGACATCTATAGATTCAACCACCTACCCTATATATGATCTATGGATTTTGGATAATACAATTTAATCACTAATGCCATTGGTTAAGGGCACATTGGCATGCACAGGGAAGTTGACTGTTGACCTTCTGGCTGTTAATATTGGAGATCACTTTGAAACAAAACGTCTTCTGTGGTACCATGAGATGGGAAGGAGAAGTTTGTAATATATATATATATATATATATATATATATATATATTCTGTGATTGAGATATGAGGGAAAGCTACAGCCTAACTCTCCATGACATGCATGTAAGTAACTTTATTAAATATGAACTTTGGACCCCATTTGCCAGTTTGATCTTTGAACACTAAAACGAAAGGTTCTTGATTGAGGAGGAGAAGTGAGAGGAATGTAGTCTATAATCATTTAAATATTTGAAGTGTTTTTAATTTAATTAATAATTCTATTGTGTCAATTAATACTCCAAAACATCTTTCAAATCACATTTGTTGGTATCTCTTATTCTAATCCAAAATGCAACAATGACTGAGGAACACCTTCTTCCCCTTAATTGATGAGAAATTGCCCAACTTTTTATTCCTAGAATTATGTGTGCCTATATATATATATATATATATTGTCCTGGCAAGATGAACTGCCACAGTACACATGGGGGACTTGAACCCTTTTTTTTTACTTTGAAATAAAAAATATATATTATTAAGTCACATGCTTAGGTCTACAACGATGAATATATGATATGCCCTTAGAACATTCAAATATGTCATTGGGCATATAAGATCGTTGAGAATATATATACTCATAAATATTAATATTTTTAAAATTGAAATTTAATTTTTGAAGTTGTTGATTATTAACATGATATCGAAATAGGCATGTAATGAACTTATCACTTTTCTGAAATCTAATTATTTTTATAAATTATATGCTCTCAGACTTGAACTTTTACTCTCTCAATCGGTACTTTAACTCAACACGATATAATTCGTTAATGAATATGTTGAAATAAAATTTTCTTTTTGTTAATTACCCTAGTGCGTAAACTAAAAGTGAAAATTTTCAAATTTTTAGAAGAAAAAAGTTTGAAACCATTCTTCTTTGCAAGATACTTGGTGATCATATTCTTGGAGGGTATTTTCAAAGTATACAAAAGAAAATTTTCAAACCATGTGACAGTAATAATTCTGCTATTTTTTAAATAAATAAAAATTATTATTATTATTATTTTTTTTTTTTGAAGAACTCTGTACCTGTGATTCATTGTGAAAGACAACAATATATGTACGTATATGCATGCTAATTGATAGGCTTTTTATCTAATGCAAAAAAAATACAAAAGATTCTACATTGTGTCTATGTAGTAGGGACACGAAGAGTGGGCCATACATACATTTGAATATGATGGCCCACATACCCTTTAAGTGGACCATACGTACAAGCAAGTCATACCCGTGATTAGCTTGTGGAATTAACATGCTAATTGTCTACAATTTTCAGTTGTCATGTCGCCAAAACTTGTTATTAATATCATTAATTACTATTAATTAGAATAATAATTATTATTACCAATCTAAACCAATTCATTAATTTAAAATTGCATATTCACAAAATCACGAGGACTAAAGGCATCATCATATGCAAAGACATTTCTAACGTCAGGTTTATGGGCCATGAAGCCTGTGATGAAGAAATACAAATTAACTTTAAATGAAACCATAGATAGAGTCATGAGAGTTTGCTTCTTCAAATCTTCACAAGAGGTTTTCTTTTCTAGCCATTTATTTTACAATTTTGCTTGGTTTCCTATGAATTATACACATATATTTTCTTATAATAGAAAAATTACTTAATTTGTAAAATTAAGATGGAAATATGTTCTTGTGCCTTATATTTTAAGGGTATGTATATGATCTGATCCGCTCGAGTTATGAGTTATAAAGCATGGACACTTCACTAAGGGTGCCATATCAGTGTCGGACACTCGAACACCGTGTTGAATACTTGAACACTTCTCGGACACATGTCAGACACTATATAAAAGTATTCTAACATTTTTTTTAGAATACTTCTCGGATACTCCTTGGACACTTTTCAGACACTTTTTGGACACTCTCGAACACGTGTCATGTATATTAAGTATTTCGAAAGAAAATTATATGCGAATAAGTTATGATTAAAAATCAAAGTTAAATATATGTAAATGACTAAATAAGTCTCGTTCTTTAATCTATTTTAATTCATTTGTCTATTTTTGTTTATAAGTTTGTTTGGTGATGAATTGAAGTATTTCTGTAATGTAATTTTTTTTTGTTGAATAATTAATATATATTAATATATTATATTATTATTTTATAATCGTATCATCGCTGTGTCTGTTTTCTATTTTTTAGAATTTCTCATATCGTCATGTTCATGTCATGTCATACCCGTGTCTTGTGTCTGTAATTCCTAAATTATGAGAATGTGTGTGTAGGGATGGCAACGGGGCGGGTATGCCAAAACCCTACCCCGCTCCGTTAAGGAAATATTAAATTCATCTTCCATTAAGAACCCTAACGGGTTTGTCGTAAAGATACCACCACCGCCCCATTTAGAGAAAGAGAGGAATAACAAAATCCTTAAAATTCTTTTCTTTATTTGCTTTGAATTCGATATTTGGACTAAATGTATCTAAACAATGATACAACACTCCTACAGTCAAAACTCCAATATATAGGACCAAAGAAAATAACACAAACATACATATATATGTAGATGGAGATAGAAACAATTTTGGTCTTCAAGAATTTTTTTTTATTATTATAGATCTATTATGTACATAAGATAAAGAGAGTTCTCTTTTAGCCATAAGATAAAGAGAGGAATAGAACAAACAAGGTAACTCTAGTAGTTGCCATATATCTAATATACTATATAATAATAAAACAAATGACACATTTCATACAATTATGTCACTATATATATATATAATCGGGGTGGGGCGGGTACTAGGCGAATTTTCTTTAAAAAAATCATATCCGTCCCTACTCCTATTTGGGGCGGATCAAATCTCCTCCATTAGGGATAGAGCGAGGCGGAAACCCACCGGGACGGAGGAAATTGCCACCTCTATGTGTGTGTATATACGTGCTTGTGCATATTTTTGGTTTGTACTTCGATTTTGCAGTATTGACCGTTAATAATGTTAGGTGAAATGTCTAGATACCACGAGGATCGTGATAAAAAGGTACGGAACAGAAAGAAGGAGAGATAATTAGATGGTGTTCGATTATGCAATCAACTCATCAACTTATGTGATCCAGTTGAATTAGAATTCGTCAACTAAAAAAATACGTAGAGGAATTTATGGCGTTCACGGATGAACAATATACAGACTTTGATTTTATAAATTATATGCAAAGAAAACTCTAAAAATATTATTAATCAAATCAATATTATGCTCTTTGCTCTTCTGTACATGCATTTATAAAAAGGAACACCTAACCGCGTATGGAAACTAATAACATAAGAAGAACAGAAAATTAGTTCAAAATTTTACTATCTCTAAAAATTACGAAAATAGAGAATAAGAAACAAAATCACTAAAAATTTGAGTCCATTTAAACCACTAACAAAAATTTTGAAATATTCAACGGTCTCCTATAAGTCATGAAACGCAATTTAAGGATCTTAAATGATAGAATTTGGTCAAAAAACAATGTATGCCAGTAACAAAGCTCGTTGGCCTTCTTTTTTTTCATTAGGAATGATTGAGCATTTTTTAATCAAAACAAGCTCGTCGAAACTACATCAAAAATTGTGTCAATATGTCGATTTGAACTTCTAGCGTTCAACCATATAGGCCATATTTTGAAATGTGACCCATAGGACTATAATAAGAAATCACAAAAAACCTTAATATGAATTTTGCTTAGACTAGGCTAGATCACCAAGTGGCCTATAATTCAAGACCATCTAATAATTTTCGAAAAGAATGAGCTTAAAATGAAATTCATTTAAGGGGGAGGCATTTCCCATGGAAGGTCAGAATCCTTTAATTAGTATAACTCTTTCATAGAAGCAGGCCAATAATTATATATGTATATACACATGAGAAGTGCTAGCAGCAGTCATCAAAGTGATTGTCGGCTCCACACGCTAGTTGAGGATTTGATACGTGTAAATGTTTATTCCAATAACTTTTATTTTTGCAGTTAATTTTCTTGGATGTCTCATTTACCATAATTACTATTATACCATGTTAATATTTTAAAGAAGAAAGACTCAACAAGACAACAAGAATGTCTCTTTCTCTCTAAACACCTCACCTTTTCTCTCTCTCAAAATTGTAAAAAAAAAAGAAGTTATTTTTTATTAATTTTTAATATTATAAAAGGAAAGAATATTCAGGACCTTATAAAAAAAATAAACTCTTCTTCTACAAAGAAGAAAGAAAAAGAAAAAAAATTTGATCCATTAAATAGTTAAGTATTTAAAAAAAAAAAATCAGATTCAAAATAAGAAGGAATAAATACATGACTAAACCATTCCTCTTGATATATATATATATATATATATATTGGTAGAACTCTCTTTTTAAATTTACTACTAGTTGGGCTTTTATTAATTGGAAGGAAGTAATTGTATTAGATGAGGTAAATCATTGGTACGATTCTCTTTTGGTTGTTTTTTTTGTTAGGTCTCTCACTCTTGTAGGATTTTTTGTTAGGTCCCTCTCTCAATTGATGTTTATACGTGTTAATTTGTTCCCAACTCATTCATAAAATTTTCTTTTTTTTTTAATTTTCGTTTACATATCTAAAAACTAACAATTAGGTATTGGATAGTTATGAATAAATAAAAAAGATATTATGCCAAGAAAAACTCTTTTTTTACGAAGAAAATTTTAGAGAGAGAAAAGGGGAGTTTAGAGAGAGAAGAACATTCATGGGGAGTCTTTTTTCTTTAAAGGGTAAATTACATTGACCTGTCCTGAGGTTTCGTCAAAATACACTTACCTCTCTTCTTGTTTGTAAAATTACACTAACCTCTTCTATTAAAGCTATCAAGAGGATGTCGTTAATGAATCTTGTGTAATTACGTTTCTATCCTTACAATATCACACAAATGAATGATTCTTGTGTACACGTTGATCGCGTTGACCAATAACAGCCGTTAATGGAAGGGAACACGGTGTTACAAAAATATAAATCTCAATGAGAGTTAGTGTAATTTTGCCAACAAGAGGGGATGTCAGCGTTGAAAAAATACAAACCTTAAGGAAGGTCAGTATAATTTTGCAAAGAAGAGAGGAGATAAGTATATATTGACGAAATTTCAAGGAAGGTTAATGTAATTTATCCATCTTTAAAATAGTAATAGGTCATAATGGTAATTATTGTAAATGAGAGACTCAAGAAAATTAATTACAGAAATAAGTTGTTGAAAAAAGATAATTAATGTATATTGACAAAATTTCAGGAGAGATTAATATAATTTACTCTTCTTTAAAATAGTAATAGGGCATAATAGTAATTATTGTAAATGAGAGACCAAGAAAATTAATTGCAGAAATAAAAAATTGTTGAAAAAAATATTTTCACGCGTTAAATTCTCAGCGAATGTGAAATGATATTAAGCCTAGCAACTGCGAGTAGCATTACTCATGTACGCATATATAGACCGACACATATTTCAATGGGAAATCTAGATGCAACTGTTAAGGTAAAGCAGTCCTAGTTTCTTGATTAAGCATTCACAAGGTGGGGTGAATTTGGGGTACAGTGCTTTGATGAAAAAATTATAAAGGGTTCCAACCTTTGCTCCATAAACTGAGTTAATGCAGAAACCTTCATTATAACCTATAGGTGCATGCATGCATGCATATATCTATATATGTGTGTGAGAGATATGGCATGGGTTTGTAGCCACAAGTCCTTAACTTGAGTTATGGATCAAAATTTACCATGGAATGGGACATGTTTTAACAGAAGACTGTACTGATTTGTCAGAAATTTCCCTTTGCCTGTACTTGAAGTTTATACTGTCAACCAAATGTTTATATATATATATATATATATATACACACTAGTGTATACTTGTCCTACGACACTATCATGCACTTGCAACCGTGATCGTTAGATAGAGTAGTTTTAGACTGTAGATAGTAAAAGATATTTTGAACCACTTGATTAATTTTTTAACCATATCTGTGCCTACGACACTATCATGCACTTGCAACTGTGATTATTAAATAGAGTAATTTAGACCGTAAATAGTAAAAGACATTTTAAACCACATGATTAATTTTTATCATTTTTGACCGTTAGATTGATTTTTTTATCCTTTTATACCAATCTTCTATATTATATATATATATATATATATATATATATATATATATATATTATAGTGATAAATAATGGTTAATATAATATTACAGACAAATTACATAAAAACCCCTTCCATTTTCAATTTTTGAGACAAAATTTCTCAGCCAAAACAACAGTTTGACATAAAATTTCTCTGAGTTATCCAATTGTTGCAAAGTGATGTTATAATAACGAAAACGCCTTTAATATAAATTTAAGAAAATTTAGGTCTTCTTTAAAATAATTTTCATTTTAGTTTTTTTTTTTTTAAATTAAAAATTGTACCAATTTATTTTCATTTTCTTATAAAAGCACCACTAATTTTTTTTAGGATAAATTACTCCCACCTCCCTTGGGGTATGCCTTAATTACTTTTAGATTAAAGTAGTAAAAGAAATTCGATCAACCTCCCCTCAGGTTTGGTCGATTTTACTCCGACCACCCTTGTCGTTAGTTGACTGTTAGTAAGGTTAAAAGTCAGTTAAATATATAAATTGAAATGTCAAAAATACCCTTATATGCTGTAAAAGGACAAAATTAACCTTATTATTAATCATATGAAATGACCACTTTAACCATGACATTTTAGACAAAAAAAAAAAATCCATTACCTTCTCACTTTTGATTACAAATAATTAATAATTAATATTTTAATTTTAATATTAAATATAATACTTTAGCATTGAATTATGTATAATTAATCAAATTATATAAAATATAGTTAATAAAATTTATATTATTAAAAACATATAGATAATGTCATATATATATATATATATATATATATAAAGTTTATTTATATATTAGCATATGATTAAAATTAATCATAAATTTCATACAATTGGTACACATTAACTAATTATATATTTTAACACATATTACATATATATATATATATATTATGACATTATCTATATATTTTTAATAATATAAATTTTATTAACTATATTTTATATAATTTGATTAATTATACATATTCAATGGTAAATTATTATATTAAAATAAAAAAATTAATTATTAATTATTGGTAATCAAAAGTGATAAGAAGGTAATGATTTTTTTTTTTTTTTGTCTAAAATGTCATGGTTAAAGTGATCATTTCATATGATTAATAATAATGTTAATTTTGTCCTTTTACATCATATAAGGACATTTTTGACATTTCAATTTATATATTTAACTGACTTTTAATCTTACTAATAGTCAACTAACGGCAGGGGCAGAGGTGGTCAGAGTAAAGTTAACCAAATCAGAGGGGAGGTTGACCAAATTTTTTTTACTACTTTAATCTGAGAGTAATTAAGACAAACTCTAGAAAATGTGGGAGTAATTTACCTTTTCTTTTTTTTTAATGATTTTTAGCTTTTTGTCTAATTACACAAGCTATATATTTATATATATAGACTAACCTAACTAGCTAGTTGACAGAATTAGTGAATCATTTGAAATACATCCTTTATGTCCTTTACACGTAAGTGATATATTGGAGAATATCAAACTGGTCCAAATACCAAGACATGTGATTCCATGAATTATTTCATGGAAAAATAAAAATATAGTGACAGAAATCAGGAGTATATACCAATCAATGGACCTATTTACACCACATGCATCTATCCACTTGCCAAAGGTCATTTCCTGTGTTGATTTATAAAGTTCTTTATATTTAATTGTAACTAGATTTTAGTTTGTACCTCTAGTTGGTTTGTCACGGGTGAATAATAGTGATTTATTCCAATCCAATATACAAATAATAAATAATACTCCGTATATATATTATATATATAAATAATTTTACTAACTAGCATAAAATGTAGTCGAGTGATACTTATTAACCTTCCAAAATAAAAAGTCTCACCAAGTGTGTGTGGGTTTACGCATATCCGAAATGTAATCAATAAATATAAGATAAAGTACAAAAAACATCATCACCTGTATAAAAAATGTATAAATACCTCTCTATTGTGTAAAACCTTCTATATTTTTCAATTTGTGCAAATAAAGACAAATCTTCAATTTTAGAGAAATTGAACAATGAAAAGACTAAAGTACCCTTACTTTATAAATAAATAAATAAAGTAAAACGTTAAACAACAAAAATTGTACTTTTGGTTTTAAAAAAAGTCTGACATTATCAACGGCTATTTTTCAACCGATACATGTAATAAGGGCAATTTGTTCTAAATTTTGAAATTATAAGAATTTATATACACATGTCAAATAATAGGAATGTTCTTGCACATTTTTCATACAACGGATTTTTTTTTTTTTGCACTTTACCCATATATATGTGGTGTATCAATTTCTTTTGTTTAGCATGAAAAATATGTCCGTGTGCTTCTTATTTCCTGTTTCTTATATTTGAATTTGAACATATCAAAATAAGTTGTGATAAACTTGAAAACCTTTTAACTTTGGATTGACAAAGAAAGAAGAGAACACAAAGGTAACTTATATATTTTAAATAATTTGTATTAGCTCAAAATTATTTCTTTTCGTTTTTCCAGCTCTTGGGTTTTATTTCTTGGAGGGAATAAAAAATAAATAATTTGTTAGGAAACATTCTGATAACTGTCAAAATAACTTTCGTTTTCATTTTAAAATGACAACTACTCACATCCCTTTCATTGTAGACGACAACTACATCGGTTATGCATATGAATTGATCAATGCCGACCATTCCTTAAAACCGCTTACATGCTGTGACCAAAATATCTTTATCTTTTCTTCTTGTTTTTATTGGTATAGAGTGAATAATAAGGATATAGTTTCAATAAATTGAATGACCTATATATGAGGTATACATCCCCATAATTTGTGGATAGGATTAGTTTTTCTTGCAGGGAAGAGCATGTTATATATATATATATTCTAGAAGCACGAACACTTTATGTATTCATGTCGGACACTCGAACACTCTCCAGACATGTGTCAGATACTTCATAGAAGTGTCCTAAAATAATTATTTTTTAAACACTCCTCAAACATTTTGTACCAATGATGTATTAGTATTTTGAAATAAATTTATACGCGATTGAGTTATGATGAACAATCTCAACTAAATATATGTAGAGAAGTAAAAAATGAACAAAAAATTGAAGAATCGATCATAGCTGAATAAGTATGGATCTTTAATCAATTTGTCTATTTTTGTTTATAAGTTTGTTTGATTGTTAATTGTTTGATGATGAATGAAGTATCTTTATAATGTAGTATTTTTTTTTTTTTAATAATGAATATATATTATTATATTATTATTTGATAGACATATCTTTGTCGTGTCTGTATCGTGCTTTTTTAGAGTTTTTCATGTCGTATTATACCCGTATTCTATGTCCGAGCTTCGTAGTGTATATGTTTTGACTTATGATTACATTTTAACAAAAAGTAACACCTTCGGCTTCATGCATGTATTACTTTACCCAAAAAAATAAAAAATAAATCATGCCATATGATCATTAAATATTTATTTATGTTTATATTTTTCTAAAAAAATATCTGTGCTATACTTCGACCTTGGAAACAAATGGTAGGAGACAAATTTTGAAAAGAGTTCCTTTCCATGAATTGGGTGTCCCATCTGAACTCCCAGTAGCATACTGTTGGTTTATTTTATAAAGAAGAACATGTCATACATGGTGGTTAATATTGTAGTTACAAAATTAAGAAATTTGTGTGTATAATTACTAAATACTTATTTATAACTATATTTTAGACTTATCATTACCCGATGGTTAACTAAAACAAAATGGAATAGAACATTTTTAACTCAAAATAGAATTATTGTTTTCGAATTGGAATTGGTGTCCATTTCGCATTGAAAACTATTATAGGAAAAGTTTGAATCTGTTCCATTCGAATATTGATTGGTCTTGATTTGACGTGATTTATGCATTATTGGTTTCCGGAAAAGTTAATATCTTCGTCAATTAAATAATAATGATTTGAAGGGCGATAACACTGTCCAATTTTATTTTTATGTGAGTCGACTAGTGGACTCCACCACTTAATGTCATGATAATTTCATGTAATGGAACCTAATATTTCATTCACATAAAATAACTCTCGACCTAATCTGATTCAAGTTCTTTATCTTTAATCTTAACTAAATCCTTTCTTACCCTGCCTTTTGACTAATATATAATTCGTACAATCATACATAATAAATGGAAGCCTCTCGACATATGTTGCAACTCTTCAGAAACATTGAGCAATTATTTTTCCAATTCCAATTAATACATAAACAAACAGATTCAAACTTTTCCAACTCAATTCTAATTGCATGCAAGGAAACAAAACATTAGTTTAAACGAGTTAAAACTAATCTGTCATTTTGTCTTAACGATCAGATAAAAGTAAGTCTAAATCTAGATATAAATAGATATTTAGTAATGATATGTATAAATATCTTCACTTTGTTTAAACTATATATTTTTTTTTAATTTGAATTTCAAGACACTAATTTTATGCAACGAAACAAGATGTTTTATTTCAAACATGTTCAATGACATCTCAACTATAAGTGAATAACTTTTATCCATGCTAATTTTTTTTTGCAGTACGCTATATAGTATTGTACTATAGTAGATGGTTGTAATTGCTTACACATGTGAGGGTGTATGATCACATTCACATTGACAATAAGGGAGTGAAATTAAATTTTTGGATAAGAATTATTTCTATTAGTTTTTCTTTCTAAACATCTCCAAAACATCCGATTGTTAACATGTCACACCAGTAATGACGTAACATATTATAATATCTATGTGATTGGAGTGATGAATCTACTATATAATGTCATGATGATGTAACATATTATAATATTTATGTGAGTGGAGTGATGAATCTACTATATAATGTCATGATGAAACTCACCACTCCACTTGTATAAATACCTTTCAAAAAACTTCATTCACATAAATGCCTTCCAATCCGTGTATCACTCTAATAACAGTTGGATAATGGAAGAGAAATATTTGGAGAGAGAAACTAATAGAGAGGCAGTGACATATATTTATGTATATACGTTTGTATACTGTATATATAGTATACTGTATGCATGTATATATACATATCTAATTATCAATACAGTCCATTTCTAAGGGTATCAGAACAGTTTGGGAATTCCATTGGTTAGTCAGTTCAATTGACCATCCAAACTCCAAAGTTAAGCTATTATTTCATTTATAAATCTAAACTAAATTGCTGATTACTTGCCTCTTCACCGCGACAGTCATCAAATAATATTTTGCTCACTGATGTTTGACCAACAAAAGAGAATACAAAAATTACAGTTAAAAAATTACAACTTTGGTTGGGTTTCTTTGAACTAGACTAAACAAAGAAACCCAACAAAAGTTGTAAATTTTTAATTAGTATAATGTATCTTACTAATTTAAGAGGAATTTCTGATAATCAGTCATCTTCACAAGAAACCAAAGAAAAATCCCATAAGAGTACCTTACCTTCCAGTTCTATCTTCTCATTTACTGTTAAGACATTTTCTCATTTCATTACCTACCACTTGATAACTCCCATCTTTCCTCTTTATCGTCTCAACCGTTCCATGTATCCGTACTTCCTCTGCTAATACAGCACATTTGTTGTCATTTTTGGTTTAGGGTTATTAAGAAGAAGGCAAGGGTGGTGTTAAGAAAGCACCATCTCAGCTTAGATTCAAACCCACATTTGCAATTTACAGAGAAGACCCATATAGGAAATCCAATTAAACTGGTTACATCAGTGGGAGATTCTGAGAACTGGGTTGATTTGGGTGTCTTGGGATTTGATCTTTTTGACATGTGTTTTCTAGGTTTGTTTGTCAGAGATCTAGGATTGGTGTTTAGTTCAATGTCTGAGGAGGTGGTATGTTGATGGGGTTTCTGAGATCTGGATTCTGAAGTGTCCTGGGAATCCTATTACACCAAGATAAGTGTAAGAACTTTCTGAAAACATTGGAACATTTTATTTGCTTTTCCTGTTCTGTGTTTCTTTTTTTAGTAAATTTTATTGAAATCATTTACTATGATTGTACTTATGTTTATGTTGACGGATACCATGACAGAGAAAACTGCCTTATGTTGTTGGATTTCATTTCTAGTGTGTTCACTGATCTGTTTATTTAGTGATTGAAATCTTGTGCTACTATTTTTGATGATGTTGTTTGTTGCATCCAATTATGCATGTCTGGTCTGTATAGTTTTAAATGCTCTGTGTTTTTTTTTTCCTCTGGCAATTCTGTTGGCATTGAAAAAAATGGTGTACTATATTATACTCTTGTAAGTGGCATTAGTGGAAATGAATGATACTACAAGCTTGTACCATGGGAACAGTAAAGGGGCTCAGAAAAGAATGTAATATTTTTACACAAATAATGGAAGAATATCAACATTGCTATAACATACATATTCTGCATTAAAAAGTTGAAGTTTTATGTCCCTAATATAAAATTTGTAGGTGGTTCATCATTGCCAAGATGACTACTGACCTGAACGCAGAATTATCCAAAAAAACTGTTTTGGGTCTCAAGGTCTGGGAACTGATTGGGATCCTTGTCGGCCTATTTATTATAGTTATCCTCTCTGTATTAACGTTTTATATGACTTCACGAAAGAAATCAAGAAGAGCTAGAGAGAGGATTCCCCTAAGCCAGATCCCAAATGTTTCGAAGGAAATTAAAGAAGTACGGGTGGAGCAAGTATCATCAAATGAATTTGTTCCACGTGATGGGATTCTTCTTACCATTCATGACAAATCCAGTGATAAAGAATCAGATAAGGTTATGGTCCATCTGGGTATGGGGAAAATGAAAAATGGAGACAATAGCAGTCAATCAGGTTCATCCAATCATCTGGAGAAAGATGGTGGGGGTTTCCAATCAGGAGAAGAAGGGAGTTCTGGTTCGGTTGCTGTGTATAAACCTTCTTCTTCACATCCAATAACTGCTCCTTCTCCTCTAACTGGCCTGCCTGAATTCTCTCACTTGGGTTGGGGCCACTGGTTTACTTTAAGGGATCTTGAAGTTGCAACAAATCGATTTTCAAAGGAGAATGTTATTGGCGAGGGTGGATATGGAGTTGTTTATAGGGGACATTTGATCAATGGATCTCCAGTAGCTGTGAAGAAGCTTCTCAACAATCTGTGAGTTAGAAAATTCATTTCACAACTTTATTATGACTTGTTCCTTCCTGTTCTTGTTGGCTCTATGAAGTTGAGTACTGGCATTCTTTATTGTAGGGGCCAAGCTGAGAAGGAATTTAGAGTGGAAGTGGAAGCCATAGGCCACGTACGCCATAAAAATTTGGTTCGACTTTTGGGATACTGCGTTGAAGGATTGCACAGGTGCCACTATCATTTATCATATGTTACTTTGAATGTATTAACATTCATTTGTAGGTTGCAAATTCCTTTATAGTTAGTTAAGAAAAAAGTAGTCTTATTTACTCTCAAAATTTCAGGATGTTAGTTTACGAGTATGTCAACAATGGCAATTTGGAACAATGGCTTCATGGAGCTATGCGCCAGCATGGATATCTTACTTGGGAGGCTAGGATGAAGATTCTCCTTGGCACAGCTAAAGCGTAAGTAATTTCATCTATATCTCTTTTTGACATTTTAGACCTAATTATGGGATATACTTGTCGCAGTCTTGCCTACTTGCACGAGGCAATTGAGCCAAAAGTGGTGCACCGAGACATTAAGTCGAGCAATATATTGATCGATGAAGAGTTCAATGCAAAGGTTTCTGACTTTGGCCTGGCCAAGCTGCTTGGTGCGGGAAAAAGTCACGTAACAACTCGGGTTATGGGGACCTTTGGGTTAGTATTCTTGCAGTACTCTCTCTAATATATGCCAATTTTAAGTTATGCTTCACTTTTTGTTCGTTTCCTTTTACTATGGTTAACAAAAGTCTACAATAATGGTAGAGGCACAATCATATATATGTTACTTTCAAAATTATGCAGATATGTTGCTCCTGAATATGCAAATACTGGGCTTCTGAACGAAAAGAGTGATGTTTATAGCTTTGGGGTTGTGCTCTTAGAAGCAATTACCGGAAGAGATCCTGTGGACTATGGTCGCCCAGCTCAAGAGGTATGCTATTACTATAATCTCGTTTGAAAATGTGTTGATGTACTGACAATATTGTTAGCTGACCCCTGTTAGTTGGGAAACCCTTTGTCGTGTTGACCTGAGTAGTGCTGATTATATAGTTCCAATTTTTTTACTGGAATTCTTTCAGATCTTTACAGAATTTGGATACAGTGTGTAATTATTGGAGAATGAGCACATTGTGCATCAGGCAATGAATTCAATGTCATTTGTTGAGACTAGTCTGTATTATAAACGGCTTTGTTGTGTTGACTTGAGTTGTACCAAGTATATAGTTCCAAATTTATTACTGGAGTTTTTTTCCAGATATTTACAGAATTTGGATACAGTGTGGTAGTTATTGGAGAATGATCAGATTATGCATCTGGCAATGAATTCAGTGTCATTAACATTTGTTGAGATAGTCTGTATTATAGTATGAAATTCTCTTTTCCAGTACCCTTAATGATTTTGATACATTGCACCACTTTATTTACTAAACTTGCCAATTTATGGAAGAATTGTTTGGACACGATAGGGAAAAGAAAAACCCTTTCTTTTTGTTTTGCTTAGTATTTTAAATGATTTAATTTAACTTGTAGTTTCATTAGCTGGATTTCAAGAAGCGCTTTTATTTATCTTATTATTAATTTTGTTGTTGGCTCGACTCTCCCCTTCCTATTCCTTTAGTTACTACTTACTACTTTCTAATGAATCTAGTTAAGCCATCTAACCCTTTAAAAGACAATACAGAGTCATTTTATCTGCATGTGAGTATTATACACTGCATAAGCTTTACATGTGCACTGGAGTTTAAGATAGTTGCTAGATGAAGTGTCCTGATCAATTCAAACAGCCTTAATTGTGTTCGACTGCTTTATTTTGTCCATTAGCTAGTCCACTCAAACGAGAAGATCTACAATACATCCGGTGCACCGTGCACCGAGTGTATCTCAGTTGTGCGTGTACAACACGCGTGGTGGGGCCTACCACGTGTGTACAACACGCACAACCCAGATTCACCCGGTGTATTTACACCGGGTGTATCGTAGATCTTCTCCACTCAAACACCTCCTTTAAAATTTCATGTGGCTTATTTACATTAGATAAGTGCTTATGCTTAAACCTCACATTTTTGTAGCTCTATTGGATATGAATCTAATCCTACTTGCAGGTAAATCTGGTTGATTGGCTGAAAATGATGGTTGGAAGCAGACGATCAGAGGAAGTAGTGGACCCAAACATTGAAACAAAGCCATCGACAAGAGCCCTAAAGCGAGCCCTTTTAACTGCTTTGAGGTGTGTTGATCCAGATTCTGACAAGAGACCTAAGATGGGCCAAGTTGTTCGCATGCTTGAATCAGAGGAATATCCCATATCGAGAGAGGTTAGTTCTGATGCCATCTCTGTATAGCACAAACAGTTTTCTATTGGCTTGATTCAAATTAAAGCAAAAGGAAAATAAATGAACCTTGTATAATTTCTAAGATGTCTGAATTGGATTCTTCTGAATTGGTCGTATATTTTCTGTGTTGCATGTTACCACTCCATCTTTCTGGACTTTCTTTCTTCTTCTCTCCAGTGCCAACTCTAGTTTTTTCCATCAGTGCATTCATTTATATTTTTCTAGTACTTCCTTGCCACTCATACAATTCATCCTTCTCATATTAGCTTCTCTTTTTGATATGATCTTGCCACCCTTTCTCGAGTTTTTTACATCCTTCATCATAAAAAATAGCTATTTCCGCACCAATTTTATAAAATTGTAAACATGCTACATCGGTCACGCCACTCTAATTTATGAATAAACCCACTATTCAATTATCTCTCCCTAATTTTGACGTTGATAACCTCTTTAGTATCTTCCTCCCACTGGTTAATTGTACCAAAATAATATTGGTCATATTGACTATTCTCTTGCATCTATTTATTCTATTGAAGTTACATTTTATGCAGTATAAACTCCTATTCATTATTTTGGACCTTTGACTTGAAGTATCCCAGTTGCTTCATCCTAGACATCATCCTTTATTAAGATGAAAAGGCAATTTATAATTCTCTCACCCCCAGCAGGTAAAAACAAAGGTGTAAAGACAAAAGGGAAGTAAAATGGGGAAGTGACTAAAAGCAAAGGGTCGTACTGAAGATACTTCAAATCAAACAAAGAATATCAAAGAACGCTCAAATTTTTTTTTTCTTTCAAGGATGGAGGCTATTTATGTATTGAGGAGACTAATGGAAAGATATAGAGAGAAGAATCCATATGATTTTTATTGATTTTGAGATAGTCTATGATAACCTAGGGATTAAATATGGAGAGTTTTAGAAAAGAAAGTAGTCACAAAGGGATACATTGACACAATAAAGAACATGTATGATGGTTGTGTGACTACAGTTAGTGTTTGTATAGAGGAAACAAGTGAATTCTCAATTACTGTAAGCTTACATTAAGGGTTAGCATTAAGCCCATACCTTTTTCCCTTGGTTATGGATGAGCTGACAAGACACATCCAAGATGAGATTCCATGATGTATGTTATTTGTGATGAAACTAGAAGAGTTAATGTCAAATTAGAGGTTTGGAGAGAAGCTTTAGAATTAAAAGGGTTTAAGATAAGTAGAAATAAAACTGAATACATGGAGTGTAACTTTAGTAAATATAGAAATTTAAATGAGGATGTAGTGAGGGTTGAGAATCAAGAGGTACAAAAAAGTGAACATTTTCGTTATTTAGGTTCGATTATTCATAATGAATGAAAAATTAGAGATGCCGTTAATTATAGAATTAGGATGGGTTAAATGGAGAAGTGCATCTGGTAGATTGTGTGATAGGCATATCCCCTTAAGATTGTAAGAGAGATTCTATTGAACCTCTATTAAACCGGCCATACTTTATGGCACAAATGTTGGTTATCTAGGAAACAACATATGCATAAAGTGAGTGTGGCGAAAATGCGAATGTTGAGATGAATGTGCGGGAAGATTAGAAATGATAGAATTAGGAATGATCACATTTGGAAGATGGTTGGAGGAGTAGCATAAATTGAAGATAAAACGAGAAAAAATCAGTTAAGATAGTTTGGACATGTGGAAAGAAGACTTTTAAATTCACCAGTTAGGAAAAGAGATATAGTCCACATTAAGAGTAATATTGGGGGAAGAAGAAGACCAAAGTTAACATGGGTAGAGTTGGTAAAAAAAAAAATGATAACATGTGGCTTAACTGAAACTATGATCATGTAGTTGGGGAAAAGGCTTGATTTGGACTTTGAAGTTGAAATCTCTTCAAAACTGGAATAAAATGTTAAAACTGGATTTCAAAAAGTTTTTAATTGTTCTTTACTCTTAAATTTTCAGGATCGAAGACACCGAAGAAACCAAGCTGCAGGTAGCTTGGAGATCGAATCCCAGAGGGAGAATTATGATACTGATAAGAGTGACAATCCAGATCCAAGGTCAGATAGCAGAAGGAACTACCATACATAACCCGACGCGTGACTCATTTAAGGAATCTGGGGATTATATAAATTGCATGGTCATTGTTACAAAATTTTTAAACTGTCCGAAATCTTTGGTATTTTTACATAATCTCATATCTAGGAGTGCCTTTCGCATGTGGGGTTGGAGTGGGGGTCGGCTGTGAAGTTGGCGGACAGTAGAGAAATTTTTTCCCCTTTGCCTTTTTTTCCTTTTCCTTTTTTTATTTTTATTTTTATTTCTTCTTTTTCTTTTTGTATCTAAGTAGATGCAGAGATGATTGTTTTGTGCATGAAAGTGGTGATATTGTGAAAAACCCAGAACATTGGAAGGGGTGTGTACAGGTTTTTGTAGCTATTCAATATTGTTTGATGAAGTGCTCTTCTTTCTGTTAAAAAGGACTACTGGATTGCATGAAGAAATATATATATTGTCATGGGCTCTAAGACATCATGCTAACCTCTTGGTTACTGAAGCTTGTGTGTCAGTTCGATTTCGAACAACGTTGTGATTTTTGGTTCCCTTTGCTATCATCAAGTTGTATTGTTGCTCAACAAGGTGACCTATTGCAAAAGAAGTCTTTGAGATGATTATTCTACAATGCACCGTCTTAAATCATGTGCATTATCCTATTTTAACTTTCTTAATCACTGCCCTTGTAGAGGTCGGACTTTATTGCAATGGCAAGTGTCGTCATCCAAAGCAATGTGTTGCAGGTTCGATAATTGAGAGCGGGAACTCTCCAAAAATAGGGGTAAGGCGTGGAATTTTCTGCCATGACATGTGGATCCACTGGAGGTGTCTGTTGTGGTTTAACTTGAGTTTGTGGTGTTGATGTTGGATGTTGTAGAAAATTTTGAACCACCGGGCAGTGAATCACTTCCTTATGCCGTGACAGTAACTTTGTTCTGTGGTATGGCAGAAAAGTGAGTAAACTACAGATTTTCTTTCTTGTGGCCTATGTAAGACGTCATAACTCCATTGGGTTCTCGAACAACATTTTCAATCCTTTGAAAAGAGTCGAGCACTTGCTGCTGTTGTTGCCCGAGGAGGAAATTAACTCTTTGGATCGACTCGTTAGGCCGAGGAACTGATTTTTGCATTCTAACCATGGATTAAAATCCTCTCCTGAGGATCCAATCTTGTCCCATCCAGTGCGCCATATGTGGTTGTGGATAAGCCACATCACTTACTAAGCTTTAGTAAGCCATGTCATCAAAATGGATAAAAAAATTAATTGAGGCTAGCGGTATAAACCATTTACTTAATTATACGAATACATATACAATATCTTTATACCTCTATTTGATTTTACTCAAATTTCAAAATTCCAAGCTCACTCTCTCTCCATCTAAGAAGCATGGACATGGATACGGGTCCAAAAAAACAGGACACGACACGGCGGGGATACGGCTATGAAATAATATATTAATATATATTCAACAAGTTAACCAATATCTACAATACCATAAATCTAACAATAAAAAAATAATAAATCACACAAATACTTCAATTTATTATCAAGCAATTAATGTATTTTCAAAAAGATATTCATTATATTCAAACCCACTACTAGAATCTTGCATATTACTCATTTTTCTAATAACAAACAAATAAATTTAAATACAAAATACCAAATAAAGTAACATAACTTTATGTTAAATAAAGTTCTATTGAATTTTTTATTTTTTTGTTTCTAAATTTACTATTTAGGAATTTTATCTTACTATTTTTTATTTTAGAAAATACTATATTTATATAAAAAAGAACATAATAGTCATATAAATGGTATATATGTCATTATAGTTATTCTAAGGGGTCAAGATGTCAACTTTTAGAAGATGAGGGGCTGAAATGCTCAAAAAAATAGTTCAAAGGGGTTTTTTTTGTAACTTTGGAAAAGTTCAGGGGTTTTTTTGCACTTTTAAAAATTACAAAATGTACCCCGCCGTGTCCCCCTCGTGTCCTTGCCGTGTCCTAAAAAAAAAAATTCCAGGACACTTCTGAGGAGTGTCCGACACGTGTCTGAGGAGTGTCCGAGTGTCTGAGAAGTGTCCGAGTGTCCAGCACGGGCACGACACCCCTATATGAAGTGTCCGTGCTTTCTATCTCTCCATCAATGTTTTCAATCTCCAAACAGCTTGAGCCACAAAACACTTACATAATCGATGATCCACCGACATTATTGTCAGCCTCTTTATATGCATTGCGATTTATTTATCTATATTTACATATTGAGGCTTATTTTTCTAGAAATAGCCTAACTAAAACTAACTTACAGAGAATTTTAGAATTTTCTATTCTTACTTAATAAAACGTTTCATAACATTGTACATCGTAACCATCGTATCTCCATCATGTCCTTGTTTGGTTGTCATTCTTCTTCCTACCTACCATTTATTAATTCCTTCAATATTGTGTCCCAGCGTTCATGCCAAAATGTGTTTTGATTATACTACAATCACACTGACGAAGTGCCGAAATGAAAGTTACACCAAGGAAGTGAAATTACAGAGCAGGAAAGGGAATACATGAAAAAGAAACTGAAGTAAAATTGCAGTTGTTTGTGTTGGTACACTAAGGAATTGAAAATTACAGTAAGAAAAAGACGATGAATAAAACTGCTGTAGAGGAACTAATTTACATCAACAGGTTTACAACTTTTGATGATCGATTACATGTGTGAGGGTTCAAGTCTTTGTAGAGGCAAATGGGTGATTACATTTGTGTCTAAATGTTTAGAGTAGCTGATTCATTAGGTGAGTCAATTTATTTGAATCATTGTTGAGTTCATAAAAAATAAAAAATAGCGAGACATTCTAGACATGATTTGTAGAAAGTGACTTCTTACATTAGAATTTGCGGTTTCATGCGAGAATGTTTATCACCAGCCTGAAACTGAAATAAACGTTTGACGGACGGCCCATCTATATACAAGTATTGTTTTTACCTTTTGTATTTGTCTTGTATGATCTACTCTTGTATGAGTGTATCTATCTTTCTGTTTCCACATTGACTTTTTCTAGTAGCCGGTGTAAGAGTTGTTTGGCCAACATTTAGTCCGTGGGGCTCGCCAAACGTGGCCCAGCTCCAGAAGCTAGCCAAACAGCTAACCATGACAGCCGTTTGGCCAGCCTTTATTGCTTACTCTTTCCTTTGTCCTTTTTTTTTTTTTTTTCAAACAATTATTATTATTTAGTATTTCTTTCACTGTTTGGGTTTAGGCCAAACAACTTTTTGCCTTTGCTTGTTTACCATGTGATTTTGTTTCTTTTATTTTTTATAAAAAGAGCTCTTTGCCTTTTGAATTTTTTTTCCCTTTAAAATTGTTAACAAATATATGAGAAACAAAAATGTTCATGAAAAAAAAAAAAACAAGAATTGGTATTGGGAAAAACACGAACAAATAATTAAATAAATATGTTTTTTAGTTAAAAAAAATTTATAGAAAAGAATTAAAAAAATAATGAAAGAATAATAAAACAATAAAAAGTGGCTAGCTCAACTAGAGTACCATATCTTGTGGCTAGTCTGACCACATGTTGTAGCTAGCCACGTCAATCCAATTGCTGACGTGGCTAGCCACAATTTCTTGCATAGTGAGTTGGTATAGCATGATCATAGCGGCTGTCCTTAGTAGTATATTTTTTACATTTTTAAGTAGGAGGTCGAAAGTTAGATCTTGATAGAACAAAAGTGAGTGTGAGTAAGTAGAAGGAAAAGAAAAGGTTGAGAGGTTAGGGGAAAGAACTTAGGTAAGGGGAATAAATGAAGAAACGGGGAGTGTGGCAGAGTCTCCGAGTATTGCTCATGATTGCCCCCATCACATCACAGTGTACTGTTATTTATAGCGCCTCTTGGCACATGACAATGTACGAACATTCGCAACGTGTCAACACATGCACTTGTGCGCCACGTGTCAAGTACTAGCATGCCATAAGTCCCTCCCCAGGACGTGGGTGCCTCGTCTGCTTGAGTCGTGGGTCATAGACCCTTCTACGCTCCACCCTAGTGAGCCCCTTATTCAAGCCTCCATGCCTTAAAAACTCCTTTTCTTGCCTGCTCCGCTCATGGCTCGACTGAGGCCATACTTTGAACTCCTGAGCAATGAAAATTTGTGCACAAATGTCAATACTCTACTGGATAATGCTTCGGCGTAGGAGAGTATAGCGTGTCGCGGATCACGCTCCTCATACACCTTTTTGCATTACCCTTGCCACCTTGACTACCATTCCCGGACTTTGTGCTTTCCTTTGCACCTTTGTGATACATCAAGCCAACACCTGACGTTTGCCCATTCTCAGTCCTATACCTATAACTCTCCCTAATACTTTAGGTATTTTTTTAAGCCCGCACTCTATACTGAGTACTTTAGAAGTTCATATGGCCTTGACCCATATGTCTGGACAAAATACACCCAAGTAAAATGACTTGGAGATCTGCTTAGGCAAGTAAAATTTTTTGGCCATCTGCCTATAGTGTAACATCTTTAGAATGGTGTGTGCCTTATATTCGAATAGCTTGAACAATGATGGCATGCCTTTGAAGAAAAATAAAAGGATGACATCCGCCTCGCAGGCGAATGCCTTAAACAACTAAATTTAACAAGGGGATGCCTAAAACATATATATGACATCCGCCCCACGGATGACTTTCTAACTTTAAGTAAGCCATAGTGATTTAACTAAGTATTATTATATTATAATAAATAGATGCATAATGATTTATAGAGTAAAAAGTTAAGTGTTCATTCGTTAAATTGTAAAAGTATCGATCCCACTTGCACTATATAAAATTAAAAGTAATTCACTTTTTTAATTTAGTGATAACTTTACTCTAAATACATATAACATCCTGTCTTGAGTAAATAGTGTTATATATATATATATATATATATATATATATATTAAGTAAATACAACACATAAATTATGTATATATGTGGTTTAATTAAGGCCATCCGCCTAGGCAGATGCGTTCAAATCATAAGATGGCATTCGCTAGATGCCATTTGATAGTTACTTGAGTAATGTGGCAAATGCCATGTACGTGTGTGTGTGTTAGTGTGTGTATGGGCAGATCCCAACCTGCCATATATGTATATATGGGTGGATGCCATACTTGTACCTACTCTGGCGGATGCCTTAATCTATATACCAGGCATCATCAAATCTTTATCCAAGTAAATGAAATATATACATATATTATAGACTTGTGCAAATAATCAAAGCATCCTTTAGCGTGTGTGTATATATATATATATAAATAATGATTTCTTGCTCACGGATAAACAAGAAATTTTCTGCACATCAAGTATAGTAACCGTTGAATATGATTTAAGTGTAAAAAATGTAACTTTAAAAAATAATTGCAATCATATTCAATGGTTACCGTACATGGTGTGAAAGAATTTCTTGCTTAATAGGAGATCATTTCTGTATATATATATACACATATGTGTGTATATCAGTATATATATGGCATCTTGCCTTTAGTAAACAGTTCCATGATTACATTATTATATATATTATACAACATGTATATGCCATCAGCTCCATGCGGACGCCTTGAAGTAAGTACAATATAGGCGGATGCGGATATCCAAAAAAAGTACCCTCCTCAATTATATACTCCCATAATATATGGGTTTCAAAAACTGTGACGGAGAGAGTATATATTTATTTATTTATCTTCTTTTTTTCTCAATTCTTCTCTCATCTCTCATGATTTCTCCCCGACTACCTTTAAGTCCCTCAACTCTACATCTTCTCTCTCAGCTCCAAGGAAGACCTGAATCTCCTATAAGCCATCGATCTATTTTTTTAATATAGCATTACCTATTTTATTTGGTGTATTAAAATGATGATTTCGTGGAAAAAAAACATTTTGACATCATTTATACAAACTACAAAGCAACTCCTACCAAATTCAAACCCTTTGGACCATTTAAGATTTTACTAAAAAAGAAAAAAAAGCTTTATATATATAAATAATGATCCGTTGATTCTAGTAATTTTTTATGTGAGTGAAATAGTGAGTCAAGGCTCTTTCCAAGTGCACGTAGTTACTCTTTTATAATAGTTTGTAAAATATAAAATTATTTGTTTGAAAAAAAATAATTCATCAACTCAAATATCTAGAGGAACGATAAATCTTTCAAGTTTAAAATTTGAACTCTGAAAATAAAATAATGTAAATGAACTGTGAATTTCATCGCAAGACATCAGCACGTGAAGCAGTAATCGCACATAAACATTCCAAATCCTTTTAATTGGAGAATAAATCATTATTCTAAAACCCTGTCTATTAAAACATTTTCAGCTTCATTCGGCAAAAAGAAGACAATGATGCAATTCCATTAACTGGTCAAAACCCCCTCCTTTAAGGGTCCATTTGTCAGATGCTGAAGCATTTTGATTTATTTATTATTTTTTCTCCTTGGGAGAAGAGGCTCCAAATATATAAGCTAACTGAAAGTTTGAGACATTCTACGCTCTTTCAATTGCATCATTAAACAAAGAAAAAAACTTTAATAATCTAAAACCAAGAAGAAGACTGTATATCAATGTGTGTGCATGTATATATATATATATATAGATAGATAGATAGATATATGTTGTTTCTCTCTCTCAATTTCCATTGTTTCAGTTTGGAACGCTGTTGAGTTATTCAATATGGCTCACTTGGTGGGTAGTGATGAGATAGAGTCACTGAGAATTGAACTGACAGAGATAGGAAAAAGTCTCAGATCACCATTTCGGCGTCAAACCTCTAGTTTTAGCAGTCCTGCTCTGAGCTCTGTAAAGGGTGATGAGGTTGATGATGAATCCGCATTACTGTGGGCTGAGATTGATAGATTACCCACTATTAAACGGTTGAGAGCGTCTCTGTTTGATCATGAATGTGATGAAAATGGGGTTCAAGGAAAAAGGGTTATCGATGTCACCAAGCTTGGTGCTATTGAACGCCATGTGTTCATTGAAAAGCTTATCAAACACATTGAGAATGACAATCTTCACTTGTTGCGCAAACTCAGAAAAAGAATAGACAGGTAAGTGTTCTCTTCATTTTAATACTCAATACAGAGATTTGACTTTATATATATATATATTATGTTTATGTGAACTTATATAAGAATCTTGAAGTGCATATATACCTGGATAACATTTAGTGGCATTGATGCTTCAATTTCTCTGTGTCAGGCAATGAAGTTTATGGTCTTGAATTTTCACTTGTTATAGTATAAGCACACTGTTAATTGTTACTTATTTTTTTTACTACTCGTATGTGCTGATGGTTCCTTCATCTCTAATTTTCTCTACACACATAATCTACCATCAATTTCACTATTCAATGATGTATAAATGGGTTAAAGGAATAAAATTTAACTTTTTCTTGTAGAGTTGGAGTAAAATTGCCCACTGTGGAGGTGAGATATAAAAATCTGCATGTGGAAGCAGAGTGTGAGGTAGTTCATGGCAAGCCCCTTCCAACCTTATGGAATTCTCTCAAAGGAATGCTTTTTGTAAGTATCTTCATTTTCTTGAAGTAACTTTAGAGCTTAATCAATAATTGTATGTATGTGTGCTCTGGGATGGGACATTTATTACCTGCCAGAGCATTTGAGTTCAGGTTAGGGTTTTAATTTGTACTATTAGGGTCCAGGCTGACCCAACTACACTACGTGCCAACCAAAATCAGACCTAGTTCCTGTTTATAAATTTATTTTGACTGTTAAAATTCTTTTTGTTATTTCCGAAATGTTCACAACTTCAAATGTCTTGGCAGTTTGATAATAAATGAATCAGATTTTATCGATACAAATTTTTAGACCAACTCAAACCTAAGCAACCCATTACGGATACGATATTGAGATCTTTTACAGTTTCGCGACTGGTTTCTAAGATCATTTCCAGCTCTAGCCCTTTTATTAGTTAGTCCCGGTAAAGCCCCCAGGTGGCTTGTGGATTTCGTGTATGTTTGCATGATCTAACATATATTGCCATTTGAGAAAGGGGGTGGTACTTTGAGCCAATATTGGGTGGTTTCTATGTTTATAAATTTCTAATGATTGGTACATTTTGTTTAACAGGACTTTGCCAAGCTGCATGGTCTAAAGTCACAAGAGGCGAAGATAAGCATCATCAATGATGTCAGTGGCATCATAAAGCCTGGAAGGTGGGTAATCAAGGCTTTGCTTAATTAACTCGATTAAATGTAAATGTTATTTCAACTGCGTGAGATTGCCACTTTGCATAATGTAAGGTACCTTTTTTTTTTTTTCCTAATTGTAGGCCATCATGTCCCTTCTTACAGCCTGAACTTATGATTTTTTTCTTTTTTCCTGTTTTATTATTATTATCATTTTTAACTTGCTTCAAAGTACTCCATATACCAGTGAATGTTCGCTAATTGGTTGCTGTGGCATATCACCAGTCCTTGCAGCAAGCTTTTCCCACTGTGTTGTTACTTAGAATTGTCTCCAACTTCTAATGGATGCATTTATTGAGCATCCTTATTTTAGTGATGCCTGTTAAGAAAGAAACTGTTTCTTGACTGACCGCAATCTTGTGCCATAAAACATGACTGGCCTGATGGTTAGTAAGGTATTCCCTTTAAATTGGATAATCATTTTCTAAAGGAAATTCAGAGCTTTTTAGGTGATTGGACCAATTTTAACCCATTTATCCTGATGACTTGAACTATTTATGCTTTCTGTGGCAATACCTATTTTTATCTTTAAATGGGAAAGTCCTTTGTGATAAACTCATGGGTAGAACTCATCCTTGAAAACCGGCTATAAGGAGAGGGTGCCCATGTGTATATACACTGCACATTCCAAAGGTACCCAGGCGATGTGGGACTATGCTAACACTCCGTTCTTCAGTTCATCCTTCCACTTCTCTAAATGAGAAATTATATTCAGTTGAATGATTTTAGTTCCTGTTGGACATTTTAATAATTTAGCTCAATATATTTTATACTTCAGTATGGTTCAGTTCATCCATCAAAATTGCATATTTGAGGAGTTTTACTCATCTAAAATTCTCAATCAAAGTTCGTTATGCTATAGAACTACCATTTCAGTTCACTTTTGTGTACAAGTAGACGTTTGCCTTGAAATGGTTTCCTATTTATTTGTTTCGTTTCCGGTGGAAAGATTATTTTTCTTGAACTTCTATAAGCAAGAAACATGGAATCCATTTCATCAAGTTTTTCTTGGCATAGTTCTGGTATTTTATTAGTTTATTTCCACATTATTTTATTTTGCAGGATGACTTTACTGCTTGGTCCTCCAGGTTGTGGGAAGACATCTTTACTGAAAGCACTTTCGGGAAATCTAGACAAATCTCTCAAGGTTTCTTCAGTTTTTTATGCTTCATCTTCTTATAACTTTGTGAAAGATCTAATCATCTAATACAGACATTACTCTGAATCAGATATTGATAGTACAAAATAAGTTATAGAGCAAATCTGCACAATTGAAAACACAAAATAAGCTAAAAGGGTATTGTTTAGACCTTTAAAACTTTCATTTTTCTATGTTCTAGTTACTACTTTTTTCCTGTAAAAGAAATTGGATTCAGCTGTCTCTGTCTTGCATATGCTCCCAAGCATCTGGCATGCAAATTGTGCTAAAAATGAGTAATTTATTCTTGATTCCAGTGCTAGATAAGTTGCCTCTTCTATATATATATATATATTAATATATATATTTATGTTTTTTGATTGAAAGGTACTTTTCTTGTAAAAATTGGATTTTGTTGCTTCCTGTATGTATACTCACAAGCAGTTACCAATTCTTGGAAGTGACAATAAATGCCCACTAGTTACCTTCTGGAAGTATTTAAGGTAGAAAAGATAACCAACCTAATACGATCTAATACTTTACTACAGCTCTCGCAATGCGTGTATAATACATTCTTTTGTGTAATTAAACTTTATGCATAATTTAAATGGAATCTCAATTTTTCTTTAGATCAGTCATTGAAAGGTACTTGGTTATGTACTCCCTACTCTTTAACATGGTTTTTGTCTGTGCTTTCTAACAGGTTACCGGGGAAGTTTCTTACAACGGATACAAACTGGAAGAGTTTGTGCCCCAGAAATCGTCTGCTTATATAAGCCAGTATGACCTACACATCCCTGAGATGACTGTTAGAGAAACACTTGATTTTTCAGCCCGATGCCAGGGTGTTGGAAGCCGAGCAGGTATGTTTTGTTTGATAAGCACAAAACTAAGATCGTTGTAGTTGTGCACACCTTATTAAGGTATGCTAGTATTGGTAATAAACTAACTTGTTTTCTGCCTGCAAAGAGATTATGATTGAGGTCAGCAGAAAGGAGAAGCAGGCTGGAATTGTTCCAGATCCAGACATAGATACTTATATGAAGGTACTTTTAGAATCTCTGATCTTTTGCCTTTCAATGTTTGTGAAGTTGTCTTTATGTTTCACGAGTCTTTATGTTTCAAGAGGGATAGAAGCATCCATAGTCTGGAATATTTGTTGTTTGTTGGAAATCATGATTAGAATATTTTCATTTGTATTTGTGGCATAGTGATGACCACGGGTTTGGCTATGTATGGGAAAAGACTGTTTTGAATGACATGTTTTTTTTGTTATCTTCTTACAAGAAGCTTGAAATCAACTTCTACTCAAGTTTCTTTAATTATAATTTCCAACTAAAATGATGGAATATTGGACTAATTCAGAAAAAAGGGTTTGATGAAAACTTGCAAGGTACTCAACCGAAAAAAAAGAATTGCAAGCCAAATCATCTACAAGAGAACCATTTCTTGATTATTCTATCAGCACAAACAGAACAGGAGCAACAGATATAGCGTAAATATGTTCTCCAAAATATTCTAATTAGGAGTTAATTACAGATTGAATGAGAAAAGAAGCTTGAGATTGTGAAAGTAGTGATGTGGATGTCATTGTAATGACACATTGACATTATATTTGCTCCTTGTGCACGCTTCATAAATCTACATGATTCTGTTGATGGGAACTTGTTCAATTGGTGCATGCCAAAATTTTATGATATGAATCAAAGCATAATTCTGAAAGATTTGAAACCCATGAAAGATTTGAAATTGGTTAAGATTTTTTGGTGTATCTAAGCATAATTTGCCTTGCATTAATAGTGACATTGCAAATTGTGAGATGCCAGCACGGTAATGGGCTTCCTTTAGATTTTTGGTGGAAATTTAATTGTTCAGATAAATCCAATCCTCAAGACATATGCCACATTTGTGGCTTTGAGTACTTGAAATCACTTTAATTCAAAACAAGTGCATTTTGGAATGCTAGTTGATGTAAATCACTGTGTCGCACCAGTAAAGTTATTTGTAACATTCCTGGTATGCAGTTGGTGAGCATATGTATTTTGATTTTATAACTATCCTTTGTTTTAACAGGCAATTACTGTTGAAGGACTAAAGAGAACCCTTCAGACAGACTACATTTTAAAAGTAACTCTCTTTCAGCAGAACTGATACTGAGGTTCTTCTTTGTATGTCATACATGGACAAATGATAGCTTGTTGATGATTTTCCCATTGTTGCCATGATTTCTCAGATTCTTGGACTTGATATGTGTGCTGACACACTGGTGGGAGATGCTATGAGAAGAGGTATCTCTGGTGGTCAGAAGAAACGATTAACTACAGGTAGTCTTAATGCATAAGTTTGTGAGATTTTCTTATGACACTACTCACCCACTACAGCATACTTGTCACTGGTATAGTGGAAATTAATCTCCAATATCTGCCAGTCTTTTGATCCAAGAAATTGAACTGAATATTAAGATATATATATATACATATCGCATTTAATTATTTATATATTCTTGAAGAATTAGTTTTATTGGTTTTTTTCAGGGGAGATGATTGTAGGTCCCACAAAAGCTTTGTTTATGGATGAAATATCAAATGGCTTAGACAGTTCCACCACATATCAGATTGTTGCCTGCCTCCAACAGCTGGCACATATCACAGATGCTACTATACTTGTGTCACTTCTTCAGCCAGCACCAGAAACCTTTGAACTATTTGATGACATTATATTGATGGCAGAAGGAAAGATTGTGTATCATGGATATCGTAGTCATGTTTTAGAATTTTTTGATGATTGCGGGTTTAGGTGTCCTGAAAGGAAAGGGGTAGCTGACTTTCTCCAGGAAGTAAGTTCATCGTGGCTCATTTTAGTTTCCGTTCTGTGCTCTTATATCTTCAAGATGGTAAAACTTAACATATTAATATCCTGGCAGGTTATATCAAGGAAAGATCAAGCACAGTATTGGCACCGGACTGAACAAACTCACAGTTATATTTCTGTCGATATGTTCTCTAGGAAATTCAAGGAATCTCCTTTTGGGAAGAAGCTAGATGAGGAGCTCTCCAAGCCATTCATGAAGTCCGAAAGCCATAAGGATGCAATTTCCTTTAGCGTGTATTCTCTTTCTAAATGGGCACTCTTTAGAGCGTGTATGTCAAGGGAATTTCTTCTCATGAGGAGGAATTCTTTTGTTTATGTATTCAAATCAGTTCAGGTGCTGATCAGTACTTTCTTGTTCTTTCTTCACTACTACTTCCAAACCCCCACCACTACACTGCAAAAATACATGCTTTATTCATTCATGCTCTATTAATCTTAAACTGTTGATCTTATGTGAATTATGTGTTTAAACGTTTTGATATTAGAAGAATTTCTTCTTTGCAGCTTGTGATAATCGCATCTATCACTATGACTGTATTTTTGCGTACTCGGATGGATATTGATGTTGCTCATGCAAACTATTATATGGGTGCTATGTTCTATGCTCTCATCATTCTTCTCGTTGATGGATTCCCAGAGTTGGCAATGACTGTTGCAAGACTTGCAGTATTCCACAAACAAAAAGAGTTGTACTTCTACCCAGCTTGGGCCTATGCAATTCCAGCCGCCATTCTCAAGGTTCCTCTTTCGTTGTTGGAATCTCTAGTTTGGACATCTCTAACTTATTATGTCATTGGATACAGTCCTGAAGCTGGCAGGTGAGTGTCACATGACAAGGCTTTAACTTTATCGTTCCTCAGATAGTTGATTTTGTTTTTTCGTTAAATATCTTGCTGATGGTGAAACAATTATCCATTGTCTCCACCTGTGTTTTCACAGTCCATTCAATATTTCATGGACAAGTTATCCCATCAACAGCAGGCTTCACTTGTACTCTTAAATTGAGGCACACACATCTTTGAACTAACTGGAAATGTTGGATTAACTTCTGACTAATGGTCTGTGCTTCTAGGTTTTTCTGCCAGTTCATTCTATTTTTTGCTATGCACTTAGCATCATTATCCATGTTCCGTTTCTTGGCATCAGTCTGCCAGACTATGGTTGCTTCTACAACAGCTGGTAGTTTGTCGATATTATTTGTCTTACTATTTGGTGGCTTCATTATTCCAAAACGTAAGTTTTCAATCACTCCTTCCAATTTGATTCAATGACCTAAAGATTGAACCGAAGCTGTGTTTTTGGTTGCAGCCTCTATGCCAGTATGGTTGAAGTGGGGTTTCTGGGTTTCCCCAATAACATATGGTGAGATAGGCCTTGCTGTAAATGAATTTCTTGCTCCACGATGGCAAAAGGTGAGTGTCTAAAAGGTGGGCCACTGACCGGTCTGATAAAATACATGTTGAAAGACAACTACCTAGGTCAAACATACCACCCTTTTCAATGATTTGTCTCTTTAATTTTATATTTCTGACCATCACAAAGTCACCAACAATATTGATAAGTGAAACAAAATTTCTTTAACTAATTGGACAGGCAACATGAATCCAATTCCTTATTTCACCGATCAAGAAAAACATGTCTTGTTAGATTGTGCATCTAATTACATGTTCTCATGAACTTATTTCACTTCCTTTCCCACTGCTCTAATCCTTACATTATTAATCATGAACGTAGATTTCACCAATTTCTCAATGATTATCTTTGCACTTAATCGATCTATACTTTATCTTTTCTCCCAGACACTGAGATTTTCTAATTTTTGGTTAAAACGTCTTCGTCTGGGTAGTACATCAAAATGATATATATATATATTTTCCCTAAGCAAGATTTTGTTTACACAAAGAACAGCAACATACAAAAAACCAAGAGGCATACCTCTCAGACAAAACACTAAATCATCTAGAAAACACCATTTCCAAAAATTGGCAAGCCTAAACAAGAAGGAAAAAAAACCAACAACAAAAGGACAAAAAGGACAAAAAAAATTGTTGCTTCTTGTCGCCAAAATTCCTGCTTTCCCTACTTTCTCTGGATTAGTCACATTCTTTGTATGTACTGACAACCCATTCAAGCTTTTCCATGAATAATATCATAATCATCATGATGATTAATTAGATTCTGATAATCTGTTGAGTTTTCAAAAGTAGATATATGAGTATGCAGAAGAAATTCCGGATCTATGACGCCCAATTTTTTTTTAACATCCGATTATGGTTTTGCCAATTATGATTTCATAGTTTGTTGAATCATCTGAAGTAAGATATGGTCATACATTGCTCTGTTACACTTGTCTTCATTCTTTCATGCAGATGTTGCCTACAAACACAACAATTGGACAAGAAACACTTGAAAGCCGTGGGCTAAACTTCAATGGATACTATTTTTGGATATCACTTGGTGCCTTATTTGGGTTTACAATAATTTTCAACATTGGGTTTACCTTGGCCTTAAGTTTCTTAAAGCGTAAGTTCATATTTGTAAAGTAAAATTCAACTTGAAAATTGGCAGAAGTTTATTTACATTTCAAAATGCATCCAGCTCCTTGTTCTCGCACTATTATCTCAAATGAAAAGCTGTCTCAATTACATGGAAGTGAAGATTCCTTTAATAGTGACCATGTGGAAGAAAACTCCATCAGTTCTCATCCTAAGACTACTGCAGAACCTTATAAAGGTTGGGAATAATTTTCTCTTCTTTCCTGTTCTTATAATTCTTCAGACCACTGCTTCCTAAATGCTCTTGCTTTATTTCACCTGTTTATTTGTTATAAATAATTTTTTGCTGCAATTAACTGAGGATGTCATATCTCATTTTGCAGGCAGAATGGTTTTACCTTTTGAACCCCTAACTGTAGTGTTTCAAGACGTGAAATACCATGTTGACACCCCTCCGGTAATCACAGAAATCAATACCATATAAATCTTAAGTGGCTGTAGTATATCAAGAACCATTATTCAAATTACATCGGGTAGTTATATCATTTTTTGGTTTCAGCAAATGCGAGAACTGGGTGTCACTGAGAAAAAGATCCAACTTCTTTGTGATATTACGGGTGCATTCAGGCCAGGTATTCTTACAGCATTAATGGGTGTCAGTGGTGCTGGGAAAACAACTCTCCTGGATGTTCTTTCTGGAAGAAAAACTACTGGCACTGTTGAAGGAGAAATTAAAATTGGAGGGTATCCTAGAGTTCAAGAGACATTTGCTAGGATTTCGGGTTACTGTGAGCAAACTGACATACATTCTCCCCAGCTTACTGTAGAAGAATCGGTTATATATTCTGCTTGGCTACGTTTGCATCCTCAGATTGATTCAAAAACTAAATATGTAAGACATATATCTGTAGAAGTTGAAAATGCTCTTTGGTTTTGCTCCCATTTCGTATCTATCATTTAAATAAAATTGCTTTGGCATGTCTTCATAGGAATTTGCAAAAGAAGTCCTCGAGACAATTGAGCTTGATGAAATCAAAGATGCCTTGGTTGGCATGCCCGGTGTTAGTGGTCTATCAACTGAGCAACGTAAGAGGCTCACAATAGCTGTGGAGCTTGTTGCTAACCCCTCTATTGTTTTCATGGATGAACCTACATCTGGATTAGATGCAAGAGCAGCTGCAATTGTCATGCGGGCTGTGAAGAATGTGGTTGACACAGGAAGAACAATTGTCTGCACCATTCACCAACCAAGTATTGACATATTTGAAGCATTTGACGAGGTAGGAAAACTACTGATCAACTATAGGAAGGGAGAATTTGGAACCTAAAAGCTAATTTTGTACTGAATTTTAGTTAGTTACTTGAACTGAAAAGCTTTTTCATTGCCACTAGTAGGACTCCCTAAGCTCAAAGGCGTATGCTTGGTTCAGGAAATTACTTTTCCTGTTGCCACATTCAAAGCCCTACATGAATGAACCAAGCAACAAGGCACATTAGATGTCCTGATTCCAAGTGTTGGAAATGTTTTCAGGTAGATTGTTTATCTGGGGCTATGTCCCAGCTATCCATTTAAAGGGACATGATCAGCAAGTAGTGTTTTGCTACTCCTTCATGTGTGTATTGAAGCTATTGCTTTTCTATACATGACGATTTAAGTTCTTATAAATGCTAACTGCTTCATATTGGAATGTTCCAAGGGCAGTAGTTGAACTAAGTTCGTCTACAACAAAGCGATAAGATTCCTACAGTTAGATGTTGTTGAATGTGCCTTGCCACTAGAAAATGCAGTTTAAAAACTCCACGTGATGCAATTTCATATTTGTGATTGAAATTTAAAGAGCTATTGTCCAATACCTCCTTTTACGTTCATTGTAGTTAATTCTGTTGAAATCTGGTGGATGCATGATCTATTCTGGACCGTTGGGTCGGGATTCAAGTAACATCATTGAATATTTCGAGGTCAGTTTGCCGTGCAGTCTGCACACCAGTTAGCTTTTTATTTAATTTTGTTTTCCCTTATCATTTAGAATATGCTTCTTGCGTCTAATTTTCTAGAAAATAAAGTATTGTTACTTATATTTCTATTTAACCATGCCTCTGTAACAGTGTATCTCAGGCGTGCCGAAGATCAGAAATAATTACAATCCAGCAACATGGATGTTAGAGGTCACTTCTGCATCTGCAGAAGCTGAACTTGGTGTAGATTTTGCCCAGATATACAATAATTCTGCTTTATATGAGTGAGTTAACTTCCAATCACTTCTTTGAGTGCTGGTCTATGTGAAGTTACAATCTGTTACAAACTTGCTAGATTTGAATGTAATTTAGAGGAGTCTACCTTGTCAAATAAGTATCATATGAAGACGTTAACCATCTGCAGACTCACAGACACATTCTTCTAGAAGACCGTGGGAAGGGTCCAGTATGTCTTCCAACTTGTTCTGATCACTATAATGTTTGCCAACGTCTTCCAGCACAGTCACATTTGTCAATATATTAAAACAGGCTGCTCGCCTGGTAGAGAAGTCATAAAATGTTCAGTTTAATGCCTTAAGGAAACCCCCTATTTTTTATGAAATGGGATACACTTGTATTAGGGGCATTTGGAAAGAAATAACTACCATTTATTGCACTAGGCAAACCACGGTTTTAGAATGACCATATTGCTATCACAGAAAGTTATTGTTTTTGGTTACTGAGTTGTGGTTATATTATAGTCTTCTTTTTCTTATTTTATATTTTTTATTTCTTTCTTATCTCAAGCAGTTGTGTCACCATCTATTCACTCACTATCATTGTGGCAAACACTGGAATGCGGTTAGCTGTAATATAGATCATTTCAAAGAGAGATTGGATTGCAGTTAGATGTGATGAAATCATTCCAAATAGGTTGTGTATGGAATCTTTGTAGATTGCAGCTGTTCATACTTGATAAATTTGAAGTCATCAACCAAATTTTTTTATTGATGATCTACTCTTAGTTCATACTTGAGGTTTAACATTGCTTCTTTAAATAGAATTTTTCAATCAGTTACTTGATGTTTATCTAGATGAGTTCATATTGGCTAGTTGCCTTAATCTTTAGTTGCTAGTATAAAAAATGACACTAGTATAAGGTTCACTGCTGCTCGATATTGTTTGCATTTACAGTGCATTTAAAAACTGGACAGGACCAAAGTGCGAAAGGCAACTGTTTTCCATAAATTTGTCATTTGTGCTATATATCTAATAAAACCATCTTAACATTTGGCATGTACATGACTCTTTTTCTGTTATGCTGATATAGGGAAAATAAAGAGCTTGTAAAGAGGTTGAGTGATCCACACCCTGGTTCAAAGGAGTTGAATTTTCCAACCCGCTTTCCACAAAATGGTTGGGGACAGTTCAAGTCCTGCCTATGGAAACAGCATTTGTCTTATTGGAGAAGTCCTTCATACAACTTGATGCGCTCCATGCATACGCTTATTGCATCTTTGCTTTTCGGTGTTCTGTTTTGGGATCAGGGGAGCAAAATGTAAGTAAATTTAATTGAACTAAGCTCTGGTTATATGATTAGTGATATCAGAACTTGCCTTTCAGATATACCGATATCAATTTGGCTAAATGAACCTTCTCTATAGATATTTTGCTCCTGCTTGAGGCAGTGCATTTTAAGTAATAGTTTGAAGCAATTACTTACTAGCTCTCGTATCTGACTTCACTCCAGCATGCTTTCCAGCATCATACAGTTAGGAAAAACTTAGTTTGGCTCTCAGAAGTTCAGTATATGCCAAGTGCAAAGGAAACATATTCTCATTTTGCTGGTCACAATGTCACATATGGGAAACATCTTATTCCAGGACTGATGCATTAGGATCTAATATATTGCATAATTTATATTCGAAAAGTTTCAAGTTAGTTCTATAATCTCTTATATTGAATGATCCACATGTATGATTCTTTGAAAAACTTTCTTCAGATTAATTCGGGTCTGACGTTTCACTATTCACTGAATAATAGGAAGGATTTTTTTTTTTTGAAAAAAATAAAATAAAAGAAAATACTTTGGTTATGTACTGTTTCTTAGACAAGGAATGACCACAAAATGCAGTCTATGGATCCATTGACCGCTAATGACTACATCTGTACTTTGTAGGTTCTGGGTTTCTATTATTTTTTTAGCGGAGGCATTTTTGCAGAAGTCTAACATTGTTTTCCATTTTGACAGAAATAACCAGCAGAGTTTGTTCAATATTTTTGGTTCAATGTTTGTTGCTGTGATATTCTTGGGCATAAATAATTCCTCATCTGTTTTACCCTATGTAACAACAGAGCGATCTGTTGTGTATCGGGAAAGATTTTCTGGGATGTATGCTTCGTGGGCTTATGCACTTGCACAGGTATTTCCTGGGAACTTGTTTAGTGATACACTTGATTTGGTTAAATTTGGATCAATAATTGACCTCAAAATTAATTTAAAAGCTTGATAAGGTTGAGTTGAATGTTATATTGCCGAGGGTTCTTTGTAGACATTTAGAAAATAAATACAGTAGTGCTTAATGGAGTGAATGGTTCTATGTAGCAACACCTTTTCCTCTAGACAGCAGCTTAGCTGTACTATGAATTTTCACAATTTCTTAGCATGTTGAAGATCAACTTTGCAATCCATTTCTCCACCTTCATCCTCTCTTCACTCACTGGTGAAGGGTAGCTAGCACCTTCCGTACCAACAGCTTGAGACCCAAAGCTACCCAAACACACCCACTCTAATACCATCAGAGCTAAGACTTACTGATGTCCTTCTCAGTTTCAAGCATTTATAATAAAATCAAACAAAATTTTAAGAGCTTTGTTTTATTAGTACTTCCTGCTTAAATGTGTGTACTGATTTTGTAGGTGACAATTGAGGTTCCCTATCTCTTTGCCCAAGCACTTGCATTTGTGGTGATTACGTATCCGATGATTGGGTATCACTGGTCAGCTTATAAGGTCTTCTGGTACTTTTATGCGATGTTATGTTCATTGCTGTACTTCACTTATCTTGGAATGCTGCTTGTTGCAATGACACCGAACTTTCCAGTAGCTGCAATTCTACAGTCAACGTTTTACATAATGTTTAACTTGTTTGCTGGATTTGTGATTCCTCAACCGGTAAGCCACTAATCTTCACTTGGTATAGGATCTTCCCTGGATTAGGCTCAAGTCTACTTAACTTTTAGATAATTAACAAGGAACTATCCTAACTTGTGGTGATAATAGAGCAAATTAAAAGCCTTTGCAGTGGTGATCTGGTTAATATGTAGGGATTAAAAGCCTTTCTAGTATAGGGATTTATTTTATACAAAACGGTTTATTTCAGACTAAAACTTACTTTACCAGTGTACCAAGCAATGACCCTATACTAGAACAAGTAAGAACAAAAACTCAGCACATAGGGGAACTCGTCTCTAAGAAAAGCTTGTAAAATTTTCTTTATGGTAAAATCTATCCCTCATTTTTTTCCCTTTCAATCCTACTTAAACTAAAACAATGTTGTTGCAATCCAAAAAATTAGTCAATTATAAAGGGACACTACCCAATTTTGGTCCCAATACACACCTGGAGAGGGAGGGCTCGAGACAAGTCTAACCTTTGATATTTCACAAAGTAGCTGCTCTAAGACTCAAACTAACACAATGGCACTGATATTAAAGCATTAAACTGCTGACCAGCCAACAGCCCAAAAAAAGGGTTGATAATATGTGTGCAAAAAATAAAGAAGAGAAAATCAATACTATTTCAAGTTTTTAGTTATTAGCAGCTTTTCTTTTTTTTTTGTTTCTTGATTTCCCCGGGTTATTAATGAACCTTCTCAAGAGTAATGATGTAGACAATAGGCTAGTGATTGAACTTTGTAAAACATGACTCAGTAACTCGGAATTCCAATTAAGTTGATTTGGGTGGCTTGATTAGCTATTTGCAAGTCTTTCAGAATTGGAAAAAAGAGTTTAGAATGAAGAAATTATATATAGATAATGGATGAAACGATAAAGATATTATTCTCTATGAACTAAAAATTGGAATTTCTTAATGACAAGAAGAGTTGTCTATTTTTGTGCCTTTTAAGAGTCTAGCCGGATTCATATTGCCGAAGTATTTATGCTAAACTGAGTAACTTTAAAATAGTTGTAAAACTTTGGCTAGATTGCAGGGTGCTATACCCATGTTTCTCTCCCAAGCAACAGTTAATAGGCTGTAAAAATACTTGGTTTTTGGAACTTCAACTGTCTGTGTTAGAGATATTAACACAATTCTGTTGTTTTTTTTGGCTTGCAGCAAATTCCCAAGTGGTGGCTTTGGTTGTATTATCTATGCCCTTCATCTTGGTCACTAAATGGTATGCTTACTTCCCAGTATGGAGATATAGAAAAGGACATTATGGTGTTTGGAGAAACCAAAACTGTTGCAGCATTTCTAAGAGATTACTTTGGATTTCACCATGATCAATTACCAGTAGTTGCTGTTGTTCTCATTGTATACCCCATAATTCTTGCTTCTCTATTTGCATACTGTATAGGAAAGCTTAACTTCCAGAAGAGATGAATGTTGTAAAATTATTTGTTTGTAATGTAGTGTGACTTGATCATTGCAGGACCTGGTTTACAACTTTTGATGAGATGATATTTTCTTCTCCAGCAATTTGACTGCAAATTTAGAGTAACTGAACAAATTATTCCAACTATCAACTTTAAAAATTGTTTTTTACAAATTGACTACAATTAATGATATATGGACTCATCTGGCTTTTTTAATTGTTTCCCGTCTATCACCTACAATTGTGAAGGTTCAAGTCCCGTAATGACAAATGAGTATGAGTTTATTTTTGCTAATAATAAAAAAAAAACTCATCATAATTAATTATCTAAAACAACACCAATATATCCTTTTATTTTTTCTCTCTTCCATTCCTGATTGAAGCTTTCCAGAACTTGATATGGCATAGTTGGTTTGTAATGATGGGATTTAACCATTGAGAAACTAACTAACAAATTAACGAGATATGTAATCAACAGTAGGTTTAGTTCACTCTACAAAGGGACACTGCAGCAAATGACCTGAGAGTCAAACACTTTGCTGTATATGAAGTGTTAAAAATGACGTGAGACATTTTTGTTTTGCAAACCGTTATAGTATTGTAAAGAAGTGAATTCTATTTTTAAGGAGATATTTTTAGGGAGACGATATTCTCTTTTATATATTTGCACTCCCATCCTAAATGAAATGATACTATAATTCTAATTTTACAAGTGAATGATTATTATTTTTATCAAGTTACACAATTACCCTCTAAGATATCCTCTCTTTGTTTTTCATCTTTAATATTTTAGGTTTCTTTTGAGAGAATCTAAAAAAAAAAGGTTCTCTCTTCTAAATGTGTTCTCTTTTGACATGAAAAAAAAAATTTATTTATGCTAAATAAGTTATCTATTTTTACCGGATTAAAATTTTATTTATTTATGTTGAATAAAAAGATCTCTTTTGACAAGAACCGAAAAAAAAAAAAACCTAAAAAAATGTTACTTAATTATTTATTTTGACATGACCCAAAAAAAGTTATCATAGGTAGAATAAATAATCTCATTCGAGGAAAAAAAAATATAGTACATAAAAAAAGGACCCAAAAAAATTTATCTCTACAGAATAAATTATATCTTTTGACATTAGTCCAAAAAAAAAAAGGTACTAAAGAATGTAAAAAGAGTTAGGATAAGGGGTAGTTATGGTATTATAAAATAAAAGATGATGCATTAATGAGTTTATGAATTTTTTTTGTCATTTCTTTTAAAAGAAAAAGACAAATGGAGTGCAATAGGAGAGAAGGAGAGTACGAATATCGCCTCCCTATTTTTATTTTAAGCACTTGTTGTATATGAAGTTAGGTGGTTTTGAAGACTATAAAAATCAAAAAATCTATTTTATTGGTTGTTTTTAATTATAGTCATTGGATCAAATCCAACAACTAATATTAAATTTGCATATGTTGCTCTCTACACACCGATGAGCAGCTGGACAGTCATGTGTATACACACACTTGTTTTAACCTTTGGGACTGTTCAAGTAGCGTCATCTACTCTTTTATACGTATCTTTTCCATTTTTGATCTAATAATTAGTCATAATTAGTCGAGGAGAATTCAAAATAGAAGGTGATTTTTTTAAAAAAATAAAAAAAGAGTGTATGAGTTTGTTATTGTCAAAGTAAAAAAGAAATAAAAAATAAAATGAAAGGTCAGTAGGGGAGCATGGCCACTCAATTTTTATATATATTAAAATATTTTTAGTAATTCAAATATTGTCATCCTAAAACTTCTTATAAAATAACTATTTTTACATTATTTAGCCCATTTTTTCAATTTTTTCCTCATCTCTCATGGTTTCTCTCTCCCTCAATTATACATATTCTCTCTCAACTTGAAGGAGTCTCGATTTGTGTAAGCCATCGATCTATTTCTTTAAATATAGCATTAGCTATATTATTTGGTTTATTAAAACAATGAATATGAGTGGAGAATCAACTTTTGACCTCATTTGTACAGTAAATTACGGACGCACTCTCCCAAATTTATAACTTTTATCATATTAAACTGAAGGACAAAAATGTCCTAAAGTCTTTTTTACAAAAATTTTATCCCACGATGCAATACCTTTACCCGGTCAAAGCTCCTAACTTTAACGGTTCATTTGTATTTTATTTATTTATTTACAAATGAACCGTTAAAGTTAGGAGCTTTGACCGGGTAAAGGTATTGCATCATTGTGATCTTTTTGTCCACGCAAGAGAAAGGCACCAATATATAAGCAACTGAAGTCTGAAACATCTACTCACTCATTCGCTCTCTCTCATAGAATATTTCAAGCTTCACTAAACAAAGAAAAAAAAGAAGAAGAATGATGCAATGAAGAAAGCAAAGTCAAATTAGGAACGTTTATGTAGCTTTGGGGTTAAGCTTTCAGTTTGAATATGCCTTTTTTTTTTTTTTTTTCAGTTTTTCTGATTTGCTTGTATTAATGTATTCTGTTAATTAAAATGGAGAAAGCAATGTCAAATTAGGGACATCAAAACTTGTATAATTATGCAGGTGTATATACACATTTTTAATTTTTGTACCCTTGATACGACGTTCCACATCGTTGGCGAGAGAGGGAAAAAATCGTTAGAGACTTTTATGTGTAGACATTCTTTAATTGTGTAGATGCGTTTTGAAAAAATGGTTAGCACCGAAAGAATACTGTGCAAAACAAATAATATCTACACAGTGCGGGACTACTTGTGAACAATATTTGTTAGGTGAAGAAGAAAACATGGTTAAGATGTTACTGTTTTTTTTTTTTCCTTTTTCTTTTTACAAAATCTAGATATTTTCCATAGTCATGATGATAGTGTGGTTGAGGTGATTGTCCTTTCACAAATTATTGGTATTTATGAGTTGAAGACATCAATGATCGGAATTAAGTGTCCACAAACATGGTTGAGATGTTTACTGTTTTCTTTTTCTTTTTCTTTTTCTTTTTACATATACCGGTTAAAATCTAAAAATTTCCGATAGTCATGATGATAGTGTGGTTGAGGTGATTATCTTAGAAAATTAAGTGTCCACAAATTATTGGTATTTATATGAGTTGAAGACAACAACAATGGGAGGTATTTATATGAGTTGAAGACATCAACGATGGGAATTAAATGTCCACAAACATGGTTAAGATGTTTACTTTTCTTTTTCTTTTTACCTGTACCTGTTAAAATCTAGAAATTTTTGATAGTCATGATGATAGTGTGGTTGAGGTGATTGTCCTAGGGAATTAAGTGTCCATAGATTATTGGTATTTATATGAGTTGAAGACATCAACGATGGGAATTAAGTGTCCACAAACATGGTTAAGATGTTTACTTTTTTTTTTAAATGTCCACAAACATGGTTAAGATGTTTACTTTTTTTTCTTTTTCTTTTTACCTGTACCCGTTAAAATCTAGAAATTTTCGATAGTCATGATGATAGTGTGGTTGAGGTGATTGTCCTAGGGAATTAAGTGTCCACAAATTATCGATATTTATATGAATTGAAGACATCAATGATGGGAATTAACTGTGCACAAACATGACTAAGATGTTTACTTCTTTTTTTCCTTTTTCTTTTTACTTGTATTGGTTAAAATCTAGAAATTTTGCATAGTCATGATGATAGTGTGGTTGAGGTGATTGTCCTAGGGAATTAAGTGTCCACAAATTATTGGTATTTATATGAGTTGAAGACATCAATGATGGGATGAATCTAGTGGAAGCTTTTTTTACACCTTTAAAAAGTGAAAGAGGTTTTTTTTTCAATCGCTTGGAACCATATTGGTGTCTCCATTTAATATCCACGTGTTCTCCACATTAAGCACTTTAAGTGGAATCGAACTCTTCTTCAACAATGTATTTTCCTCTACCTAGAAGTGGGTTTCCCTTTCACCATCTAACCCTAACTTTGAAAATGCCTGTAAACACATAAATTTTGTGATGGTCTAATCACCGTCCGATTGGTCAATAAGCCAAACACTTTTGATCAATTTAGTTTTACAATTGCGGGTCTTGTCAACGGACAAGTGTCAAAATCTTGAAGGTTCAGGCCTTTAAAAAAATGTGTGATAATTCAAATTTAGATTTAATTTATTTTCATATAAAAGGAGGCAAAATTTTTTTTTTTATGGAAGTTGGAACAATTAATGGGGAATTACTAAATTAAACCCCCATCCTATTGCCTATGGATACAAGGTCACCTTACACATTCGGGAAGGGGAACGAAAATAGAAAGACACACAAAAAGAGTTGAAGAGAACACAAAAGCTTTGTTGAACCTCTACCTCGACCAACACTCAAAGTTCTGAAGACGAAGAACAACAAGTACGCCACGCAAGTGTTGTTCTACTTCTAAGACTTTCAATCCTCGAAGAATCTGAAAAAGAAGAACAACAAGCACACCACACAAGTGTTGTTCTTCTTCTAAGACCTTCAACCATCGAAGAATCTGAAAATGAAGAATAACAAGCACGCCACACAAGTGTCGTTCTTCTTCTAAGACCTTCAACCATCGAAGAATCTGAAGACGAAAAACAACAAGCACGTCACACAAGTGCCGTACACATAAATTTTGTGTCCGAATATCTAGGCACTTGTGTGGCATGCTTGTTGTTCTTTGTCTTCAGAATTTTGAGTGTTGGTTGAGGTAGGGGTTCAGCAGAGCTTTTGTGTTCTCTTGATCTCTGTCTATGTCTGTCTTCGTTCCCCTCCCTGAATGTGTAGGGTGACCTTGTATCTATAGGAAAAAGGGTGGGGGTTTAATTTGATAATTTTTCATTAATTGTGCCAACTTCCATAAAAAAAAATATTTTGTCTCCTTTTATATGGAAATAAATTCAATTTAAATTTGAATTATCACACATTTTTTTAAAGGCCTGAACCTTCAAGATTTTGACACGTGTCCATTGACGGACCCGCAATCGTAGGAGTAAATTGATCAAAAGTGTTTGACTTATTGACCAATCGGATGGTGATTAGACCATCACAAAATTTATGTGTCTACAAATTGCCCCCACTTCAAGTCTCGCGCTATATCGAGCTTGTACGCATTTAAAGCGGGACTTGAAGTATTTAATTTTCGTAAAGTTTTTTTTTTTTGCGAAAATCCAATTGCAAAGAAGATGTCTTCTTTGTCAAGTTGAATTAGAGTCTTGAAAACGATTTTTTATTTTTTATTTTTCTACAGATATGATTTTTTTTCTTGTCCAACCAGAATTGAAGACTTTAGAATCCTATTACAAATAGGATTTTTTACCTTGTCCAAACAGAATTGAAAATTTGAGAATCCTATTACAAATAGGTTTTTTTTTTCTTTTCCAAACTGAATTAGAGACTTGAGAATCTTATTACAAATAAGATGTTTTTTTTACCTTTTTCAAACAGAATTGGAGACTTGAGAATCTTATTTCAAATAAAATATATATATATTTTTTCCAAACAGAGACTTGAGAATTCAATGTTACATAGGATTAATCCACCATTATATATATGTAGCATATCCTTCAGACCTTTCACATCAGAGAAAAATGGAGAAAAGTCCCACGAACTGAGAATACTGGAGAGAAGTCCCTTAAGCTGCTACCGAAAGGAACTTGGAAGAAACTCACACCTAACAACCATAAGTTCTTCCTTTTTTTTTTTTTCTCTTCTTCCAGCCATCTCTTCTTCTTCCCCCCTTTTTTTTTCTTTCTTATCTTCTTCTTCCCTTTTCTTTTTTTTTTTCTTCTTTCTTTCTTTTTTCTTCTTCTCACACTCCTTTGTTTTTTTTTTCTTTTTCTTCTTTCTTTCTTCTTCTTCTCACGCTCCTTTATTTTTTCTTCTTTCTTTCTTCTTTTTCTCACGCTCCTTTATTTATTTTTTCTTTTTTTTCTCACGCTCCTTTGTTATTTTTTTTTATTTTTTCTTCTTCTCGTCCCAGCCGTCACTTCTTTTTCTTCCTAATTTTTTTTTTCACATGAAGGTTGCCTAAAAGAAAAATAACTATTTTCTTGTTATTTAAAGGTTTTGAACTTGAGACCTCATAAGAAGTTCTTCCAACATCACACCATCTCTCCTACACTACTCTATGAATTACAAACTCTTGGAATATAATATAACATGCAACTTCGAAAAGATTTTTTTTTTTAGAATGCCACTTGTGTAATAATCTTGAATAAGATGTGACCGCAGTTTGCACAAGCGTATATGTGTGACTATTTTTAAAGTCTCTGACTGTGCGTACAATTGCGCTCTTGTGCACCAGTTTGGAATGCGTGATTTAGAAGACTCCGACTGTGTGTACAATTGCGCTCTTATGCACCAGTCTGGAAGATGTGATTTGGAAGACTCCGACTGTGTGTACAATTGTACTCTTGTGCATTAGTCTGGAAGACGTGATTTAGAAGACTCCAACTGTGTGTACAATTGTGCTCTTGTGCACCAATTTGGAAGGGGTGATTTGGAAGACTTCGACTATGTGTACAATTGCACTCTTGTGCACCAGTCTAGAAGGCGTGATTTGGAAGACTCCAACTGTGTGTATAATTGCGCTCTTGTGCACCAGTTTGGAAGGCGTGATTTGAAAGACTCCAACTGTGTGTACAATTGCGCTCTTGTGTACCAGTCTGGAAAGCGTGATTTGAAAGACTCCAACTGTGTGTACAATTGCGCTCTTGTGCACCGGTTTGGAATGCGTGATTTGGAAGACTCCAATTGTGTGTGCACTAGTTTGGAAATAATGTTTGGCCAAAATCACCACCATTATCTTAAAACCATATTTCATGTAAGTTTGAGCATGGAGGCAGAATTACACTTTTAATTTCAACCATATTATCCCCAACTTTTTTTGTCTTTTGCAGACAGCTTATACTCGTGTCAGGTAGTAAATATATATATTTTTTTGTAGACAATTTATACTCGTGTCTGGAAGTGATTTTTTTTTTTGCAGACAGTCTATACTCGTGTCAGGGAGTAAATTTTTTTTTTTTTTGCAGACAGTTTATACTCGTGTCAGGAAGTAATTTTTTTTTTGCATACAATTTATACTCGTGTCAGGGAGTACTCCGTCTTTGATTATTCTTCCACTCTATAAGATTCAAAAGATAGTCCAAACTTGCGTTAAAAAATGTGAACTAACTCGGCGTCAATTTGAAGATTTCTTTCTTACTTTGTTTCTTCATTGGTTTCTTCATGTACTTGAGAAGAAACATCTCCTTCAAACTCATCTCCACACCCAGAAGATAAAGGTATTTCATTTGTCATGGTCCATGTAGGCGGATTGAACTTTACCCAGTATGCCTTCATTCCGCTGCGAGATTCGATCCAAACAGCATCTTCGGGCTTCGGTCCCCACATTTTTCCTTCGTCTAGTCTTTTGATTTTTGAGCCTCTCGTTCCATCTCAGATTGTAGATTATTTTGTTCTTGTTCTTCATTTTGTAATTTCAGACTCTTACCTTGGTGCTTATCGATGACATGTTAGGAAGGAATTACTTGAGCTGTCATTTGTATATTTCCAGCCACTGATTCCTGTGAGATCTTTTTAGAACCATTCCCTTCTTGAGCATTCTTCTTTGGCCTCCAAGTAAGCATAATTTCTTGATCCTTTCCATTGAAAGTTGTTTAATGAGAACTTGAAGAATTACTTTCATAATGCTTCTTTGATGCAAATCCTTGCAATTTGTCACTTTGGTTATGCCTTACTTTTTTTTATTCCTTTTTTGAGACCTCTTTCTTATTTTGAGGTTTGGAAAAATGTGTAGGTCTTTTTAAAGGACATGCATGAATCTTGCTCCCTTGCCAAGTGTATTTTATATGAGAGAGTTGAGAATGAACTTTGTATGGAAGGTTTGCCCCATGTCTGTCCAGTCTTCTACCAAGGTTTTCTTGACTCAATGCTCTATGTAATCATGAACTTTCAGATGAAGTCACCGAAATAACATGATATGTTTCTTGATACAATTCTTTAGAGACGATGCTTATGACATAAGACGTATCTATTTCATCGTCCGAGTTAATAAGTATTTTGTCTTCCTCTTCGGACTCAAACCCTTCATCTTCAAAACAATTGTCAAACATATTGGGAAAGGCAAGAGTCTTTGCACCATTATTTGTTATGTTGAGCTCCATATCATAGGCACGGGTAACCAGTTCTTTAAATGTATGAGGCCTAATTCCTTGTAGAATGTAGAGAAGCTCCCAATATATGCCTTGCATACACATTTCGATTGCTGAGACTTCAGAAAGACGATCTTTGCAATCAAGACTTAGGGCTCGCCAGCGGTTGATATAGTCGACCACAAGTTCGTCTTTCATTTGTTTAGTGTTAGTGAGTTCTAACATGCTTACTATTCTGCGAGAATTGTAGAAGCGGTTGAGAAACTCTTGCTCCATTTGCTCCCAACAGTTAATACTCCCATCTCTGAGGTCTGCGTACCAATCAAATGCATTTCCTTTCATGGAACGAACAAATTACTTGACTAAGAGGTCCCCTTTAGTGCCAGCATTATTGCAAGTCTCAATAAAATGAGCGACATGTTGTTTAGGATTGCCCTTTACATCGATTTGTTGAAGCTTAGGAGGTTGATACCCAGCTGGCATCCTCATGTTGTCAATTCATCTTGTGTAAGGCTTGGAATACATGAGCGAGCTTTGAGAAATACCGCCATACTGTGACTAGATGGTGTTGGTGATCATGTCTTAAAGTTGTTGAATAGACAACGAAGCGATAGAGGGAGCCAAACTAGGATGATTTGCCTTTTGCTCGGATGTGCTTGCATGGTGAGCCTTGTTTGCTGTGGCCCCTTGTGGTGTGAAACCGGGAGGCTGTGAGAGTTCTTGACTTGATTCCTTAGATTTCTGAGCTTCCAACCTATTCATGAGGGAAATAATCTCCAAGTCTTTTTCTTCAACAGTTTTGGTAAACTTTTCAATAGCGCGAGCTATGGTCGCAAGTTGTTCCTCTATCAAAGATGCATCAGTCATCATAACTTGCATGTTGGTTGATTGTGATTGCATCTGGGAATCTAAGTGCCTTGGAGAAATCAACTCTCTCTGGGATCCAGGGGAAGAAACTGAGCGCGATCCCGTATTCGAATTAGAATCCGACATAGAGCGAGATGAACGCAGTGACATGTCTTTTGGAAAAGAGCCTTCAGAAATTTGAGGAACTTTTTCAAGACTCGTGTTATTGAAGTTCATCATCCTTAAGGACTCGAGAGTGATAAATAAATGATGAGCTTTTGCACGTGCAGGCTTGGTCGAGTTGACATCTGCCATGCTTTGTTTCTGTGCTAGAGAAGCAAGTGCCTTTGTTTAGCTACGAGTTGTTGGTCAGTAGAGGTGCTGCTACCACTTGATGGAGCCATAACATTCTTAGTATCCTTCTTAACGAGAGAGTTGTTGATTGTTGTAGCGGCAACATTCTTTACAACATTCTTTGAGCCTTGACCGAGTTAAACTTTCTTGGGGGCCATCGATGCAAGTGAGAAAAATATTTGATGAATTGATTAAGGAGATAGAAATGAGAGGTAGAGAATTCCCATCGGGCATGCCAGAAATTTGTACACACAAATTTCGTGTTCGAAAATCTAGGAACGAAAATGAGTAACAAATAATCAATTTTATTAATTTCAGAAAAAGGGGTACAATTCTCTGTGGTCGATTCTTTTACAACAAAGAATCTTCCTCTGATTTAATCTCCTTAATGTTTGGTGTAATGATTTCAAAAGCTTGTTCTTGAACCGATAGTGATGAACTTTATTCAAAGATTCAAGATTGAGGAAAGGCTTGACGGGATTTTCGATCGAAGGCCGATAGAGCTTGATCTCGAATGATGGATTGAAAGTCCTCGAAGAAAAATGGCACTTGTGTGACATGCTTGTTGTTCTTCGTCTTCAAATTCTTCGATGGTTGAAGGTCTTTAAAGAAAAACGGCACTTGTGTGGCGTGCTTGTTATTGTTCTTCTTCAGATTCTTTGAGGATTGAAGGTCTTAGAAGTAGAACGACACTTATGTGACGTGCTTGTTATTCTTCGTCTTTAGAACTTCGAGTGTTGGTCGAGGCAGAGGTTCGGCAGAGCTTTTGTGTTCTCTTGATCTTTCTGTCTCTGTCTGTCTTCGTTCACCTTCCCGAATGTATAGGGTGACCTTGTATTTATAGGCAAAATGGTGGGGATTTAATTTGGTAATTCCCCATTAATTGTGCCAACTTCCATAAAAAAATATTTTGCCTCCTTTTATATGGAAATAAATTAAATTTAAATTTGAATTATCACACATTTTTTTGAAGACCTGAACCTTCAAGATTTTGACACGTGTCCGTTGATGAGAGCCGCAATCGTAGAACTAAATTGATCAAAATTGTTTGACTTATTGACCAATCGAACGGTGATTAGACCATCACAAAATTTATGTGTTTACAATACCCATTAAACTAGATTTGGCGTATTGATGTTGTTCATAATTGTAATTGAATTATATTTAAACCATGCTCTCTTCGGTGATAGTTGTGGTGTTTTCATGGATCGATGAAATGGTTATTTTAATCCCCTAATGAAGAAGATTAGGTATTTGTGTATGAAGTTTATATATTTATAGGTATTTGTGTATGAAATTTACTTTTCTTTCTGTACTAATGAAAAAAAAAATGTAATTTAATTTAAAGGTAAAAGTTGACAAGTTGCATGCAAAAACTGCTTCAAGATTACAGATGATCAAATGTTACTGGTGTGGAGGGAGAGAGTTGTCAACATAATCATAATGAAAGAAAATCTCTTGTGATTGTTTATATATATTATGTTCTATTTTTTTAACTGTGTTAATATTTGCTTTAGTGTATGTTAAGTAATCAAGATTGGTTATTCTTGTTTAGATATAAAAGAGAAAAGGCCTGGTTGAAATAAGTATCAACATTTGCATTTAAACATTGTTAAGAAAAACAAAATCTAGTTTGAAATTCATCACTTCAATCGGTAGAAAGTGGAACTAGACTGAAGCATATAAACTATTGTATGCTTTACAAAGCATTGTTAAATCCATGCTTCTTCATAACTACTTTAAAACACCATCTACTTTAAAAGCTTAGACTATTAGAGATGGTGCGTGATAATTTTTAATTATCGAGGCAAAGTGACGGCGAGGTTGAAATCCAGGACCTGCTGCTGCCTAAGGCTATCATACCATATTAAATGTAATGGTATATTGAATTGATACAAAATGGTACATAAGGCCTATATATAGGCTAGCTGTTAGAGTTAAATAAGGAGAGTAGTAGGTGAGACTATATAAGGTAAGAGGTAGGTGAAATGTATCTAACCCTAACGTCTGTCTAGGTTAATACTCATGTGTAGAATATGAGTATATACAATACAATGGTAGATGAAAGTACACTAGTAGTACGAGGTACATTCTGTGCAGCTGTGAGTACAACTCATAATTTAACAACTCCCCTCAAACTCAAGGTGGATTATAGGAAGTCATCTTGAGTTTGGAGACAAGATCATGAAATCGACCTGTTGGAAGAGATTTGGTGAAGATGTCAGCTATCTGATCATGAAAAACAACAGACCACAATTGCAAGACATTCTAAAGAAGATGATGACGAACAAGTGACAATCAATCTCATTGTGTTTGGTGCGTTTATGAAAAACGTCATTATGTGCTATCTGAATTGTACTTCTATTGTCATAGTAGATAGGAGTATGAGCTGCAAATGATACTCCTATGTCGTAAAGGAGCCAACACAACTATAAAAGTTCAGATGTAGTATTAGCAAGTGCCCTATATTCAGCTTCGGTACTAGATTGAGCAACCATAGTCTGCTTCTTGCTACGCCAAGAGATGAATGAATCACCAAAAAAGAAGCAAAATCCTGCAATGGAACGACAATCTTTGGGATCTCCTGCCTAATCTGCATCAGTGTAAGCATGGAGAACAAGTGGTGATTGAGAAGAGAAATAAATTCCATGAAACATGGTACCCTTGAGATAGCAAAAGATGCGAAGAACTGCTACAAAATGAGTAGATCCTGGTGTAACAATGAACTGACTAACTATATGAATGGAATGAGAGATGTCTGGATGAGTGATAGTGAGGTATACCAGACTACTAACCAACTGTCGATATAATGTGCCATCACAAAGATGCTCACCATCATTTGGAGTGAGTCTCGTGTTGGACTCGAGTGGTGTGTCTGCAATCTTGCTGTCAATTATCCCAGCATTTGGAAGGAGATCGGAGTTTTACTTTGCCTAAGTAAGATAATACCTGTTAATAGCTACAGTGATCTCGAGGCCAAGGAAATAGCTGAGTGATCCAAGGTCTTTCATTTCAAACTGATGACTGAGAAACTATTTAAGCTCCTGAATACCCTGCAGGTTATCTCCAGTTATAATCATATCATCGACATAAAGTAGGAGAAAGATGATACCATGATCAGTTGTCAAATGGACAAGGCTGAATCATAGGAGCTAGCAGAGTAACCATGATGAGAGATAATGGAGGTGAACTTGGCAAACCAAACATGATGTGCCTGTTTAAGTCCATACGATGCACGTCGAAGTCGACACACCTGATTGGAAGGATGAGAAAAACCAGGAGGAGATTGTATGTAAACTTCCTCAAGTAAATCACCATTGAGAAATGTATTTTTCACATCCATCTGAAAAAGATTCCAGTGACGAAAGGTAGCTACGGCAATAAGACTGCAAACAGATAAAAAACGAGCAACTAGAGCTCTTCGTAGTTTATACCATATTCCTGTGTGAGACCTTTGGCTACAAGGTTAACCTTGTAGCGTTCAACAGAACCATCAGAGTGAGTATTAATCTTGTACACCCACTTACATCCTATAACAGATTTTCTAAGAGGCAAATCAACCAGATTCTATGTTTGTGTTTTGACAAGTACATCTAGCTCTTCTTTCATTGCTTGCTGCCATAAGGGATTAGAGGATGCCTCACGAAATGTGTGAAGCTCATGTAGAGTTGCAAGTACATGATAACAATAGAAATCACTAAGATGTGAAGGTGGAGCTCTTACCCAAGTGGAACGACGAAGATTAGAAATAGTTGTATTACTAAGTACCTTAGATGGGCCAGATGACCGGGACTTAGTCGCAGGAGGATTGACTGATTTTGATGATTCTGTAAGATGAGAATCAGGGAAAAGATTTGAAGAAGATGATAATATAGGAATAGAAAATGTATGGTCAGGAACATTAAATGTTGACAGAAGATAACATGACGAGAGACCCTAAGTTGTTCAGAAATAGAATCATAGCACCGATATCCCTTTTGTTCAAGTCCATATCCAAGAAAGTAACAAAGTTGATAGCGCGGTTGTAGAACAAAACAACTACACCCAAAGACTCTAAGGTGATTGTAATCAGGAGGGTTGTTGTAAAGATGTTCAAAAGGTGTTTGGTTATGTAAGGAGGTGAGAAAACTCGATTGATTGTATAAACAGAAGTGAGTGCAGCTTCAACCCATAAGGAGGAAGGAACAAAAGCAAAAAGGACAAATGAGCGAACTAAGTCTATAATATATCAAAGTTTGCATTCAGTTCGACCATTCTAGTGTGATGTGCCTGGACAAGAAGTGTGAAAAATAGTGCCATAATGTTTTAGAATTTCTAAAAATCATTTTGTCGATATTCAGAAGCATTATTAGAACGATTTTTTTTTATTTTATTTTTTGAAAAACTGAGTTGCAATCATTGTAGCAAAATCTCAAAAAATGTTAAGCAATTCAAATTAAATTTTTTATTAAGAATATACACGTGAATCGTGAAAAATCGTCCAAAAATATGACAAAGTATCATGACCCCCCATAGTATAGTGAGGGCCCCCAAATATCAAAGTAAATAAGATTAAAAGGAGTAGAGGCAAAAGACTCACTTTTATTAAATGAAAAAGTAGATTGTTTGCCTAATTGACATGAAATACCATCAAAAGACTTAACTTTTACTTGTCCCAACAAATCCTAAGTTGCTAAGATTTTGACATGAGATAAAGAGGCATGACCTAATCGAGAATGTCATTGTTCAAGAGAAATGGATGTGAGTTGTGTAAAAGCAGCAAAGACAGTAAGAGTAGGCAGATGAAGAGAGAAAAGTTTGAACAATCGTCCCGTCTTACGCCCTGTCCCAATGATCTGACCTATCTAAGGCTCATGTACAACACAACTATCGGAAGAAAATGTTATGTTCAAGCCTAGCTCAGTTAGTTGGCCAATAAATAAAATATTAATAGAAAGGTTTAGTACAAGTTAAATATCATGAACAGTCAATTGTGAATGAGAAACAGTTTTGATATAACTAATAGCCATGATGAATCCATCAACAATATATATGGCAGGTGAGTGAAAAGTAAGGGTTTGAGTGATGAGAAAAGTAGAGTCTGGTGTTATGTGATTACAATAAGCCTAATCAAAATACCAAGATGAATATTTATCTAGTGTGCCAGAAAGAGCAGAGGAAGATGCACCTTGATATCGAGACAAAACCTAGTTGAGAAGTGCCTCAAAGTCAGTTGCAGAGAATGCAGATAGAGAAGATGTCGACTCGTTAGAAGTGTCAGTGATTGGTACTGGGACTAGTGATGGTGATGACATAATATCAGTACTGGCCATAACTATAGTAGACCAAGTGAGTCTAACATGAGTGTGACACTAATCAATAGAATATCCCTTAATTCGGCAAAATGTACAATAGAGAGAGACATCATATTTTGATTTCCAAGCAGATCATAATATGTTGATTTCCAAGAGCCACCTGATTGATTTTTACGTCTATTATAACGGAAATGTGTTGCAGAGCAATCAGGTCTAGACTGGGAAGACACTGACTGAGGAGTTGATGATGGCGTAGCTAAAATATTTTAACTATTTTGAGAACGAAGATTCTGTAGGCGAGTTTCCTCTCGAACAAGCTTATTGAGAGCTTAATCAAGTGAGGGCAAAGGAGAGCGATGAAGAAGCTAACTGCGTACAGACTCAAATTCTCCATAAAGACCATCAGAAACTGATGAAGTCAACGCTGATTGCGATACTCAAAAAAAATTTTGGCCTCAAAAAGATCTTCCCATAATGGTTTTGAAAGAGCCAGTTAATCCCAAAGAACCTTCATATGAGCAAAGAATTCATTAATACGTTGACCTGATTCTTGCTTGAGATTGTAGAGTTGGACCAGAAGTTAATGTTGGCAAGAACCATCAGATCCAAAATATCAAAAAGCAAGCATATCCCAAACTTCTTTAGTAGTGTTGTAACTCCCAAATTCTACAGCAATTGAGGGATTAGCTATGTTGCGTAACCATGAGATGATCTTATGATTGTTGCTATCACAATCCTCGACACGAGTGAGAAATGCATCTGCAGTTTCATCTTTACATTGCAATGGTGCCTGGCAATCCCTAGTAACATAGGACCACAACTTGCGACCTTTGAGAAAATTGCGCATGAATTGACTCCAAAAGGAGTAATTGTCCCCATCAAGAACAACTTAAATAAGGTGTGTAACCTTAATTTTTATTTTTTGTACTATTTACATATCACAAATGAAAAAATGGACTGAAAATATGAAATCAGCACAAAAAATTAGGTGGGAAACACCTTTTCAGTGATTTGACATGGTAGATGACATGGCTACAAGTCAATAGATTAGTGTTGACGTGGCCGATGACGTGGAAAATGCTGATGTTTACAGTGATGTGGTTATACGTTATTGTGGCAGATGATATGTTAGTGACTCAACTGATGATGTGGCAGAATAGTGGTGTAGGCGCGTGGAATTTGCTGGTGGCACGTGAGAGCGAGGAAAAATTTTCCAGAATCTGTTGGTGGCGCGTGAGGGCGTGTAAGAGGTTCTTTCGCGATGGCTCCGGCAGCAATGGGATGGCCTTTTTGAGTTCTTTCAAGAGATATGTTTAAGAACTCGAACAAACACTCATAAGACTAGATTATGAGATCGGGTAGCGAAGGTTGAAGGCCAAAGCAATGGTGGAATGGAAAGAACAAAAAAAAATGAACAAGAATTTAGAATAATAGCTCTGATACCATGTAAAACATAGGGTTGCAACTCGGGCGGGTTGGACGGATTAAAGTTATAACTCGGGCTCAACCCTAAATATGAAATGTTCAACCCTAATCCTATTTTTAACCATAACTACTCAACTCTAACCCAACCGATCCTTAAATTTTTAAACTCGGGTTGAGATTTTGGGTTAGAAAGTCAGGTTATCTATATCACCAATCTCTATGTTGAAAATTTAAAGTGATCTTTAATAAGTTTCACATTAGATTATTCCTAAACACAAAAAAAATTAAGAACTTAATACAAATTTCTAAAAAATTATAAACAAATTTTTAGGAAATTAATTATCCAAAATGTTAACATACAATAAATTAATATTTAAATAAAGGAAGTTGAAAAGAAAAAAGTTATCATAATTTGAATATTATAGATAATATATTTAAAATAAAAAATATGTATAAAAATAATATTACAATTCGAGTTCGGGTTGGGCTCGGGTTGTTGGCACCTTAACCCAAACCCAACCCTAATTAAGTTTGGGTTGAGATTTTTCAACCCTAATTGCAAAAATAGTTGTCCAAGTATGTAAAAAATCGGGCTAAACTCGGGTTGGGTTCGGGTTGCCCAACCCAAGTTGCACCCCTAGTAAAACACCATCTACTCTAAAAGCTTAAGTTATTAGAAAAAGTGCGTGATAATTTTTAATTATTGGGGCAAAGTGATGGTGAGGTTGGAATCCAGGACTTGCTGCTGCATGATACTCTAATACCATGTTAAATGTAATGATATATTGAGTTGATACAAAATGAACAGTACATAAGGCCTTATATGTAGGCTAGCTGGTAGGGTTAAAAAAGAAAAGTAGTAGGTGAGGTTATACAATGTAAGAGGTAGGTGAAATGTATCTAACCCTAACATCTGTCTAGGTTAATACATATGTGTAGAAAATGAGTATGTACAGTACAATGGTAGGTGAGGGTAGGTGAAAATATACTAGTAATACAAGGTACATTTTATACAGCTATGAGTACAACTCATAATCTAACATAAGCCATGCAAAAAATTGATTTTTCTGTGACTTTCACTAGTTGGTAAATAGCCAAAAGTGGTGGTACATTCTTGTAGAAAATGTGGAACCTCACAGTATTTTCATGTACAAAAGTGATACTTGGAAGGAAATAACTTTTATTTATTTTGTTCAATTAAACATAGTAATATAATATTTGTATGACCTTAGAGTGTCATCCTTATTCTATAAATCAATTTATTTGTCTCATTTTTCACCCAAAAAAAATAACACTTAACATTCTGCCCTTTTGACAACCGGTGATAAAAAATTAGTTTACATTTTTATCACCTGTCGTCAAAATTGTCTGCACAAAATGTGATACTCTCATGCATAGAAAGTGGTACCTTTGTGCATAATAGTAATACCTACATGAACAAAAGTGATTCTCGAAGGGAGATCACCTTCTCTTCTTTTGCGGTCGTTTTGTTTTCTCATTTAGTCGTCCCTTTCATCTCTTGACTTTTGAATTTGAATTTGAATATCTGATCAAATTGATTGCCTCTATCTGATCAAATCAGTTTCATTAATTCTTATCTCATCCGTCTCTTGAGCTTAGTCAGCAATATTCCTTATCAGGTAAATGGGAGAGATTGTTTATTATTATTTTATTCAAAGTGACTGATTTTATACTCGGATATGCATTCTCATGCTTGTCCATCCAAATCGTTACACCAACCTATAATTCTACTGAGAAAATTAGTTTTTAGCTAATTAAGAGATATATAACAAGGCAATTATGGAGCATGGATGGTCTTATAGTACCGGTTCACATGGAAATGACAAACCTGGCCAAATTATTAATTACAAAGATAAACCACAAAACATAAACATGACTGCAAATGTTATCTTCCCACACTTAATTAACATTATATACACATCATCCTGCTGGTTGAAGAAAAGTATAACATTGTTTGATTTCAAATTCAATTAATCCCTATCCTACCCTCTTGAAGTTCTACTAATTCAACTCCATTACTTCACCTATTTGTTTGAAGTACAATCTTTAATAGATTATATTACTAATTTCATCTTTGTTGAAAATGGATCATTATGATGATGTGGATCCACCATGAAATTTCGGCAACAAAGATCTTGAAGCTATAGTCATGAAAGAAAGAAAAAAATGGACAAGACAAACTATGACATATACATGACTGTGGCTCTTATGCGATAGTAAAGTTATTTTATTATGACCGAAGCATAACATATTCAAAATGAGAAAAATCTTTTTACATATACGTGGAGGTAAGACTATGTACATTTAACTCTTTTCAAATCTCATAGTGACGGAAGTCTTGCGGACTAACTTTTTTTTAGACTATGGCATATACATGCACGTTTCATATGACACCCAAGAAATATTTTTATAAGCATTATTTTGTGCTATTTTAATTTCTTAGAGCATATATGAACTACTACTTTTTATTCATCTTGTAATTAAATTTCATGAAGTCATAATCTCTCATCCCATCATTAATTTGTCATGGTCAATGGAGTGTACATGAAAGAAACATATCAAGGATAAACACTTCTAAAAATCCAGCATATTTCTAGATCAATTGAGAAGTCTTCTATACTTAACTGTATATAAATGGTCGGAGTACTTTGATTCATATTTCAATGGGCAAGTCAATTATTTTAATCACTCTTGAGTTAATAAAAAATAAAAAAAAGAATTGAAAGGGATATATTGGGTATAAATATGGCATTGACATTATTTGTACAATAAACTTCTTATACTAGAACATGCGCATTCATGCTTAACGGTTTTGAAATTTCTTTTGTCATAAACCTTTTCAAAGTTTGGCTTTATTATTCACGTATAAAACTATTTAAAATACTCTACTATAACCATCCCTCATGTTAGTTCAACGTTAATTCCGTTGGTAAAATATTTTTAAAATGTCAAAACTACATTAATTCTGTTGGTGAAATATTTTTGAAATGTCAAAACTACTTTTAACTGAATTAAAAGACTTAAATGTATGTGTTAATATAACAAATGACCATTTGAACTAATTTCAATTGAATCAAAATATTCTCACATCTCTGTTTATCTCTCCTTGTCAGCATTTTCGATAAAGATCCGTTACTTGTAACTTTGATTTTGAGCGTGTGAGAAAAAAATTAATTTATGTTGAAGTATTACAAAAATAAAAAATTCGTGTTCTCTTTGTGATTGTGGAAGTAGATAAAGCGGCAGCGAAGTAAATGCTCTGGTATATAGAGTAGTTATATATAGAGCAATGCTACACGTCATGAAAATATTGCTTGAATTTTTATCTTGAATGATGTGGCAATTGAATGGTGAGTTAGTATTGGTGGGATTCCCCCATACACACGAAATGTCAATGGTATTATCACTTACCACATCATTCATGAAGGCAATTCATCATAAAATTTCATGAGGTTTAGCATTTTCTATATATATATGGGCTAGGAAGCATGGACACGGACACGGGACACGGGTACGATACGACACGGACACGGCGATACGGGAAATTTTAAAAAAATAGGACACGGACACGGCGAGGATACGGCTATAAAATAATAATATAATATATTAATATATATTAATTATTCAATAAAAAAATTACTACATTACATAAATACTTCAATTCATCATCAAACAATTAAAAACCAAACAAACTTATAAACAAAAATAGACAAATATATTAAAATAAATTAAAGAACCAAACTTATGGTATTTTCTATATATATTTAGTTTAGATTTTAATCATAATTTAGTATCATTTAATTTCCATTCGAAATATTTGAATATACATCACTGCTATGAAGTGTCCGATACGTCTTCGAGGAGTGTCCGAGAAGTGTCCAAGAAGTGTCCGAGAAGTGTCCTAAAAAGAAAAATGTCAGGACACGGGTACGAAGTGTCCGACACGTGTCCGCGGAGTGTCCGAGTGTCCGACACGGTGTCCAAGTGTCCGACACGGGTACGGCACCCTTGGTGAAGTGTCCGTACTTTCTAGTATATGAGTATATCATTTACATAACAGGGGCTAAAGTTCAGAAATAGTGAAGGAGAGAGAACTGAATGTTAATTTGAGATGGAGAGTACGTTGAAGGACGTGAGAGATGGTGCGTCGGTGCTGACATGGATCCGAAGTACACCATCGGCTGCGGCTTCTCCTGCAAAGTCCCGCCATTGTTGTCTCCGTCAACTACTGTCTCGCACCCAAACACCGCTATCTTCCCGATACGACAACGATCTCCTCAAATTCGTCGCCGTAGACACAAGTAGAGACAAGTGCGCCAGGGGCGGGGGGCGGTGGTTGTTTTATATATACATATGCACGGAAAACTATAATATATTATATCAATTTAGTTCACATACGCTACTGTCATCCACAGGTCACTAAGTACCCCCAAATTTTTTTAAAATGTCTCTTATAACATGGTGGTCAATGCCACTAATTTTTTAAACCCAAATCCCAAGTTCTCATTACCAATATAATACTAGTAAACTAGAAGTATAATATAATAAAACTCCACTACTAATAAAATATAATATTCATATATTAATATATTATTATACTAATTCCTCACCTCATGCTGACAGCTTATCTGTGCCTGACAGCTTATCTGTGCCGACAAATATTTTTTTTTGGGTAAGTTTCTATTATAAAATGGTGGTCAATGCCATTAATTTTTTAAACCCAAATGGCATATTCTCATTACCAATATAATACTAGGTAAACCAGAAGTATAAATTTTTTTTTTTTAATTTTCTTGGATGTTACGCTGATAAAGTTTTTGGCTTGTATGATAATTCTGATATTAGTCAGTCTTGGCATGTGAAAAGATGCTTTTTCTTCTCTATGTTGACTTCTAAATCAATTACCTTTTCAAGCGTAGGTATGAATTCAAAAATAATCATGGTGAATGGGTCAGTACAGTAAAACCTGATTTAGGGCATTAGGGTTATTAGGTACAATGAGAGAGATAAGAGAGATTTATTAGGTACAATGAGAGAGATAACTCAGAATGTTATCTCTTCCTATTAATTTACCCTTAATATATCTTTGACCCAATCAAAGACCCTTTCCCTAGTGGAGTATTTTAAACACCAAAGTATTGTTTTTTACTTTTGTATTTGTCTTGCTGTCCAAGTATTGTGATCTACTATTTTTTCATCTATCTTTCTTGTTTCCATGTTCACTTTTGATCTCATATTTAGCCAAAGTCCAGTTTAGTTGAAGTTCTAGAAAGAATTAAAATGGGTGTTAGTGTATACGTGAAGAATACGCAAATCATATTTAGACCTTTATCTTGTCATTTGGTGTATGAAAACGATTTATCAAACTTTTTCTTTAAATTTAACGTGTTGAAACAATTTCTTGGAAGGAGAATCAACCTTTGATATTATTTGTATAAAATACAAAGCGACTCCTACTCATTTGGAAGTCTTTCACACTTGGACAATTCTAGATTTTATTAAGAAAGTCATATACATTTAGTTTGTAAAAAATATAAAATTATTTGTCCTCTTGGGTGGAATATATGTAATCATTTCAAACATCTTCCTTATCACTCAAACCTTTAAAGTCATAGATTGCATATTAAGTGTGTGGAAAAGTAAGTGAAAAGTCGTTTAAATGTGTGGAAAGTGATTAAAAATGAGATTAAAAAATGTGAATAAGTATTTTTATGATTTTTTTGTGCAAAAATATTTTTCAAATATGGCTAAAAGTTTGTAAAAAAATTAAAAATAAAAAATTTAAAAAAATATTTGTTTTAAGTGTGTAGAAAAGTACTTTAAATGTGTGGAAAGTGAATAAAAATGAGACTAATATATGTGTATAAACATTTTTATGATTTTTTTGTGCGAAAATATCTTTCAAATATGCCTAAAAGTTTGTAAAAAAATTGAAAAAAATATATAAAAAAATATTTGTTTTAAGTGTGTGGAAAAGTACTTTAACTATGTGACAAAATACTTTAAATGTCTGAAAAGTCCTTTAAATGTATAAAAAGTGAATAAAAATGTGAATAAACATTTTTATGATTTTTTTGAGCAAAAATATCTTTCAAATATGCCTAAAAATTCATAAAAAAATTGGAAAGAAAAAACATAAAAAAATATTTGTTTTAAGTGTGTGAAAAAGTACTTTAAATGTGTGAAAAATGTTTTAAATGTGTGGAAAATGAATAAATATGAGACTAAAAAATGTGAATATAAATTTTTATGATTTTTTTGTGCAAAAACATCCTTCAAATATATATAAAAGTACGTAAAAAAATTGGGAAAGAAAAACATAAAAAAAAAATTTGTTTTAAATGTGTGAAAAAGTACTTTAAATGTGTGGAAAGTGAGTAAAAATGAGACTAACAAATGTGAATATAAATTTTTATGATTGTTTTGTTCAAAGACATCCTTCAAATATGCCTAAAAGTTAGTAAAAAATTAGAAATAAAAAACATAAAAAAAATTTGTTTTAAGTGTGGAAAATTACTTTAAATGTGTGGAAAGTAAATAAAAATGAGACTAAAAACTGTGAATATAAATTTTTATGATTTTCTTGTGCAAGAACATCTTTCAAATATGGCTAAAAGTTGCTAAAAAATTGCAAAGAAAAAACATAAAAAAATATTTGTTTTAAGTATGTGAAAAAATACTTTAAATGTGTAAAAAATGAGACTAAAAATGTGAATATAAATTTTTATGATTTATTTGTGCAAAAAAATCCTTCAAATATGCATAAAAGTTGCTAAAAAAATTAGAAAAAAAAACATAAAAAAATATTTGATTTAAGTGTGTGGAAAAGTACTTTAAATATGTGAAAAGTAAATAAAAATGAGACTAAAAAATTTGAATATAAAATTTTATGATTTTTTTGTACAAAAACATTCTTCAAATATGCCTAAAAGTTCCTAAAAAAATTGAAAAAAAAAACATTTGTTTTAAATGTGTGGAAAAGTACTTTAAATGTGTGGAAAGTGAGAGAAAATGAAACTAAAAAATGGTAATATAAAATTTTATGATTTATTTGTGCAAAAACATCCTTCAAATATGCCTAAAGTTTGCTAAAAAAATTAGAAAGAAAAAACATAAAAAAAATTTGATTTATGTCTGTGGAAAAGTATTTTAAATATGTGGAAAGTAAATAAAAATGAGACTAAAAAATGTGAATATAAATTTTTATGATTTTTTTGTACAAAAACATTCTTCAAATATGCCTAAAAGTTCCTAAAAAATTTGGAAAAAAAAACATAAAAAAAAATTGTTTTAAATGTGTGGAAAAGTACTTTAAATGTGTGAAAAGTGATAAAAAAATGAAACTAAAAAATGGTAATATAAATTTTTATGATTTATTTGTGCAAAAAAATCCTTCAAATATGCCTAAAAGTTGCTAACAAAATTAGAAAGAAAAAACATAAAAAAATATTTGTTTTGAGTTCGTGAATAATTACTTTAAGTGTGTGAAAAAGTACTTTAAATTTGTGAAAATGTACTTTAAGTATGTGAAAAGTGAGTAGAAATGAGACTAAAAAATGTGAATATAAATTTTTATAATTTATTTGTGCAAAAATATCTTTCAAATATGCCTAAAAGTTGCTAAAAAAGTTTGGAACAAAAAAACAAAAAAAAAAAAAAATGTTGGTTTTGAGTGTGTGGAAAATAACCTTAAACTTGTGAAAATTGACTTTACAGGTGTGAAAATATTTTAAGTGTGTGGGCATCTGTGCTATCAATGTGAAAGTAAAATCAATTTGAGATTAAAATGCTTTTTCCATTGTCATCATTCACACAAATAAATCATTACATATTCACATTTTTAAGCCTCACTTACACACGCTTAAAATCGTTTTCCACACACTTAAAGTACACTTCTACATATTTAAAGTAATTTTTCACACACCTGCAATAATTTTCACACACGAAAATAAATAATTTTCTATGTCTTTTTTTTCCCATTTTTTTATATAAATATTTTTAAAAAACATAAAATGTATATGTTTTAAGTGTGTGAAGAAAAATTTTAACGGTGTATAAAATGACTTTAAAGTTGTAAAAAATTACTTTAAATGTGTAGATATGTATTTGAAAAATATAATTTTTCTATCTTAAGTTAAAACATAGTCTATATATATATATATGTATGTATATATACTATAATAGGAGGGCAAACTGACAACATAAATATTATATTAAATTATTGTAAAGGGAAGATAACTGAAAAAGTTGTATTAATAAAGGGAGGGGATATTTGCACTTCTCTTTTCTACAATTACACTTCGTCTATCTTTTTCTTTTAAAGAAAATGACAAGATGGTTTTTAAACTAATTAATACATCATCACTTATTTTATAATACCATAACTACCCTTTATACTATCTAGTTAAACTCTCTTTTACTTTCTTTAGTTTTTTCTTTTTGGGTCACATCAAAAGAAATAATTTTTTTTTACCTTTTTTACTTTGTTTAGTCCTTTTTGTTTTTTTTTGGTCTTGTCAAAATGGATAATTTATTCAACAAAAATAATTTTTTTTGCTTCTTCCAATACAGATAATTTCTTTTTTTGAACCTATCAAAAGATATAATTTATTGAATAACAATAACTTTTTTTTTTTGGGTACTCTTACTGTAGATCGTTTATTCAACAAAAATAAAATTTTTTATGTACTTTTTTTTTTGGGTCCTGTTAAGAGAAAATTTATTCAACAAGGACAACTATTTTTTGGATACTTTTTAATTTTTAATTCCTACCAAAAGAAATAATTTATTCAATAGAGATATTTTTTTATCTATTGTCAAAAGATATAATTTCTTTAACAGATATATATTTATATATATTTTGGTCTTGTAAAAAAAAATAATTTATTCAACATAGATAACTTTTTTTGGGCCTTGTAAAAAGAGAGAATTTTTTTTTTGATTAATTTTTTTATAGTATTTTTTTTGGATTCGATAAAAAAAATCAAAAACATTAAAGATAAGAGACAAATAGGAGGTCTGAAAGAGTAGTTTAGTATTTAAAAAAAAGTTAATCATTCACATTTGAAATGAAGGTCAGAAGTGACATTTTTCCTAAAATAAGAATACAAATATAAAAAATGAGAGTATGAATATCGCCTCCCTTAATAAAATATTAAAACGTTACACCGTTTTCAGAGTACCGAATGATAGATAAAAATTAAATGCGGAAGAAGATCGAACATACCTCCAGCCATAGTTTTAATTTGATGATACCTTCAGAAACACCCAAATACAAGTGAGTGGTAGTCCTTCTAGATGCTAGGATGACAGTACAGCAATACGGGAGTGTTTCCAAATGCAAGTGCGTGATAGTGCTTCCAGATGCAAATAGGATGACAATACGGCAGTACAGTAGTGTTACTGAAAACCTTCAACTTCAATATGCGATGTTGATGATAATATTGAACTTCAATATCCAGACCCAGACCCTGATGATAGTGTTGAATTTCAAACAGACTATGATTATAATATTGCAATATTTCTTGAAGCCTTCTAACCTCTCCAACCTGTATGTCTCAAAAGTGATGGAACACAGGCTTTCTGAAAATCATACGAGACTTTTATTGTTGTGAGATTGGGGACCCCAATATCTTCATTCACTGTATATACCTCTCCCATCAAGAGGCAGTTAACCAGAGAAAAGGGAACGGTTAATAAACCACCCATTAACACCATATAGCGTCTGTGGAGAAAGTTACGGTAACTGGATAGTTAAGAAACCACCCATAACACCATACAACGGTAACTGATGTGGCACATGGGCCACTAACAAAATAAAAAATCGTCTAACATTCTCCCACTTGGCACATGGGCCACATATTTCATGCTAGAAGACACTTTCTCCCACTTGGCCCACATCAAAATAAACTTAATGGGTGTTTAAACTTCTTATATATATACCCATAAATAACCCTTTTATTTGGTTAACATCACTATTCTCAATTAAGAGTAGTCAATGCACGAATCATGGCAGAAAATACTTTATATACAAGTATCCCCTTCCATGTATTACAATGTCATTTTCTATCTCTTAATGAGTGCTTTATATAGCATGTAATCCTTATGAATGAGCTACCAAATGCTCATTCGTGTCCAACATAATGTCCAAAAGGACCATCTATCATTCTCAAACTTTATGTATACTACCAAATGAAGACAGAAAATTATAAATTAATTAAGTGCTGCAATACACAATAGTTCAAAGATGACCAAATGCACATAACAATCAATAACACTTCATCTAAAAGAGACTAGACAGTCCCATATGCATTACATGATCTTTACACAACTTAGGTGGTAATGCTTTCGTCATAGGATCTGCTATCATCATCTCAGTGTTGATGTGCTCAATTATCACCACCTTATTATAAACACGTTCTCTGACAGCGAAGTACTTTATATCGATGTGTTTACTTCGACTGCCACTTTTATTATTCTTAGAAAAGAATACTGCAGCAGAATTGTCACAGAAAATCCTCATTGGCCTAGAAATAGAGTCAATAACTCTAAGCCCTGTAATGAAATTCCGTAACCATATAGCCTGTGATGTTGCCTCAAAACACGCTACAAACTCTGCCTCCATAGTTGAAGAAGCAGTTAAAGACTGCTTTGTACTTCTCCAAGATATTGCTCCTCCCGCTAGAAGGAACACATAACCTGATGTTGACTTTCTAGAGTCAACACAACCAGCAAAGTCTGAATCTGAATAACCAATCACCTCCAAATGATCAGATCGTCTATAGGTAAGCATGTACTCCTTAGTTCCTTGAAGATAACGTAACACTTTCTTTACAGCTCTCCAATGATCCATGCTTGGATTACTTTGATATCTACCTAACATGCCAACTGCAAATGCTATGTCTGGTCTAGTACAGACTTGGGCATACATCAAACTTCCAACTGCAGAGGCATAAGGAATATTTTTCATCTGTTCTCTTTCTAGATCATTTCTTGGACATTGATTTAGACTGAATTTGTCACCTTTGACAATAGGTGCTACACCCGATGCACAATTTTGCATTCTAAATCTCTCCAATACTTTGTTTATGTAGGCTTTCTGAGACAATCCTAATGTCCCTTGAGATCTGTCTCTATGAATCTCTATGCCAATGACATAAGAGGCTTCACCCATATCCTTCATATCAAAGTTTTGAGAGAGAAACCTTTTTGTTTCTTGTAGCAAACCTAAGTCATTACTGGAAAGTAGAATGTCATCCACATATAAGACTAAAAAAATGAATTTGCTCCCACTGATCTTGAGGTATATACAATGATCAACCGCATTCTCTTCAAATCCAAAAGAAGATATCACATTGTGAAACTTTATATACCATTGACGGGAAGCCTGTTTTAGTCCATATATGGATTTCTTTAGTCTACAAACCAAGTGACTTTCCTTATCTAAACCAAATCCTCCAAGTTGAGTCATGTAAACCTCTTCCTCTAAATCTCCATTGAGAAATGCCGTTTTCACATCCATTTGATGTAGCTCTAAATCAAAATGAGCTACTAATGCCATGATTATTCTAAATGAGTCCTTCTTTGAAACTGGAGAGAAGGTTTCATGGTAATCTATGCCTTCCTTTTGAGTAAATCCTTTGGCTACAAGTCTAGCTTTATATCTTTCTATATTACCATTTGAGTCCTTTTTGGTCTTATAGACCCATTTACAGCCAATGGCTTTGACTCCTTTAGGTAATTTAACAAGATCCCAAACTTCATTGCTAGCCATAGAATTCATCTCATCTTTCATAGCATCATACCAAAATGTAGATTTATCGCCACTCATGGCTTGTGAAAACGTAATTGGATCATTCTCAATATCAATGTCATAGTCAGATTCTTGTAAGTACACCAAATAATCTGAAGAAATTGCAATTTTTCTTTCTCTAGAGGATCTTCTTAATGGGATATCAATAGTCTCATTTTGAGATTGTTGAATATCACCCTCTATGGCAATCAGTTCTTCATTGAGTGGCAAGGTTTGAATTGGTTGTTCTTCCTCAATGATATTTTGTGGAACATCTTGAAAAACAACAAACTCAGATGTAATTGCAGGTGTAGGTACTGGATCCTGCATTTCCTCAAAGGTTAAACTTTGAGTTTGTGCACTCCCACTAATGCTGCCATCCTCAAGAAATTTTGCATTTCTTGCTTCAACTATTTTCATATTATGGGTAGGACAATAAAACTTATATCCCTTGGATCGATCTGCATAGCCAATGAAAAAATCACTAACTGTTCTTGGATCCAATTTTCTCTCTTGTGGATTATACAGTCTGACCTCAACTAGACAACCCCAAATGTGTACATGCCTTAAACTTGGTTTCCAACCATTCCACAACTCAAAAGGAGTTTTAGGAACTGCTTTAGTGGGAACCCTATTTAAGATGTATACAGCAGTTTTTAAGGTTTCACTCCACAAGAATAATGGGAGATTGGAGTTGCTAAGCATACTCCTTACCATATCCATTAAAGTACGATTCCTTCTTTCAGCTACACCGTTCTGATATGGTGAGCCAGGCATCGTATACTGTGCAACAATTCCATGTTCCTCAAGGAATTTTACAAATGGACCTGGCTTTTGTCCTGTTCCCGTGTACCTGCCATAGTACTCCCCACCTCTATCTGATCTCACAATCTTAATTACTTTATCTGTTTGTTTCTCTACTTCCACCTTATAGGCCTTAAAAGTATTTAATGCTTCAGCCTTCTCAAATAGAAGATAGAGATACATATATCGTGTGTGATCATCAATAAAGGTGATGAAGTATTTCTGACCATTTAGACATGGTGTAGGAAAAGGTCCACAAATATCAGTATGTATGATTTCTAAAGTGTTAGAACTCCTCCTGGCACCCTTCTTGGTTTTGTTGGTCTGTTTGCCCTTAATACAGTCCACACAAGTACCAAAGTCAGAGAAATCAAGAGTCTGGAGGACCCCTTCATTCACTAACCTCTTAAGTCTCTCTATGGAGATATGTCCCAATCTCCTATGCCACAACATAGAGGATGTTTCATTCATAATACTCCTCTTTATGCCAATACTTTCGGTTGTAGTAAAAAGATTAAAATCACAAACTGGATCTAGACATAGTTTATACAAACCACCATCTAGAAGACCAGTACCAACAATAACAGAGTTTTGAAACAAGGTTACAGAACGGTCACAAAAACTGAAAGAAAAACCCAAAGGTTCAAGTCTGGAAACAGAAATTAAGTTTCTAGAAAACGATGGAATATAAAAGGTCTTTTCCAAATTTAAAACAAAGCCAGTTTGTAAAACAAGTCTAAAGGTTCCAACAGCTTCCACATGTGAACGCATCTGGTTTCCTGAATAGATGCAACATTCACTTCCCATCGGATTCCTTTGGTTTAGAAAACCCTGCATAGTATTGGCAACATGGATTGTAGAACCAGAATTAATCCACCAAGTATTATTACTAACACAAACCATATTAGATTCATAACATACTAATGAGATGAGATTACCTTTCTTTTCAAGCCAAGCTTGAAACTTCTTGCATTCTCTTTTAAAATGTCCTGTCTTTTTGCAGAAAAAGCACCTGATGGCGTCTTTATTGCCAGATTTGATAACTGACAGCTTTTTATTCTTTTCATTGTTAGAAGAACTCTCCCCTTTATGCCAATTCTTCCCTTTTCCTTTTCCATGAGAGACTAGATGGACACTTTCTAGACCCTCCTGCTTCAACCTCCCTTCCTCTTGAACACACATGATCAGTAACTCATTAATTGACCATTTATCTTTATGTGTGTTATAAGAAATCTTAAATGGTCCAAATTGATGTGGAAGAGAGTTGAGTATGAAATGGACAAGAAAGGACTCTGTAATCTCAATCTCAAGAGACTTTAGTTGTGCTGCAATGTCTCTCATTCCCATAATGTGCTCACGCACTCCTGAAGTACCATTGTATTTCATGGATGACAATTCTTTCATTAGGGTACTAGCCAGAGCCTTATCGGAACTTGCAAATTGCTCCTCAATAAATTGAAGGTATTCCTTCACTTTAGTACTGTCTGGAATGGATCCCGAATACTTTTTCCCATATGAGACTTAATAAGCATCAAACTCAAGCGGTTGGATCGCTCCCACCGTTCATATGATGCTTTCTCACCTGGCGTACTAGTTTCAGTGGGAACAGGAGGTTCTTCCACACGGATAGCCAAATCAAGATCCATGCACCCTAACGTAAGGAGAATTTTCTCCTTCCAATCTTTATAATTGTCACCATTCAGAAACGGGATATGTGATGATTCCTTCGATAAATAGGTAGATGATATAGCTGCAAAAATTAATAAAGCATGCTTACTAACGTGTAATGAAAACAATAATATTTTGGAAATTCAACCCACGTTAAATGTTCTAGAAACAAATCATTGCATCATTGTAACCATCCTGTGGGTAAAAGCTACAACATACTATTGATTTGTAAAATATCCTTTATAACAGAATTATTAAATTTAAGATATTGAAATAGAAAACTCTATACCTGTGGGCATTTAGAATATTTCTAAAACAATATCTCTTCCATATATAATTCTATTGAAATTAACCTCATATATGTGACCTCCCTGTGGGGCCAAGTCATTGTCCCAATGGTTAATTTTAAACTTTAATGTCATTTACATTTTTCAAGATTCACGATGCTTTGGCTACTCTAGAATCAGGCAAAATGTATTAACTTTATAATGACAGTATTAACATGTACTAAAACATTACCCATATATATATATATATATATATATATATATATATACAACATATAACATCTATGGTATTACAGACAGTGAGCGTGTACAATTACTTTACTACAATATCATACATATTTTAGAGAGATCATGAATATCTATTCTAGAAAATCATATTCTTGTCATGTAGAATCAATAAACACATATAATATATTTTGGCATGTCAATAATATGACTTTAAATCATGTAAAGAAGTATCAGAAACTTCATACGCTTTTCACATTTTAGGCATATTTATAACATCATATCAATTCAAATCAAAAACAAAACTGGAGTATTTTAAGGCTCTGATACCAAATGATAGATAAAAATTAAATGCGGAAGAAGATCGAACATACCTCCAGCCATAGTTTTAATTTGATGATACCTTCAGAAACACCCAAATACAAGTGAGTGGTAGTCCTTCTAGATGCTAGGATGACAGTACAGCAATACGGGAGTATTTCCAAATGCAAGTGCGTGATAGTGCTTCCAGATGCAAATAGGATGACAATACGGCAGTACAGTAGTGTTACTGAAAACCTTCAACTTCAATATGCGATGTTGATGATAATATTGAACTTCAATATCCAGACCCAGACACTGATGATAGTGTTGAATTTCAAACAGACTATGATTATAATATTGCAATATTTCTTGAAGCCTTCTAACCTCTCCAATCTGTATGTCTCAAAAGTGATGGAACACAGGCTTTCTGAAAATCATACGAGACTTTTATTGTTGTGAGATTGGGGACCCCAATATCTTCATTCACTGTATATACCTCTCCCATCAAGAGGCAGTTAACCAGAGAAAAGGGAACGGTTAATAAACCACCCATTAACACCATATAGCGTCTGTGGAGAAAGTTACGGTAATAGATACACCAGTACCCGATTAGGCAGATGATAGTCTTCCATACAGACACACCCATACAATTATTATATATTATATCAATTTACTTCACATACGCAACTGTCCTCCGCAGGTTCACAAAGTACCTCCAAAAATTTTTAAAATGTCTATATTAATATATATTAATATATTATTACCAATATAATACTAGTAAACTAGAAGTATAATATAATAGAAGTCCACTACTAATAAAATATAATATTCTCATATATATATATATGAATATATATTAATATATTATTATACTAATTCCTCAACTCATGCTTCACGGCTTCTCTGTGTCCACATTCTTTTTTTTGGTAAGTTTCCCACGATCACTATCTCACGCGGCTGGTTGTTAAAAAAAATAAAAAATAAAAGAGGATCCCATATGCTATCTTTGTCATACAGAAAAACCTTCAGCCTTCTGCTTTCACTGATATGTCAAGTTGTCAACAAAAGTTAAAAGATGCATAATAAGTTTAAATATGTAAGTTACTCTCCATTAAAAAATCACTTTGTCATTCTTTAAAGTTCTAAACTTTTTTTTTTTTTTTTAATTTTCAGTACTCATCTATCAGTTATGTGGCAGTTTTTACTTGACTGTTAGTTTGATGATATTACTTCATGACTTTAATCTTTGAAAATAATAATAGATTAATTGTTTGATTGGAAGTTTTTTTAATTTTGACTTAATAGATTGTGTATATGTGATACTTCTTATATCTTATAAATATTATATATATCGTATATGTACATTTACTCATATACATTTATACAATACATGTATATTATATATATTTTTGTATATATACATATGAGCTAACATTAAAACTGATGTAAAAAAAAAAAATTTGGCCTCCCAACTCTAGAATCTTGGCTCCGCCCTTGAACACAAGAAACTTGTTGGTAAAATTTGTCGTCAACGACCACAAGAAACTTGCCGGAAATTGCAGCGGCAACACGTGTGACTAAGAGAGAGAGAGAGAGAGAGCCAATAAATCCAAATTTCAAAAAGTGAAGGCAAAGATATATTTGAATTATATATATAAATACTGTTGGTATTATATATGTAATATATATTTAGAAAGAGAGTTAATAGATTTAAGTGGTTGATTTTAGTGTTGGGGAAGTTTCAGCCAAGAGATAAGAGAGATTTATTAGGTACAATAAGAGAGAGAACTCAGAATGAAAAAAAGGTCATTAGGGTTACAAGAGTAAAGAGGTAAATGTATTAAATCTGAGGGGTAATATCATACTTTCACAAAAAAAATACTATAAGAGGTTAACGGTGTTATCTCTTACTATTAATTTAGCAATACCTCAATATATCTTTGACCCAATCAAAGTCCCTTTCCGTGGCTGAGTATTTTAAACACCGAAGTATTGTTTTTACTTCTGTATTTGTCTTGCTGATCAAGTATTGCGATCTACTGTTTTGTATCTATCTTTCTTGTTTCCATGTTGACTTTTGATCTGATATTCCAAAGTCCAGTTTAGTTGAAGTTCTAGAAAGAATTAAAGTGGGTGTTAGTGTATACGTGAAGAATACGCAAATCATATTTAGACCTTTATCTTGTTATTTAGTGTATGAAAATGATTTATCAAACTTTTTCTTTAAATTTAACGTGTTGAAACAATTTCTCAGAAGGAGAATCAATCTTTGATACTATTATTTGTATAAAATACAAAGCGACTCCTACTCCTTTGGAACTCTTTCACACTTGGACAACAATTGGAGATTTTACTAAGAAAATCATATGCATTTAGTTTGTAAAGAAAATATATAAAATTATTTGTTCTCTCGGGTGGAATATATGTAATCAATTCAAACATCTTTCTTATCACTCAAACCTTTGAAGTCATAGATTGCATATATAATATTCAGACATCTTCAGTTTCATTGGACAAAAAATCACAATGACGAATACCTTTTTACCACTACTTCTAATGTTTCATTTGTAAGATATTGAAGCACTTTTATTTTATTCTCTTTGGAAGTGGAGGCTCTAAGCCACCGAGTCTGAAACATCCAATAATAAGCCACGGAGTGGAGGCTCCAATACACACTCTCCTCTCTCTCTATTAAAATATTTAAAGCATGATTAAAAAAACTTTAATAATGTAAAACCAAGAAGAAGAGTTTATATATATATATATATATCTCAATGTGTGTGTATGTATCTATTGTTTCTCTCCAACTATTCCCATTGTTTCAGATTGGAACATCCTGAGTTAATCCAATATGGCTCAGTTGGTGGGTGATGATGAGATAGAGTCACTGAGAATCGAACTGACGGAGATAGGAAGAAGTCTCAGATCATCATTTCGGCGTCAAGCCTCTAGTTTGCGAAGCAATTCCGATCTGACTCGTCTGAGTTCTGTAAATGGTGATGAGGTTGATGATGAATGCGCATTACGATGGTCTGAGATTGATAGATTACCCACTGTTGGACGGTTGAGATCGTCTCTGTTTGATCATGAATGTGATGAAAATGGGGTTCAAGGAAAAAGGGTGATTGATGTCACCAAGCTTGGTGCTCTTGAACGCCATATGTTCATTGAAAAGCTTATCAAACACATCGAGAATGACAATCTTCGCTTGTTGCGCAAACTCAGAAAAAGAATAGAAAGGTAAGTGTTATCTTCCTTTTAATACCCAATACAGAAATTGACTTTATATATATATCTATATATATATATATTATGTTTATGTGAACTTACATAAGAATCTTGAAGTGCATATATACCTGGATACCATTTAGTGGCATTGATGCTTCAAGTTCTCTGTCAATGAAGTTCAAGAGACTTGTTGCAGTACAATCGATCAAACTGTTAATTGTTACTTATTTTTTTTACTACTCATATGTGCTGATGGTTCCCTGTTTCATCTCTAAATGGGTTAAATTTTCTCTACACACATAATCTACCATCAATTTCACTATTCAATGATTTATAAATGGGTTAAAGAAATAAACTTTTAACTTTTTCTTGTAGAGTTGGTGTGAATTTGCCCACTGTGGAGGTGAGATATAAAAATCTACATGTGGAAGCAGAGTGTGAGGTAGTTCATGGCAAGCCCCTTCCTACCTTATGGAATTCTCTCAAAGGCATGATTTTTGTAAGTCTCTTCATTTTCTTGAAGTAACTTTAGAGCTTAATCAATAATTGTATTTATGTATGCTCTGGGATGGGACATTTATTACTTGGCAGAGCATTTGAGTTCGAGGAGTGCTAGCGTGTGAAAATCAATCCCAAAAATTAAATGCTTTCGTGTTACCCTTCTAGTTCTAAAGTATTTACACTGGTGTCATCAACAAAAAATAAAATTATAAACATATAAAGTATTAAAATATTTTTATTAATACTTCTAAATATTTTTAATAATCTATATATACTTATTATAATCATTTCCTAGATAAGTTTTAAAATTTTGTAATTATGGTTAATTGAATTAAATAACATATTTTTAAAGTATTAAAATATATTTTTTAAATTTTCCTGCTTTTAAATATTTTAAATAATCTATATACTTATTATAATCATTTCCTATATAATTTTTAAAATTTTGTAATTATGGTTAATTGAATTAAAGAACATATTTTTCTTTTACACACTTCTAATATTTTTCTTTTACAAATAGTTTTATTTGTTTGTTGATGGTACCAATGTAAATACTTTAGAGTTAGAGGAGTATATTGATTGATGAAAAAGTAGGACATTTATTACATGAAAACATTTAATTTTTGTAATTGATTTCCATTAATTGTGCAAGAACACTTGCTTGAGGGACTGTGCCTAACACTCCTCTTTAAGTTCAGGTTAGGGTTTTAATTTATACGAGTTGGTTCCAGGCTGACCTCACTACACTGCCTGCCAACCAAAATCAAACCTGATTCTTGTTTATCAATTAATTTTGACTGTTAAAATTCTTTTTGTTGTTTCCGAAAAATTTGAAACTTCAAATGTGTTAGCAGGTTGATAATAAATGAATCAGTTTCGGTCAGTACAAATTTTTAGACCAACTCAAACATAAGCAACCATTACGAATACGATATTGAGATCTTTTCCCTTTTTGTGACTGGTTTCTAAGGTCACTTCCAGCTTTAGGCCTTTTATTAGTTAGTCTTAGTTAGTCCCGGTAAATGCTTTCGTGTTACCCTTCTAGTTCTAAAGTATTTACACTGGTGCCATCAACAAAAAAATAAAATTATAAACATATAAAGTATTAAAATATTTTTATTAATACTTCTAAATATTTTTAATAATCTATATATACTTATTATAGTCATTTCCTAGATAATTTTTAAAATTTTGTAATTATGGTTAATTGAATTAAATAACATATTTTTAAAGTATTAAAATATATTTTTTAAATTTTCCTGCTTTTAAATATTTTAAATAATCTATATACTTATTATAATCATTTCCTATATAATTTTTAAAATTTTGTAATTATGGTTAATTGAATTAAAGAACATATTTTTCTTTTACATACTTATAATATTTTGCTTTTACAAATAGTTTTATTTTTTTGTTGATGGTATCAATGTAAATACTTTAGAGTTAGAGGAGTATATTGATTGATGAAAAAGTAGGACATTTATTACAAAAAAACATTTAATTTTTGTAATTGATTTCTACCAATTGTGCAAGAACACTTGCTTAAGCGACTGTGCCTAGCACTCCTCTTTGAGTTCAGGTTAGGGTTTTAATTTATGCGAGTTGATTCCAGGCTGAGCTCACTACACTACCTGCCAACCAAAATCAAACCTGATTCCTGTTTATCAATTAATCTTGACTGTTTGTTAAAATTCTTTTTGTTGTTTCCGAAAAATTTGAAACTTCAAATGTGTTGGCAGATTGATAATAAATGAATCAGTTTCGGTCAGTACAAATTTTTAGACAACTCAAACATAAGCAACCAATACGAATACGATATTGAGATCTTTTCCCAATCTTTTCCCTTTTTGTGACTGGTTTCTAAGGTCACTTCCAGCTCTAGGCCTTTCATTAGTTAGTCCTGGTAAAACCCCCCCAGGTGGCTTGTGGATTTTGTGTATGCTTGCATGGTCTAACATATATTGCCATTTGAGATTAAAGGGGGGTAGTATTTTGAGCCAAATATTAGGTGGTTTCTGTGTTTGTATGTTGGAAGTCTAACATTTGTTGTATAATCAATCACTTTCCCATAAGGGAAATATGATCCAATATCCTTAGTCTCACTTGCTGTTTGGTTGCAATTTTGATCAGCGAATCAATGTTACATATGCATTATATCCAAATGCAACCTTTAGTTTGATTCTGCTTATAAATTTCTAATGATTTGTACATTTTGTTTAACAGGGCTTTGCCAAGCTGCCTGGTTTAAAGTCGCAAGATGCCAAGATAAACATCATCAATGATGTCAGTGGCATCATAAAGCCTGGAAGGTGGGTAATCAGAGCTTTTCTTAATTAACTCAATTAAATGTTATTTCAACTGTGTGAGATTGCCTCATTGCCACTTTGCATAATGTAAGGTACCTAATTTTTTTTCTTCTAATTGTAGGCCATCATGTCCCTTCTTACAGCCTCCGCTTATGATTTTTTTCCCTGTTTTCTTGTTATCATCTTTAACTTGATTCAAAATACTTCATATACCAGTGAACGATTTTTAATTGGTTTCTGTGGCATATCACCAATCCTTGCAGCAAGCTATTCCCACCGTGTTGTTACTGAAAATTATTTCCAACTTCTAATGAATGCATTTATTTTAGTAGAATTTTAGAATGGCTTACTCAATTGAGGAGCATGTATCTATATTTATATATATTGAGAAAATTACATGGAAGGAAAGAAATAAAATTAAATAAAGAAAAAACTGAGAGTCAAACCAATACCTTAATTATAGGATCGTAATTGATGCGATCCTATAATTATGCATTGGGTAAAATATGATCTCCAACAATCTTCTATATTGGGTAAAATATAATCTCCAACACTCCCTCTCAAGCTGGAGCGAAGATGTTAATCCAATCGAGTTTGACTATGAAGGACTTCAAAACTGATGGACCAACAGACTTGGTGAACATATATGTTGTCTGTTCTGAAGACGAAACAAATGAAAGAGTAATAATACCAGCTCGAACTTTCTCTCGAATAAAGTGGATATCCACTTCAATGTGTTTCATTCTTTCATGGATAATTAAATTAGAAGCAAGCATTATGCAGACTTGTTATCACAGAACAAGTTAGAAAAATCCATCTATGTAAATCCCAACTTAGCAAGCATGGATCGAATCCAGAGAAGCTCACATATGCCTTGTGCCATAGCACAATATTCTGCTTCAGTAGAGGACTGGGAAACAATAGCTCGTTTCTTCCTTTTTCATGATAAAAGGTGTTTACCATAGAAAGTACAGAAGTCAGAAGTAGATCGTCTATCCGTCTTAGACCCAACATAGTCGGCATTTGTAAAATAGGAGATTCCAGACTTGTTACCTGAAGCATAGAATAATCCAACGTCTAGGCATGCCTTGAGGTACCGTAGAATGTGATAGACATCATCCAGATGAGCTGTCTGCGGAGCATGCATAAATTGACTCACAATACTAACTGCAAAAGCTAAATCTGGTCTAGTGTTGATCAAATATATGAGGCGGCCTACCAAGCGTTGATATGAAGTAGGATCATCCAATAAATCCCTCGACTCTGTAGAGAGCTTCTGATTTGGATCCATTGGAGAGGAGGCCGGTCTGCATCCTAGCATTCCTGTATCTATTAAAAGATCCAAAGTATACTTCCTTTGGAATAGAGATATCTCATTGCGGGATCTGGCAACCTTTATTCTAAGGAAGTAACGGAGAAGACCCAAATCCTTAACATCAAAGAAGCATCCAAGATCCTTCTTAACCTGAGCAATACTGGTTGAGTCATCTCCAGTGATGATAATATCTTCAACATACACAGAGAGAATAATATACCATCCATCAAATTGTCGACGAACGAAGCATGTGTGGTCAGAGTGATAACGCACGAAGCCTATAGATTTTTACATCAATAAATCAACTGAACCATGCCCGAGGAGATAGTTTCAACCCATAAAGAGATTTTCAAAGACGACAAACCTTCCCAGCATATTCCCCATCAGCCCGAAATCCCGAAGGTGGATCCATATAAATAGTCTCAAGCAAGTCACCATTTAAAAAGACATTCTTGACATTGAGTTGGTGAAGAGGCCGAGAATGGGAAACTGCTAGTGACATAAGGAGGCGGACCGTAGTCAACTTCGCCACAGGGCAAAAATAGCACTGAAATCCTTCATTGGAACCTAAGTGAATCCTTTAACAACCAGGTGAGCTTTGTATCGATCAATAGAACCATCAGGTAAATATTTCAGGCTAAAAACCCACTTACAAGCCACCATTTTTTTACCAGAAGGAAAAGGCACAAGATCCCATATGTGATTGTGCTGAAGAGCATCCATTTCTGCCCGCATAGTAGTGACCCACTTGGATGCTGAAACGCCTCAAAGATAGAGCGGGGAATGGAAATTGAATCAAGTTTTCCCAAGAATGTCTAATAAGAATCTGAAAGAGAATCATAAGAAACAAACTGGGCGATAGGATGGTGAGTGTTGTTAGAGAAATCATACCAATTGGGAGGTTTACGGTTACGAGAGGGATAACGAGAAGTAATAGTATAATCAGGAATAGGAGTGAGAAAAACTTATCAAAAAAAAAAAAGGAATAGGAGTGAGAAAAGAAGGTATACCTGAATCCAAGGGAGCTTTTGGCAGAGGAGTCTGAGGACGAGGGTGCCTAAAGTAAACCCGTAGGGGAGGAGGAACAGAGGTAGGTGACGTCAGTTCCAGCGGAGACTCAAAGATGGGTAGAGGATAAAAAATGGACAGGAAGAGGTTCCTGCACAGGAGCAGACTGACCAAAAAATGAAAGTTCTTTAAAAAAAATTAACATCCAATGAGTGATACATATGTGTAGACACAAGATCATAACAACGATACCCTTTAGACATAGCATAGTATCTTAAAAAGACACAACGAATGACCTTTTCATCCAATTTGGTGCGAGTAGGATTACAATTTTGGATAAAGCAAGTACAACCAAACACCCTAAAAAGAATAGAAAAGAGAGCACGATCGGGCTGAAGAACTTAGAGGGGAGCTTTACCAGATAAGACTCGAATAGGAGTGCGATTGATCAAGTATGTGGTAGTTAGGACAGCCATGTGTCAAAAATATTTAGTAACCACCATACTACGTAAAAGGCATCGAACAACAGACATAATATGACGGTTCCTGTGTTCCGCCACACCATTCTGTTCGGGAGTGTATGGAAAAGTGAGTTAACGTAAAATGCCCTATTGATTTAACTGGGAGCGAAAGTCATTGGAAATATATTCTCGACTATTATCAGATCAAATATTTCGAACAATGACAATGAATTGAGTTTGAATCATTTTTAAAAATTGAGAAAATAAATAAAATACTTCCAATTTTTTCTTAAGAAGATAAACCCAAGTACATCTAAAATAATCATCAATAAATGTCACATAAGATCGATAACCAGATAAGGCAGTGACCGGAGAGGGTCCCATACATCAGAATGAATTAAATCAAATGGGGCAGGTGCACAATGCATGCGAGGAATGTAACTAGTACGAATATGTTTTGATAATTCACAAACCACATACTGAAGGTTACGAGTCATACAAGCCTTTATTAACGAGGGAAATAACTTGCATAAAGACTAAAAATTTGCATGTCCCAAATGGGCATGCCATAAAGACAATGTTTTGAAAGAGAAAACATAAGACTGAGACTCAGGTAACATAGTGGCTTGAAGAACAGATGCATTAGGTGGTAAAGTTGGAGGATCTCCAAAGTAGTACAACCCATCGTGTTCATATCCCTTGCCAAAAATCCTCCTCGTACTTAGGTTCTGTAACAGACAGCGGTCATGTAAGAAAATGATAGTACAATTAAAATTCTTTACAAGTCTACTAACAGATAAAAGGTTGAATGTAAAATGTGGGACGTGGAGAACAGAGGATAGAGTAATGTGGGGAGTCTGAGACACAGTTCCTTTACTATGTATCTGTGAGGTGGATCCATCAGCGAGACTAACCAACTGATGAATAGAAGTGACTGGAGAGGAAAACACTGATAACTCACCAGTTATATGATCATTGGCTATAGAATCTAGAACCTAGGTAGTTGTCCCAATCCTAACATAGAAAGTAGAAGGAGTACCTGTAGCAATTGTGGTAGTAGGAGTCGTACTAGTACCAGAAGGGCGCTGGAGAAGAGATCTTAGCTGGCTTTGAAAAAGATTAATTTGTGACTGAAGCTGGCTCACGTTTATCAGATGAGGGGCTGGTCTAGAAGTAGTCTTAGCAATAGCGACAGAGCGAGAAGATCCTTCGGTTCTATTCCTCAAAAATTTCTGTTTGAACTCGGGATCAAGTTTAAAGCAACGGGCTTTAAGATGACCAGTTATCCCACAATGACTCAATATCAAAGTGTTCCCAGCAGGACGGGAGCCAAAGTGAGCAGCAAAATCCATCTGATCAGGAACAGTTGCTGACTCAGGGGCATGAGCAGGAGGAAAAAGCATCTGAAGTAAGTGAAGTCTACACTCATCACTCTTAAGTATAGCAAATGCCTAATACAGAGATGGCATAGGTGATGTGTTGAGGATCTGAGCACGAAGAGACTCGAACTCAGGCTGCAATCCCATCAAGAACTGGTACGTGTGCTGACGGTTAAGTCGCTTGAACACTATAGCCGTCGCCTCTATAGAAAACTCACTCAAGAGTTCATATTGGGCCAACTCTTACCAGCTGCTAGTCTGTAAATTTCTAAAACAATCGACTACTGATAATTACAAGGTAGCCTGAGAATCCCGGGAGATTTCTCGGTAAAGCTCAAAAATTCTCGCTTCATTGCGAGCATGAGCATACAACTGTGTCAAAGCACTCCAACACCCATAGACAGTATCATGGAACATGAATATATTGTATATCCTAGGTTCCATAGAATTAAATAGCCAACCAAGAATAGTATCCATATCCTATTGGGCAAATTTGGAATCTCCCACATCAAGTTTTTTCTCGGTGCCTAGGATCCAACCTGTCTTTCCTTTTCCACCTAAGTACAGACGGAATGATCGAGACCACGAAGCAAAGTTTGTACCATTTAATAGTACACTAGTCACACACTGAGCAAGTGTATGTTGTGCAGGAATGATATCAACAAATTTTGCACTAGAATCTCCCATAACAAATAATAGGACTTCATAATAAACAGAAGAAGATTATCACAAAATCAGTCCACAAATAAATATCCGGAGAGTAGTTTACAAATCTGTTGGAGAAAAAAAATCGGCAAAGAATGATCATAAAAGATGTTGTTGAACACACCGGCAGCCCAACAAAGTTGAAATTCTCAAAAGACTCTTAGTTCATAGAGTGAACTAAGGGAATGCCCCTAAACAGGGGTCAAAAAGAGGGCTAAAACCCTCCCCTTTCTCTGTAGTTGGCTGCAACTGGAAGAAAGAGAAGAGAAGGGTTGCGTCGAGAGAGAGAGAGAGGACTGGGGGTTTGCGTTGAGAGAGGGAGAAGGGGTGGGAGGCTGCACCAAGAAAGGAAGAGAGAAAGGGTCGCAGAGATGCAATGGGGCTGAAGAGGCTACAGTGGCTCTGATACCAAGTAGAATTTTAGAATGACTTACTCAATTGAGGAGTCTGCATCTATATTTATATACATCGAGAATATTACATGGAAGGAAAGAAATAAAATCAAATAAAGAAAAAACTAAAAGTCAAACGAATACCTTAATTATAAGATCGTAAAATATGATCTCCAACAATCTTTTATAGGGTAAAATATAATCTCCATCAATTTTCAATTCTTTACTTTACTGTCTTCTCACTATCTTAACTAAACATCCTTATTTTAGTGATGCTTGTTAAGAAAGAAACTGTTCTTTGACTGACCACAATCTTGCACCACAAAATATGACTGGCCTGATGGTCAGTAACGTATTCTCTTTAAATTGGATAATCATTTTCTAATCACATAGATTCAGGAAGTTCAGAGCTTTTTAGGTGATTGGGTCAATTTTAACTCCTTTATCCCGATCACTAAGAACTATTTATGCTTTATGTGACAATACTTATTTTTATCTTTAAATTGGAATGTCTGCTGTTCTTCGGTCCATCCTTCCCCTTCTCTAAATGAGAAATTATATTCAGTTGAATGATTTTAGTTACTGTTGGACATTTTAATAATTTAGCTCAATATATTTTATACTTCAGTATGGTTCAGTTCATCCTTCAAATTTGCATATTTGAGGAGTTTAACTCATCTCAAATTCTCTATCAAAGTTCGCTATGCTATAGAACTACCATTTTGGTTCATTTTTGTGTACAAGTAGACGTTTGCCTTGAAATGTTTCCTATTTGTTTGTTTTGTTTCTGGGAGGAAAGATTATTGTTCTTGAAGATCTATAAGCAAGAAAAATGGAATCCATTTCATCAAGTTTTTCTTGGCAGAGTTTCTGGTATTTTATTAGTTATTTATGCATTATTTTATTTATTTATTTTGCAGAATGACTCTACTGCTTGGTCCTCCTGGTTGTGGGAAGACATCTGTACTGAAAGCACTTTCAGGAAATCTAGACAAATCTCTCAAGGTTTCTCCAGCTTTTTATGCTTCATCTTCTTATAACTTTGTGAAAGATCTATACATCTAATACAAACATTACTCTAAATCAGATAATGATACTACAAAATAAGTTATAGAGTAAATCTGCACAATTGAAAACACAAAATAAGCTCAAAGGGTATTGTTTAGACCTTTAAAACTTACATTTTTCTATGTTCTAGTTGCTACTTTTTTCTTGTAAAAGAAATTGGATTCAGCTGTCTCTGTCTTGCATATGCTCCCAAGCATCTGACATGCAAATTGTGCTAAAAATGAGTCATTTATTCTTGATTCCAGTGCTAGAGAAGTTGTCTCTTCTATATCTATCTATATATATATATATATATGTATTCATGTTTTTTGATCGAAAGGTACTTTTCTTGTAAAAATTGGATTTTGTTGCTTCCGGTATGTATACTCACAAGCACTGACCAAATCTTGGAAGTGACAATAAATTGCCCACTAGTTACCTTCTGGAAGAATTTAAGGTAGAAAAGATAACCACTCTAATGCGATCGAATACTTTACTACAGTTCTTGTAGTGGGAGTATAAGTAAGTGTTATACATTTTTTTTTTTGTGTAATTAAACATTATACATAATTTAAATGGAATCTCAATTTTTCTTTAGATCAGTCTTTGAAAGCTACTTTGTTATGTACTTCCTACTCTTTAACATGGTTCTTGTCTGTGCTTTCTAACAGGTTACCGGGGAAGTTTCTTACAATGGATACAAACTGGAAGAGTTTGTGCCCCAGAAAACGTCTGCTTATATAAGCCAGAATGACCTACACATCCCTGAGATTACTGTTAGAGAAACACTTGATTTTTCAGCCCGCTGCCAGGGTGTTGGAAGCAGAGAAGGTATGTTTTGATAAGCGCAAAACTAAGATAGTTTTAGTTGTGCACACCTTATTAAGGTATGCTAGTAATGGTAATAAACTAACTTGTTTTCTGCTTGTAAAGAGATTATGATTGAGGTCAGCAGAAGGGAGAAGCAGGCTGGAATTGTTCCAGATCCAGACATAGATACTTATATGAAGGTACTTTTAGAATCTCTGATCTTCTTCCTTTCCTTGTTTGTGGAGTTGCCTTTATGTTTCATGAGGGATAGAATCTGCCATAGTCTGGAATATTTGTTGTTTGTTGGAAATCATTATTAGAATTTATTCATTTGTATTTGTGGCATAGTGCTGAATGATGATCACAAGTTTGGCTATGTATGGAAAAAAGACTGCTTTGAATGACATGCTTTTTTTGTTATCTGCTTACAAGAAGCTTGAAATCAACTTCCACCCAAGTTTCTTTAATTAAAATTTCCAACTAAAGTGATGGAATATTGGACTATTTCAGAAAAAAAAGGGTTTTGATGAAAACTTGCAAGCTACTCAACCGAAAAAAAGGAATTGCAAGTCGAATCATCTACAAGAGAACCTTATCTTGATTCTTCTATCAGCACAAACAGAACAGGAGCAACAGATATAGCGTAAATATGTCCTCCATAATATTCTAATTAGGAGTTAATTACATACTGAATGAGAAAAGAAGCTTGAGTTTATGAAAGTAATGGTGTGGATGTCACTCTATTGACATTATATTTATTCCTTGTACATGCTTCATAAATCTACATGATTCTGTTGATGGGAACTTGTTCAATTGGTGCATGCCAAAATTTTATGATATGAATCAAAGAATAATTCTGATCTCCAATTGAGTATTTGGTTTTGGACTTTACTAACCCATGAAATATTTAAGCTTGGTTAAGATATTTTGGTGTATCTAAGCATAATTTGTTGCATTAATAGTGACGGTGCATCTAAATCACTGCCATTTGTTAGATGCCAGCACGGGAATGGGCTTCATTTCGATTTTTTTTTTGGGAATTTAATTGGTCAGATAAATCCAATCCTCAAGACATGTGCCACATTAGTGGCTTTGAGTGCTTGATGCTAGTTAATGTAAATCACTCTGTAGCACCAGTAAAGTTATTTATAACATTACTGGTATGCAGTTGGTGAGCATATGTATTGTGATTTTATAACTATCCTCTGTTTCAACAGGCAATTACAGTTGAAGGACTAAAGAGAACCCTTCAGACAGACTACATTTTAAAAGTAACTCTCTTTTAGCATAAATGATACTGAGTTTCTTCTTTGTATGACATATATGGACAAATGCTATATTCTTGATGATTTTCCCATTGTTGCCATGATTTCTCAGATTCTTGGACTTGATATATGTGCTGACACACTGGTGGGAGATGCCATGAGAAGAGGTATCTCTGGTGGTCAAAAGAAAAGATTAACTACAGGTATTCTGAATGCATAAGTTTTACAGATTAGCAGATAGTACTACTCATCCACTACATCATATCTGCCAGTCTTTTGATTCCAAGAACTTGAACTGAATATATATATATACGCATTTTGTTATTTATATATTCTTGAAGAATCAGTTTTATTGGTTTTTTTCAGGGGAGATGATTGTAGGTCCCACAAAAGCTTTGTTTATGGATGAAATATCAAATGGCTTAGACAGTTCCACCACATATCAGATTGTTGCCTGCCTCCAACAGCTGGCACATATCACAGATGCTACTATACTTGTGTCACTTCTTCAGCCAGCACCAGAAACCTTTGAACTATTTGATGACATTATATTGATGGCAGAAGGAAAGATTGTGTATCATGGATATCGTAGTCATGTTTTAGAATTTTTTGATGATTGCGGGTTTAGGTGTCCTGAAAGGAAAGGGGTAGCTGACTTTCTCCAGGAAGTAAGTTCATCATAGCTCATTTTAGTTTCTGTTCTGTGCTCTTATATCTTCGATCGAGATGGTAAAACTTAACATATTAATATCCTGGTAGGTTATATCAAGGAAAGATCAAGCACAGTATTGGCACCGGACTGAACAAACTCACAGCTATATTTCTGTCGATATGATCTCTAGGAAATTCAAGGAATCTTCTTTTGGGAAGAAGCTAGACGAGGAGCTCTCCAAGCCATTCATGAAGTCTGAAAGCCATAAGGATGCGATTTCCTTTAGTGTGTTTTCTCTTTCTAAATGGGCACTCTTTAGAGCATGCATGTCAAGGGAATTTCTTCTCATGAGGAGGAATTCTTTTGTGTATGTATTCAAATCAATTCAGGTTGTGATCAGTACTTTTTTTTTTACTACTTCCAAACCCCCACTCCGCGAAAATACATGCTTTATTCAGTCATGGTCTATTAATCTTAAATTGTTGATCTTATGCGAGTTCTGTGTTTAAGCCCTTTGATATTAGAAGAATGTCTTCTTTGCAGCTTGTCATACTCGCATCTATCACGATGACTGTCTTTTTGCGAACTCGGATGAGCATTGATGTTGCTCATGCAAACTATTATATGGGTGCTCTGTTCTATGCTCTCCTCCTTCTTCTAGTTGATGGATTCCCAGAGTTGTCAATGACCGTTGCAAGACTTGCAGTATTCCACAAACAAAAACAGTTGTACTTCTACCCAGCTTGGGCCTACGCAATTCCAGCCACCATTCTCAAGGTTCCTCTTTCATTGTTGGAAGCTCTAGTTTGGACATCTCTAACTTATTATGTCATTGGATACAGTCCTGAGGCTGGCAGGTGAGTGTCACATGACAAGGCTTTAACTTTATTGTTCCTTGTATATTTATGTTTGCAACACTATTTCACATTCCGTTATCATCCCATCAACAGCAAGCTTCTCTTGTACCCTTAAATAGAGGCACACACATTTTTGAACGAACTGGAAATCTTAGATCAACTTCTAACATTGGCTGTGCTTCTAGGTTTTTCCGCCAGTTCATTCTACTTTTTGCTATGCACTTCACATCATTATCCATGTTCCGTTTCTTGGCATCAGTCTGCCAGACAGTGGTTGCTTCTACAACAGCTGGTAGTTTGTCGATATTATTTGTCTTACTATTTGGTGGCTTCATTATTCCAAAACGTAAGTTTTCAATAACTCCTTCCAATTTCATTTAAGGATAATGACCTAAAGATTGAACTTAAGCTGTGTTGTTGGTTGCAGCCTCTATGCCAGGATGGTTAAAGTGGGGTTTCTGGGTTTCCCCATTAACATATGGTGAAATAGGCCTTGCTGTAAATGAATTTCGTGCTCCACGATGGCAAAAGGTGAGTGTCTAAACGGTTGGCCATTGCTCGGTCTGAGAAAATACATGTTGAAAGCCAACTACTTTGGTCAAACATACCACCCTTTTCAATGATTTATCTCTTTAATTTTATATTGCTGACCATCATAAACTTATTCACTTCCTTTCCCACTTCTTTAACTAATTGGACAGGCTACATGAATCAATTTCCTGATTTCACCTCTCAAGAACAACATGTCTTGTTAGTGTATCTAATTACATGTTCTCATGAACTTATTCACTTCCTTTCCCACTTCTCTAATCCTTAGATTGTTTATCATGAACTTAGATTTCACCAATGTCTCAATGTTTAACTTTGCACTTAATCGATCTATAATTTATCTTTTCTTCCAGACACTGAGATGTTCTAATTCTTGGTTAAAACATTCTGTGTTTTCACTTGTCCATAAACAGTCTTCATCTCTGTAGCACATCAAAATGATATGTTGCTTCTTGTTTCCAAAATTCCTGCTTTCCCTACTTTTGCTGGAATAATCACATTCTCTGTATGTATAATATGATAATAATCATGATTATTAATTAGATTCTGACCATCTGTTCAGGTTTCAAAATAGATATATGAGTATACGGAAGAAATTCTGGATGTATGACGTACAATTTTTTTTTGTAAAATCCGATTATGGTTTTGCCAATTATGTTTTAATAGTTTGTTGAATCATCCAAAGTAAGAAATGGTCATACACTGTTCTGTTACTCTCTTGTCTTCATTCTTTCATGCAGATGTTAACTACAAACACAACAATTGGACAAGAAACACTTGAAAGCCGTGGGCTAAACTTCAATGGATACTATTTTTGGATATCACTTGGTGCCTTATTTGGGTTTATACTAATTTTCAACATTGGGTTTACCTTGGCCTTAAGTTTCTTAAAGCGTAAGTTCATCTTTGTAATGTATAATTCAACTTGAAAATTGGCCGAAGTTTATTTACATTTCAAAATGCATTCAGCTCCTGGTTCTCGCACTATTATCTCAAATGAAAAGCTGTCTCAATTAAATGGAAGTGAAGATTCCTTTAATAGTGCCCATGTGGAAGAAAAGTCCAACAGTTCTCATCCTATGACTATTGCAGCACCTTATAAAGGTTGGGAAAAATTTTCTCCTCTCTCCTGTTCTTATAATTCTTCAGACCACTGCTTACTAAATGCTCTTGCTTTATATCACCTGTTTATTTGTTATAAATAATTTTTTGCTGCAATTGACTAAGGATGCTTTATCTCATTTTGCAGGCAGAATGGTTTTACCTTTTGAACCCCTAACTGTAGTGTTTCAAGATGTGCAATACTATGTTGACACCCCTCCGGTAATCACAGAAATCAATATCATATAAATCTTAAGTGGTTGTAGTATATCAAGACCCATTATTCAAATTACATTAGGTAGTTATGTCAGTTTTTGGTTTCAGCAAATGCGAGAACTGGGTGTCACTGAGAAAAAGCTCCAACTTCTTTGTGATATTACGGGTGCATTCAGGCCTGGTGTTCTTACAGCATTAATGGGTGTCAGTGGTGCTGGGAAAACAACTCTTCTGGATGTTCTTTCTGGAAGAAAAACTAGTGGCACTCTTGAAGGAGAAATTAAAATTGGAGGGTATCCTAGAGTTCAATCGACATTTGCTAGGATTTCGGGTTACTGTGAGCAAACTGACATACATTCTCCCCAACTTACTGTAGAAGAATCAGTTATATTTTCTGCTTGGCTGCGTTTGCATCCTCAGATTGATTCAAAAACTAAATATGTAAGACGTATATCTGTAGAAGTTGAAAATGCTCTTTGGTTTTGCTCCCATTTCGGATCTATCATTTAAATTAAATTGCTTTGGCATGTCTTCGTAGGAATTTGCAAAAGAAGTCCTCGAGACAATTGAGCTTGATGGAATCAAAGATGCCTTGGTTGGCATGCCCGGTGTTAGTGGTCTATCAACTGAGCAACGTAAGAGGCTCACAATAGCTGTGGAGCTTGTTGCTAACCCCTCTATTGTTTTCATGGATGAACCTACATCTGGACTAGATGCAAGAGCTGCTGCAATTGTCATGCGGGCTGTGAAGAATGTGGTTGATACAGGAAGAACAATTGTCTGCACCATCCACCAACCAAGTATTGACATATTTGAAGCATTTGACGAGGTAGGAAAACTACCTATCAATTATTTTAAGGGAAAATTTGGAACCTAAAAGTTAAATTTGGTACTGAATTTTAGTTAGTTACTTGAACTGAAAAGCTTTTTCATTGCCACTAGTAGGACTCCCTAAGCTCAAAGGTGTATGCTTGGTTCAGGAAATTACTTTTCCTGTTGCCACATTCAAAGCCCTACATGAATAACCCAACTACAAAACACACTAGACGTCCTGATTCCAAGTGTTTGGAATGTTCTCAGGTAGACTGTTTATCTGTGGGCTATGTCCAAGCCTATCCATTTAAAGGGACATGATCAGCAAGTGGTCTTTTGCTACTCCTTCGTGTGTGTATTGAAGCTATTGCTTTTCTATACATGATGATTTAAGTTCTTATAAATTCTAACTGCTTCATATTGGAATGTTCCAAGGACAGTAGTTAAACTAAGTTCATCTCAAACAGAGCGATAAGATTACTACAGTTTGATGATGTTGGATGTGCCTTGCCACCAAAATCTTTCAGATCCATTCCTGTATTTAACAAATAACAACAGGAATAATCTGTTCCTGTGATTATACAAGCTTTCTTTCATTTACCTTGCATTACCTCTAAATAATCGGAGATATTATTAGTGCTTATAGAAACTATAGTTTAAAAAACTTCTTGTGATGCAATTTCATATTTGTGATTTAAATTTTAAGAGCTATTGTCCAACACCTCCTTTTACGTTCATTGTAGTTAATTCTGTTGAAAACTGGTGGACGCATGATCTATTCTGGACTGTTGGGTCGGGATTCATGTAACATCATTGAATATTTTGAGGTCAGTTTCCTGTGCAGTCTGCACACAAGTTAGTTTTTATTTAATTCTTTTTTTTTCATCTTTCCTTATCATTTAGAATATGCTTGCATCTAATTTTCTTGAAAATAAAGTATTGTTCATTATATTTCTACTTAACCATGTCTCTGTAACAGGGTTTCTCAGGCGTGCCAAAGATCAGAAATAATTACAATCCAGCAACATGGATGTTAGAGGTCACTTCTGCATCTGCGGAAGCTGAACTTGGTGTAGATTTTGCCCAGATGTACAAGAATTCTGCTTTATATGAGTGAGTTAACTTCCAATCACTTCTTTGAGTGCTGGTCTGTGTGGAGTTACAATCTGTTACAAACTTGCTAGATTTGAATGTAATTTAGAGAAGTCTACCTTGTCAAATAAATATCATATGATCATCTGCATGCTCACAGTCACATTCTTCTAGAAGACCATGGGAAGAGTCCAGTATGTCTTCCAACTTGTTCAGATCACTATAATGCTGGCCAACGTCTTCTAGTACAGTCACATTTGTCAATATTTTAAAACAGGCTGCTCGCCTGGTAGATAACTTGTAAAATGTTCAGTTTAATGCCTTAGGGCTACTGATTTGGAAACCCCCTATTTTATTGAAAAGGGATACATTTGTATTAGGGGCATTTGGAAAGAAATAACTACCATTTATTGCATTAGGCAAACCACGGTTTTAGACCAACCATATTGTCTTTGCACGAGAGGGGTTTATCGTTTTTCAGAAAGGGGGTACCTCAGCTGCCTGCTATCGCAGAAGATTACTGTTTTTGGTTACTGAGTTGTGCTTATATTATAATCCTCTTTTTATATTTTATATTTTTTATTTGTTTCTTCTCTCAAGCAGTTATGTCACCATGTGGCAAACACTAGAAGGTTGTCAGCTGTAATTTAGATCATTTCAAATAGAGATGTGACGAAATCATTCCAAATAGGTTGTGTATGGAATCTTTGTAGATTGCAGCTGTATTCGAGCCATTTGATACATTTGATGTCATCAACCAATTTTTTATTGATGATAGCTCATACTTGAGGTTTAACATTGCTTCTTCAAATAAAAGTTTTCAATCAGTTACTTGATTTTTAATTCTAGATGGGTTCATATTGGCTAGTTGCCTTGATCTCTAGCTGCTAGTATAAAAAATGACACTTGTATAAGGCTCGCTGCTGCTCGATACTGTATGCAAATGAATTTTGGCCTGTACATGACTCTTTTTCTGTTATGCTGATATAGGCACAATAAAGAGCTTGTAAAGAGGTTGAGTGATCCACACCCTGGTTCAAAGGAGTTGCATTTTCCAACCCGCTTTCCACAAAATGGTTGGGGACAGTTCAAGTTCTGCCTATGGAAACAATATTTGTCTTATTGGAGAAGTCCTTCATACAACTTGATGCGCTCCATGCATACGGTTATTGCATCTTTGCTTTTCGGTGTTCTGTTTTGGGATCAGGGGAGCAAAATGTAAGTAAATTTAATTGAACTAAGATCTGGTTATATGATATGTGGTATCAGAACTTACCTTTCAGATAGTAGCGATATCTATTTGGCTAAATGAACCTTCTATATAGATATTTTGCTCCTGCTTGAGGCAGTGCATTCTAAGTAATAGTTCGAAGCAGTCACTTACTAGCTCTGGTATCTGACTTCACTTCAGCATGCTTTCCAGCATCATATAGTTAGGAAAAATGTAGTATGACACTCAGAAGTGAAGCATATGCCAAGTGCAAAGGAAACATATTGTCATTTTGCTGGTCACATATGGGAAACATCTTATTCCAGGACTGATGCATTAGGATCTAATACATTGCCTAATTTAATTTCGAAAAGTTTCAAGTTAGTTCTATAATCTCTTAGATTCAATGATTCTTTGAAAAACTTTCTTCAGATGAATTTGGCTCTGACATTTCACTACTCACTGAATGATTGGAAGTGATTTTTTTTTCAAAAATGAAGAAGCAAATACTGTGGTTATGTATGTTTCTTAGACAATGAATGACCATAAAATGCAGTCTATGGATCCATTGAACACTAATGACTATATCTGTACTCTGTAGGTTCTGGGTTTCTATTATTTTGTTATTGGAGGCATTTCTGCGGAAGTCTAACATTGTTTTCCATTTTTGACAGAAATAACCAGCAGAATTTGTTCAGTGTGTTTGGTTCAATGTATATTGGTGTGATATTCTTGGGCATAAATAATTCCTCATCTGTTTTACCCTATGTAACAACAGAGCGATCTGTTGTATATCGGGAAAGATTTGCTGGGATGTATGCTTCATGGGCTTATGCACTTGCACAGGTATTTCCAGGGAATTTGTTTAGTGATATACTTGATTTGGTCAAAATTGGATCAATAATTGACCTCACAATTAATTTAAAAGCTTGATAAGGTTGAGTTGAATTTTGTTATATTGCCGAGGGGTCTTGGTAGACATTTAGCGAATGACTACAGTAGTTCTTTATGGAGTGAATGGTTCTATGTAGCAACACAATTTCCTCTAGACAGCAGCTTAGCTGTACTACGATTTTTCACAATTTCTTAAAGCATGTTGAAGATCAACTTTGCAATCCATTTTTCCATCTTCATCCTCTCTTCACTCACTGGTACAGGGGCACAGGGTAGCACCTTCTGTACCAACAGCTTGAGACCTAAAGCCACCCAAACACACCCACTCTAATACCATCAGAGCTAAGACTTCCGATGTCCTTCGTAGTTTCAAGCATTTAAAATAAAATCAAACAAAATTTTAAGAGCTTTGTTTTATTAGTACTTCCTGCTTAAATGTGTGTACTGATTTTGTAGGTGACAATTGAGGTTCCCTATCTCTTTGCCCAATCACTTGCATTTGTGGTCATTACGTATCCGATGATTGGGTATCACTGGTCAGCTTATAAGGTTTTCTGGTACTTCTATTCCATGTTATGTACATTGCTGTACTTCACTTATCTTGGAATGCTGCTTGTTGCAATGACACCGAACTTTCCAGTAGCTGCAATTCTACAGTCAACCTTTTACGCAATATTTAACTTGTTTGCTGGATTTCTGATTCCTCAACCGGTAAGCCACTAATCTTCACTTGGTATGGGATCTTCCCTGGATTAGGCTTAAGTCTACTTAACTTGTAGATAATTAACAAGGATCTATCCTAACTTGTGCTGATAATAAAGCAAATAAAAAGCCTTTGTTGTGGTGGTCTGGTTAATATGTAGGGATTAACAGTTAATAGAGTGTAAAAATACTTGGTTTTTGGAACTTCAACTATTTGTGTTAGAGATTTTAACAAAATTATGTTGTTTTTTTGGCTTGCAGCAAATTCCTAAGTGGTGGCTTTGGCTGTATTATCTATGCCCTACATCTTGGTCACTAAAAGGTATGTTTACTTCCCAGTATGGAGATGTAGACCAAGAGATTGTGGCATTTGGAGAAACCAAAACTGTCGCGGCATTTTTAAGAGATTACTTTGGATTTCACCATGATCGATTACCTGTAGTTGCTGTTGTTCTCACTGTATACCCCATAATTCTCGCTTCTCTATTTGCATACTGTATAGGAAAGCTTAACTTCCAGAGGAGATAAATGTTGTGAAGTTATTTGTTTGTAATATAGGTAGTGTTTGGCATGAGTTTTGTTTTTACTGTTTTGTTTCTGCTTAAAATAGAACAAGTGTTTTGTTACGAGTGTATTTTAAATAGAATCAAAAATATGTTTGGCAAGCAAAATATGATTTAAGTGTTTTTTGTTTTTTATTTTATTTTTCTGCTACAAAGATGCTGAAACACAATAAAAATACCAAAATGGTGTTTCCAATTTCAGCCCAAAATTTTAAAATGTTTTGAAACTATTCAAACACAACGGGCGATACCGAACATGTTTTGTTTTTACAATGCCGAACAAACAGAAAAATAAAAATAAAATGCATGCCAAACATGCTTACAATGAGTTGACCATTGCAGTAACTGTTTACGACGTTTAATGATGAGACACCATCTTCTCCAGCAATTTGACTGCAAATTTGGAGCAACTGAACAAATTATTCCAACTATCAACTTTAAAATTGTGTTTACATATTGGTTACCGTTAATGTTAATGGTATATGGTATCAATTGTTTTTGTTAATTTTTTTCCGGGGAAAAAGGGTATCATGGTCAAACCACGTCTCAATTAGTTACCCACTTTGGTTAATTTATCTGAACTTCGCTAACAACCTTCTTTAACTTATGCCAAGTGTACATCTCTTAGCTTTCCACATAATTTTATCTCTAAAAGAATTTCACATGGCCCTTTGTTTGTAGCTCAATTAAACTTTGATTTTTTCAAATCACGCCATGTCATCTTTTCATTATTTCTTTCCTTGATTTCCTGCCTTCCACTTTAAAAATTGCGAAAATATCACTGGCACGGTGTCGATCTATAATTTGGGTGTAAACAATTTGATTCCCAATCAAATTATTAATGGCCTGTCACTGTCAAATGTGGGAAGGAGAATGAAGTCTTTTCCTGTGTCAACGGTGCATTCAAACTGATGGATGAGTGTAAACAATAAGGTAGTAATATCTCTTATGGAGTATTAAATTTCGGTACATTTTATAGAGGTTCGAGAATGATGCAAACCTAACCTCATTAAACTTAATATTCCAAAAACTGAAGACAAACGGCATATAAATCCAAAACTTTATTTATTTATTTATAAAAACTAATGGGGAGATGGTTAGAAATTATGACTCATATTTCATGTTTAATTAAGTTTTCATTATAAAGTTGTATTGTATTTGATAATTTTTTGTTAAAGAAGTTCCGGACTCCAAACAATTGTAATTCTTATCTAATAAGGAATTAAACTTTGGGCTCTATAAATAGAAACTTAGGTCATGGGTTGAGACTCCGAAGAAAAGAGAATGGAATAGTGAGTGAGAAAAGAAGGGAAGATTGATGTACCCAGAAATTTATATTTTAAATCGTCGTAATAAACAAAAGAACAGTAACGTTCATTGATAATTTCATTGAGTACATTTACGTCACCGTAATATGCAAAAGAACAGTAACATTCATTGATAATTCCATTGAGTACATTTACAATTGTTCTCGATGACTTTTCATATTTTGAAAACGTTATATAATAGCTTCATTATCTACACCCTTAGATATGCCTTTTTCAATATACACTAACAAACTATCACTCATCCATTCATCTTCCATCTTACAATTGATTCTTTACAAGATTCATAGAAGAAAATGCCCTCTCTACGGTTCCAGTTGTAACTGGTAAGATCAATGCTAATGTCACAAGCAAATAAACTAGTGAGTGCACCTTGTTTATTTCAGTTTCAACCATTTTCTTTGTAAGATCACCAATCCCTTTTAATCCTTCAAACTCGCTACTAAAGCATACATACACAATATAATTCTCAAGTTGATCATCAAGTTTCACGAGAGCAATTGGAGAAAATTCTTTTGGATAAAATTGAGCAAATCGAATTAGTTTTTGCTTCTCAAAAGCAGAAAATGAAATATCTAGAGACAAGCATGCCACACAAAGCAACAACTCAGTATTTGCTTCAGTAAAACAACTATTTAGCTCTTGAAGTTGAATATTTATGACGGCAAAAAATAACTCAACATGATAATGATGCAAGTTTGAATTTTCATGAGCTTTGCGTCATGGTTTTTATAGAGGTAGAAATGTATCATCTATATTAGGAACAAGAATGTCATGCTTGACACAAAAAGAAGAAACTTCACCAAGTAAAGAATCCCATTCATTTTCTCTCATCATTTGTAATCGGTCCTTGCATATTTTGACTAAGGACATTGTAATCACAATATCTTGATCTTTCCTTTGAAGTGCCTTTGACAACTCATTTGTAATTCCTAGAAGAGCTTTCATCAAATGCAAACAGAATATGAAATTAAAGGATTGTATGAACTCCAACAACATATTTACTTCAAATTTCTGTTCAGATGACCCATCATTTGCAATTGTCTCAAGTACACTAACCATGGCTAGAAAGATGGTAATCACGTTAATCAAAGTTTCATAATGTGAACTCCAACGTGTATCACTAGATCACTTAAGAGAAATATTCTGATTTAGGCCTTGTCCATTTAAAAGCTCACCACTATTAAGTGCCTCGGCAACTATGAAAGTTTGCTTCTCTTGAAGCATATCACAACGTTTGCATGAACAACCAACTACGTTCACAAGATTAGTGACAAAAGTGAAGAGAGAAACAATATCAACATTCTTCTTTGCCGCTGCCACGAGAGCCAATTGAAGTTGATGGGCAAAACAATGAATGTAAAAATCACATTCATTCTCCCTCAAGATAAGAGTTTTGAGACCATTGAATTGTCCTTACATATTACTAGCCCCATCATAACCTTGCCCGCTCAAGCTAAAAATGCTCAACCCATGTCTAGAAAATATGTCATCAATTGTCGTCTTAAGTGAGATGGCAGTGGTATCAATAACATGAACAAGACCAATAAAACGTTGAACTACTTGCCCATTATTGTCAACGTAGCGTAACATACAAGCTATTTACTCCTTTATTGAAATGTCCCGAGACTAATCAATTAGAATAGAAAAAAAAAACATCGCCAATATCTTTGATGATAACATTGATAGTCTCCATTGCAATGGCATTAACAATGTCCTTTTGAATCTTAGGTGCCGTTAATTTGAGATTTTTAGGAGCATTCTTCAATGTAACTATGTTAAAACCCTCATTATGATCTGCAAGAAACTGCAATGTCTCAAGAAAATTTTCTTGGTTGCTTAAATTCTCAGTTTCATCATCACCACAAAATGCAAACCCTTGTCGTAAAAGGTGTCGAATGCAATCAATTGATGCAGTCAATTGAGTTCGATATTCAATTCACACCTTGTTTGATTGGTTGGAGAAAATTGTTTGAATATATTGCTTTTGTTGCTTTAAAGCTTAATACATAATCCAAGATTGGTTGTGGAACTGTTCGGACTTCCAATATGTTTATCAAATCTTTCTTTCTTCTTCCAATTTGAAAATCCTTCACTCACAAAGGAATCACCACCCGATTGTTCTCCAATATTTGGTTTAAAGAGATAGCAACATAGACAATATGTCACATCCTTAGTTATGTTATATTCTAACCAAATATAATCATCAAACCATGTTAAGCAAAAACGTCGTGATGATTGCCCAAATTTCCTATAAGGAACATATGCTTTCGAGGTTGGCAAGCACCCCTTTGTAGATATTCTCTATGAGTTTGATCTCAAACATTACGGGTTGCAATCCAAAATCTGAGCCCGTAGTCTAGGATCTGTAGGAAGATCCTTGAGATTGATCTCTACATCACTTCGCTTTGACAAGTGATCATCTCTTCCTAAAGAGGGTGGTGACTCTATTTTTCTTTTGAAAAAATTCTCTAATACTGATTCAAAGATATAGTTTATATAATTAGCTAATCATATATTTAGGGAATGAAATATTGAATAACAACTTATATCTACCACTCAAGAAAAAAAAATTTAATTAACATATTCAATATTGTAGTGTTTTGTGCACTAGTGAATGTGATATCAGACAATATTTAACATAATTGTGCACATGTGCATTGTGTATAAGGTAAAAATAATGTGCGCCTGTGCATTGTGCATAAACAAAAATAATGTGCATCTGTGTATTGTGCACAGGGTAAAAAATTAAAAATAAATAAATAAATTGCATATTTAGAAATTGCTTCAATGTTATTAGAAAAAATTCAAAGAAATAAATCTAGAAGAAAAATAATAAATAGGTTGAGTCAGTTTACCCTTAGTCATTTGATTTCACCAAGAGATTTTTCGGCAATACTTCCAATTGATCCAAATCACTATGAATAACCAAAAACTGCAATATGCAGACTTATTATAAATGAAAGAATTAGCAAATTGGTCAGAAACAACCTGGGTTTTTTTTTGGTTTTGTTTTGGTACAGTTTACTTTTCTGCTAAGGATTTGTTTGATCTATTTGATGAGCTTTAAAAGATGACTCATTAGGACAATAGTACAGTCTGAAGGTGGGGAATGTGTAAATCTTGTTTTATAATTATTTTCTTGTATATTTAGGTTGGCTAATTAAGATTATTGTTTTCAAGATTTTGGGGATCAAACGCTCAAAATTCAGTGTTTATTTGAATATATACCCTTCCTTTTATTGGAATCAAATGATTGTGTTCCAGGGAATATGGTGAAGATTCCCTGATTTTTCTTTCTTTGTATATATATATATATATATATATATATATATATATATATGTTTTGAATGTATTAATAGAAATAAAATAGAAGGATCAAAGAAGAAAATTAATTTAACTATAAGAGGTGAGCAAAAGAAGATCTATGGTGTTTTCATCAAAATCCCTCACAAACAGATATACAAAATCAAATGATACAAACCCTAGAGTCTAGAGACATACCTTGAAGGAAATTTTCAATTGGTGCTTTTGGAGCTAGCAATATTGAGAGATTTTATTGAAGCTTTGACTCATTGTTGTAGTTTGTAGACGTGGACCACGTAATCCTGCCCACGGCTGTGCAGCGATGTGAGAGAAAGAGGGACACAGAGTGTTTGTGTGAGAGACAGAGAGTTTAGAAATTAAAAGTTCAGGAGGCCATAGTGTTTTTTTATTTTTTTTAGGGGGGGCCATCTCTGATTTTTTATTAAAATATAAATATATATTACTAAAAATAAAAAAGTCAGTGGGGGCATCCGCCCCCACTCGCCCCTACATAAGTCCGTGCCTGGAAGAGAAGACGTCTACAATGCACTTGGTGTAAATACACCGGGTGAATATCAATGCGTATGTGTTTAATACGTACTATAAGACTCATTACGTGTGTACAATACATACGATCCAAATTCATCCGGTGTATTTACACTAGGTGTAATGTAGATCTTTTCAAAGAAGAGAGTGGGTGGGTAGAAGAGCAGAGATTTCACATCATAAAAATTGGTAAGTGTGTGGGTGTAGAGATCATGAATGACGATGATGATGATCGATGGTGACAATGATGTTCAAAGTCTCTATCGATATGATTTTATAATCTACAATTGTAAACTCTTCTCGATGATAGTGAAATTTTCTCTTTCTATAGACGTAGGCTGAGTGTGACCAAATCACGTATTTCTTGTATTTTTTTGTGTTGTTTGTTTGTTTCGTGATGACATCTTCATATTTGCTTGTGACGTGATTCCGTTGCCCCCAACAATCTATTAGATTTTCACAAAATTTTATCTCTAAAAGAATTCTGAATGGCTCTTATAGCTCAACTAAACTTTAACTTTTTCAAACCATGTCATGTCACCTTTCATTAGTTCTTTACAACGTGATAAGTGACCTTTACTCTTAGGATTTCGACAAGTGGCATATATATATATATATATATATATATATATATATATATTTAAACATTTAGACATAGTCTTCTACTTGACAGTCTTCCCTCAGTAATCGGCCGACAATTTGATTCCCAACAAATTATTAATGAAAAAATTACACTGACCTCCCCCGTAAATAAGTGAAATAATAGATATTTTTTCTCTATTTTTAAAAATAACATTGACCTCCTCTATTAGTGTACTTTTTGTAACACTGACCTCATTTGTCAGCTTTTTAGGTACGAAAATGGCTAATGTCATTGTATTTGACTTAAAAATTCCAAAATGTCCCTAGAACATATGAAATGTCTGAAATACCCTCCTTTGACATATTATTTGTGGACAATTTTGCCTTTAATCTATAAATTATCTGCTCTACCATACTGTTCAAGTATAAACAAAATACATGCTTTTCAATATATTGTATATATTTGTATGTATGTGTGTGTATATATATATACACACACATGGAACTTGAAATTCTATATTTCCCTTTCTTAATACAAGAGAAACAGTGAACTGAAACAAGAAATCAAACCCAATACATTTGAATATTGTAATCGAAATCAAACTTAATTTTTTACATTTCAAATCTACTGCTATCAAACTCAATTTAGTGCAATCAATCTCAATTTATCACAATCTAACCATAATCTAGTTTGAATAAACTTACCGTACATCCATCAGACCTAACCTAACTTTTCTCTTTGTTCATCATTGGTAACCCAATCACAAAACCCAAACACTAGCCGCAAGACCCAATCTCAACCCGAAGACCAATCCCAACCCCAGACCCACAACCCATCAAACCCAGAGGCTTCACAGTGCAGATGAAGAACTACGATTTGAGGACTCCAGTGACTTTTTGATGAAGTTCTCATTGGCGAACTTACTATCGTAGATGGACTCGCCACCTATGCCATTCTCAGGGATGAAATCGCTTCCCTGGTGGACCTGATTCTAGTTGTGGATAGGGAGTTAGTGGACGGTGTTGGGGCAGTGGCGGAGCTGGCGTTTCGGCGTGTAGTGGCAAAAAAGGACGATCGATCGAACACGAAGAAGGTGGTGGCAGAGATCTGTGACAACAATTAGGAAAAAAGAGGAACTGAGATTTGTGTGTGTGATATATATATATATGTATATATGCGTGTGTGTGTGTGTTATAAGAGATGGTGGCGGAGCTGGCGTTTCGGTGTGTGGCAGCAGAAAAGGACGATCGATCAAACATGAAGGAGGTGGTGGTAGAGCTGAGGCAACCGGCCAGAGATCTGTGGCAACAATTGGGAAAAGAGAGAGGAACTAAGATTTGTGTGATATATATATATATGTGTGTGTGTGTGTGTGTGTGTGTTATAAGAGATGATAAGGTATGTTTGGTGGCTAATGTGATAAGGTTAGTTAGGGCATCCACTATGGGTTGGCCAAAAATGGTTCTCCAAATTTGAATTTTAGCCAGCCACATCATCATGTCAGGATCTCGAAATTTTGGCTCCACAACAGCTTTTCCAGATTTTCGCTAACCAAAAATAATAATATTTTAATAAACTTTTTTTAAAATTTAAAATTTAAAATTATTAAATATTTTATTTATTTATTTACTAATGGCTATATTCCCAATGACTATATTCCCAACGACTATATTTTTCATCTTATATAAACACTTATTTGCTCATTTATAAAATTATCACTACTTTCACTCTTTCAAAAGTTCATTTACCATCTCTTTCAATTCCAAAATGTCAATGGTTTCGTCATCACGACCTTTGTCAGATTCTAATTCTCCATGTTCTTTGGCATCCTCCTCATCAATAGATCTTGACAAATTGCTTAAAGATCCTTTATCTACCTATAAAAAAATTCTGAGCTGTTGTATGCCAGAGATTATAGCGCAAGTATTTCAACTAGCTTAAAGGTGACGGTTTATTTATCATAACCGAGAAAGAAGCCACCGTCAGCTAATGAAAGAGTACTTTGACGAGAATTGCTTATATACACTCGAGCAATTTCATAGATGTTTAGGATGCGCCAAGAACTATTTCTTCGTATCTTGAATGATGTTCAAGCTTATGACGACTTCTTCATTCAAAAAAGGGACGCAAATGGCTGTTTAGGATTACCTTCTATACAGAATATGACAGATGTAATACACATTCTCGCATATGGTTAACCAGCTGATTCATTTGATGAGTATATTAAAATCGGTGAGAATACTGCAATAAGTTATTGGAATGCATTTTGTACTGCTGTTGTAGCTGCTATGAGCAGCAGTACATGTGCAAACCAAACGAAATCGACATCGCATGACTGCTTCAAGAAGGGGAGGCTAGAGGATTGCTAGGTATGCTTGGTTCTATTAATTGTATGCATTGGGAGTGAAAAAATTGCCTAATGGTGTGGCATGACATGACACACACAAGGGCCACACCCTAAGAAGCATAGGCACTGACACGGGACACAGGTACGACACGTCACGGACACGGTGACATGGCAAATTTAAAAAAAAAATAGGACACGACACGGCGGGGATACGGCTATAAAATAATATATTAATATATATTCAACAAGTTAACCAATATCCACAATACCATAAATCTAACAATTAAAAAATAATAAATCATACAAATACTTCAATTTATTATTAAGCAATTAATGTATTTTCAAAAAGGATGTTCATTATATTCAAACCCACTACTAGAATCTTGCATATTATTCATTTTTCTAATAACAAACAAATAAGTTTAAATACAAAATACCAAATAAATCAACATGACTTTATGTTAAATAAAGTTCTATTGGCTTTTTTATTTTTTTTGTTTCTAAATTTATTATTTAGGAATTTTATCTAACTATTTTTTATTTTAGAAAATACTATATTTATATAGAAAAGGGCATAATAGTCATATTAAATGGTATATATGTCATTATAGTTATTTCAAGGGGTCAAGATGTCAACTTTTAGAAGATAAGGGGCTGAAATGCTCAAAAAAATAGTTCAAAGGGGTCTTTTTGTAACTTTGAAAAAGTTTAGGGGTTTTTTGCACTTTTAAAAATTACAAAATGTACCCCGTCGTGTCTCCCGCATGTCCTTGCCGTGTCCCTGCCTTGTCCCCCGCGTGTCCTAAAAAAAAAATTCCAGGACACTTCTACAGAATGTCTGACACGTGTCCGAGGAGTGTTCGAGAAGTGTCCGACATGGGCACGACACCTCTATACGAAGTGTCCGTATTTTCTAGGCCGCACCCATAAGGCTACTTTAATATTGGAGGCGGTAGCCTCAAAAGATTTGTAGATTTGGCATTCATTTTTTGGAAAAAGGTTGGTTCACACAATGATATAAATGTGTTGGATCATTTCTCTGCATTCAACCGTATTATCAGTGGCAGAATGCCTCAGGTTAATTATGTGGTGAATGAACATTAGTATAGTATAGGGTATTACCTATCTGATCGATGGTATATACCCAAAATGGGCAACTTTGATGGAGACCATCCCAAACCCAAGAACTTCAAAACAAAAAATGTTTGCAGAAAGACAAAAGGCATGCAAGAAATATGTGGAGCGAGCATTTGGGATCTTGCAAATCAAGTGGGCAATACTACAATGACCAGTTAAATATTGGGAGAAGATGGACTTGTGTCTCGTAATGAGAACATGCATAATCCTTCAAACATGATCATTGAAGATGAGCGCCACGACAATATAAAATTTGGTTACCACAGGAAGAGAGTATTCCGAATCACACTCGAAGATTAGACCCCAATATTTTTGTGGCACACATCTATGCTCGCCAAACTCAGTATCGTAGCAGAGAGGCAAATACGCAATTGAGGAAAGATATGATAGAACAGATGTGGAATCAGATTGGTAATTCATATGAAAATCTTTAAGTGATATTTTTTTATGTACTATCTTTAAATTATGTTGGTTTTTTATGTACTCCTTTCTTTAAGTTATGTTATCATTTTACGTACTAGAATTTCAAGTTATGTTGTATTTTTATGCTTGTAAGATGTTATAAAATATTATGCAATAAAATTTTTATTCTGAAATTATTTTTCGCGCGACACAATATCCGTAATAGATTTAAAAGCAACATAACATAAGTTAAATGAATTACAATATCCATAATGAATTAAAAAAAACATAATTTCTAACGATACAATATCCATCATGGATAAAAAAAATTAACATAACTTAAAATGATACAATATCCATTATGAATTAAATAAGTCATTTGGATTGCACAAATTCTCATCTGCTTCTGTACACATTCGCTCATATATCTGTTGTTGTTTTCGGATAAGTCATATTTTTTGTACTTCTGTTGGCATTGAATTTGGATCTTTTAGCATCAACTCCTCTTCTTAGATTTTTTTTTTGTATAGTTTTCTCTGCCATTGTCTTCTTTCTTCGTGTAGTTTCTCTCCCATTGTTTTTCCATCTGTTTTAGTTTTGTCTCCATAATAAGATTTGTTTGGGAGTCAAGTTTGGATGTTGCTCGCTTGAAACTGACCTCAAATGATGAGTGTGAGGTCTCATATTCTAGCTGTTTCTTCTTATTTCAGCTTTGCTTCACCACATGCATCCTTCTGGTCGCTCTAATGGTTGAGATTATGCAATACCGGGTGAATATTCATTCATGCTGAATTGTGGCGATCCTTCAGAAGGAATACTCTCATACGTTGCATTACTTAACGGACTTGATGCGTTTGAGTGAGCAACATGCTCGTTGATGTTGATTCCAGTACTTCTCTTCTTTGCGCGGGCAATTGTAGCTTTGTTTTTTTCTTGATCGAGACAATATGCATGCCATTTTGGAGAGTCTTTCAAAATGTTCCAACAGACATGGAGTTTAAAGTCCTCATTTATAGTGGATTTATATAGATGTTGAGCTGCTATAATCTGCTTTAAATAATTACACAATAATTAGAACCGAATTATTTAAAATAATTACTTATTAAATACGATAAAGTAAAGAAATTAATTAAAATTATTAACTTACCATATCATGATTGTTGAAGCCACTAGTCTAATTATTTTCAATTGTAAGCAAGCATCCAAACCATTTGTTAATTTTTTCTTAGATGGTGAACCAACGATTTGCCGAACCTCCATCTCCTTGGGCAGTTGGAGCACCAAGTTGTAATTGAAATTCGACGAGAATTTTTTGCCATAACGTCGACTTCTCTTGGTCTGCACCAATCACTGCTAACTTCCAGCCATGCATTGCACAGAGTCAAATCTTCTTCGTTGGACCAATTAGGCATTCGAGGAACCGGTTGCTTTCGGGAAAGTCTAACATTACTAGATTGAGGCAATACTGGCGAATAAAATGCGGCTGATTGTTTAGATGGATTTTGAGAATCGCCACCATAATAGTGATAAGAGCCGTCAAATGATAAAAAAAATCATTATTTGATAAAGGGTTGAAATTGAAATTGAAATTTGGTGGTGTTGGATCCATGAAAATGGATTTTGTAAAAATACAATTAACTAAGATTGAGAAAATAAAAATGATTCTAGACTTAGGAAGAGACAATATGAATTTTTGGTTGTGAATTTAGTGAATGTAGGGGTGGTTTATTTATAAGGATGAAAAAAGTAAAAAGAAAGCCAAAAGAGTCGTTTTAGGCACTATTTGGCTTTGCAAATAGTGCCTTAATGGCTCTTTGGCAGAGCTCAAATTTTTTTTAAAAAAAAAAAAGCAAAAAAAAGTCAAAAAAATGAATTTTGGACAACTTAGGGCCTGTTTGAACATGACCGTTGCAGGACACGCGTCGCCCTCTTAGGGTGTCGCGTATTTTTTTATTTATTAAAATTATTTATCGAAACGACGTCATTTCGATAAGTGAAATTTTTTAAAAAAAATATGAGCTCGCATTAAAGCGGGCCCAAGTGAACATGGTTGGCTAAGTGGTTCGCCCAATCGAGCGAACCATCTAGCCAACCAACGGCCTGACTCACATTTTTGACCAAGTCGTTGCTGGCTACAGGGGCAATTGGATCGCTAGATTGGGCTCTAGCGATCCCATTGTTGATGCCCTTAGGTGGCTAATGAGCTTTGTGTTATATATACACAAATATGTGTAGGTTAACGTGATAAGGTTAGTTTGGTAATTTAACATCATAAAAAAATTTTAAATAAAAAAAATTAAATCATACATTGGCAATTTTGTCTTTGTCTAATTTCATCAACAGACAATACTTACAGGTGAGGTCAATGTTATTTTTAAAAACACAAAGAGTATCAGTTCATCATTTCATCATCACATTTCTAGTTTCCGAAGCAGTTCGGATTCGGGTTCTGTAAAGGGTGATGATGAATGTGCATTGCAATGGGCTGCGATTGAGAGATTACCCACTTTTGAACGGTTGAGATCATCTTTGTTTAACCATGAATATGATGAAAGTGGGGTTAAGGGAAAAAGGGTTACTGATGTCACTAAGCTTGGTGCTCTTGAACGTCATTTGTTCATTGAGAAATTTATCGAACACATTGAGAAAGACAATCTACGCTTGTTGCATAAACTCAGGAAAAGAATTGACAGGTAAATGTTTCTTCATTTTTATATATGTCCATAAGGGATATACATGCATGCATGCATGCAGGTCGGAGCCACGAAATTTATTTTGGGGGCCAAATTTGCATTATGTAATTAAAATTTAAAAATATTAGCAATCAATTGTAATATAATTTTTTTAAATATTAGTTATAGTGTATGTATCTTGAGAAAATTGTTTAGGAAAAAAAATTCAAAATTGAGAAAAATGCAACTTAAATAATTAGATGAAAATTTGATGTGAGAAAGAAAAAAATTGAGAAGATGAAACGATACCTAAAAAGTGAAGAGGCAAAGAAAAAACAAATTAGGGAACCAATTTTCTTTTAACAATTAATTGTTTCAGTTTTTCAAAAATCCAATTTTTAGAAAAAAATTTAAGTAATTTGATTCCACTTCGGAAAGATATATTATTTTTTACCTAAATGAAAGATTTAAAAAAATAATAATTTTAACTAAACAAAATCTCACAAGTTTTAACAAAACAAGATTATTTCTTTAGTGATTTATATAGAAATTAATCATAGAATTTGTTATTTGTTAGTAAATGACCATTAAAAGTTTTAGTATATACAATCATTGTTGTGGTTTATAATCTCACAACACTTGTTTTTCCTCCTTCTAATTTGTCATTTAGCAAATGAAGATTGATATATAATTCTAAATATTTTTCTTGTAAACATCAATTTACAAAAATATTTGATAAGGTTCATGCATTTTTATTAAATATGAGGAAACATTAGTGTATTTCTCTCTTGAATTAATATAATAAATATTGTACATATGTATATGTAAATGAAATAACGATTTGTTGTGGTAAAGAGTAGAATGTTAATGAATTTAAATTTTTATTTCACAATATTTGACCATTCAAAAGTATGGATACAAGTTTTAAGTTCAATTTTTTTATATAGTTTTCAAGCGGACACAAACTAAATTTATTTTCATATTCTCTATTTGAGATTAATATAAGAGTGTTTTAAAAAGATTTGGGGGTCAAATTAAATTTTGTAATAAATATTAGGATACTATTTAAAATTAATTAGTTTTTTGGGAGTATAATAAAAAATTTTAAAATTTTGGGAGGGCCATGCCCCCTGGCCCACCCCTAGCTCCGCCCTTGCATGCATGGTATATTTTGTCATACATAGATATATATATATATACACACACAGGAATCTTGAAGTGCACGTATTACCTATATATGGTAATATTTGCACACATTCTGTAAAGAGCAATGTGGTGTAGCTTGACAAGAAACTCACACACCCGACCTGGACCATTGACTTTCTGTTTAAAAATACCACTATGAATCATTCCCCTTCTGTTTGAAAGTATCACTAAACTATGGTGTTGGTAGGGTGGCTCAATAAAATTTGAGGCTTAAACGAAAAATGGAAAAGTGACCTTATATTTAAAATATTAATAATAAGTAGTAGTTAATAATTTTTATTTAAAAACCATTCTTCTTATTTTTTGAGATTCAGAGTTACTAATTAGATGACTTGATTATTATTGTTAAATTTTTACATAATTTTTTGTGTTACATTTTGATTATTAGTTAGAACAAATTTATCAAGAGATTTCTTTTTTAGATTGAATTATTTTATCTATTTTACTTTATTTTTTTAAGTTTTTCATATTGTGATTCATATTTTCGATTAGACATAATTAATAATATAAATAAAAATTGCCACAAACTAAATATACAATTTCTATGATAAAAAATAATAATAATAAGAGAACAAAATAAATTAAGTTAAAGAACAATAAAACATAAAAATCTTGTCGAATGCTCCAAAAAATTCTTCACTTGTACTACTATTTTGTAGCTCTCCATCAAGTTATTGAACCCAAATAAAAAATCAGTACTTTCTTGTTGGTAAGGAAACAAATATAGAAGAGTCTAAAAATAACAAAATATGTAAGAGAATAAACTATATAATATATATAGAAGATGAAGTGAGGTCGTGACACAGATAGGTTCATGGAGAGATTATACTAATATTAATACACTCCTATTAGCTGAAATGAGGAGAGGAGAAAAAATAATGTATGTAAGAAGGATAAGAGAAAGGAAACATAAGAGATAACAATTAAAAATTAAAAATAGAAGTTTAATAAAGAAAATCTAGAAGTATATGGAAAGTTTTACCAGTTTTCATTTTTCAATAACACTTATCCAATGAAAATAAAATGAATTAAATTATAGAAGTCTACTTTCATTTGGTTGAGGCCTAAATACAAGGAAATAAAATTTTTTAGGAGCCTACTAAATGAATTCTATTGGTTGGGGCCTTAGGAAACTAGCTAAGTCATCTAAGGCTCCAACTGCCCCTGGTCGTTGGTAATTATCATTGTTTACTGGCTATTTGTGTTTTGCATTGTTTAGTCGATCAAATTTTGTTAGAGTATTTAAATATTAAAGTTACACAATTTCTAAAGTCTTGTTTGGTAACATTTCCGATTCGAGATTTCAACTTTCATTTTCAATTTTTTGAAAGTTACATTAGAAATCGCATTTGGTAACGTAATTTTCATTTTTGAAAAAATGAAAGTGATATCAAAATTTTATCCTTTCAAAATTTTATTCTAATTTCTGAAAAATGAAATCTGAAATCCTATTGTGTTGCCATTTCTATCAAAAGTATAATACGTTTGATAATGTCATGTGCTCTTGAAATTTTGAAAGCACAAATCTAAAAATATGTTTGGTAACCCAAAATTATTATTATTTTTTTAAATTAGTATCTTTGACTAAAACTTGCGTTTGAGTAATATGGTTCTAACTCATTTTAACCAACATAAATATGATATTACATATTTTATTTATATTATTTCCTCCGAAATTATATTTGTTAGGACTTTGTTTTAGTTTATTTTAATTAAAATTTCATTTTTTTGCATTTGCATATTTTTGGTAATTGTCATAAACTCAAACTATCATGTATTTTCTTCTTATATATATATATATATATATATATTGTATTTTATAAAAGATTTTTATTCTTATTGACTTATAATTTTGTATTTATTGTATTTTATTTATATTTATTTATATTTTATTTTCTTATATTTATATTTTTTGAGTAACCAAATTTTTATTTATTGTGTTATATATATATATATATATATATATATATATATATATATTTTTTTTTTTCTTGCTTTTATAAAATTTTAACTTATTATATTATATTATATTATATTTTTGAGCAAACAAATTTTTATTTATTATATTTTATAAAAAAAATTAGAAATGATAACTTGAACTGAAAAATAAATCTGAAATTAAAAGCTTTATTACGAAGCTTGCAAATTATCATAGGATTGTCAAAATTTTGAAATCACTTTCATTTTTTTAGAAATGAAAATTGCGTCACCTAATACGATTTCCGATGTAACTTTCAAAAAACTGAAAATGAAAGCTAAAATTTAGATTTTATTTTTCAGTTCAGTTTTCATTTATGATTTTTTTATAAAATACAAAACATAAAAAATTTTCTTGCTCAAAAATATAATATAATATAATACAATAAATTAAAATTTTATAAAAAACAAGAATAGAAAAAATTTGAAAATACAATAAATAAAAAATAAAGAAATATAATATAAATAAAATAAAAAATTATAAGTCAATAAGAATAAAAATATTTTATAAAATACAATAAATTAAAAATATATATAAATATAAAGATACATATAAGATTAATATATAATAATAATGAATAAATATAATATAATATATATATATATATAAAGATATATATAAGAAGAAAATACAATAAAATAAGAGATATATATAAATACAATTATATATAATATAAAAATATAATATAATAAATACAAAATATAAGTCAATAAGAATAAAAAAAACTTTTATAAAATTCAATAAATAAATATATATGTATAAATTTAAATATATATAGTAATAAAGATATATATAAAAGAAAATACAATAAAATAAAGTATATATAAATACAATTATATATAATATAAAAATATAGAAGAAAATAAAACAAGTATATATAATAATATATGACAATTGACAAAAACATGTAAATAGTTAGAATTTATGACAATTACCAAAAACATGCAAATACTTAAAAATAAATTTTTAATTAAAATAAAGTCCTAACAAATATAATTTCGGAGGAAATAAGATATATAAAATATATAATATCACATTTATGTTGGTTAAAATGAGTTGAAATCATATTACTCATACACAAATTTTAATTATAGATACCACTCTTTTTAAAAAATAAATAAATAAATTTTGGATTACCAAACATATTTTTAGATTTGTGCTTTCAAATTTTTAACAGCATATGACATTACCAAATGTATTCTGTTTTTGGTAGAAATGAGAGCACAACATGTTTTTAGGTTCCATTTTTCAGAAATCAAAAAATGGAATTCGATAGTGTTATCAAACAGCAGTTTAAGCGTAGAGGGTGGCTAACATGGTATAAGATGCAAGTTATTGGTTTCAAGAACGCCACGGATGAGACAGCATGTTAGAGGATTTAAATATTAGGATAAACTACTCTGACCTCCTCTAAGGTTTTGATTAATTACCCTCGGATTAAAGTTTTTAAAATATGATGGTCAACGTCTCTTGAGTTTTGGTTGAGTTTACTTCGACTATCTCTGCAGTCAATGGACAATCAATTTCATTAAAAGTCAATTAACAGAAAAAAAATCAAAACACCAAAACTACCCTCGTTTGCAGTAGCGTTGGTGTGGCATTGATGGGGAAAATATATACATAAATCATGTTAATTCTCAGTCAAATGATTATAAATTGAGGTTATTTTTGCACAAAAGCATTATGACTTGAAGGTACTTTTGTAATTGTATATTATATGTGATTTTGTTTAACAAATCGTTGTATTACAAGAGTGTTCGAATAATTTTGCAAAAACTTTAATCTAAATATAATTAAGTCAAATTTTAAGATGTCAGATTAATTTACCTAAATATTAAAGTTAGCTTAAGTTTTTGCGACACCCCCTAATTTTTATGCATAAGTTGGCCAGACTTATATACAAAAATTAGGAAATACCACCAGAGTAAAATATGCAATAAAGAAAGAATTTAATAGCAGAAAGAAAATCTAATAAATAATAAATCCCAAACCATAAGTCTCTATAGCTATTTTGTAATTTAATTCAAAGTATAATATTGACAAAACTCAAAGAAATCTAATAATTAAAGATAGAGTCCCTACAATGAACAATTGGAAAGAATGTAGACACGTGAATTTAAGAAAAATCTCAAACTCAACTTTGTGACTGGAACTGCCTATAACCTAAAATATCAACAAAGAGTGGGTTAAACTCACGACTAAGGTCTCTCTGCTACATCCCAATCAAAGAATAGATAAACCAATCATCTCCCATCCAAACAATTTAAATTACATGATAAATACACAAATTCCATACTTATAACACAATTGATGAACAATTTTACATAATAACAACAATAACAAAATATAATTATAAAAAGGCAATATTGATATGCCGTATATGTATGTATATATATATATATATATATATATATATATATATATTAGTGAGAATGTTTATTAGCTAGCTCCCAAATTTATATGGCAATCCTAACATGTCGTACATATATATATTGGTGAGACTGCTTATTAGCTATAGCTTTCAATTCCGTATGACAATCCTGACATGCGTGTACATATATTGGTGAGACTACTTATTAGCTAACTTCCAATTTCATATGACAATTCATGTTGTGCATATATATATTGGTGAGATTGCTTATTAGTTATCTCTCAATTCTATATGACAATTCTGACATATCGTGCATATATATATTGGTGAGACTGTTTATTAGTTAGCTCCAAACTCCGTATAGCAATCCTGACACGCCATGCATATATATATACGAAGAGTAGATTAAAGGCACATAATTATGCATTTAAACTAATTTATCATTTTTTACAAAGTAAAAAAATAAATTAAAAAAAGTAAAACCACTGTTTACGAGTACTGTTCACCGACACTGTTCACAAAACTGTTTACAGAAACTGTTCACGAGGTTACTATTCATGAATAATTGATAATTGAATGGGTTGCATGATTTACTCTCTATAATACATATATTTATTATAAAAAAATTATAATCCTAACAGCACAAATAAACCTAAAAACAAAAGAAAACTAGCTGCACAAGAAAATCGTTAAAAATAAAAATATCTCCAAAAATTCTAAAAAAAATTAAATAAGAAACCTAATAATTAAAAAATACTAAATATTAAACTTCAGCCAATTCTGAGTTCGTTTGGTTCACGAATAAAATTTCTGAAATATTTAACAATCTTCTTGTAAGATGAAAAAACGTAACTTTGGAGACCTAGACAAGGGTTTTCAACTGAAAAATGAACATGGCCAAGTAGCTTAAATTACTGGGTTTTGTTTATTAGGTCATTTCTGATCGAGAATAGGTCTCATAGGGTCAAAATACGTTTATGGATTAATTCACTACATATAAATTCCAAAAACGAAATTCTAGATTTTGGTCAACATACATATCTCTAAAAACAAAACTCTAATTTTTATCAATATATATATTAGAAACAAAACCCTAATTTAACACAATACATTCATGCTTTATAATTAATATATATTTTCAAAGGTGAAGAATTTCTTGCCTCTTTGAAAACAAAAGTAGAAATCACGTAAACGCAAAGCCTTTTGCCCAAAATCACAATCTTCTTCAATTCCTCTTCTCAAATCCTTCTTAGGGTTTGTATCTCCCTCTCTATTCCCCTCTCTCTAAAAAATATACATATAATGAAATTTGTAAAACCCTAATATATATATATATATATAAACCCACCTAATTAGTGCTGCGGGAAACCCTAATTTATTCCTAATTGGATTAGGACTTTGGTGTATTCTCTTGGGGAATAAAGTGAAGAATAAGAGGCTAGAGTTGGAGAGACGAACAGAGATTGGAGAGTCTGAGAGGGCTGAGAAGATAACATAAACATATTTGCAGAGCCATTGGAGAACGAAGTCATACGCATAATTCATGAAGATGATGCCTTCTTCTTCAACAGTTGAAGCTTCTTCTTCTACTGTGAGCGACTAGTTCATCTACTAGGGTTTTGACGTAGCCCTAACAAAGCATCAATGGTTTGATTGTTTTAATTATTGGGGACCTTTATATACATGCATAGATTGTGTAATTTAGAGGATTCTTGTTATAGAATTGAGCAATAAAAGTCTTGTAAATTCAGTTTCAATGATTTCTTATCTTGTCTTAGATATTTAGTTGTTGTTATTGAACTCAATCTCTCTTATTTTCTGTGATCATGAGAGATATTATTACACAATGGTAATCGCTGAATATATTGTTAAGAGCTTTGATGGATTATGCCTAGAGAAGATGAACCATACTGCACCCTAGATTAGAGTAGTTAGGCAGATGGCCCATGCCAATCGAAGATAGCCCATGGCTTAGCCTTAATCATATGTTATCTTCTTGACGGATGAAGGTGAGCTTGTAGCCATCGACACCACTTATGCATGATATAATTCCCCATAATTGATTCAATTGACCATTGATTGTGGAGTTAGTGGTGAAGTCAAATACCCTAGATTTCTCTCATATTATTTTCATTATCTATTTTACTTTGACTTATTTTATTTTCCTTTTTAAATTAATTAGTTTAAAAATCAGATTTCTTCTCTTTATAAATTAAATTAAAATTAATTCAGTATTCCAACTCATCAGACCATAATCCCTGAGGTACGATACCCCTTTCGTAGCCCTATTCTGCAAGAAATTCGTTCTATTGCGAAGTGTGGAAATTTTTAATTGATATACTTTTTGAGTCACACTCACACACGAATCAATTTTCGGTGCCGTTGCTGGTGATTATCTATTTGATTTATTAGATTTTACAGAATTAATTTTAATTGGATTTTTAGTTTAGGAAATTTTTATATTTTATTTTTAACTTTGTTTTTGTTTTCTTTTCAGGTGCTTTTGGTTAATATATGCAAGGTCGTCGTTCTGTAGCTGATCATTTGATACCTCTTAATCCTGAGTCTGAACGTACTCTTAGACAACAGAGGAACATCCTTGTTGATACAATTGTGCAAGAGGAAGCAATAATTGAAGACATGGCAGAAGAGAGGAATAACAACCTTGTTCCTAATGCTGATGGAGAAAGAGTTAGACTGCTGAGGGACTATTATGTCCCTGAGACATATACCTCACCAGCAGGTTTTCAACTACCCAATGTCACAGCACAGAATTATGAGATCAAGTCCAGCATTATTCAGATGCTACCATCTTATTTTGGGCTGACTCAAGAAGACCCTTACAAGCATCTGGATGAATTCATTGAAGTGTGCTCAACTACAAAAATTCACAACTTCTCTGAAGATGCTTTCAGAATGAGACTTTTTCCATTCTCCTTGAAAAACAAAGCAAAGTATTGGTTCAATTCTCTACCGGCAGGTTCTATCACGACTTGGACTCAGATGCAACATGAGTTTCTCAAGAAGTATTTTTCGATAGGGAAGACCAATCAGTTCAGACGTGCTATCACTGGTTTCTCCCAACATGATGGGGAACAATTTTATGAGGCATGGGAAAGATTCAAGGACCTTCTTAGGAAATGTCCCCATCATCAAGTTCCTAAGTGGCAACTAGTGTAGAGTTTTCATGAAGGGCTCACAGAAGCCAACAGACAGATGGTTGATGCATCTTGTGGAGGTACTTTTATGTTGAAGAGTGAAGAAGAGGCATGGACCTTATTTAAAAATCTTAGTGACAACTCTCTACAACATGTGTCCTCTACTCATTCTAGTAGACCTGCCACTATAAGGAAGACTGATGGGATTTATGAGGTTAGTGCTTCAGAAGCTATGGCAACTAATATTGATTTAATTGCACAGAAGGTAGCAGCAATTATGGCTGCCAATCAAACTCCTTCTGCTTCAAATTCTTCATTGCTAGGCCCTTGTGAATTTTGCTCTAGTCCTATGCATAATGTGAGCAATTATCCTTCAAAGGGGCAATTTTCTGATATTCAACAAGAGCAAGTCCAAGCTACATTCACTGGACCAATGAATCCTCCACGAGGTAATACTTACAATCCCACATGGAGGAATCATCCTGATTTTTCTTATAGTAACCAAGGGGCAGCAATGCAACCATCATATCAACCTAGGACTTTTGTACTGTTGCTGCAGTAGCTATTGAAGACAAGCTAACACTTACCTTGTCTAAATTTGACAAGCTTGACTCACTTATAGAGACAGTGCAAGCTACTGCAGCAACAGTACAATCTACAGTTCAGCTAGTGCACTCGCATTCTCAATCCATTGCCAAACTAAAATCTCAGTTTGGACAGCTTGCTACTTCATTGAGTAGAAGAGAAGAAGGGAAGCTCCCTAGTCAACCAATTGTTAATCCAAGAGGGATGCAAGCTTCCACAAGCAACCCACACCATGAGCAAGTTCAAGCCATTACCACTTTGAGGAGTGGGAAAATAATTGATAATAAGGTGAGTGAGAAGAAAGAAGAAGAAAAAGTGACCACAAGTCCAAGTGCTGAAATTCCTTATGAGCCCAAGGCTCCTTTCCCACAACGTTTTCTTGAAGCATTTAAATTGGAGAAGCAAGGGGATAAGCTGCATGACATGATGAAGGTGTTTCGACAAGTGAAGATTAATTTGTCACTCCTTGATGCCATCAAGCAAATTCCTCCTTATGCTAAATTCTTGAAGGACTTGTGCACTCAGAAAAGGCGTTCTAAAATCCATGTGCCAAAGAAAGTGATGCTGCCACAACAAGTAAGTTTGATAATTTAGCAATGTACTCCTCCTAAGTACAAAGATCCTGGTGCTCCAACTATCTCATGCATCATTGGGGAGCACCATGTGGATAAAGCTCTTCTTGATTTGGGTGCAAGTGTGAATTTGCTACCCTATTCAGTCTACTTACAATTGGGCTTGGGAGAATTGAAGCCTACCTCGGTGGTATTGCAATTTGCAGATAGATCAACAAAGCAACCCCGAGGAATCATAGAAGATGTGCTCATTAAAGTGGACAAGTTCTACTTTCCTGTTGATTTCATTGTACTTGACACTGAGCCGGTTCATAATCCGAAGAGGCACATTCCAGTGATCCTTAGTCGACCTTTCTTAGTTACAGCTGATGCTTGCATAAATTGTAGGTCAGGGATCATGGATATCTCATTTGGCAACATGAAGGTTAAGCTTAATATTTTCAATGCTGTTGAGAATCCTCCAGGTCAGACTGATATTTTCTTCATGGACTCTGAGGATGTGGCTGAATCTACAGATGAAATAAGGGTGCAAGAAAAATAGAAGGAAAAGAAGGTGTTTGAAGATCAATTTTCTACCATGGTGGTAAATTCTGTATGCACTACACTTTCCAAAACACTTCAGAGCGAGCAATTGTTTGGAGTATCCGACAACTCCACACCATGGTATGCAGATATTGTGAATTATTTAGCCACGAGAAAAGTGCCAAGAGATTGGACCAAGCGAGAACGTGATCGATTCTTCTCTAAAGTTCATCATTACTTTTGGGAGGATCCAGAGTTATTTAAATATTGTCCAGATCAAATTATTCGGCGATGTGTCCCAGACCATGAGTTTCAAGATATTCTCAAGTTCTGCCACTCATTGGCATGTGGAGGCCATTTCAGTGCAAGGAAGACAGCAGCAAAGGTACTTCAATGTGGATTCTTTTGGCCTTCTCTGTTTCATGATGCATATGTTTTCTGTAAAACTTATGATTTTGTCAAAGATTGGGTTCAATGTCAAGGCGAGATATGATGCCAATGAGCCCCATTCTAGTGGTTGAAATTTTTGATGTTTGGGGAATTGATTTTATGGGACCCTTTTCACCTTCTTTTGGCTACGAATACATTCTGGTTGGTGTGGATTATGTTTCCAAATGGGTGGAGGCCATTGTAACTCGAACTAATGATCACAAGGTGGTAATCAAATTCATGTATGAGAATATTCTTAGTCGATTCGGAATTCCTCGAGCCTTGATCAGTGATGGTGGTTCTCACTTCTGCAATAAATTCTTGAGAGGTTTGCTTGCTAAATATTCAGTGACACATAAGGTGGCAACGCCTTATCATCCTCAGACAAGTGGACAAGTAGAGCTGTCCAATCGAGAAATTAAGCATGTTCTCAAAAAGACAGTGAGACCGGATAGAAGAGATTGGTCATTGCGACTGAGTGAGGCACTATGGGCGTATCGGACTGCTTACAAGACTCTTATCGGTATGTCACCATATCGGCTGGTGTATGGGAAAGCATATCATCTTCCTGTAGAGATTGAGCACAAGGCACTCTAGGCAATTCAAAAATTTAATTTCGATGCAAAAAGAGCTGGGGAAGAGAGGAAGTTGCAATTGAATGAATTAGAAGAGTTCAGACGTGATGCTTATGAAAGTTCAAGAATTTACAAAGAGAGAACGAAGGCATTTCATGATCGACATATATCGCGGAAGTCCTTCTCTCTAGGTGATAAAGTATGGCTCTTTAATTCAAAGCTTCGGTTATTTTTCGAAAAATTGGGTTCAAGGTGGGATGGACCATTCCAAGTGATTTTGGTTTTTCCTCATGGTGCTGTGGAAATTCAAAGCTTTCGAGATAATACTTTGATGAAAGTTAATGGGCAAAGGTTGAAGCATTGTGTGGAAGGATGTGTGCCAAGAAGAGACGTAGAGTCCGTCGACTTGACGGATCCCGTCTATCCGACTTAATCCCTTCGGAGAGTTGATCGTCTCATACGGACGTTAAATTGTAGGTTTTGTATGTATTTCTATCCTTTAGTTGATTTAGTTTTCTTTGATTTTAATTTTAGTTTTAGTTTTCTTAAGTTTTCTTTCAATTCTAGTTGCGTTTTAATATTTTTTCTTTGAGTTTTTGATATATAAGTTGCTTCCGGAGGATGCCAAGAGGTGTACCAAGGTATTTGGACTCAAGACGGGTGAAAAATCGTGCTCTCGATCGACCTTGGGCGATGGAGACTCAAAAATATCAAGTCCCGGTCGACCTTGGGCGATGGAGGGTTCAACAGGCATCCAGGGGGGGGATCGATTGCCCCAGCCAAGGGGGATCGATCGCCCACTCCAAGGGGGATCGATCGCCCTTGCCCTTTTGTGGGCTGCCCGAAAATCTGCTCTATAAATGGACTCCTTATCCTACTTGGTTGCTACTACTTGTATCTTCTACCTCTTTGAACTCCAATTCAAGTTCTACTTCAACCGAAAAATTAATTTCTTCAATTGGTGATTATTAAACAAGAATTCAACATTGATTATCATCATCATCAACATCAAAACCGGATCAAGAATCACTAGTTCTCAAAGGAAGCTCTCACTTTTTCAAGTTCAACATCAAAGTAAGTGAAGTTTTTCTTTGGTGAAATTGTGCAATTCTTTTTGAGGGCTTTTGAAGACCAAGTTTGGGGGATCAATTTGGTGCAATTACTTGTTCGATTTGAGTGAAAAAATTGCCAAAAAAAGGAGGTTGAAGGTTACAAATTAATTATGCACACCAAGTGTTCGATTTAATTCCTCAACCACACTTTTTCTACTTCTATGGCATCAAAGAGAGCAAGTCACCAAGGTGCTTCAAGTTCACGTAATCCTCGCCGAGCGAGGCATGATCCAACCACCGGTTCTTCACGATCTCGCCGAGAAGGTATTCAAGAGATATGGCATCCAAGGGCTTTGAACTTTGAAACCACGTTTGACATAGCCGAACTCTATGGTATGTTTCCCGAGACAAGATGGGGGATTTTTGACATCCGTCGTCGTCGGTTGGCATCCATTTTTGTTCTACTCTCGTCTATTATTTACCCGAGGCTTGTCAAGGTATTTTATCAGAACTTAATGCCGACACCTGATGAGCGGGATGTACTTACTTCTTTAGTAGATGGAACAATAGTTCAGGTGGACATGTCATCCATTGCTATTTCCATGGGTTGTCCTCATGAGTGCCCAAATGATTTATCTCATATCTATACTCCTTTACCTAACGATTTGTCAGTGGGTAATTTGGTTGCACGTTTGTATGCTAATCAGTTTTTCGGGCCGAAAAGGAATGCAGCTTCCAAGTCTTCAATGCCAAATCAATTATGGTTCCTTGACGTTATTCTACTCAAGAATGTATGTCCAATTGGACATAAAATCGAGAGACGTCAAGAGTTCCTCAGAGCCTTATATGCTATACATTTTGGGCATTGGCTGTCATTCCCACAAATTGTCTGGGGCCAGATGGACAAGTTTTATTCCAAGGTCGTGGCCAAGGCACCAGACAGTACAAGTGACTGGGAGTTTCCATTCCCTACTATTATTCACTAGTTGCTTGTGGCACAGGGGTATGCAGTCCATGAGGACGAGCTTGCCTTTCCACGTGATCTTCATTATGGCACGCATGACTGGAATTTGAGCCGATCTCATATGTACCAGAGAGTCATAGTGACGCCTGGTGAAGTGTCTCGGTTGGCCTAGAGAGGAGAACATGTAGATATACCACCACCGGTGGAAGATCCAAAGGAGATGGAAGCAGAGGAAGAGGAGGTGCATGCACAGGCTGGTGGCCATGATTATCAGTATTTAGAATGACAGATTGCTGGGTTGACAGCCCAGTTTGGCACCCTCCAGACAGAGGTCTCCACACAGTTTGGAGCAATGAGGACAGAAATGGCGGATCACTTTCGTGACACTCGCCAAGACCAACTAGAGATGAGGAGGATGCTGCGTGCACTGATGCGCCAGCCAAACTTGGATCCGGATGCTCAGTCACCACCACACCCTTGACAGGAAGGTATCTATCTTTTGTATTTTATTTTATTTTTAGTTTTTATTTTATTTTTAAATTTTATTTTTCTTTTTGTAGTTAGATTTTTATTTCTTAAAAAAAAATTTGAAAAATGAAAAAAAATATTTTATTTTTTTAGGATTTTTCTCTTTCATATGTATTTTCACCCATACTATTTCACTTGATCTTTGGGGTATAGTGGTTTGTTTTGACAGGTTGAAACATTCAAGTTTGGGGGTGTGCTTTCATTGCCTTCATGCTAGTGGTGTGCTCTATTTTCTTTCCACTACTCCGAATTTCTGGTAACATCATTCTTACTCTTCTCTTTGCTTTGATTGGATGTACATTGAGGACAATGTACAGTTTAAGTTTGGGGGTGAGGCGATACTTATTTGTGTGCTTAATGCAATATGGGGGGGAATTTGTGTGAAATTCTTTTTGTATTAGGATTTTATTTTATTTTATTTTCTTAGTTTGTTTATTCTATTTTATTTTCTTTTGTTTTTAGATAGAATGTTTTGATATTATTCAAAGGATTAATACCTTATGTAGGTGCATAACTTGCAATTTTTGAGTATGTTTTAAATTTTTGAAAACTGTGGTTTAAATTATGTGGTTTTAATCATGATTTGCAATAACATATTTTGGAGTGATTGATTTTAGTTCCCTCACATGCACAAACACACTAGCATAGTTTTATGGGGTATAAACTTTGGTTTTGAGTTATTGAGTTACATATGTTTGATATTAATTAGTATCTCTTGAGAATGAGTACCGATAATGTGTTTTACTTGACTTCAAACAAAAAGAAAAAAAAATGATGAATAAGCAAATCAATTTGATCATTTTCATGAGTAACCGGGCCTCTATGCCTCAGGAAGCACGGAGTGTTCGCGTCAAAAGTGAAAGGGTGAGAAAAGATGAGCATTGGTTGTCTTGATTTGTAGCCTGATTGATTCAAGTAATTAGGTTCTTTGGGGTATCTTAAAGCCTAGTGTCCTAAAGCCATCTGGTTTGGGAGTCACTGACTGAAAGCTTGCTATATGGATCTTTCAGAAAGCTTAATAAATCAAGACATTGCACAACCAATGAAGCAATGAGAAAAAAAAAAAAGAATGAAGAAAAAAAATGAAAAAGTCATGTATGCATGTTGGGAAGTATGAGTTCAATAAGGGGAGCTAGTGAGTTGAAGGGGTATGTGCCTTAATATATTCAGAGCTTGGTTATGTTACATGAGATGACTGCTAGTTCACTTTACACGAGGGAGCTAGAGTTGATTATTTTGAGATATGTTGATGTGAATTATGCATAAGGACCATTGATTTGAATTATAGAATTTGGTTTGGAATTATTCTTGAATGCAATTTTGTAACTATGTATTGTAATCTTCTTCTTGAATTAATGTTGAAACAGAATTTTGAATGTTTGTGGGTAACATTTCTGGAAACCCTCACGAGACTATACTCGTCCACTAGGGGGAACCTATGGGTTTAAAGGCTTGTTGCATATGCTAAATACAATCGTTTCTCCCACGAAAGTGGAGTTGGGTAGTTTAGTTATTATTTAATAGTTTCTTTTGTTTTAGTTTTTGTTTTATTCTATTGCTAAGGAACTAGCAATATGTAAGTTTGGGGGTGTGATAGGCGTTGAATGTTACGCATTCTAGCCTCTTAACTTATATATTTTATTCATTTAGTGATAGATTATTTTGTGATTTTACTTCGTTTTAGTGTTTTCTGTATTTTCAGGGCCTTAATGATTATTTCAGTTAAAACCATGATTTTGGACTTTTAAAGAAGACATCCAAGATGGTTAGATGAAGCCTACATCAAATGGAACCATTCAACCATTTATTTCAACTCAAATCAGCCCAAGGAAGAGGTCCAAGAGAATTACAGCTGCTTAAGAAGGTTTCGGGCCTGAAGCCCAAATCTGCGCATAATACAGTCTTAATCCCATTTTGGAAAACGGACCAGAAGTCTTATTTCTGAGCTTCAAATCGACATAATTTTTGAATAAAGTTAAACGAAATTTGATTCTGCACACTTTTGTATTTCACGAAAATTCCGTAAATCGGACTTCTAGTGGGTCAAAAGTTGGGCCGAAGTCAGTAGAAAAAACCTACCTGATTAGTGCTGCGGGAAACCCTAATTTATTCCTAATTGGATTAGGACTTTGGTGTATTCTCTTGGGGAATAAAGTGAAGAATAAGAGGCTAGAGTTAGAGAGACGAACAGAGATTGAAGAGTCTGAGAGGGCTGAGAAGATAACATAAACATATTTGCAGAGCCATTGGAGAACGAAGTCATACGCATAATTCATGAAGATGATGCCTTCTTCTTCAACTGTTGAAGCTTCTTCTTCTACTGTGAGCGACTAGTTCATCCACTAGGGTTTTGACGTAGCCCTAACAAAGCATCAATGGTTTGATTGTTTTAATTATTGGGGACCTTTATATACATGCATAGATTGTGTAATTTAGAGGATTCTTGTTATAGAATTGAGCAATAAAAGTCTTGTAAATTCAGTTTCAATGATTTCTTATCTTGTCTTAGATATTTAGTTGTTGTTATTGAACTCAATCTCTCTTATTTTCTGTGATCATGAGAGAGATTATTACACAATGGTAATCACTGAATATATTGTTAAGAGCTTTGATGGATTATGCCTAGAGAAGATGAACCATACTGCACCCTAGATTAGAGTAGTTAGGCAGATGGCCCATGCCAATCGAAGATAGTCCATGGCTTAGCCTTAATTATATGTTATCTTCTTGATGGATGAAGGTGAGCTTGTAGCCACCGACACCACTTATGCATGATATAATTCCCCATAGTTGATTCAATTGACCATTGATTGTGGAGTTAGTGGTGAAGTCAAATACCCTAGATTTCTCTCATATTATTTTCACTATCTATTTTACATAGATGGATTTTTCTAACTTGTTCTGTGATAACAAGTCTGCATAATGCTTGCTTCTGACTTAATTATCCATGAAAGAACAAAACACATTGAAGTGGATATCCACTTTATTCGAGAGAAAGTTCGAGCTGGTATTATTACTCTTTCATTTGTTTCGTCTTCAGAACAGACAACAGATATGTTCACCAAGTCTGTTGGTCCATCAGTTTTGAAGTCCTTTATAGTCAAGCTCGGTTTGATTAACATCTTCGCTCCAGCTTAAGAGGGAGTGTTGGAGATCATATTTTACTCAATATAGAAGATTGTTGGAGATCATATTTTACCCAATGCATAATTATAGGATCGCATCAATTACGATCCTATAATTAAGGTATTGGTTTGACTCTCAGTTTTTTCTTTATTTAATTTTATTTCTTTCCTTCCATGTAATTTTCTCAATATATATAAATATAGATGCATGCTCCTCAATTGAGTAAGCCATTCTAAAATTCTACTAAAATAAATGCATTCATTAGAAGTTGGAAATAATTTTCAGTAACAACACGGTGGGAATAGCTTGCTGCAAGGACTGGTGATATGCCACAGAAACCAATTAGAGATCGTTCACTGGCATATGAAGTATTTTGAATCAAGTTAAAGATGATAACAAGAAAACAGGGAAAAAAATCATAAGTTGAGGCTGTAAGAAGGGACATGATGGCCTACAATTAGAAGAAAAAAAATTAGGTACCTTACATTATGCAAAGTGGCAATGAGGCAGTCTCACACAGTTGAAATAACATTTAATTGAGTTAATTAAGAAAAGCTCTGATTACCCACCTTCCAGGCTTTATGATGCCACTGACATCATTGATGATGTTTATCTTGGCATCTTGCGACTTTAAACCAGGTAGCTTGGCAAAGCCCTGTTAAATAAAATGTACAAATCATTAGAAATTTATAAGCAGAATCAAACTAAAGGTTGCATTTGGATATAATGCATATGTAACATTGATTCGCTGATCAAAATTGCAACCAAACAGAAAGTGAGACTAAGGATATTGGATCATATTTTCCTTATGGGAAAGTGATTGATTATACAACAAATGTTGGACTTCCAACATACGAACACAGAAACCACCTAATATTTGGCTAAAAATACTACCCCCTTGAATCTCAAATGGCAATATATGTTAGACCATGCAAGCATACACAAAATCCACAAGCAACCTGGGGGGGTTTTACCGGGACTAACTAATAAAAGGCCTAGAGTTGGAAGTGACCTTAGAAACCAGTCACAAAAAGGGAAAAGATCTCAATATCGTATTCGTAATGGTTGCTTATGTTTGAGTTGGTCTAAAAATTTGAACTGACCGAAACTGATTCATTTATTATCAACCTGCCAACACATTTGAAGTTTCAAAATTTTCGGAAACAACAAAAAGAATTTTAACAAATAGTCAAAATTAATTGATAAACAGGAATCAGGTTTGATTTTGGTTGGCAGGTAGTCTAGTGAGGTTAGCCTGGAACCAACTCGTATAAATTAAAACCCTAACCTGAACTCAAAGAGGAGTGTTAGGCACACTCGCTCAAGCAAGTGTTCTTGCACAATTGATGGAAATCAATTACAAAAATTAAATGCTTTTCTGTAATATACTCCTCTAACTCTAAAGTATTTACATTGGTACCATCAACAAACAAATAAAACTATTTGTAAAAGAAAAATATTATAAGTATGTAAAAGAAAAATATGTTCTTTAATTCAATTAACCATAATTACAAAATTTTAAAAATTATATAGGAAATGATTATAATAAGTATATAGATTATTTAAAATATTTTAAAGCAGGAAAATTTAAAAAATATATTTTAATACTTTAAAAATATGTTATTGAATCCAATTAACCATAATTACAAATTTTAAAAATTATCTAGGAAATGATTATAATAAGTATATATATATTATTAAAAATATTTAGAAGTATTAATAAAAATATTTTACTACTATGTTTATAATTTTATTTTTTTGTTGATGGCACCAGTGTAAATACTTTAGAATTAGAAGGGTAGCACGAAAGCATTTAATTTTTGGGATTGATTTTCACGCGCTAGCACTCCCCGAACTCAAATGCTCTGCCAAGTAATAAATGTCCCATCCCAGAGCATACATAAATACAATTATTGATTAAGCTCTAAAGTTACTTCAAGAAAATGAAGAGACTTACAAAAATCATGCCTTTGAGAGAATTCCATAAGGTAGGAAGGGGCTTGCCATGAACTACCTCACACTCTGCTTCCACATGTAGATTTTTATATCTCACCTCCACAGTGGGCAAATTCACACCAACTCTGCAAGAAAAAGTTAAAAGTTTATTTCTTTAACCCATTTATAAATCATTGAATAGTGAAATTGATGGTAGATTATGTGTGTAGAGAAAATTTAACCCATTTAGAGATGAAACAGGGAACCATCAGCACATATGAGTAGTAAAAAAATAAGTAACAATTAACAGTTTGATTGTACTGTAACAAGTCAAAATTCAAGATCATAAACTTCATTGACAGAGAACTTGAAGCATCAATGTGACTAAACGGTATCCAGGTATATATGCACTTCAAGATTCTTATGTAAGCTCACATAAACATAATATATATATATATATATATATATATATATATATATATAAAGTCAATTTCTGTATTGGGTATTAAAAGGAAGATAACACTTACCTTTCCATTCTTTTTCTGAGTTTGCGCAACAAGCGAAGATTGTCATTCTCGATGTGTTTGATAAGCTTTTCAATGAACATATGGCGTTCAAGAGCACCAAGCTTGGTGACATCAATCACCCTTTTTCCTTGAACCCCATTTTCGTCACATTCTTGATCAAACAGAGACGATCTCAACCGTCCAACAGTGGGTAATCTATCAATCTCAGACCATCGTAATGCGCATTCATCATCAACCTCATCACCATTTACAGAACTCAGACGAGTCAGATCAGAATTGCTTCCAAAACTAGAGGTTTGACGCCGAAATGGTGATCTGAGACTTCTTCCTATCTCCGTCAGTTCGATTCTCAGTGACTCTATCTCATCATCACCCACCAACTGAGCCATATTGGATTAACTCAGGGTGTTCCAATCTGAAACAATGGGAATAGTTAGAGAGAAACAATAGATACATACACACATTGATATATATATACAGTATTTTAATAGAGAGAGAGAGAGGAGAGTGTGTATTGGAGCCTCCACTCCGTGGCTTATTAAGTTATTATTGGATGTTTCAGAGTCGGTGGCTTAGAGCCTCCACTCCCAAAGAGAATAAAATAAAAATGCTTCAATATCTTACTTTCGATAGAAGTAGTGGTAAAAAGGTATTCGTGATTGTGATTTTTTGTCCAATGAAACTGAAGATGTCTGAATATTATATATATATGCAATCTATGACTTCAAAGGTTTGAGTGATAAGGAAGATGTTTGAATTGATTACATATATTCCACCCAAGAGAACAAATAATTTTATATATTTTCTTTACAAACTAAATGCATATGATTTTCTTAGTAAAATCTCGAATTGTTGTCCAAGTGTGAAAGAGTTCCAAATGAGTGGAGTCGCTTTGTACTCCTATTTTATACAAATAACAGTATCAAAGGTTGATTCTCCTTCCGATAAATTGTTTCAACATGTTAGATCATATCTTATTCTTCCAAAAATGATAAGATTTGAAGAGAAATGATAGCTGATAAGTGATACTTTCATAATACCGAAATTGCCTACAATATTTTAGAATAAAACTTTTTTATGACATCTGAATCATAACTTAAGATATTAGGGCATATCAATAAATTAGTTAGATTAGTTTCTTTTCTTTTCTCTCCTTTTAACTTATCCAAACAACAATGTTCTCATTTCTTTTCTTTTCTTTCATAATTCATCCAAACACAAATACATGTTATCCTCTCATTTCTTTTCTTTTCTTTTCTCTCATAACTTAAGTTATCATTTCTTTTCTTTTCTCTCCTTGTTATCCAAATAAGGAGAGAAAATATAAATATATGTAATAATTTTATATATAAATAGAAATGATAACTTATATTTATATTTTATGCACCACATTATAATAGACATTTAAAAAAAATTTGGAGGTACTTTGTGGACCTGCGGAGGACAGTAGCGTATGTGAAGTAAATTGATATAATGTATAATAATTGTATAGGTGGGTCTGTATGGAAGACTATCATCTGCCCTATTCGGGTACTGCTGTATCCACTCAATACTCGAAAATGGTGTAACGTTTTAATATTTTATTAAGGAAGATAATATTCGTACTTTCATTTTTTACATTTGTATTTTTATTTTTAGAGAAATGTCACTTCTAACATTCACTTCAAATGCGAATGATTAACTTTTTTTAAAATACTAAACTACCCTTTTAGACATCATATTTGTTTCTTATCTTTAATGTTTTTAATTTTTTTTATTGAATCCAAAAAAAATACTAGAAAAAAATTAATCAAAAAAAAAATTCTCTCATTTTACAAGACCCAAAAAAAGTTATTTATGTTGAATAAATTATTTCTTTTTACAAGACCAAAATATATAAAGATATATATCTGTTAAAGAAATTATATCTTTTGGCAATAGATAAAAAAATATCTCTATTGAATAAATTATTTCTTTTGGTAGGAATTAAAAATTAAAAAGTATCCAAAAAATAGTTGTCCTTGTTGAATAAATTTTCTCTTAACAGGACCTAAAAAAAAAGTACATAAAAAATTTATTTTTGTTAAATAAACGATCGACATTAAGAGTACCCAAAAAAAAGTTATTGTTATTCAATAAATTATATCTTTTGATAGGTTCAAAAAAAAAATATCTCTATTGAATAAATTATTTTTATTGGAAGAAGCAAAAAAAAAATATTTTTGTTGAATAACTTATCCATTTTGACAAGACCAAAAAAAAAAAAGGACTAAACAAAGTAAAAAAGATAAAAAAAAATTATTTCTTTTGACAGGACCCAAAAAGAAAAAAATAAAGAAACTAAAGAAAGTAAAAGAGAGTTTTAACTAGATAGTATAAAAGGTAGTTATGGTATTATAAAATAAGTGATGATGTATTAATTAGTTTAAAGACCATTTTGTCATTTTTTTAAAAGAAAAAGATAGGCGGATTGCAATTGTAGAGAAGAGAATTGCAAATATCCCTCCCTTTATTAATACAACTTTTTCGGTTATCTTCCCTTTACATTAATTTAATATAATATTTATGTGGTCAGTTTGCCTCCTATATATATATATGTACATACATATATATATATGTACATATATATATACCTATATATATATATGTATATATACATGGTTTACATTTTTTTCTTTTCACTTAAAAGTTCATAACTTTTACTACAAAAAATATTTTTTGTTGAAACTAATTTTGTTAAATAGAATATTCTGAGAGCTTCAATTTGAATATAACTTAGACTATGTTTTAACTTAAGACAGAAAAATTATAATTTTTTCAATTTATATCTACACATTTAAAGTAATTTTTTACAACTTTAAAGTCATTTTATACACCGTTAAAATTTTTCTTCACACACTTAAAACATATACATTTTATTGTTTTTTAAAAATGTTTATATAAAAAAATGGGAAAAAAGACATAGAAAATTATTTATTTTCGTGTGTGAAAATTATTGCAGGTATGTGAAAAATTACTTTAAATATGTAGAAGTGTACTTTAAGTGTGTGGAAAACGATTTTAAGCGTGTGTAAGTGAGGCTTAAAAATGTGAATATGTAATAATTTATTTGTGTGAATGATTACAATCGAAAAAGCATTTAATCTCAAATTGATTTTACTTTCACATTGATAGCACAGATGTCCACACACTTAAAATATTTTCACACCGGTAAAGTCAATTTTCACAAGTTTAAGGTTATTTTCCACACACTCAAAACCAACATTTATTTATTGATTTTTTTTCTTTCCAAACTTTTTTAGCAACTTTTAGGCATATTTGAATGATATTTTTGTACAAATAAATTATAAAAATTTATATTCACATTTTTTAGTCTCATTTCTACTCACTTTTCACATACTTAAAGTACATTTTCAAATATTTAAAGTACTTTTCCACACACTTAAAGTAATTTTTCACGAACTCAAAACAAATATTATTTATGTTTTTTCTTTCTAATTTTTTTAGCAACTTTTAGGCATATTTGAAGGATGTTTTTTCACAAATAAATCATAAAAATTTATATTATCATTTTTTAGTTTTATTTTTTCTCACTTTCCACACATTTAAAGTACTTTTCCACACATTTAAAACAAATATTTTTTTTTTCAATTTTTTTAAGAACTTTTAGACATATTCGAAGAATGTTTTTGTACAAAAAAATCATAAAATTTTATATTCAAATTTTTTAGCCTCATTTTTATTCACTTTTCACATATTTAAAGTACTTTTCCACACACTTAATCAAATATTTTTTTATGTTTTTTTTTTCTAATTTTTTAGCAACTATTAGGCATATTTGAATGATGTTTTTGCACAAATAAATCATAAAAATTTATATTCACATTTTTTAGTCTCATTTTTATTCACTTTTCACACATTTAAAGCACTTTTCCACACTTAAAACAAATATTTTTTAATGTGTTTTATTTCTAATTTTTTTAGCAACTTTTAGGCATATTTGAAGGGATGTCTTTGAACAAAACAATCATAAAAATTTATATTCACATTTGTTAGTCTCATTTTACTCACTTTCCACAAATTTAAAGTACTTTTTCGCACATTTAAAACAAATTTTTTTATGTTTTTCTTTCCCAATTTTTTTACGTACTTTTATATATATTTGAAGGATGTTTTTGCACAAAAAAAAATCATAAAAATTTATATTCACATTTTTTAGTCTCATATTTATTCATTTTCCACACATTTAAAACACTTTTCACACATTTAAAGTATGTTTTCACACATTTAAAATACTTTTCCACACACTTAAAACAAATATTTTTTTATGTTTTTCATCCAATTTTTTTAACTTTTAGGCATATTTGAAAGATATTTTTGCACCAAAAAATCATAAAAATGTTTATTCACATTTTTATTCACTTTTCATACATTTAAAGGACTTTTCACACATTTAAAGTATTTTTTCACACAGTTAAAGTACTTTTCCACACACTTAAAACAAATATTTTTTTATGTTTTTTTTCCAGTTTTTTTACGAACTTTTAGGCATATTTGAAAGATATTTTTGCACAAAAAAATCATTAAAATGTTTATACACAATTGTTAATCTCATTTTTATTCACTTTCCACACATTTAAATTACTTTAATTTTTACACATTTAAAGTATTTTTCCACACACTTAAAACAAATATTTTTTTATATTTTTTATTTTCAATTTTTTTACAAACTTTTAGGCATATTTGAAAGATATTTTTGCACAAAAAAAATTATAAAAATATTTATTCACATTTTTTAATCTCATTTTAATCACTTTCCATACATTTAAAATATTTTTCACTTAGTTTTTCACACACTTAATATGCAATCTATGACTTTAAAGGTTTGAGTGATAAGGAAGATGTTTGAAATGATTACATATATTCCACCCAAGAGAACAAATAATTTTATATTTTTTAGAAACTAAATGTATATGATTTTCTTAGTAAAATCTCGAATTGTCCGAGTGTGAAAGACTTCCAAATGTGTAGGAGTCGCTTTGTATTTTATACAAATAATATCAAAGGTTGATTCTCCTTCCGAGAAATTGTTTCAACACGTTAAATTTAAAGAAAAAGTTTGATAAATCGTTTTCATACACCAAATGACAAGATAAAGGTTTAAATATGATTTGCGTATTCTTTACGTATACACTAACACCCATTTTAATTCTTTCTAGAACTTCAACTAAACTGGACTTTGGCTAAATATCAGATCAAAAGTGAACATGGAAACAAGAAAGATAGATGAAAAAACAGTAGATCGCAATACTTGAACAGCAAGACAAATACAAAAGTAAAAACAGTACTTTGGTGTTTAAAATACTCCACTAGGGAAAAGTAAAAACAATACTTTGGTGTTTAACATACTCCACTAAACTCCACTAGGGAAAAGTAAAAGCAATACTTTGGTGTTTAAAATACTCCACTAGGGAAAGGATCTTTGGTTGGGTTAAAGATATATTAAGGGTAAATTAATAGGAAGAGATAACACCGTTAACCTCGTTAGTATTTTTTTTTTTTTTTTGTGAAAGTATCATATTGCCCCTCAGATTTAATAATCAAACTTGTTTACGTTGCTGCTGATCGATATCAGACTTTTTCTTTAAATCTAACATGTTGAAACAATTTATCGGAAGGAGAATCAACCTTTGATACTGTTATTTGTATAAAATAGGAGTACAAAGCGACTCCACTCATTTGGAACTCTTTCACACTTGGACAACAATTCGAGATTTTACTAAGAAAATCATATGCATTTAGTTTGTAAAGAAAATATATAAAATTATTTGTTCTCTTGGGTGGAATATATGTAATCAATTCAAACATCTTCCTTATCACTCAAACCTTTGAAGTCATAGATTGCATATATATATAATATTCAGACATCTTCAGTTTCATTGGACAAAAAATCACAATCACGAATACCTTTTTACCACTACTTCTATCGAAAGTAAGATATTGAAGCATTTTTATTTTATTCTCTTTGGGAGTGGAGGCTCTAAGCCACCGACTCTGAAACATCCAATAATAACTTAATAAGCCACGGAGTGGAGGCTCCAATACACACTCTCCTCTCTCTCTCTCTATTAAAATACTGTATATATATATCAATGTGTGTATGTATCTATTGTTTCTCTCTAACTATTCCCATTGTTTCAGATTGGAACACCCTGAGTTAATCCAATATGGCTCAGTTGGTGGGTGATGATGAGATAGAGTCACTGAGAATCGAACTGACGGAGATAGGAAGAAGTCTCAGATCACCATTTCGGCGTCAAACCTCTAGTTTTGGAAGCAATTCTGATCTGACTCGTCTGAGTTCTGTAAATGGTGATGAGGTTGATGATGAATGCGCATTACGATGGTCTGAGATTGATAGATTACCCACTGTTGGACGGTTGAGATCGTCTCTGTTTGATCAAGAATGTGACGAAAATGGGGTTCAAGGAAAAAGGGTGATTGATGTCACCAAGCTTGGTGCTCTTGAACGCCATATGTTCATTGAAAAGCTTATCAAACACATCGAGAATGACAATCTTCGCTTGTTGCGCAAACTCAGAAAAAGAATGGAAAGGTAAGTGTTATCTTCCTTTTAATACCCAATACAGAAATTGACTTTATATATATATATATATATATATATATATATATATATATATATATATATATTATGTTTATGTGAGCTTACATAAGAATCTTGAAGTGCATATATACCTGGATACCGTTTAGTCACATTGATGCTTCAAGTTCTCTGTCAATGAAGTTTATGATCTTGAATTTTGACTTGTTACAGTACAATCAAACTGTTAATTGTTACTTATTTTTTTACTACTCATATGTGCTGATGGTTCCCTGTTTCATCTCTAAATGGGTTAAATTTTCTCTACACACATAATCTACCATCAATTTCACTATTCAATGATTTATAAATGGGTTAAAGAAATAAACTTTTAACTTTTTCTTGCAGAGTTGGTGTGAATTTGCCCACTGTGGAGGTGAGATATAAAAATCTACATGTGGAAGCAGAGTGTGAGGTAGTTCATGGCAAGCCCCTTCCTACCTTATGGAATTCTCTCAAAGGCATGATTTTTGTAAGTCTCTTCATTTTCTTGAAGTAACTTTAGAGCTTAATCAATAATTGTATTTATGTATGCTCTGGGATGGGACATTTATTACTTGGCAGAGCATTTGAGTTCGGGGAGTGCTAGCGCGTGAAAATCAATCCCAAAAATTAAATGCTTTCGTGCTACCCTTCTAATTCTAAAGTATTTACACTGGTGCCATCAACAAAAAAATAAAATTATAAACATAGTATTAAAATATTTTTATTAATACTTCTAAATATTTTTAATAATATATATATACTTATTATAATCATTTCCTAGATAATTTTTAAAATTTTGTAATTATGGTTAATTGGATTCAATAACATATTTTTAAAGTATTAAAATATATTTTTTAAATTTTCCTGCTTTTAAATATTTTAAATAATCTATATCTTATTATAATCATTTCCTATATAATTTTTAAAATTTTGTAATTATGGTTAATTGAATTAAAGAACATATTTTTCTTTTACATACTTATAATAATTTTCTTTTACAAATAGTTTTATTTGTTTGTTGATGGTACCAATGTAAATACTTTAGAGTTAGAGGAGTATATTACAGAAAAGCATTCAATTTTTGTAATTGATTTCCATCAATTGTGCAAGAACACTTGCTTGAGCGAGTGTGCCTAACACTCCTCTTTGAGTTCAGGTTAGGGTTTTAATTTATACGAGTTGGTTCCAGGCTGACCTCACTACACTACCTGCCAACCAAAATCAAACCTGATTCCTGTTTGTCAATTAATTTTGACTGTTTGTTAAAATTCTTTTTGTTGTTTCCGAAAATTTTGAAACTTCAAATGTGTTGGCAGGTTGATAATAAATGAATCAGTTTCGGTCAGTTCAAATTTTTAGACCAAGTCAAACATAAGCAACCATTACGAATACGATATTGAGATCTTTTCCCTTTTTGTGACTGGTTTCTAAGGTCACTTCCAGCTCTAGGCCTTTTATTAGTTAATCCCGATAAAACCCCCCCAGGTGGCTTGTGGATTTTGTGTATGCTTGCATGGTCTAACATATATTGCCATTTGAGATTCAAGGGGGTAGTATTTTTAGCCAAATATTAGCTATGTTTGTATGTTGGAAGTCCAACATTTGTTGTATAATCAATCACTTTCCCATAAGGAAAATATGATCCAATATCCTTAGTCTCACTTGCTGTTTGGTTGCAATTTTGATCAGCGAATCAATGTTACATATGCATTATATCCAAATGCAACCTTTAGTTTGATTCTGCTTATAAATTTCTAATGATTTGTACATTTTATTTAACAGGGCTTTGCCAAGCTGCCTGGTTTAAAGTCGCAAGATGCCAAGATAAACATCATCAATGATGTCAGTGGCATCATAAAGCCTGGAAGGTGGGTAATCAGAGCTTTTCTTAATTAACTCAATTAAATGTTATTTCAACTGTGTGAGACTGCCTCATTGCCACTTTGCATAATGTAAGGTACCTAATTTTTTTTCTTCTAATTGTAGGCCATCATGTCCCTTCTTACAGCCTCAACTTATGATTTTTTTTCCCTGTTTTCTTGTTATCATCTTTAACTTGATTCAAAATACTTCATATGCCAGTGAACGATCTCTAATTGGTTTCTGTGGCATATCACCAGTCCTTGCAGCAAGCTATTCCCACTGTGTTGTTACTGAAAATTATTTCCAACTTCTAATGAATGCATTTATTTTAGTAGAATTTTAGAATGGCTTACTCAATTGAGGAGCATGCATCTATATTTATATATATTGAGAAAATTACATGGAAGGAAAGAAATAAAATTAAATAAAGAAAAAACTGAGAGTCAAACCAATACCTTAATTATAGGATCGTAATTGATGCGATCCTATAATTATGCATTGGGTAAAATATGATCTCTAACAATCTTTTATATTGGGTAAAATATGATCTCCAACACTCCCTCTCAAGCTGGAGCGAAGATGTTAATCAAACCGAGCTTGACTATAAAGGACTTCAAAACTGATGGACCAACAGACTTGGTGAACATATCTGTTGTCTGTTCTAAAGACGAAACAAATGAAAGAGTAATAATACCAACTCGAACTTTCTCTCGAATAAAGTGGATATCCACTTCAATGTGTTTCGTTCTTTCATGGATAATTAAGTCAGAAGCAAGCATTATGCAGACTTGTTATCACAGAACAAGTTAGAAAAATCCATCTATGTAAATCCCAACTTAGCAAACATGGATCGAATCCAGAGAAGCTCACATATGCCTTGTGCCATAGCACAATATTCTACTTCAGTAGAGGACTAGGAAACAATAGCTTGCTTCTTACTTTTTCATGATAAAAGGTGTTTACCATAGAAAGTACAGAAGTCTCTTAGACCCAACATAGTCGGCATTTATAAAATAGGAGATTCCAGACTTGTTACCTGAAGCATAGAATAATCCAAGGTCTGGGCATGCCTTAAGGTACCGCAGAATGTGATAGACATCATCCAGGTGAGCTGTCTGCGGAGCATGCATGAATTGACTCACAATACTAACTGCAAAAGCTAAATCTGGTCTAGTGTTGATCAAATATATGAGGCGGCCTACCAAGCGTTGATATGAAGTAGGATCATCCAGTAAATCCCTCGACTCTGCAGAGAGCTTCTGATTTGGATCCATTGGAGAGGAGGCCAGTCTGCATCCTAGCATCCCTGTATCTATCAAAAGATCCAAAGTATACTTCCTTTGGAATAGAGATATCTCATTGCGGGATCTGGCAACCTTTATTCCAAGGAAGTAACGGAGAAGACCCAAATCCTTAACATCAAAGAAGCATCCAAGATCCTTCTTAACCTGAGCAATACTGGTTGAGTCATCTCCAGTGATGATAATATCATCAACATACACAGAGAGAATAATACACCGTCCATCAAATTGTCGACGAACGAAGCATGTGTGGTCAGAGTGATAGCGCACGAAGCCTATGGATTTTTACATCAATAAATCAACTAAACCATGCCCGAGGAGACAGTTTCAACCCATAAAGAGATTTTCAAAGACGACAAACCTTCCCAGCATACTCCCCCTCAGCCCGAAATCCCGAAGGTGGATCTATATAAATAGTCTCAAGCAAGTCACCATTTAAAAAGACATTCTTGACATCGAGTTGGTGAAGAGGCCAAGAATGGGAAACTGCTAGTGACACAAGGAGGCGGACCGTAGTCAACTTCGCCACAGGGCAAAAGTAGCACTGAAATCCTTCCCTGGAACCTAAGTGAATCCTTTAGCAACCAGGTGAGCTTTGTATCGATCAATAGAACCATCAGGTAAGTATTTCAGGCTAAAAACCCACTTACAAGCCACCATTCTTTTACCAGAAGGAAGAGGCACAAGATTCCATTTGTGATTGTACTGAAGAGCATCCATTTTTGCCCGCATAGTAGTGACCCACTTGGATGTTGAAACGCCTCAAAGATAGAGCGGGGAATGGAAATTGAATCAAGTTTTCCGAAGAATGTCTAATAAGAATCTAAAAGAGAATCATAAGAAACAAACTGGTCGATAGGATGGTGAGTGTTGTTAGAGAAATCATACCAATTGGGGGGTTTACGGTTACGAGAGGGATAACGAGAAGTAATAGTATGATCAAGAATAGGAGTGAGAAAAACTTAGCAAAAAAAAAAAAGGAATAGGAGTGAGAAAAGAAGGTATATCTGAATCCAAGGGAGCTTTTGGCAGAGGAGTCTAAGGACGAGGGTGCCTAAAGTAAACCTGTAGGGGAGGAGGAACAGAGGTAGGTGACGTCAGTTCCAGCGGGAGACTCAAAGATGGGTAGAGGATAAAAAATGGACAGGAAGAGGTTCCTGCACAGGAGCAGACTGACCAAAAAATGAAAGTTCTTCCAAAAAAAGTAACATCCAATGAGTGATACATATGTGTAGATACAAGATCATAGCAGCGATACCCTTTATATATAGCAGAGTATCTTAAAAAGACACAACGAACGACCTTGTCATCCAATTTGGTGCAAGTAGGATTACGATTTTGGATAAAGCAAGTACAACCAAACACCCTAAGAAGAATAGAAAAAAGAGCACGATCGGGCTGAAGAACTTGGAGGGGAGCTTTACCAGATAAGACTCGAATAGGAGTGCGATTGATCAAGTATGTGGTAGTTAGGATAGCCATGTGTCAAAAATATTTAGTAACCACCATACTACGTAAAAGGAATCAAACAACAGACATAATATGACGGTTCCTGTGTTCCGCCACACCATTCTGTTCGGGAGTGTGTGGACAAGTGAGTTAACGTAAAATGCCCTATTGATTTAACTGGGAGCGAAAGTCATTGAAAATATATTCACGACTATTATTAGATCGAATATTTCAAACAATGACAATGAATTGAGTTTGAATCATTTTTAAAAATTGAGAAAACAAAGAAAATACTTCCAATTTTTTCTTAAGAAGATAAACCCAAGTACATCTAGAATAATCATCAATAAATGTCACATAATATCGATAACCAGATAAGGCAGTGACCGGAGAAGGTCCCATACATCAGAATGAATTAAATCACATGGGGCAGGTGCACAATGCATGCGAGGAATGTAACTAGTACGAATATGTTTTGACATTTCACAAACCACACACTGAAGGTTATGAGTCTTACAAGCCTTTATTAACGAGTGAAATAACTTGCATAAAGACTAAAAATTTGCATGTCCCAAATGGCATGCCATAAAGACAATGTTTGGAAAGAGAAAACATAAGACTGAGACTCAGGTAACACAGTGGCTTGAAGAACAGATGCATCAGGTGGTAAAGCTGGAGGATCTCCAAAGTAGTTCAGCCCATCGTGCTCATATCCCCTGCCAAAAATCCTCCTTGTACTTAGGTTCTATAACAAACAGCGGTCATGTAAGAAAATGATAGTACAATTAAAATTCTTTACAAGTCTACTAATAGATAAAAGATAAAAGGTTGAATGTAAAATGTGGGACGTGGAGAACAGAGGATAGAGTAATGTGGGGAGTCTGAGACACAGTTCCTTTACTATGTATCTGTGAGGTGGATCCATCAGCGAGACTAATCAATTGATGAACAGGAGTGACTAGAGAGGAAAACACTGATAACTCACCGGTCATATGATCATTGGCTATAGAATCTAGAACCTAGGTAGTTGTCCCAATCCTAACATAGAAAGTAGAGGGACTACCTATAGCAACTGTGGCAGTAGGAGTCGCACTAGTACCAGAAGGGCGCTGGAGAAGAGATCTTAGCTGGCTTTGAAAAAGATTAATTTGTGACTGAAGCTGGCTCACGTCTGTCAGATGAGGGGCTGGTCTAGAAGTAGTCTTAGCAATAGCAACAGAGTGAGAAGATCCTTCGGTTCTATTCCTCAAAAATTTCTGTTTCAACTCGGGATCAAGTTTGAAGCAACGGGCTTTAAGATGACCAGTTGTCCCACAATGACTCAATATCAGAGTGTTCCCAGCAGGACGGGAGCCAAAGTGAGCAGCAAAATCCATCTGATCAGGAACAGTTGCTGACTCAAGGGCATGAGCAGGAGGAAAAAGCATCTGAAGTAAGTGAAGTCTACGCTCATCACTCTCAATTATAGCAAATGCCTCATACAGAGATGGCATAGGTGATGTGTTGAGGATCTGAGCACGAAGAGGCTCGAAATCAGGCTGCAATCCCATCAAGAACTGGTACGTGTGCTGACGGTTAAGTCGCTTGAACACTATAATGGTCGCCTCTGTAGAAAACTCACTCAAGGGTTCATATTGGGCCAACTCTTCCCACCTGGTCTGTAAATTTCTAAAACAATTGACTACTGATAATTGCAAGGTAGCCTGAGAAGCCCGGGAGATTTCTCGATAAAGTTCAAAAATTCTCGCTTCATTGTGAGCATGAGCATACATCTATGTCAAAGCACACACCCATAGACAGTATCATGGAACATGAATATATTGTATATCGTAGGCTCCATAGAATTAAATAGCCAACCAAGAATAGTACAATTGTCCATATCCCATTGGGCAAATTTGGAATCTCCCACATCAGGTTTTTTCTCGGTGCCTAGGATTCAACCTGTCTTTCCTTTTCCACCTAAGTACAGACAGAATGATCGAGACCACGAAGCAAAGTTTGTACCATTTAATAGTACACTAGTCACATACTAAGCAGGTGTATGTTGTGCAGGAATGATATCAACAAATTTTGCACTAGAATCTCCCATAACAAATAATAGGACTTCATAATAAATAGAAGAAGATTATCACAAAATCAGTCCCCAAATAAATCTCCGGAGAGTAGTTTACAAATCTGTTAGAGAAAAAAAATCGGCAAAGAATGATCATAAAAGATGCTGTTGAACACACCGGCAGTCCAACAAAGTTGAAATTCTCAAAGGACTCTTAGTTCACAGAGTGAACTAAGAGAATGTCCGCTGTTCTTCGGTCCATCCTTCCCCTTCTGTGACAATACTTATTTTTATCTTTAAATTGGAATGTCCGCTGTTCTTCGGTCCATCCTTCCCCTTCTCTAATGAGAAATTATATTCAGTTGAATGATTTTAGTTACTGTTGGACATTTTAATAATTTAGCTCAATATATTTTATACTTCAGTATGGTTCAGTTCATCCTTCAAAATTGCATATTTGAGGAGTTTAACTCATCTCAAATTCTCTATCAAAGTTCGCTATGCTATAGAACTACCATTTTGGTTCATTTTTGTGTACAAGTAGACGTTTGCCTTGAAATGTTTCCTATTTATTTGTTTTGTTTCTGGGAGGAAAGATTATTGTTCTTGAAGTTCTATAAGCAAGAAAAATGGAATCCATTTCATCAAGTTTTTCTTGGCAGAGTTTCTGGTATTTTATTAGTTATTTACGCATTATTTTATTTATTTATTTTGCAGAATGACTCTACTGCTTGGTCCTCCAGGTTGTGGGAAGACATCTGTACTGAAAGCACTTTCAGGAAATCTAGACAAATCTCTCAAGGTTTCTCCAGCTTTTTATGCTTCATCTTCTTATAACTTTGTGAAAGATCTATACATCTATTACAAACATTTCTCTAAATCAGATAATGATACTACAAAATAAGTTATAGAGTAAATCTGCACAATTGAAAACACAAAATAAGCTCAAAGGGTATTGTTTAGACCTTTAAAACTTACATTTTTCTATGTTCTAGTTGCTACTTTTTTCTTGTAAAAGAAATTGGATTCAGCTGTCTCTGTCTTGCATATGCTTCCAAGCATCTGACATGCAAATTGTGCTAAAAATGAGTCATTTATTCTTGATTCCAGTGCTAGAGAAGTTGTCTCTTCTATATCTATATATATATATATATATATATATATATATATATATATATATATATGTATTCATGTTTTTTGATCGAAAGGTACTTTTCTTGTAAAAATTGGATTTTGTTGCTTCCGGTATGTATACTCACAAGCACTGACCAAATCTTGGAAGTGACAATAAATTGCCCACTAGTTACCTTCTGGAAGTATTTAAGGTAGAAAAGATAACCACCCTATTGCGATCGAATACTTTACTAAAGTTCTTGTAGTGGGAGTATAAGTAAGCATTATACATTTTTTTTTCTGTGTAATTAAACATTATACATAATTTAAATGGAATCTCAATTTTTCTTTAGATCTGGCTTTGAAAGCTACTTTGTTATGTACTTCCTACTCTTTAACATGGTTATTGTCTGTGCTTTCTAACAGGTTACCGGGGAAGTTTCTTACAATGGATACAAACTGGAAGAGTTTGTGCCCCAGAAAACGTCTGCTTATATAAGCCAGAATGACCTACACATCCCTGAGATTACTGTTAGAGAAACACTTGATTTTTCAGCCCGCTGCCAGGGTGTTGGAAGCCGAGAAGGTATGTTTTGATAAGCGCAAAACTAAGATAGTTTTAGTTGTGCACACCTTATTAAGGTATGCTAGTAATGGTAATAAACTAACTTGTTTTCTGCCTGTAAAGAGATTATGATTGAGGTCAGCAGAAGGGAGAAGCAGGCTGGAATTGTTCCAGATCCAGACATAGATACTTATATGAAGGTACTTTTAGAATCTCTGATCTTCTTCCTTTCCATGTTTGTGGAGTTGCCTTTATGTTTCATGAGGGATAGAATCTGCCATAGTCTGGAATATTTGTTGTTTGTTGGAAATCATTATTAGAATTTATTCATTTGTATTTGTGGCATAGTGCTGAATGATGATCACAAGTTTGGCTATGTATGGAAAAAAGACTGCTTTGAATGACATGCTTTTTTTGTTATCTTCTTACAAGAAGCTTGAAATCAACTTCCACCCAAGTTTCTTTAATTATAATTTCCAACTAAAGTGATGGAATATTGGACTATTTCAGAAAAAAAAGGGTTTTGATGAAAACTTGCAAGCTACTCAACCGAAAAAAAGGAATTGCAAGTCGAATCATCTACAAGAGAACCTTATCTTGATTCTTCTATCAGCACAAACAGAACAGGAGCAACAGATATAGCGTAAATATGTCCTCCAGAATATTCTAATTAGGAGTTAATTACATACTGAATGAGAAAAGAAGCTTGAGTTTATGAAAGTAATGGTGTGGATGTCACTCTATTGACATTATATTTATTCCTTGTACATGCTTCATAAATCTACATGATTCTGTTGATGGGAACTTGTTCAATTGGTGCATGCCAAAATTTTATGATATGAATCAAAGAATAATTCTGATCTCCAATTGAGTATTTGGTTTTGGACTTTACTAACACATGAAATATTTAAGCTTGGTTAAGATATTTTGGTGTATCTAAGCATAATTTGTTGCATTAATAGTGACGGTGCATCTAAATCACTGCCATTTGTTAGATGCCAGCACGGGAATGGGCTTCATTTCGATTTTTTTTTTGGGAATTTAATTGGTCAGATAAATCCAATCCTCAAGACATGTGCCACATTAGTGGCTTTGAGTGCTTGATGCTAGTTAATGTAAATCACTCTGTAGCACCAGTAAAGTTATTTATAACATTACTGGTATGCAATTGGTGAGCATATGTATTGTGATTTTATAACTATCCTCTGTTTCAACAGGCAATTACAGTTGAAGGACTAAAGAGAACCCTTCAGACAGACTACATTTTAAAAGTAACTCTCTTTTAGCATAAATGATACTGAGTTTCTTCTTTGTATGACATATATGGACAAATGCTATATTCTTGATGATTTTCCCATTGTTGCCATGATTTCTCAGATTCTTGGACTTGATATATGTGCTGACACACTGGTGGGAGATGCCATGAGAAGAGGTATCTCTGGTGGTCAAAAGAAAAGATTAACTACAGGTATTCTGAATGCATAAGTTTTACAGATTAGCAGATAGTACTACTCATCCACTACATCATATCTGCCAGTCTTTTGATTCCAAGAACTTGAACTGAATATATATATATACGCATTTTGTTATTTATATATTCTTGAAGAATCAGTTTTATTGGTTTTTTTCAGGGGAGATGATTGTAGGTCCCACAAAAGCTTTGTTTATGGATGAAATATCAAATGGCTTAGACAGTTCCACCACATATCAGATTGTTGCCTGCCTCCAACAGCTGGCACATATCACAGATGCTACTATACTTGTGTCACTTCTTCAGCCAGCACCAGAAACCTTTGAACTATTTGATGACATTATATTGATGGCAGAAGGAAAGATTGTGTATCATGGATATCGTAGTCATGTTTTAGAATTTTTTGATGATTGCGGGTTTAGGTGTCCTGAAAGGAAAGGGGTAGCTGACTTTCTCCAGGAAGTAAGTTCATCATAGCTCATTTTAGTTTCTGTTCTGTGCTCTTATATCTTCGATCGAGATGGTAAAACTTAACATATTAATATCCTGGTAGGTTATATCAAGGAAAGATCAAGCACAGTATTGGCACCGGACTGAACAAACTCACAGCTATATTTCTGTCGATATGATCTCTAGGAAATTCAAGGAATCTTCTTTTGGGAAGAAGCTAGACGAGGAGCTCTCCAAGCCATTCATGAAGTCTGAAAGCCATAAGGATGCGATTTCCTTTAGTGTGTTTTCTCTTTCTAAATGGGCACTCTTTAGAGCATGCATGTCAAGGGAATTTCTTCTCATGAGGAGGAATTCTTTTGTGTATGTATTCAAATCAATTCAGGTTGTGATCAGTACTTTCTTTGTTACTACTTCCAAACCCCCAATCCGCGAAAATACATGCTTTATTCATTCATGCTCTATTAATCTTAAATTGTTGATCTTATGCGAGTTCTGTGTTTAAGCCCTTTGATATTAGAAGAATGTCTTCTTTGCAGCTTGTCATACTCGCATCTATCACGATGACTGTCTTTTTGCGAACTCGGATGAGCATTGATGTTGCTCATGCAAACTATTATATGGGTGCTCTGTTCTATGCTCTCCTCCTTCTTCTAGTTGATGGATTCCCAGAGTTGTCAATGACCGTTGCAAGACTTGCAGTATTCCACAAACAAAAACAGTTGTACTTCTACCCAGCTTGGGCCTACGCAATTCCAGCCACCATTCTCAAGGTTCCTCTTTCATTGTTGGAAGCTCTAGTTTGGACATCTCTAACTTATTATGTCATTGGATACAGTCCTGAGGCTGGCAGGTGAGTGTCACATGACAAGGCTTTAACTTTATTGTTCCTTGTATATTTATGTTTGCAACACTATTTCACATTCCGTTATCATCCCATCAACAGCAAGCTTCTCTTGTACCCTTAAATAGAGGCGCACACATTTTTGAACGAACTGGAAATCTTAGATCAACTTCTAACATTGGCTGTGCTTCTAGGTTTTTCCGCCAGTTCATTCTACTTTTTGCTATGCACTTCACATCATTATCCATGTTCCGTTTCTTGGCATCAGTCTGCCAGACAGTGGTTGCTTCTACAACAGCTGGTAGTTTGTCGATATTATTTGTCTTACTATTTGGTGGCTTCATTATTCCAAAACGTAAGTTTTCAATAACTCCTTCCAATTTCATTTAAGGATAATGACCTAAAGATTGAACTTAAGCTGTGTTGTTGGTTGCAGCCTCTATGCCAGGATGGTTAAAGTGGGGTTTCTGGGTTTCCCCATTAACATATGGTGAAATAGGCCTTGCTGTAAATGAATTTCGTGCTCCACGATGGCAAAAGGTGAGTGTCTAAACGGTTGGCCATTGCTCGGTCTGAGAAAATACATGTTGAAAGCCAACTACTTTGGTCAAACATACCACCCTTTTCAATGATTTATCTCTTTAATTTTATATTGCTGACCATCATAAACTTATTCACTTCCTTTCCCACTTCTTTAACTAATTGGACAGGCTACATGAATCAATTTCCTGATTTCACCTCTCAAGAACAACATGTCTTGTTAGTGTATCTAATTACATGTTCTCATGAACTTATTCACTTCCTTTCCCACTTCTCTAATCCTTAGATTGTTTATCATGAACTTAGATTTCACCAATGTCTCAATGTTTAACTTTGCACTTAATCGATCTATAATTTATCTTTTCTTCCAGACACTGAGATGTTCTAATTCTTGGTTAAAACATTCTGTGTTTTCACTTGTCCATAAACAGTCTTCATCTCTGTAGTACATCAAAATGATATGTTGCTTCTTGTTTCCAAAATTCCTGCTTTCCCTACTTTTGCTGGAATAATCACATTCTCTGTATGTATAATATGATAATAATCATGATTATTAATTAGATTCTGACCATCTGTTCAGGTTTCAAAATAGATATATGAGTATACGGAAGAAATTCTGGATGTATGACGTACAATTTTTTTTTGTAAAATCCGATTATGGTTTTGCCAATTATGTTTTAATAGTTTGTTGAATCATCCAAAGTAAGAAATGGTCATACACTGCTCTGTTACTCTCTTGTCTTCATTCTTTCATGCAGATGTTGCCTACAAACACAACAATTGGACAAGAAACACTTGAAAGCCGTGGGCTAAACTTCAATGGATACTATTTTTGGATATCACTTGGTGCCTTACTTGGGTTTATATTAATTTTCAACATTGGGTTTACCTTGGCCTTAAGTTTCTTAAAGCGTAAGTTCATCTTTGTAATGTATAATTCAACTTGAAAATTGGCCGAAGTTTATTTACATTTCCAAATGCATTCAGCTCCTGGTTCTCGCACTATTATCTCAAATGAAAAGCTGTCTCAATTAAATGGAAGTGAAGATTCCTTTAATAGTGCCCATGTGGAAGAAAAGTCCAACAGTTCTCATCCTATGACTATTGCAGCACCTTATAAAGGTTGGGAAATTTTTTCTCTTCTTTCCTGTTTTTATAATTCTTCAGACCACTGCTTACTAAATGCTCTTGCTTTATATCACCTGTTTATTTGTTATAAATAATTTTTTGCTGCAATTAACTAAGGATGCTTTATCTCATTTGGCAGGCAGAATGGTTTTACCTTTTGAGCCCCTAACTGTAGTGTTTCAAGATGTGCAATACTATGTTGACACCCCTCCGGTAATCACAGAAATCAATATCATATAAATCTTAAGTGGTTGTAGTATATCAAGACGCATTATTCAAATTACATTAGGTAGTTATGTCAGTTTTTGGTTTCAGCAAATGCGAGAACTGGGTGTCACTGAGAAAAAGCTCCAACTTCTTTGTGATATTACGGGTGCATTCAGGCCTGGTGTTCTTACAGCATTAATGGGTGTCAGTGGTGCTGGGAAAACAACTCTTCTGGATGTTCTTTCTGGAAGAAAAACTAGTGGCACTCTTGAAGGAGAAATTAAAATTGGAGGGTATCCTAGAGTTCAAGCGACATTTGCTAGGATTTCGGGTTACTGTGAGCAAACTGACATACATTCTCCTCAACTTACTGTAGAAGAATCGGTTATATTTTCTGCTTGGCTGCGTTTGCATCCTCAGATTGATTCAAAAACTAAATATGTAAGACGTATATCTGTAGAAGTTGAAAATGCTCTTTGGTTTTGCTCCCATTTCGTATCTATCATTTAAATTAAATTGCTTTGGCATGTCTTCATAGGAATTTGCAAAAGAAGTCCTCGAGACAATTGAGCTTGATGGAATCAAAGATGCCTTGGTTGGCATGCCCGGTGTTAGTGGTCTATCAACTGAGCAACGTAAGAGGCTCACAATAGCTGTGGAGCTTGTTGCTAACCCCTCTATTGTTTTCATGGATGAACCTACATCTGGACTAGATGCAAGAGCTGCAGCAATTGTCATGCGGGCTGTGAAGAATGTGGTTGATACAGGAAGAACAATTGTCTGCACCATCCACCAACCAAGTATTGACATATTTGAAGCATTTGACGAGGTAGGAAAACTACCTATCAACTATTTTAAGGGAAAATTTGGAACCTAAAAGTTAAATTTGGTACTGAATTTTAGTTAGTTACTTGAACTGAAAAGCTTTTTCATTGCCACTAGTAGGATTCCCTAAGCTCAAAGTTGTATGCTTGGTTCAGGAAATTACTTTTCCTGTTGCCACATTCAAAGCCCTACATGAATAACCCAAACTACAAAACACACTAGACGTCCTGATTCCAAGTGTTTGAAATGTTTTCAGGTAGACTGTTTATCTGTGGGCTATGTCCAAGCCTATCTATTTAAAGGGACATGATCAGCAAGTGGTCTTTTGCTACTCCTTCGTGTGTGTATTGAAGCTATTGCTTTTCTATACATGATGATTTAAGTTCTTATAAATTCTAACTGCTTCATATTGGAATGTTCCAAGGACAGTAGTTAAACTAAGTTCATCTAAAACAGAGCGAAAAGATTACTACAGTTTGATGATGTTGGATGTGCGTTGCCAACAAAATCTTTCAGATCCATTCCTGTATTTAACAAATAACAACAGTAAAAATCTGTTCCTGTGATTATACAAGCTTTCTTTCATTTACCTTGCATTACCTCTAGATTACTACAGTTTGATGATGTTGGATGTGCCTTGCCACCAAAATCTTTCAGATCCATTCCTGTATTTAACAAATAACAACAGGAATAATCTGTTCCTGTGATTATACAAGCTTTCTTTCATTTACCTTGCATTACCTCTAAATAATCGGAGATATTATTAGTGCTTATAGAAAATATAGTTTAAAAAACTTCTTGTGATGCAATTTCATATTTGTGATTTAAATTTTAAGAGCTATTGTCCAACACCTCCTTTTACGTTCATTGTAGTTAATTCTGTTGAAAACTGGTGGACGCATGATCTATTCTGGAGTGTTGGGTCGGGATTCATGTAACATCATTGAATATTTTGAGGTCAGTTTCCTGTGCAGTCTGCGCACAAGTTAGTTTGTATTTAATTCTTTTTTTTTTCATCTTTCCTTATCATTTAGAATATGCTTGCATCTAATTTTCTAGAAAATAAAGTATTGTTCATTATATTTCTACTTAACCATGTCTCTGTAACAGGGTTTCTCAGGCGTGCCAAAGATCAGAAATAATTACAATCCAGCAACATGGATGTTAGAGGTCACTTCTGCATCTGCAGAAGCTGAACTTGGTGTAGATTTTGCCCAGATGTACAAGAATTCTGCTTTATATGAGTGAGTTAACTTCCAATCACTTCTTTGAGTGCTGGCCTGTGTGGAGTTACAATCTGTTACAAACTTGCTAGATTTGAATGTAATTTAGAGAAGTCTACCTTGTCAAATAAATATCATATGAAGATGTTAACCATCTGCATGCTCACAGTCACATTCTTCTAGAAGACCATGGGAAGGGTCCAGTATGTCTTCCAACTTGTTCAGATCACTATAATGCTGGCCAACGTCTTCTAGTACAGTCACATTTGTCAATATATTAAAACACGCTGCTCGCCTGATAGATACTTGTAAAATGTTCAGTTTAATGCCTTAGGGCCACTGATTTGGAAACCCCCTATTTTTATTGAAAAGGGATACATTTGTATTAGGGGCATTTGGAAGAAATAACTACCATTTATTGCATTAGGCAAACCACGGTTTTAGAACCACCATATTGTCTTTGCACTAGAGGGGTTTATTGTTTTTCAGAAAGGGGGTAGCTCAGCTGCCTGCTATCGCAGAAGATTATTGTTTTTGGTTACTGAGTTGTGCTTATATTTTAGTCCTCTTTCTATATTTTATATTTGTTTCTTCTCTCAAGCAGTTATGTCACCATGTGGCAAACACTGGAAGGTGGTCAGCTGTAATTTAGATCATTTCAAATAGAGATGTGATGAAATCATTTCAAATAGGTTGTGTATGGAATCTTTGTAGATTGCAGCTGTATTCGAGCCATTTGATACATTTGATGTCATCAACCAAATTTTTTATTGATGATAGCTCATACTTGAGGTTTAACATTGCTTCTTTAAATAAAAGTTTTCAATCAGTTACTTGATTTTTAATTCTAGATGGGTTCATATTGGCTAGTTGCCTTGATCTTTAGCTGCTAGTATAAAAAATGACACTTGTATAAGGCTCACTGCTGCTCGATACTGTATGCAATTGAATTTTGGCCTGTACATGACTCTTTTTCTGTTATGCTGATATAGGCACAATAAAGAGCTTGTAAAGAGGTTGAGTGATCCACACCCTGGTTCAAAGGAGTTGCATTTTCCAACCCGCTTTCCACAAAATGGTTGGGGACAGTTCAAGTTCTGCCTATGGAAACAGTATTTGTCTTATTGGAGAAGTCCTTCATACAACTTGATGCGCTCCATGCATACGGTTATTGCATCTTTGCTTTTCGGTGTTCTGTTTTGGGATCAGGGGTGGAAAATGTAAGTAAATTTAATTGAACTAAGATCTGGTTATATGATATGTGGTATCAGAACTTACCTTTCAGATTATAGCGATATCTATTTGGCTAAATGAACCTTCTATATAGATATTTTGCTCCTGCTTGAGGCAGTGCATTCTAAGTAATAGTTCGAAGCAGTCACTTACTAGCTCTGGTATCTGACTTCACTTCAGCATGCTTTCCAGCATCATATAGTTAGGAAAAATGTAGTATGACACTCAGAAGTGAAGCATATGCCAAGTGCAAAGGAAACATATTGTCATTTTGCTGGTCACGTATGGGAAACATCTTATTGCAGGACTGATGCATTAGGATCTAATACATTGCATAATTTAATTTCTAAAAGTTTCAAGTTAGTTCTATAATCTCTTAGATTCAATGATTCACATCTATGATTCTTTGAAAAACTTTCTTCAGATGAATTTGGCTTTGACATTTCACTACTCACTGAATGATTGGAAGTGATTTTTTTTTTCAAAAACAAAGAAGCAAATACTGTGGTTATGTATCTTTCTTAGACAATGAATGACCATAAAATGCAGTCTATGGATCCATTGAACGCTAATGATTATATCTGTACTCTGTAGGTTCTGGGTTTCTATTATTTTGTTATTGGAGGCATTTCTGCGGAAGTCTAACATTGTTTTCCATTTTTGACAGAAATGACCAGCAGAGTTTGTTCAGTGTGTTTGGTTCAATGTATATTGGTGTGATATTCTTGGGCATAAATAATTCCTCATCTGTTTTACCCTATGTAACAACAGAGCGATCTGTTGTATATCGGGAAAGATTTGCTGGGATGTATGCTTCATGGGCTTATGCACTTGCACAGGTATTTCCTGGGAATTTGTTTAGTGATATACTTGATTTGGTCAAAATTGGATCAATAATTGACCTCACAATTAATTTAAAAGCTTGATAAGGTTGAGTTGAATTTTGTTATATTGCCGAGGGGTCTTGGTAGACATTTAGCGAATGACTACAGTAGTTCTTTATGGAGTGAATGGTTCTATGTAGCAACACCATTTCCTCTAGACAGCAGCTTAGATATACTACGATTTTTCACAATTTCTTAAAGCATGTTGAAGATCAACTTTGCAATCCATTTTTCCATCTTCATCCTCTCTTCACTCACTCGTACAGGGGCACAGGGTAGCACCTTCCGTACCAACAGCTTGAGACCTAAAGCCACCCAAACACACCCACGCTAATACCATCAGAGCTAAGACTTCCGATGTCCTTCTCAGTTTCAAGCATTTAAAATAAAATCAAACAAAATTTTAAGAGCTTTGTTTTATTAGTACTTCCTGCTTAAATGTGTGTACTGATTTTGTAGGTGACAATTGAGGTTCCCTATCTCTTTGCCCAATCACTTGCATTTGTGGTCATTACATATCCGATGATTGGGTATCACTGGTCAGCTTATAAGGTTTTCTGGTACTTTTATTCCATGTTATGTACATTGCTGTACTTCACTTATCTTGGAATGCTGCTTGTTGCAATGACACCGAACTTTCCAGTAGCTGCAATTCTACAGTCAACCTTTTACGCAATATTTAACTTGTTTGCTGGATTTCTGATTCCTCAACCGGTAAGCCACTAATCTTCACTTGGTATGGGATCTTCCCTGGATTAGGCTTAAGTCTACTTAACTTGTAGATAATTAACAAGGATCTATCCTAACTTGTGCTGATAATAAAGCAAATAAAAAGCCTTTGTTGTGGTGGTCTGGTTAATATGTAGGGATTAACAGTTAATAGAGTGTAAAAATACTTGGTTTTTGGAACTTCAACTATTTGTGTTAGAGATTTTAACAAAATTATGTTGTTTTTTTGGCTTGCAGCAAATTCCTAAGTGGTGGCTTTGGTTGTATTATCTATGCCCTACATCTTGGTCACTAAAAGGTATGTTTACTTCCCAGTATGGAGATATAGACCAAGAGATTGTGGCATTTGGAGAAACCAAAACTGTCGCGGCATTTTTAAGAGATTACTTTGGATTTCACCATGATCGATTACCTGTAGTTGCTGTTGTTCTCACTGTATACCCCATAATTCTCGCTTCTCTATTTGCATACTGTATAGGAAAGCTTAACTTCCAGAGGAGATAAATGTTGTGAAGTTATTTGTTTGTAATATAGGTAGTGTTTGGCATGAGTTTTGTTTTTACTGTTTTGTTTCTGCCTAAAATAGAACAAGTGTTTTGTTACGAATGTATTTTAAATAGAATCAAAAATATGTTTGGAAAGGAAAATATGTTTTTAGTGTTTTTTGTTTTTTATTTTATTCTTTCTGCTACAGTTGCCGAAACACAATAAAAACACCAAAATGGTGTTTTCAATTTCGGCCCAAAATTTTGAAATGTTTTGACACTATTCAAACACAACGGACGATACCAAACATGTTTTGTTTTTACAATGCCAAAACAAAACAGAAAAACAAAAACAAAATGAATGCCAAACAGACTTACAGTAAGTTGACCATTGCAATAACTGATTTACAATGTTTAATGATCAGATACCATCTTCTCCAGCAATTTGACTGCAAATTTGGAGCAACTGAACAAATTATTTCAACTATCAACTTTAAAATTGTGTTTACATATTGGTTACCGTTAATGTTAATGGTATATGGTATCAATTGTTTTTGTTTTCGTTTTTGTTTTTGTTAATTTTTTTCCGGGGAAAAAGGGTATCATGGTCAAACCACGTCTCAATTAGTTACCCAATTTGGTTAATTTATCTGAACTTTGCTAACAACCTTCTTTAACTTATGCCAAGTGTACATCTCTTAGCTTTCCACATAATTTTATCTCTAAAAGAATTTCACATGGCCCTTTGTTTGTAGCTCAATTAAACTTTGATTTTTTCAAATCACGCCATGTCATCTTTTCATTAGTTCTTTCCTTGATTTCCTGCCTTCCACTTTAAAAATTGCGAAAATATCACTGGCACGGTGTCGATCTATAATTTGGGTGTAAACAATTTGATTCCCAATCAAATTATTAATGGCCTGTCACTGTCAAATGTGGGAAGGAGAATGAAATCTTTTCCTGTGTCGACGGTGCATTCAAACTGATGGATGAGTGTAAACAATAAGGTAGTAAAATCTCTTATCGAGTATTAAATTTGGGTGTGTTATATAAGAGATGATAAGGTGTGTTTGGTGGCTAATATGATAAGGTTAGTTAGGGCATCCACTATGGGTTGGCCAAAAATGGTTCTCCAAATTTGAATTTTAGTCAGCCACCTCAACATTTTAGCCAGCCACATCATCATGTCAGGATCTCAAAATTTTGGCTCCGCAACAACTTCTCCAGATTTTCGCTAACCAAAAATAATAATATTTTAATAAACTTTTTTTAAAATTTAAAATTATTAAATATTTTATTTATTTATTTACTAACAGCTATATTCCCAACGGCTATATTTTTCATCTTATATAAACACTCATTTGCTCATTTATAAAATTATCATTACTTTCACTCTTCCAAAAGTTCATTTACCATCTCTTTCAATTTCAAAATGTCAATGGTTTCGTCATCACGACCTTTGTCAAATTCTAATTCTCCACGTTCTTCGTCATCCTCCTCATCAATAGATCTTGACAAATTGCTTAAAGATCCTTTATCTACCTATAAAAAAATTCTGAGCTGTTGTATGCCGAAGATTATAGCGCAAGTATTTCAACCAGCTCAGAGGCGACGGTTTATTCATCATGACCGAGAAGGAAGCCACCGTCAGCTAATGAAAGAGTACTTTGATAAGAATTGCTTATATACACCCAAGCAATTTCATAGACGATTTAGGATGTGCCAAGAACTATTTCTTCGTATCTTGAATGATGTTCAAGCTTATGACGACTTCTTTATCCAAAAAAGGGACACAAGTGGCTGTTTAGGATTACCTTTTATACAGAATATGACAGTTGTAATACACATTCTCGCATATGGTCGATCAGTTGATTCATTTGATGAGTATATTAAAATCGATGAGAATACTGCAATAAGTTATTTGAATGCATTTTGTACTGCTGTTGTTACTGTGTATGAGCAGTAGTACATATACGAACCAAACGAAATCGACATTGCATGACTGCTTCAAAAAGGGGAGGCTGAGGATTCCCAAGTATGCTTGGTTCTATCAATTGTATGCATTGGGAGTGGAAGAATTGCCCAGTGGTGTGACGTGGCATGGCACACACAAGGGCTGCACCCATAAGGCTACTTTAATATTAGAGGCGGTAGCCTCAAAAGATTTGTAGATTTGGCATTCATTTTTTGGAATGGCTGGTTCACACAATGATATAAATGTGTTGGATCATTCCTCTACATTCAAATGTATTGTTAATGGCAGAATGCCTCCGGTTAATTATGTGGTGAATGAGCATCAGTATAGTATGGGGTATTACCTGCCTAATCGATGGTATATACCCAAAATGGGCAACTTTGATGCAGACCATCCCAAACACAAGAATTTCAAAACAAAAAATGTTTGCAAACAGACAAAAGGCATGCAAGAAAGATGTGGAGTGAGCATTTGGGGTCTTGCAAAACAAGTAGGCAATACTGCAATGACCAGTTAAATTTGGGAGAAGATGGAGTTGTGTTTCGTAATGAGAACATGCATAATCCTTCAAACATGATCATTGAAGATGAGCGTCACGACAATATGAAATTTGGCTGCCACCGGAAGAGAGTATTCCTAATCACACTCGAAGATTAGACCCCAATGTTTTTGTTGCACACATCTACGCTCGCCAAACTCAGTACCACAACAGAGAGATAAATACGCAATTGAGGAAAGATCTGATAGAACAGATGTGGAATCAGATTGGTAATTCATATGAACATCTTTAAGTGATATTTTTTATGTACTCATATCTTTAAATTATGTTGGTTTTTTATGTACTCCTTTCTTTAAGTTATGTTATCATTTTATGTACTAGAATTTCAAGTTAAGTTGTATTTTTATGCTTGTAAGATGTTATAAAATATTATGCAATAAAATTTTTATTCTGAAATTATTTTTCGCGCGACACAATATCCGTAATAGATTTAAAAGCAATATAACATCAGTTAAATGAATTACAATATCCATAATGAATTAAAAAAAAAACATAATTTCAAACAATACAATATCCATCATGGATAAAAAAAAATAACATAACTTAAAATGATACAATATCCATTATGAATTAAACAAGTCATTTGAATTGCACAAATTCTCATCTGCTTCTGCACACATTCGCTCATATATCTGTTGTTGTTTTCGGATAAGCCATATTTTTTGTACTTCTGTTGGCATTGAATTTTGATCTTTTAGCATCAACTCCTCTTCTCAGATTTTTTCTTTGTGTAGTTCTCTCTGCCGTTGTCTTCTTTCTTCTTGTAGTTTCTCTCCCGTTGTTTTTCCATCTGTTTTAGCTTTGTCTCCATAATAAGATTTGTTTGGGAGTCAAGTTTGGATGTTGCTTGCTTGAAACTGACCTTGAATGATGAGTGTGAGGTCTCATATTCTGGCTGTTTCTTCTTATTTCGGCTTTGCTTCGCCGCCTTGCATCCTGTTGGTCACTCTAATGGTTGAGATTCAGCAATACCGGGTGAATATTCATTCATGCCGAATTGTGGCGATCCTTCAGAAGGAATACTCTCATACGCTGCATTACTTAATGGACTTGATGCATTTGAGTGAGCAACATGCTTGTTGATGTTGATTTCAGTACTCCTCTTCTTTGCGCGGGCAATTGTAACTTTATTTTTTCCTTGATCGAGACAATATGCATGCCATTTTGGAGAGTCTTTCAAAATGTTCCAACAGACATGGAGTTTAAAGTTCTCATTTATAGTGGATTTATATAGATGTTAAGCTGCTATAATCTGCTTTAAATAATTACATAATAATTAGAACCGAATTATTTAAAATAATTACTTATTAAAAACGATCAAGTAAAGAAATTAATTAAAATTATTAACTTACCATATCATGATTGTTGAAGCCACTAGTCTAATTATTTTCAATTGTAAGCAAGCATCCAGACCATTTGTTAATTTTTCCTTGGATGGTGGACCAACGATTTGCCAAACCTTCATCTCATTGGGCAGTTGGAGCACCAAGTTGTACTTGAAATTAGACGAGAATTTTTTGTCATAACGTCAACTTCGCTCGGTCTGCACCAATCACCAAATCACTGCTAACTTCCAGCCACGCATTGCACAGAGCCAAATCTTCTTCGTTGGACCAATTAGGCATTCGAGGAACCAATTGTTTTCGGGAAAGTCTGACATTACTGGATTGAGGCAATACCGGCGAATAAAATGCGACTGATTGTTTAGATGAAAATTGAGAATCGCCACCATAATATTGATAAGAGCCGTCAAATGATAAAAAATCATTATTTGATAAAGAGTTGAAGTTGAAATTGAAATTTGGTGGTGTTATATCCATGAAAATGGATTTTGTAAAAATACAATTAACTAAGATTGATAAAATAAAAATGATTCTAGACTTAGGAAGAGAAAATATGAATTTTTGGTTATGAATTTAATGAATGTAGGGGTGGTTTATTTATAGGGATGAAAAAAGTAAAAAGAAAAAATAAAATTATTATTTTAAAGCCAAAAGAACCGTTTTAGGCACTATTTGGCTCTGCCAAACAGTGCCTTAACGACACTTTGGCAAAGCTCAAATTTTTTGTTTTAAAAAAAAAAACAAAAAAAGTCAAAAAAATGAATTTTGGACAACTTAGGGCCTGTTTGAATATGACTGTTGCAGGACACGCATCACCCTCTTAGGGTGTCGCGTATTTTTTTATTTATTAAAATTACTTATCGAAACGACATTGTTTCGATAAGTGAATTTTTTTTTTTAAAATATGGGCCCGCATTAAAGTGGGACCAAGTGAACATGGTTGGCTAAGTGGTTCTCCCAATCCAGCGAACCATCTAGCCAACCAACAGCCTAACCCACATTTTTTACCAAGCCGTTGCAATTGGATCGCTAGATTGGGCTCTAGCAATCCCATTGCTGATGCCCTTAGGTGGTTAATGAGCTTTGTGTTATATATACACAAATATGTGTAGGTTAATGTGATAAGGTTAGTTTGGTAATTTAACATCATAAAAAAATTTTAAATAAAAAATATTAAATCGTACATCGGCAATTTTGTCTTTTTACTAATTTTGTCAACTGACAATACAGGGAGGTCAGTGTTATTTTTAAAAACACAAAGAGTATCTATAATTTCTCCTATTTACGAAAGTCAGTGTAATTTTTTCATTATGGTCGGACAGACAATTTGATTCCGAGCAAATTATTAATGGTTCGGAACGGCCAACTGTGGAAAGGTACGTGAAGTTTTTTCATGCGTCAGTCGGTGCATTCAAACTGATGGACGAGTGCAACCATAAGATAAAGCAGCAGTGAAGTTTTGCGTACATTTTACAGAGGAACGACAATGATGCAAACCTAACCTCATTAACCTTAGCAATCCAAAAACTAAAGAGTAAACTTCATATAAATCCATAACTTTTTTCTTTTTTTTGATAAGTATACAAATCCATAACATCCTTTGAACATCTATTACCCAATATGGCTCAGTTGGTTGGCACTGATGAGATAGAATCACTGAGAACAGAGCTAAGGAGTCTCAATTCATCATTTCAATATCGCACTGCTAGTTTCCGAAGCAGTTCGGATTCGGGTTCTGTAAAGGGTGATGATGAATGTGCATTGCAATGGGCTGCGATTGAGAGATTACCCACTTTTGAACGGTTGAGATCATCTTTGTTTAACCATGAATATGATGAAAGTGGGGTTAAAGGAAAAAGGGTTACTGATGTCACTGAGCTTGGTGCTCTTGAACGTCATTTGTTCATTGAGAAACTTATCAAACACATTGAGAAAGACAATCTACGCTTGTTGCATAAACTCAGGAAAAGAATTGACAGGTAAATGTTTTCTTCATTTATATATATGTGCATAAGGGATATACATGCATGCATGCAGGCCGGAGCCACGAAATTTATTTTGGGGCCAAATTTGCATTATGTGATTAAAATTTAAAAATATTAGCAGTCAATTGTAATATAATTTTTTTAAATATTAGTTATAGTGTATATATCTTGAGAAAATTGTTTAGGAAAAAAAATTCAAAATTGAGAAAAATGCAACTTAAATAATTAGATGAAAATTTGATGTAAGAAAGAAAAAAATTGAGAAAATGAAACGATAACCTAAAAAGTGAAGAGGTAAAGAAAAAACAAATTAGAGAACCAATTTTCCTTTAACGATTAATTGTTCAGTTTTTCAAAAATCCAATTTTTAGGAAAAAAATTTGAGTAATTTGATTCCACTTCGGAAAGATATATTATTTTTACCTAAATGAAAGATTAAAAAAATAATAATTTTAACTAAACAAAATCTCATAAGTTTTAACAAAACAAGATTATTTCTTTAGTGATTTATATAGAAATTAGTCATAGAATTTGTTATTTGTTAGTAAATGACCATTAAAAATTTTAGTATATACAATCATTGTTGTGGTTTATAATCTCACAACACTTGTTTTTCCTCCTTCTAATTTGTCATTTAGCAAATGAAGATTGATATATAATTCTAAATATTTTTCTTGTAAACATCAATTTATAAAAATATTTGATAAGGTTCATGCATTTTTATTAAATATGAGGAAACATTAGTGTATTTCTCTCTTGAATTAATATAATAAATATTGTACATATGTATATGTAAATGAAATAACGATTTGTTGTGGTAAAGAGTAGAATGTTAATGAACTTAAATTTTTATTTCACAATATTTGACCATTCAAAAGTATGGATACAAGTTTTAAGTTCAATTTTTTTATATAGTTTTCAAGCGGACACAAGCTAAATTTATTTTCAAATTCTCTATTTGAGATTAATATAAGAGTGTTTTGAAAAGATTTGGGGGGTCAAATTAAAATTTTTAATAAATATTAGGATACTATTTAAAATTAATTAGTTTTTTGGGAGTATAATAAAAATTTTAAAAATTTTGGGAGGGCCATACCCCCTGGCCCACCCCTAGCTCCGCCCTTGCATGCATGGTATATTTTGTCATACATAGATATATATATATATACACACACAGGAATCTTGAAGTGCACGTATTACCTATATATGGTAATATTTGCACACATTCTGTAAAGAGCAATGTGGTGTAGCTTGACAAGAAACTCACACACCCGACCTGGACCATTGACTTTCTGTTTAAAAATACCACTATGAATCATTCACCTTCTATTTGAAAGTATCACTAAACTATGGTGTTGGTAGGGTGGCTCAATAAAATTTGAGGCTTAAACGAAAAATAGAAAAGTGACCTTATATTTAAAATATTAATAATAAGTAGTAGTTAATAATTTTTATTTAAAAACCATTCTTCTTATTTTTTGAGATTCAGAGTTACTAATTAGATGACTTGATTATTATTGTTAAATTTTTACATAATTTTTTGTGTTACATTTTGATTATTAGTTAGAACAAATTTATCAAGAGATTTCTTTTTTAGATTGAATTATTTTATCTATTTTACTTTATTTTTTTAAGTTTTTCATATTGTGATTCATATTTTCTATTAGACATAATTAATAATATAAATAAAAATTGCCACAAACTAAATATACAATTTCTATGATAAAAAATAATAATAATAAAAGTACAAAATAAATTAAGTTAAAGAACAATAAAACATAAAAATCTTGTCGAATGCTCCAAAAAACTCTTCACTTGTACTACTATTTTGTAGCTCTCCATCAAGTTATTGAACCCAAATAAAAAATCAGTACTTTCTTGTTGGTAAGAAAACAAATATAGAAGAGTCTAAAAATAACAAAATATGTAAGAGAATAAAATATATAATATATATAGAAGATGAAGTGAGGTCGTGACACAGATAGATTCATGGAAAGACTATACTAATATTAATACACTCCTATTAGCTGAAATGAGGAGAGGAGAAAAAATAATGTATGTAAGAAGGATAAGAGAAAGGAAACATAAGAGATAACAATTAAAAATTAAAAATAGAAGTTTAATAAAGAAAATCTAAAAGTATATGGAAAGTTTTACCAGTTTTCATTTTTCAATAACACTTATCCAATGAAAATAAATTAAATTAAATTATAGAAGTCTACTTTCATTTGGTTGAGGCCTAAATACAAGGAAATAAAAAAATTTAGGAGCCTACTAAATGAATTCTATTGGCTGGGGCCTTAGAAAACTAACTAAGTCGTCTAAGGCTCCAACTGCCCCTGGTCGTTGGTAATTATCATTGTTTACTGGCTATTTGTGTTTTGCATTGTTTAGTCGATCAAATTTTGTTGGAGTATTTAAATATTAAAGTTACACAATCTCTAAAGTCTTGTTTGGTAACATTTTCGATTCGAGATTTCAGCTTTCATTTTCAATTTTTTGAAAGTTACATCAGAAATCGCATTTGGTAACGTAATTTTCATTTCTGAAAAAATGAAAGTGATATCAAAATTTTATCCTTAGGCATAATTTGAAATATTCGGGGGTTGTTTGGTAAAGCTATCGAATTTCATTTTCTAATTTCTGAAAAATGAAATCTGAAATCCTATTGTGTTGCCATTTCTTTCAAAAGTATAATACGTTTGATAATGTCATGTGCTCTTGAAATTTTGAAAGCACAAATCTAAAAATATGTTTGGTAACCCAAAATTATTATTATTTTTTTAAATTAGTATCTTTGACTAAAACTTGTATTTGAGTAATATGGTTCTAACTCATTTTAATCAACATAAATATGATATTACATATTTTATTTATATTATTTCCTCCAAAATTATATTTGTTAGGACTTTGTTTTAGTTTATTTTAATTAAAATTTCATTTTTTTGCATTTGCATATTTTTGGTAATTGTCATAAACTCAAACTATCATGTATTTTCTTCTTATATATATCTTTATATTATATATATATATATATATATATATATATATATATATATTGTATTTTATAAAAGATTTTTATTCTTATCGACTTATAATTTTGTATTTATTGTATTTTATTTATATTATATTTATTTATATTTTTCTTATTTATTGTATTTTATTTTATTATATTTATATTTTTTGAGTAACCAAATTTTTATTTATTGTGTTATATATATATATATTTTCTTGCTTTTATAAAATTTTAACTTATTATATTATATTATATTTTTGAGCAAACAAATTTTTATTTATTATATTTTATAAAAAAAAAATAGAAATGATAACTTGAATTGAAAAATGAAATCTGAAATTAAAAGCTTTATTACGAAGCTTGCAAATTATGCATAGGATTGTCAAAATTTTGAAATTACTTTCATTTTTTTAGAAATGAAAATTGTGTCACCTAATATGATTTCCGATGTAACTTTCAAAAAATTGAAAATGAAAGCTAAAATTTAGATTTTATTTTTCAGTTCAATTTTCATTTATGATTTTTTTATAAAATACAAAACATAAAAATTTTTCTTGCTCAAAAATATAATATAATATAATATAATACAATAAATTAAAATTTTATAAAAAACAAGAATAGAAAAAATTTGAAAATACAATAAATAAAAAATAAATAAATATAATATAAATAAAATAAAAAATTATAAGTCAATAAGAATAAAAATATTTTATAAATACAATAAATTAAAAATATATATAAATATAAAGATACATATAAGATTAATATATAATAATAATGAATAAATATAATATAATATATATATATATATATATAAAGATATATATAAGAAGAAAATACAATAAAATAAGAGATATATATAAATACAATTATATATAATATAAAAATATAATATAATAAATACAAAATATAAGTCAATAAGAATAAAAAAACTTTTATAAAATTCAATAAATAAATATATATGTATAAATTTAAATATATATAGTAATAAAGATATATATAAAAGAAAATACAATAATATAAAGTATATATAAATACAATTATGTATAATATAAAAATATAGAAGGAAATAAAACAAGTATATATAATAATATATGACAATTGCCAAAAACATGTAAATAGTTAGAATTTATGACAATTACCAAAAACATGCAAATACTTAAAAATAAATTTTTAATTAAAATAAAGTCCTAACAAATATAATTTCAGAGGAAATAAGATATATAAAATATATAATATCACATTTATGTTGGTTAAAATGAGTTGAAATCATATTACTCATACACAAATTTTAATTAAAGATACCACTATTTTTAAAAAATAAATAAATAAATTTTGGATTACCAAACATATTTTTAGATTTGTGCTTTCAAATTTTTAACAGCATATGACATTACCAAATGTATTCTGTTTTTGGTAGAAATGAGAGCACAACATGTTTTCAGGTTCCATTTTTTAGACTTATATACAAAAATTAGGAAATACCACCAGCGTAAAAGATGCAATAAAGAAAAAATTTAATAGCAGAAAGAAAATCTAATAAATAATAAATCCCAAACCATAAGTTTCCATAGCTATTTTGTAATTTAATTCAAAGTATAATATTGACAAAACTCAAAGAAATCTAATAATTAAAGATAGAGTCCCTACAATGAACAATTGGAAAGAATGTAGACACGTGAATTTAAGAAAAATCTCAAACTCAACTTTGTGACTGGAACTGCCTATAACCTGAAATATCAACAAAGAGGAGTAGATATTGGGTGAGCCGGGTATACCATGTCATTTGTATACCAAGTCAATTAAAATACATTATTCAAGTTGGTTGAGAGTAGTTGTTATATGTAAGTGGGACCCATTCATTGAACATTTCATTAAATGATGCATTTTAATTGGCTTGGTATACAAATGATATGGTATACCCGGCTCACCCAATATCTACTCCAACAAAGAGTGGGTTAAATCCACGAGTAAGGCCTCTCTACTACATCCCAATCAAAGAATCGATAAACCAATCATCTCTCATCCAAACAATCTAAACTACATGATAAATACACAAATTTCATACTTATAACACAATTGATGAACAATTTTACATAATAACAACAATAACAAAATATAATTATAAAAAGGCAATATTGATATGCCGTATATATATATATATATATTAGTAAGAATGTTTATTAGCAAGCTCCCAAATTTATATGGCAATCCTAACATGTCGTACATATATATATTGGTGAGACTGCTTATTAGCTATAGCTTTCAATTCCGTATGACAATCCTGACATGCCGTGTACATATATTGGTGAGACTACTTATTAGCTAACTTTCAATTTCATATGACAATTCATATTGTGCATATATATATTGGTGAGATTGCTTATTAGCTATCTCTCAATTCTATATGACAATTCTGACATATCGTGCATATATATATTGGTGAGACTGTTTATTAGTTAGCTCCAAACTCCGTATAGCAATCCTGACACGCCATGCATATATATATACGAAGAGTAGATTAAAGGCACATAATTATGCATTTAAACTAATTTATCATTTTTTACAAAGTAAAAAAATAAATTAAAAAAAGTAAAACCACTGTTTACGAGTACTGTTCACCGACACTGTTCACAAAACTGTTTACAGAAACTGTTCACGAGGTTACTATTCATGAATAATTGATAATTGAATGGGTTGCATGATTTACTCTCTATAATACATATATTTATTATAAAAAAATTATAATCCTAACAGCACAAATAAACCTAAAAACAAAAGAAAACTAGTTGCACAAGAAAATCGTTAAAAATAAAAATATCTCCAAAAATTCTAGAAAAAAATTAAATAAGAAACCTAATAATTAAAAAATACTAAATATTAAACTTCAGCCAATTCTGAGTTTGTTTGGTTCACGAATAAAATTTCTGAAATATTTAACAATCTTCTTGTAAGATGAAAAAACGTAATTTTGGAGACCTAGACAAGGGCTTTCGACTGAAAAATGAACATGGCCAAGTAGCTTAAGTTACTGGGTTTTGCTTATTGGGTCGTTTCTGATCGAGAATGGGTCTCATAGAGTCAAAATACGTTCATCGATTTAATTCACTACATATAAATTCCATAAACGAAATTCTAGATTTTGGTCAACATATATATCTCTAAAAACAAAACTCTAGTTTTTATCAATATATATATTAGAAACAAAACCTTAATTTAACACAATACATTCATGCTTTATAATAAATATATATATCCATATAAAAATTTCTTGCCTCTTTGAAAACAAAAGTAGAAATCACGTAAACGCAAAGCCTTTTGCCCAAAATCACAATCTTCTTCAATTCCTCTTCTCAAATCCTTCTTAGGGTTTGTATCTCCCTCTCTATTCCCCTCTCTCTAAAAAATATACGTATAATAAAATTTGTAAAACCCTAATATATATATATATATATATATATATATTCTTTCTTAAAACATCTGGGCTTGAGCCTAAATAAAATAAACACATTCATTCCCCCATGAGCCCAAATGTATACTAAAACAAAACCTAACACAAAATAAAAAAAAAATATAAGCCTCAACCCACACAAATAAAATAAAAACCCAATATATATATATATATATAAACAAAACATTTAATAACTACACACTTATTTAAAGCAACCAATCATTTAATACCACACAAGAAAAATCTAAATTAAACATAAATAAATATATTGACAAAATTAATTTAAAATATTCATAAATCAACAGTCTAAATAAATAAATAACTCATTTAAATAATTTCAAAATAATGAAAAATTACAGTTATAAATTAGACGGTGTTAAAAGTTTCTCACGGTTAACAAAAGTTTCCTTAGTTAAAAGTTTTAGGCATAATCATGAAGCGAACGTATACCTGGATATACTATTTTGCATTCTATATATTTTCATTTCTAAATAACATTAAGTGGCATTACATCTTCAAATTCTCTGTGCCAACCAACAGAGATTATGATAACTTTTTAACTTGAATATTAACTTGTTATGTTACCAGGAAAGAGTTAAAATTGAATCCTCATATTTGCCGAGTGTTGCCCTCTACATATTTACATCAATGACTATTCAAGTATTTTTATATAATGGTTATTGTGCTAAAACAATTATTTGATTCTTTTGTAGAGTTGGTATAAAATTTCCCACCGTGGAGGTGAGATATAACAATCTGCGAGTGGAAGCAGAGTGTGAGATAGTTCATGGCAAGCCCCTCCCAACTCTATGGAATTCACTCAAAAGCATGCTATTTGTAAGTATTTTAATTTTCTAGAAATGACTTTAGAGCTTTACCCTTAATTGTATGTATGCAATGGAAGGGGTCTGAAATCGTTGTGGTTGGGCCACCTGCCAGGTGGGCATGTCCGGACATTTGGGTGACATTGGACCAAAGACTTGATTTGAGTCCGATACCAAATGTAACGAGTGGAACACTTGTCCTTTAATTCAAAAGCCTAAATTGTTAGGTAATGTTGTGCCCTAAGTCTTTCCCCATCCAGACCCCATGTGAGATGAGTTAGCCCTCTAAAAGTTGGCATGTTGAGGAAAAATGTTACAGATTCAGTCTCTGCAGATTTCTAATCCATTCAATCCCAAGCAATGCCATTTCTATGCCTTGCGTGATTTATATGTTTTCCTATTCACATGTGTGAATCCATGTTTTATGCATATTTTGTCCAAAGCAGCCTTTGCTGTGGTTGCAGCTCCCTATTTATGGTTATAAATTTATAATGATTGGTGCATTCTGTTAAGCAGGATTTCACTAAGTTGCCTGGGTTAAAGTTACAAAAGGGGAAGATAACCATCATTAATGACGTCAGTGGTATCATTAAGCCCGGGAGGTATGCAATCAAAACTTAATATAAACTAGCTTTACTAATTTTTCAACTCAACAAGAGTGTTATTTGAACTAGTTAGGATTTCCGCTTTGCTTTATGTAGAAATGCTTAACTAGAAATGCTTACATCCAGAATGGTAAGCATTTCTAGTTATATTCCATTATAACTTTTTCTAGTTCTACCAGGAGGAAAGATGTTTTTTGTGAAGTTGCATAAGCAAGAAGTGCAAAATTCTTTTCATTAAGTTTTTGCTTGTTGAGTTTGGTAATTTAGTAGTTTATTAAAGTAAGCTCATCTTTTTGCAGAATGACTCTACTGCTTGGTCCTCCTGGATGTGGGAAGACATCTTTACTGAAAGCACTTTCTGGAAATCACAAACATCTCAAGGTTTCTTCCTTTCTCTACACTTCATCTTCTTAGTAATAAGTTACTAACCTTGTGAAAGACCTAATCAAACATTAGTATACACGAAACAATAATCCTAAAAGTTGATTTGCACAATTGAAAATACGGAAAGCTCAATTGGGACTTGTTTGGAACTTAAAACTTTCTCAAGTTCTTTCGGTTTGTAGTTGGTACTACTGTTTTCTTCTTAAAGAAATGGATTCAGCTGGTTTATTCTTGCATTCACTCCCAAGTGCTTCACCAAGCAAATTGTACTAAAAGAGAGTCATTTGATCTTAATTTCAAAGACAGTTGCCTCATATATATATTCAAGTTTTTGGATCCTAGTAACTACTAAGTAATATGTCCTGTAAAATTAGATTTTGCTTTCCCCTGTGTGTAGCATATACCCACAAGAACCATCTAATGTTTAGAAATGTTTATTGGTTACTAAGGTGGGATAAATTTTAAATCTGAATCAATGAACAATGCAAATGCTTACCATTCTGGATGTGTTGTGCAGAGAGCAGATGATGTATTACAATGAAAAAAAATGTTCAGGTACCACATAAATTTTCCACCAGTGTTAAGGTTGAAACTGTCGCGACCCTAACATGATTGTAGACTTTAAATACTTGCAGCGTGAATATAGGTCAACATATTATATAATTTGTATGTGTGATTAAAAATTATACGTAATATTCATGGAATCTTGAGTTTTCTTTTGATTGGTTGCCACTTGCCAATAGCTGCTTTAAGATGTATGTCATACTCATACTCTTCGAAATAATTTTGCTCTGTCCTATCAACAGGTTACAGGGGAAGTTTCTTACAATGGATATAAACTGGAAGAGTTTGTACCCCAGAAAACATCTGCTTATATAAGCCAATATGACCAACACATTGCTGAGATGACTGTGAGGGAAACACTTGATTTTTCAGCCTGCTGTCAGGGTGTCGGAAGCCGAGCAGGTATGTCCGGTTTGAGCACACAGCTAAGATAATTTTAGCTGTGGATACCTTATCTAGGCTTGGTTATAATTATAATAAAATCAATTTTCTTCTTGCAAAGAGATTATATTTGAGCTCAGCAGAAGGGAGAAAGAGGCAGGAATTGTTCCAGATCCAGATATAGATACTTATATGAAGGTAATTTTAGCATCTCTGCTCTTCTGCCTTTCCATGTTTGCGGAGTTATTATTATGTTCCGTGAGGGATAAAAATTTTCATTCTTGAAATCTCTGTTGGTTTTGTCAGAAATATTGATCGGAATATTTTTCTTTGTATGGATGGGGAGCGCAGTTAAGATCATGGGTTTGGTTATATATGGAAACTATATTGATTGACATGCTTTCTATTTTCATGGAAAGTTTGAAAATAACTTCTGCTCAGACTTTTTTTATTTATAATTTCCAACTAAAATAATGGATTATTGGAGTATTGCAGAAAAAAGTTGACAATGAGTCAATCAGAACAAATATAGTAGAAACAGTACGGCACAAATTATTTTCTCTATCATATCATAGTTAGGACTTAGGAGTTGAATGAGAAAATGAACTTGAGATTATTATAATAATGGTGTGAGTATGTTTATGTTTATGCCTTGTCCATTATCAATCCACCAGATTCAGTTGATTGGAACATTTTCAATTGGTCCACACAAAAACATATGATATGCATTAAAGCACAATTCTATTCTCCAAACAAGTCATCTTTGGTTTTGAACTTTACTGATCTATGAAAAAAACAGACACGTGGTTCAGATTGTTAGGCATACTATTTATGTATTGCTATATTGGTAGGGCCATCAGAATCTCTGCCATCTAATCTATATATATCATCATGATAATGTGCTTAAATATGGTTTTTTGTTAGGAATTTAAATGGTCATTCCAATCCTCTTAACATATTTAGGGCTTGAGGCACTTGAAAGAGTCACTTAAAAACATGCATTTCAGAATGCAAGTTGATATAAGTTAATGTATAACACAGTAAACTTGTTTATAAAATGTCTTGTGTTCTTTATGCAGTTGTTAGCATCTATATTGCAATATAATAACTATCTTTTGTTTTAACAGGCAATTAGTGTTGAAGGACAAAAGACAACTCTTCAGACTGACTACATTTTAAAAGTAATTCTCTTTTAACAGAACTGATACTGAGCTTCTTCTTTGTATGTTAAAGTTGGCTAAATGCTTTGCCTGTTTGATGATTTACCCATCATCGCTATGATCTCTCAGATTCTTGGACTTGATATCTGTGCTGATACACTGGTTGGAGATGCCATGAGGAGAGGTATCTCTGGTGGTCAAAAGAAAAGATTAACTACAGGTACTGTGAATACAAAAGTTTGACAGATTTAGCAGATAGTACAATCACCCACTATGCCACTGTATCATATTTAGCTCTGGTATAGTGAAAAAACCCTGATATCAGTCAATCTTTCAGTTCTAACTTCCAATGACTTGAAGTGAATATCCACACATATTTTTGTATATTATTGAAGATCAGTTTTCTTTGTATTATGCAGGGGAGATGATTGTAGGTCCGACAAAGGCTTTGTTTTTGGATGATATATCAAATGGCTTAGACAGTTCCACCACATATCAGATTGTTGCTTGCCTCCAACAGCTAGCACATATCACAGATGCTACAATAGTCGTTTCACTTCTTCAGCCGGCACCAGAAACTTTTGAACTCTTTGATGACATTATCTTGATGGCAGAAGGGAAGACTGTGTATCATGGACACTGTAGTCATGTTTTAGACTTTTTTGAGGATTGTGGGTTTCGGTGTCCTGAAAGGAAAGGGGTAGCTGACTTTCTCCAAGAGGTAAGTTCATCGTGGCTTGAAATGATCTAAGCATCAGTTTTCAATGTCTGGAAAGCTGCAGTTTGCTGTTCTTGTCCAGAATGCTGGGAGCTTTTATTCTGTGTTTGGCTGTTGTTATTATTTGTAGCTGAGGCAATTTGTTGGTATTTTGTTTGTTAATATTCATTTTTGCTGGTTTTTGGAAATGGGCCGGCATACTCAAGCCCTCTTTTAATGTGAAGCTATGCCTTCACTGATAGCTTTGTACACTTTTTGTTTCTTGGTTTAATGCTAGCACACGGGAAAAAAAAAGGTTTGTCATGGCTCATATTATATTCCTTTTGTGCTCTTATATCTTCAAAATATGCTTAACATAGTGACTGCCTGGCAGGTTCTCTCAAGGAAAGATCAAACACAGTATTGGCACAGGACTGAACAAATTCACAGTTATGTTTCTGTCGATATGTTCTCCAGGAAGTTCAAGGAATCTCCTTTGGGGAAGAAGCTAGATGAGGAGCTCTCCAAGTCATTCATAAAGCCCCTGAGCAATGATAGTGCCATTTCTTTGAGTGTGTATTCTCTTTCTAAGTGGGCACTCTTTAAAGCTTGCATGTCAAGGGAATTTCTTCTCATGAGAAGGGATTCTTTTCTTTATGTATTCAAATCAGTTCAGGTTAGAGTCAGTACTCTCTCTCTCTCTCTCTCTCTCTCTCTTTTCTTCATATTTTCTTTGTGCTTCAGGGTTTTGGAAGGGCATTTTTAACCATTCATGCATTTCTAGAAATGTTATGTTGTTGGTCTTCTATGTTTAAGGTCTGAAATATAAAAGGCGTCTTTTTTGCAGCTTGTCATAATCGCATCTATGATGATGACTGTACTTTTGCGAACTCGGATGAGTTTCAATGTTGTTCATGCAAACTGTTATCTGGGGGCTCTCTTCTTCACTCTCATAATTCTTATAATTGATGGATTTCCAGAGATGTCCATGACTTTGGCAAGACTTCCAATTTTCTACAAACATAAAGAACTGTACTTCTACCCAGCTTGGGCCTATGCAATTCCAGCTTGCATTCTCAAAGTCCCCCTTTCGTTGTTGGAAGCTCTAGTTTGGACATCTCTAACTTATTTTGTAATTGGATACAGTCCGGAGGCTGGCAGGTGAATGTCACATGACAACGCTTTAATTTTATTTTTCTTCATATACATCGATTATTGAAATAGGTCATCGCTATCTCCACCTATGTTTGGATTACTGACTCACCCTTTTTTCAGTTTTCTTAGACTAGTTAAACTTCATATCTATTCTCAATAGAAACATGCACGCACAGTTTGTAGTTGCAGGTAAGATGGGATTATCTTCTAAAATCAGCTGTGTTTGCAGGTTTTTCCGCCATTTCATTCTAATTTTTGCTGTGCACTTAACATCATTGTCCATGTTCCGTTTCTTGGCATCAGTCTTCCAGACCATCGATGCTTCAACAACAGCTTGTAGTTTATCTATATTATTTTTCTTATTGTTTGGTGGCTTCATTATCCCACAATGTAAGTTTTCAATAAGTCATTTCCAAAGTGGTCTCAAGTATAATGACCTAATGCTAAGTTGTGTTTTTTGTTGCAGACTCCATGCCAATGTGGTTGAAGTGGGTGTTTTGGGTTTCCCCAATAACGTATGGTGAGATAGGCCTCGCTATAAATGAATTTCTTGCTCCAAGATGGCAAAAGGTGAGTGTCCAACTGTTCGAGTTGTTGGATCTACAAATAAGGGAATTTTGAGGATCCCCCCTCCCATTATTTTTTGGTTAGAGTACAAGTATGCTTGATGAACTATATGCTGACACCGTTGCTCACTAGCAAGGGTGGATCACATCGGTCCAAGGAAACATATGTTGAAAGAACTTGCGAGTATAATAATGATAGCCATCCTTGTTAATGATATGGGTATCTTATTTTACATTAGTTACCATCCTCAACAAATACACCAACAATGATGATTTGGGCATCTGGGATGTCTTTAACCATTGGATAGCCAACTTGAATCAATTTCCTGACTTCACGCCCCCTTTTAATTATCAGGGGACGATGATATTTGAACTCGAGACCTTTGACTCTGATACCATGTTAACAAGTAACTACCATCTACTCTAAAAGCTTAAGCTATTAGAGAGGGTGCAACTTAAATATATAAATCCTTCAACAGTTATTAGAGCCTTATGATATTCTTTGAGGTCTTAATAGGAGATACGATTGGACACAAGTTCTGGATGTATGTTTTTGTTGTTCATTTTTATCATCCGAAGAAGATGGTCATACACTGTTTATTCACTACTTCTTTTCATTCGTTAATGCAGATGTTGCCCACAAACACAACATTGGGGCAAGAAACACTTGAAAGCCATGGATTGAATTTCAATGCGTACTTTTTTTGGATATCACTTGCTGCCTTATTTGGGTTTACAATGATTTTCAACATTGGGTTTACCCTGGCCTTAAGTTTCTTAAAGCGTAAGTTTATATTTCTGAAAGGAATTTAACTTGAAAAAAAGACAGATTGATATGTTTTATTCACATTTCAAATTGCCTCTAGCTCCGGGTTCTCGTGTTATTATTTCAAATGTAAAGTTACAAGAAAGTGAAGATCCCACCGATAGTGCCAATGTTGAAGATAACTCCAGCTGTTCTCCTCCTAAAACTATTAAAGTAGCTTGTAAAGGTGGGCCATAATTTTCTTTCCTTCCCTCTTTTTATAATTCTTAGAAAACTGCTTCATGCAATTTTCTTCCTTTTATCACCTGTTTATTTTGTTAGCAATATTTTCATACTGCAATTAATCAAGATTTCTTTATTTTATTTTACAGGCAGAATGGTTTTACCTTTTGAACCTTTGACTGTAGTGTTTCAAGACGTGCAATACTATGTTGACACCCCTTCGGTAATCATATAAAACATCACATAAATCTTATCCAGACTCATTGATCGAATTCTATTGGGTAATTTTATCATTTTCTTTTTGTTTCAGGAATTGCAACAATGGGGTTTCACTCAGAAAAAGCTCCAACTTCTATGTGATGTTACTGGTGCATTTAGGCCTGGTGTTCTAACAGCAATAATGGGTGTAAGTGGAGCTGGGAAAACAACTCTTTTGGATGTTCTTTCTGGAAGAAAAACTAGTGGCACTATTGAAGGAGAAATTAAAATTGGAGGATATCCTAGGGTTCAGGAAACTTTTGCTAGGATATCAGGTTATTGTGAGCAAACCGACATACATTCTCCACAAATTACTGTAGAAGAATCAGTAATATTTTCTGCTTGGCTGCGTCTGCATCCTCAGATTGATTCAAAAACCAAATATGTAAGGGGCCTACACATGAGGAACTTGAACTTAATTACTCTTTGATTCAAAAACCAAATTACTGATTTATCATTTTACTTAAATTGCTTTTGTATGTTTCACAGGAATTTGCGAGAGAAGTCCTTGAGACCATTGAGCTTGATGGAATCAAAGATGCCTTGGTTGGCATACCCGGTGTTAGTGGCCTATCAACTGAGCAACGTAAACGGCTCACAATAGCTGTGGAGGTTGTTGCTAACCCTTCTATTATTTTTATGGATGAACCTACATCTGGACTGGATGCAAGAGCAGCTGCAATTGTCATGCGGGTGGTTAAGAATGTGGTTAATACAGGAAGAACAGTTGTTTGCACCATCCACCAACCAAGTGTTGACATATTTGAAGCATTTGATGAGGTAGGAAAACAACTGATTAGCGATTAACTATTTCAGCGAAATTTAGATCATAAATATAATAATTGTAATTTAAATATAGATGAGTTTTTGTCTAATACCGTTATTACATTCACTGCAGTTAATTCTGTTGAAAACTGGTGGACGTGTGATCTACTCTGGAGCATTGGGTCACCATTCAAGTAGTGCCATCAAGTATTTTGAGGTCAACTTGCTACATCAACCCATAGACCTCTTACATCTTTTCCCTCTTTTATTATTGTACAGGATAGCCTTTTGCATCTAGAAAATAAAGCATTGTTAATTGTGTTTTCATTTAACAGGGTATCTCAGGTGTGCCGAAGATCAGAAATTATTACAATCCAGCAACATGGATGTTAGAGGTCACTTCTGCATCTGCAGAAGTTGAACTTGGTGTAGATTTTGCCCAGATATACAAGAATTCTGTTTTATATGAGTGAGTTAACTTCCAATCATTTCTTTGAGTTTGCATCTCTGCAAAATTAGACAAATCTTTACAAAGTATCACATGAAGATCATATGTGACAAATGAAGAGGAATCTAGCTTCTCAAATAAATATCACATGAAAATCCATTATATGGTTAGTTTTAGTGCCACAGGCCCACATATCTGATAACCCACCCACAATTCTTGATATAAAAGAGACAGTTACATTAGAGGCTTTGACAGAAGAAACTGTTTTTTGCAGTAAGCAGACAGACCATACTGTCTTTCCACAAGGAGGTAATATGATCATCTGCTCGCTAACATTGCGGCCAAGACTGGATATTGGCTAGCTGCAATGAGAAATTGTTCTTAATAGGTGCTAGACTAACGGCTGGTTGTGATGTAAATAATTTTAAATAGGTTCTATCTGGAGTCTTTCTAGATCATGTTCTGCTGCTTTCAACTAAATTCTCATTCATGAACTATCAATTCATAGTACATGTTTAAGGTGTGACAATGCATCTAAAACTCAAAATTCCGAGTCAGTTACTTGATGTTTATCATTAACCAGAGTTCTGAATGAATTCGTTATTAACTAATTATGTAATCTGAAAGCCAATTGTTCTCCATAAAACATTGATTTGTTTATGATATCTGGTATAAGAATTTTGATATTTGGCTTGTACATGACTCCTCTGTTATTCTGGTCGTAGGAACAATAAAAAGCTTGTAAAGAGGTTAAGTGCTCCACCTCCTGGTTCAAAAGAATTGTCTTTCCCAACCCAGTTTTCACAAAATGGTTGGGGACAGTTCAAGTCCTGCCTCTGGAAACAGCATTGGTCTTATTGGAGAAGTCCTTCATACAACTTACTGCGTTCCTTGCATTTACTAATTGCATCTTTGGCTTGTGGATTACTGTTCTGGGATCAGGGAAGGAAAATGTAAGTAAATTGAGTTAAAATAATGTCAAGTTTTAAGTGATATAAGAACGCAATTCAAATTACCTTTGGGATGTGGTGATATCCATTTGGCTAAATGAACCTGTTACATAAATCCTTCTCCACCTTGAGATGGTTTATTTGTTTGAAGAAGCCCCTTCCTAGCTCTGGAATCTGACATCTCTATATCATTTGACCCAGCATCATAAAGTTAGGGAAAATGTAATATGAAACCCAGTGGTAATGCATATGCCAGTGCAGTGGGTGGTTGAGAATTAATCCCCTTTCATTTGGCACAACGGAAGCATGTTATTACATCACAATCATACAAGCATATATATATGGAGATAACAATCATACACATCCATGCATAACACAATATGTTACATGCTTCACCCAATTGTAGGGCTACGTCCATGGAGAGAGAGATTTCACTATAATTGAGAAGAGAATGTTTTAAAACACGCGAAAAGCATGCCTACCACACACACTCTTTCACTCTTTCTCTTGGCATCTTCCCCTCGTAATTACATACACTCTCTCCTCTTCTCACAGCACTCACCAAGAAATATACAACAAAGGCCTATTGATTTCATCTGTAGTCTCTAAGATTATGTGCCTATAAATAGGTCTTTGTGTATTATTCATACAAATCAATTAAATACGATTTTCCTATATTTCTAACAATTTCCTTTTCTGGACAGAAATAACCCGCAGAGCTTGTTCAATATACTTGGTTCAATGTTCCTTGTACTCATCTTCTTGGGTATTAATAATTCCTCAACAGTTTTGCCCTATGTAATGACAGAGCGATCCATTCTTTATCGGGAAAGATTTGCAGGGATGTATGCTTCATGGGCTTATGCACTTGCACAGGTAGTTCTTGGAAACTTGTTGAATCAATGTATACTTGATTTGATTGACCTGACAATGGACTTCAGGGCTTAATGATGTTGAGTTGAGTTGAGTTGGATCTTGTCTAGGGTTCTTGATAGACGTTTTGAGAATAACTCATAGTTCTTCCTGAAGTGGGAATGTTGAAATGGATATATTTAGCAATACCTTTTCCTCTAGAACAGTTGCTTTGCTGTACTATGAATGATTTTTTTTTTAAAAAACTTGGTAAGAATCAAACTACTAATCCTCTCCTCACTCAAATATTGTAAGAGTACCTAGTAGCACATCTTTATTGCAACAACTTTAAGACCTAAAGCTACACAACCCACCACAATCAAATACAAACAAAGCTCTGAATAGCCAAGAATGAAAATAATAGTTAATTGATAAGTTTCCAATAGTTTATTTAATTCCTATTCATGTACAATTTATGTTATGTAAGTTTTCAAGTGCAAAAAATATTATGAAACTGCAATGTAACGACCAATAACTTATTAAAATGTGTTGACCATTTGCATAGGTGATAATTGAGGTTCCCTATCTCCTCGCCCAGTCACTTGCATTTGTGGTCATCACGTATCCAATGATTGGGTATTACTGGTCAGCTTATAAGGTTCTCTGGTACTTCTACACCTTGTTTTGTACATTGCTTTACTTCACTTATCTTGGAATGCTGCTCGTTGCAATAACACCAAGCTATCCAGTAGCTGCAGTTTTACAGTCAACTTTCTACACAGTGTTCGTATTGTTTGCTGGATTTATGATTCCTCAACCGGTAAGACACTAATCTCCACTTGGTATTGCCTTTCCCCTGAATGAGGCTGAAATTCTGCTATAATTTAAGACTATTAACTAGGATCAAGCTTTAGAATGTGGTGATAGCAGAGCAATTAATAAACCATAGTGGTCCCATTAATACGGGGGTGCTAGTAGGAGTGGACTGGGTACAAACTTAGCCTTGGACTTTATTTGAACAAAGTGAATGCTCTCAGACTCAGCTTACATTCAGGATGTAGGGAAATTTGTCTGCAACAATTAAAATTTCTTTGTAAAAAAGTTCATTTTTCATTTTTTTCTTCTTCTTTTCATCCTATTTTTAGGTTAAAGTCAAGTACCTGCAATCTGAAAAATTGGTTGATAATATGAACAACAAAATAAAAGAAATACAAAAAAAGATGATTTTTTTTTCAGTTCTCAGCAGCTCTTTCTTTTGTGTGTGTGTGTGTTAGTGGACCCCAATCATTTCAAATTTTGTACAGTGCTCCAATCATCGAGTTGAATTTGGTAAGTAGAACTTCATAAAGATACAAATTTGCAGAATTTTATAGGCTTTTTTGATGGTCAAGAAGTCTTCCTGGCATTTTTGTTTGATAGCTTCTCAAAGGCTAATAATATAGATGATCGGTTCGTGACTTAGATTTTGTAAAACTCAGCTTATTAACTTTAGATTTTTCGTGCAGATTCATGTTGGTTGGTTTAACTATTTGGAACTTGATTCATAAATGGCGAAAAATGGTTTATATCAAATAAATTATATGAAAACGTAATATATATAGAGAAAATGCATGAAAAGATTATAAAAATAACCTTTCCTATGAGCTAAAAACTGGGATTTCTTAATGATAAAAAGAGTTGTGCGAGAGGTATGACTGATATTTGTGCTTTATCCGAGTCCTGGTGAATCCATATGGCCCAAGGTTTTGAGCTAACCTGGAGATTTTAAACTAGCTGTAAAACTTTGGCTATATTGCAGGGTGCTTAATACCCATATTCCAATCCTCTAGAGGCACCCAATCAACATTTTTAAGAAACTGTGAAGTCTTGGTTTTTGGATTTTAACTGTGTATATAGAGATGCTAAACTCAATTGTGTTGTTTTTCGCTTGCAGCAAATTCCAGAGTGGTGGCTCTGGTTGTATTATCTATGCCCTACATCTTGGACACTAAAAGGTATGTTTACTTCCCAGTATGGAGATATAGACAGAAAGATTATGGCATTTGGAGAAACCAAAACTGTCGCGGCATTTATAAGAGATTACTTTGGATTTCACCATGATCAATTACCCAAAGTTGCTGTTGTTCTCATTGTATACCCCATAGTTCTTGCTTTGCTATTTGCATACTGTATCGGGAAGCTTAAATTCCAAAAAAGATGAATCTGCTAAAAGCCATGCTTTTCTAATCATTGTAGTTATGGGTTCATAACTTTTCATGTTAAAGGCTCCATTCTCAATTCAAAATAGAGAGAGAAAGGAAAAGAAATTATAGGGATTTTCATTTTCCCTTATTTTGTGTTGTATAATCAAATTGTGATGATAAAGGAAATATTAAATAATGTTTGATAGGTTGTCGAAGTTTCTATGGGCTATTTAAACTGCTGACACAATTTTGGTGCAGTTTGGTCGACAATTTTAGTGAATTCTAACACTCGTTTCAATGTAGCTTTCGCTTTGTTGCTCAAAGAAATGAGAATTTTCATAGCTTTGAAGATATCCACATTTTATAGAAAACAATATTGTTGTATCTAGCCTTCGACCACTTCAAGAGATTTTTCTTGTGAATTGAATAAAGTTCTATTGGCATATTACTTTCGAACTTTTCGATTCTAATGCATGTCTCCATACTAATTTTTAATCCTTGATGAGCACATTATTTTACAATTTTTATTTCTTGTTTACCTTTCTATTTGTCATGTTAAGAGTTTTTGAAAAATCACTATAACATCTTCTTACGCATGAATAAATGCAATGCAAGTGGATATGGAATGAGACCTGTTTAGTCACAAATATGAAATGATGTATGATTGTAATGGTGGAAGGCGGCGGTGGCGGTGGTGGAAAGCAGTGGTGGAAGGAAACAATGGCATTGGTGCTGGAAGGCGGTGGCTGTAGCGGTAGGAAACAAGGGCAATGGTGCCATAACTGCTCCGTCGCCGCCCTTTTCCCTTCTCTCAACCACTACATACCACAATCACTCTCTCTCCCTATTTCTCCGCTGGCGCCACTTTTTCTGGCCAATCCCAAACCAAAACTCTTAACACATTTTCATTTATAGAGAAATAAGATTCAAATTAGTTATATATATATATATATATGTGTGTGTGTGTGTGTGTGTGTGTACACTACACTTCAGGGACGGACCGACAGAGGGCCTAGTGGGGGCAGATGCCTATATATTTTGTAAAATACAATATATGTCCCCCCACTAAAATTAATAAAAAACTCTAGGATAAACTCCATTGATACCCCCTAAGGTTTAAGGTATTGTCACGCGACTATAACTTTATGTAATTTTGTCACCAACATTTCATGAGGTTTGATTCGTATATCACGTACACCTCCTCTTGCCAAAAGTAGGCCGTGTCAGACCACTTTTTAATGGTGAAAAGACCATGCTATCCTTTGACTTTTGACCTAACTTTTTTGAATACTAAAATTACCTATTTAACCCTGCCTAATGGACCAAAATGCCCCCAACTATACCTTATTATTACATACCTATTGTTATTACATTATATATATATATATATATACACACACACACACATATATTTATACATATATAACCACAACCACCACTGCCACCAACCACCACAACCATAACCGCCACTGCCACTAAGCCAACTGCCACCAACCACAACCACAACCACCACCACCACCACCACAATCAAATTTCTTCTGTTTTCAAGCATCACATCTCTGTAAGACCACGACTATGACGAAAACGCCGCTGCTGAATGACATGATTGATCGCGAGCATGAAGAGGTATCCGATCACCGAGTTGACTCCAAAGAGCACGCCTCTGGCGAATCTCGCTAAACTCCAGATCTGGAAAGAGGCGATGTTGGAGTAGATGAGGGGTGCATCAATCGCCGTCTGCGTGGCAATGACGAAGGGCTTGGTGTTGACCAAAAGGAGCTAAAATTGTTGGCGGCGAGCTTCCATTTACTAGTAGAATCATTCAATCGATGAATCTGAGGCCTTGGAAAAAGGAATTGGAAGCGAGGCTGAAGGAAATTTCTAACATCAAGGGTACGTCGGCGTCGACGAGTTGACTCAAGGCTGATGGGTCTGTGGTGGTTGTGGTTGTGGTTGTGGTTGTGGTTAGTGGTGGTGGTTGTGGTTGTGGTTGGTGGCAATAGTGGTGGTGCTTGTAGTGAAGAGGAGCCCGATGATGGGTCTATTCGTGATGGAAACGGAGAAGGAACAGAGGTGGTTTCGGCAGTGGTGACGGTGGTTGTGGTTGTGGTTATGGTTAGTGGCAGTGGTGTTGGTGGTGGTGGTTTTGCCGCCTGTGGTTGTGGTGGTGGTTGTGGTTGCGATTGGAGTTCGACAATGGTGGTGGTGGTGGTTTGCCGCCTGTGGTGGTGGTGGTGGTTGTGGTTGGTGGTTGGTGGTGGTGGTGGTTGGAGGAGGAGATGAGAGAGAAAGAAACGGTGGTGGTGGTTTGCCGCCTGTGGTGGTGGTTATGGTTGTGGCGATGGTTGGTGGCGGTGGTTGATGGTGGTGGTGGTGTTTTGGTTAGGTTTTTGATTGTGGTTGAAGAAGGTATAGATATAATCATGAGGGCATTTTTGTCATTTTTCAATTCTAATATTTTTATATGAAAATTCATTTAAATAATCAAGGGCAATTAGGATATTTCACTTGTTAAAAAATTAAAAATTCTGACAGGGGGTGTTGGTGATAAAAAATAACGAAGTTGTAGCTACTTGATAATACACTAAACCTTAGGGGGTGTCAATGATATTTACCCAAAACTCTATTATGCCTCCACTGAGATATTTGGGTCAAACATAATCACTCTTTCTATATTTTGTTGAGTTGTTTTATGCCATTATAGATATACAATTTCAAAAACTATATAATTGTTTTACTGAAACAAATATTGAGTTATTTTGTATGACATAATAATTGTTTTATTGAAGTGAATATTGAGTTATTTTGTATGACGTGTTTTATCTAGATGATTCATTTTCTGCATTTGAGAAGTACTAAAAACTAATCTCTCTCAATCAATTTTATCCAAAGAATATTTTTTAGATGCTCTATATCATGAAACTTGATGATGAATCTAAAACTTATATTGGTAGTCTAGAAATAAAAAATTGAAACCAAAAGAGACAAGATTCATTTATTAGTTTATTTGCTTGTGACATTAGTACTGATCCTACCTGATGCGATTGTCATTGTAGTTAAGGTATTTTCTACCATGAATATTGTGAAGCACCAATTGCAAAATCGGTTGAGAAATTATTAGATGAGTGATAGTTTGTTAGTATATACTGAAAAAGATATATTTAGTCGCATAAATAATGAAACTATACAACAGCAATTTCAAAATATGAAACTAAAAGGACAATTAAAAAAATATTTTTTTAACAAGGGGACGACTAAAATATACTCAATTAAATTATCAATGAATATTAAAATCTTTTTATTTATTTATGATAGATTGAAATTTTTATCTTGTTATTTAATGTGGCACCTAGCTACTCAAATAATTTTTTGAGTCCATCACTGACTACACTGGCCCCAAAAAGAACACATCCATTTACAGAGCAAGAAGCACAATCCAACGAGCTGCCCTGTTGGCTTTTCTAGGTCTGGTTTGGGATTTTTCTTAATCTTTTGTGGTGTTGGCTGGCTACGGTGATGAGTGGTTTCTCTGTCTCCCCCTCTCTGGCGCGCAAAATTTCTGTTTCTCTTTCTAAAAATTGTTCCTCTCTCAAATTCCGGCCGGAGGGCGATGGTGGGTGGCAGATTGAGGCAGCGGTTAAAAGAGAGAGAGAGAGAGAGGCGGTGGCGGGTGGCGGCAGCGGTGGGTGGACAGCCTTTAATTGTATAAAGTTTGTAAGTTAATTTGCATAATAAAATCTTTATCAAAATATCAATTTGCAATGTTTTAAAATTAATTTTATATATTTAGCATAACTAATTTGTCATGTGTAATCATATATTAAATACGCTATATAATAAAACATCAAACTAACTTTTTATCAATTTTTTTAAAAAAAAGTTAATTTGCAAACTTTGTAAATTAATTTTTAATATAAGTATATTTTGCAAGTAAAATAATTTTTATGTGTGTAAATAAAATTTTAAATCTTGTAAATTAAATGTTAAAGAGTAAACATGTAACCTCACTCCATTGAAGGGTAATTTTGACATGACATAAAATTTGTTTAGAGGGAGCTAACAACACAGTGTCGAATTTTACCTAGTTATATTCTAAAATTCAAAGTGAAAACCTTATAGAATTTGAGGGTAATTTAATCTCCTTTTTATTATTTAGTACATTGCACCGTTGAAATGAAATTCGTGTTCCGAATTTTCCAATTCATAACTAATACAAAAATTGAGTATTTTTCAAATTAAGAAACAAATTACTATTGATTGAAAATCAAAGATGGAGAAATTATACATAAATAGTAGAAGGAAAAAGTATACATAAAAGGCTTCAAAAGTAAGATTTGCTGGTCTTGTTGAAAATTGAAAGGACTTGCATATCTTTTAGAGGAAAAGTGGGACTTGGAGATAATTTTTCCAAAAATCTTTAAAAAAATTGTTGTCTTGAAGAAAAAAAGAAAAAGAAAATAGGTTTGCCAATTTGATAACTAATACAAAAAGGGACACGATATTCGCACTCCCATTTTTTACGTTTGCACTCCCATCTTAAGAGAAATGTCACTTCTAACATTTACTTCATATGTGAATGATTAACTTTTTTCAAAATACTAAACTACCCTTTCAGACATCCTCTTTATCTCTTATCTTTAATGTTTTTGGTCTCTTTTGATGGGATCCAAATAAAATAATCCAAAAAAAAATTCTCTATTTTTACGAGACCTAAAAAAAGTTATCTATGTTAATAAATTATTTCTTTTGATAAGACCAAAATATATATAGATATATATCTATTGAAGAAATTATATCTTTTGTTGTGAGATAAAAACAATATATCTGTTAAATAAATTATATCTTTTGGTAGGAATTAAAAATTAAAATACCAAAAAAATAGTTATCCATGTTAAATAAATTATCTCTTGACACGACCCAAAAAAAAAGTATATAAAATTTTTTATTTTTGTTGAATAAACTATCTACATTGAGAGTGCCAAAAAAAAAATATATATCGTCATTGAATAAATTATATCTTTTGATAGGTTCAAAAAAATAAATTATCTCTATTGGAAGAAACAAAAAAAAAAAAATTTATTTTTATTGAATAAATTATCCATTTTGAGAATACAAAAAAAAAAAACTATGAACAAGTTATCTCTTTTGACAAGATTAAAAAAGAAATAGTAAAGAAAGTAAAAAAAGGTAAAAAAAAATTATCTTTTTTGATAATACCAAAAAAAAACATAATAAAGAAGCTAAAGAAGGTAAAAAAGAGTTCAACTTTATAGTATAAATGGTAGTTGTGGTATTATAAAATAAGAGATGATGTATTAATTAATTTATGGACATTCTTGTCATTTTCTTTGAAAGAAAAAGATAAGTGGAGTGCAATTGTAGAAAAGGGGAGTACGAATATCGCCTCCCTACAAAAATTCAATATGTTTTAAATTAAAAAGCAAACTATTAATTGATCTATAATCAAAGTTGGAACAATTATAATCGCAAATGGTAAAATTGGAAATTGCAGAGAGAGATTTCTTCTTGAAAGTTGTTTAGACTTGTTAATGAATAAATTTGTATTATAACTGATTGTGGTCAAGTGATCAGTCTTGTTTGGTCTAGTTGTGACAATCCTACGTTGCGAATAACAAAGATTGTTATCACTTACATGTGTGGGTGTCTTTTAACTATATAGACTTATTTTGAAAATTATGAACACAGAAGCAGTATCTTAACCAATACCACAAGACCACGAGATTTAGGCCAATGAGGGGAGAGGTTGTGGGTGTGGATGCCCACTCAACTTAATATCTCCCCTCTGTTTTTCTGGTTGTTTGGTAACACAAAGGTAGTAATGTCTCTTATTAAAATTTTCTACATTTTACAGATGAATGAGAATGATATTATACCAAATCTCATTAAGCATAAATCCATAACTTCTTTGTCTCTCTTTCAACGGTTAGATTGTATATATTTTCTATTATATCTACTATTAGATTTTATATATTTTTCTAAACTAGATTTTATATATTTTTCTAAACGTCATTTGTTCATTGAGAAGCTTATCAAACACAATGAGAACAACAATCTTCGCTTTACAACTCAGAAAAAGAATGGACAAGTGTAATCAAGAAATGAAAATTTCATAGGATATTGTTCGCTCAATCATTAGGCGGGTTGCCTTAGGTCTGACATAGATATCTTTCAATAAAAATGTCCCATTTAAGTAAGATTTAATAGTATACATATGGTTAATTGGATTCTAACTTAATTTAATTATAGGTTTATTTTTTTAGTGATATAATATTTAAGTATACAATGACTTCTGATTTTTAGATTGAATACCATTCTAAAAATGGACTTTATATAAATATGATTAATTAGATTCTAACTTAATTTAATTATAGTTTTCCTTTCTTAGTGATATAAATAGAGTGTATTTAATGTATACATTATCTTCTAATTTTTAGATTAAATTGAAGTACAATTTATCTCAAAAACTTAAAATTCAACTACATTTCTTTCTCAAATTTTTTCTTATTATTCTCACTATTTATAATCTATTTTCTTCTTTTCCTAAACTCCTTTCAATTGTTAATTAGTAAAGTTTCTAAAAATATAAATCTAATTAATATTAATATATTAAAAATAAAAACAAAATGTTTCCTTTAATTTCTCGTCTTAGACCTTGTATGAGCCGACTCTGCGCCCAAAAATAAGTAACTATTTCTATTATCAAGAAAAATAGTGTGTATTCATTGGTCAGGTATTACATAGTTTAGTCAATAATTTTCTCACTGTGGACAAAATTTTCTTTGCATAATTATCATCTGTATATAGTATATACCAATCAGTGGCATTGATGCTTCAAGTTCTATGCATGCCAGACAATGAAGGTTATGGTCTTACATGGCTCAAATCAGCACGTACACCTAGGCACATACAAGCGAGCGCGCGCGCGCGCGCACACATATATATATATATATATATATATATATGAATCTTGAAGTGAACATATACCTGGATATGCTTATTTGCATTGTGTATACATATTACTATATTTTCATCTCTATATAACATTGTGGAAACTGGGATTACATCTTCAAGTTCTCTGTGCCAGTCAACGGAGATTATAACTTTGTAACTATTTATGACACCATTATACTGTTAATTGTTACACACAGGGACGGAGGGGATGAAGGCTCGGGGGGTACGTGCCACCCCTGAAATTTTTATTTTTTTCAGTTTTGTATATATATTTTAAAAAAATTACAAAGTGCCCCCGAATTTTATTTATTTTTGAATGAGAGGGCATTTTCCTTACTATAATTGCACTGCCATAACACACACATATATAATTTTTTCGAACATTCCAATTACCTAATCATATAATCAGTTCACGCACAAGCGCACACACACATACATATATATATACACACACACACACACATAAATATGTAATCTGAATTTTTATTTATAATAATTAAAATACAACCAGTCTCTAAATATGTTTATTTATTAAAGAAATCTAAGAATTAAGTAACTAAAAAACTAAACAATAATTGCTTTTGGACTTCGTTTAATTTTGGCAACTTTCATCATAATTAATTTTTTTACAAATTTTTATTTCCATCCATTTTGATATTTGGTTATCTGAATTTTTTTTCTCAATGCTCTTAATCTCCTTTTGTCTCATATTCTAAGTAAATGTATATATATGTAAGTCAATCTTGTTTATATCATAAACAAAATTTAGCTTCTTTCATATACGTTCTTTTTCTTCTCATATGGAACCATCCATTTGCTATTAGGTTTTCAGATTTTTTTTTCTTTTCACTTTCATTATTCTCTTCCCTCATTTTTCTTTTCCATCATCTTCATCTCCAATCATAATATCAATTCTTCATAATTCAAATTAGAGGGCATTATCTGCTATGAATATTGTAATATGATAACTCGTCGATGATAGTTGTAATTGTATTTAATGAAAATACTATTAATCTATATTTTGATTCTTACATTTGTCAAGTTTCTTTTTATTCTTTTTATTTGAAATTATATATAGGTGAGATTATATATGAACAATTTATTTTTGTTAAGTATTATTGGTTCTTTTTATTTGAAATTATATATATATATATATATATATATATATATGAGATTATATATGAACAATTTATATTTATCATCATAGCTGATTTTTTTTCTTCTATCAAGTACATTGTGCCCCCGAAACCAAATTCTGGCTGTGTCCTGAACACACCTTATCCATGTCCTTCGTTTGTATTGGTTGTCTTCTGCTGTTTTGTTGTTTCTTCCTTTCATTGGTTTCTTCTCTTTGTTATTCCAGTTATACAGCTAATGTTTGCAAGTGCTTGTTTTTTTTGGGCATGACATAAAACTTGTTCAAACGGAGTTAACGACACTAACGGTTTGTAGGTTGTTGTCACTTTTTCAAAGTTGAAGGGAAGTTGGTCACAGTTTTAACCAAAATTTAATCTGAAAGTGAAAAGTGAAAATGTCATAGAATTTGAGGGTAATTTTGGTATGACATAAAACTTGCTCAGACGGAGTTCACGACACTAACCATTTCTACTTAGTTGTTACCTTTTCAAATTAAGGGGGAGGTTGATCGATTAAAATTTGATCGAAGAGTGAAAAGTGAAAATCTCATAGAATTTTAGGATAATTTACTCATTTTTTTTATTATTAAGTACATTGCGTCCTTGAAATAAAATCCGAGCTCCAGATTTTCCCATTCATAACTAATACAAAAATTCAGTATGTTTCAAATTAAAAAACAAATTACTGATTGATGAAAATCAAAGATAGAAAATTTGTACACAAATACTAATATGTAATCTTTGAAATTGGAGAGAAACATTTCTTATTGAAAGTTGTTTAGACTTATTAATTCCTTAATTCGTATTTGAGGAATAAGAAATCCCTCCTTCTCCCCTTTCCTTTCCTTTCCTTTCTCTTGTCACTTTTTATTTATATAGAAAATGAAATAAATATATATTTTTATTTATGCAATTTAATGACTTTCCAAATAAACTTGACACAATTGTTAACCATAAGAGCATCTCCAATCGATATGTCAAATTATACGTGACATTTGTTGCAACTACTTTTTCAACTGATACTTTAAATGTCTACTTGGCATTTGGCATACCATCAAATATGTCAAATTTGGCATATCAAAAAGTGGCATGCCAAATGAAAATTTCTCATTATTTTAAGGGTAAAGTGCAAAAAAAAAAAAAAAACCCTCACCATATAGAAAATGTACGAGAAACACCCCTGCTGTTTGGTAAGTGCATAAAAATCCCTCTAATTTTAAATTTTAGAGCAAATTGCCCCATATAATAGTATAATGTCACACTTTTCTGAAAACCAAAAGTATCATTTTTTGTCATTTCAATTTTGCTTTTTCTTTTTTATATATACATATTTATAAAGTAAGGGTAATAGTCATTTCATTGTTCAATTTTCTTCCAAATTGAGGATTTGTCCTTATTTGCACAAATTGAAAAATAGAAGAGGTTTTGCGAACAACGGGGGAGGTCTTTGCACATTTTTTATATAGCGAGAGGATTTTGTGCACTTTATCCTTATTTTAATCTATGGGTTCCTATTATTATTTTAAAATGTATTTTATAATTGCAATAAATTAGCCACTTTTTGACACATCAGGTAAAGTATAGCATATGTCAATTTGCAACATCATTCATAAATTTGAAGCATCGATTGAAGGAAAAATTATCGAGTACTCCAAAAATTATTTGATTATAAGAATTCCACCAATTGCATCTCTCTATTATTTAGTTTTTCCTAATGTCTTTAATATAGTGTTGTTGGTTGGGCTTGCTTGTATTGGCTGTCTCATGCTGTTTTGTTGTTTCTTTCCTGTGTTGTTTTTCTTTGGTTGGTTTCTTCTCTTTATTATTCCAGTTATATAGCTAATGTTAGGAAGTGGTGATTTTTAGATGGTTTTGCTTTCATTGGTTCTCTTTGTTATTCCAGTTAGCCTCTCTGTTTCTGTTTGTATTGTTTGGCTTTTGTGGCGTATAAAATTCTGATTCAGGAAATATATATATATATATATATATATAGTGTTACTATATTCTATTACTCCGCAATTTAGACAAAAATGAAATTGTGATGCTGGAATGTTCGGTCGGGAGGAACTAATGGTATAAATATAAAATTTAAAAATTATAATATATTTTTGGCAAAAATGCAAAACCCATCGTGAATTTTTTAAGGTACAAATTCATCCCTAAATTATTTTTTGAAGCAAGTTCGTCCATTATCTTACAAAAGAGTGCATGTTGACACCCTAGTAAAACTATAATAACACACATCTTTTACTATGATCATTATGCCATTTTCTATGTAAATATAGTATTTTATAAAAATTCAAAAATATAGTTAGATAAAATTTATAAATAATAAGTTTAGAAACATAAAAAAATAGAAGGTCAATAGAATTTTATTTAAGAATTTTATCTAACTATTTTTTTAAATTTTTATTTAGAAAACGTATACTTATAGAGAAAAGAATATATATGTCATTATAGTTGATTAAATTTTTATTTTTTTAAAAAAATTAAATAAAATTCTATTGAACTTTTATATTTTTTTATGTTTCTAAATTTATTATTTATTAATTTTATCAAAAAAAATTATTTTTATTTAAAAAACACTATTCTTTGCATTGAATGCACAAGAGAAGCAAATAACTTGGCTCATAGGGTCGGAAAATACACTCTAAAGGGTGGGATGCATTTTATTATTGATAGCAACTTTCCTTCTTGGTTGATGGATGAATCCGCATATGAAGCCTTGTAATTTTTTGCACTGATCAATAAAATTATATTTTTCCACGAATAAAAAAATAATAATTAAGTATGACTTGAGTATTTGGATGGAGGTTTTATTAACTAGTGTTTGGATGTGCTATTTGGAGGGACCTGTTACAAATGTATTTAAGTTTGGAGGACCAAATGTCAAATTTGATAAGATTTAATACTTAAAAAAGGGTAACTGGGATTTTTAAAATTTTGGCGGAGCCAAATGGTCCCCCTTGTCCCTCTTACTGTCCGCCCCGAACCCGGAATATTTTAGTAGGTGAATTAACGTTGCACGTATGATGAAAGAATCGCCTTATGCGCCAGAAGAAGATAGATTATTACGAGCCATACTTGGATAACATCAACCGAGCTCTAATATTCTATAACTAATGAGAAAACTGCATAGATATATATGTACATATATATATATATATATATATCTCTTCCTAACATTCCAGTTTGAAGTCCTCCTCCATTACCCAATATGGCTCAGTTGGTGGGTAATGATGAGATAGAAGTAGAATCAATGAGAACAGAGCTGACAGAGACAGGAAGTAGTCTCAGTAGTTCATCATTTCAGGATCACACTTCTAGTTTCCGAAGCAGTTCTGATTTGGGTTCTGTAGAGGGTGATGAGGTTGATGAGGAATGTGCATTGCAATGGGCTGCCATTGAGAGTTTACCAACTGTTGAACGGTTGAGATTTTCTTTGTTTGACCATGAATATGATGAAAATGAGGTTCAAGGAAAAAGGGTTATCGATGTCACTGAGCTTGATGCTCTTGAACGTCATTTGTTCATTGAGAAGCTTATCAAACACATTGAGAACGACAATCTTCGCTTGTTGCATAAGCTTGGAAAAAGAATGGACAGGTAAGTCTTTTCTTCATTTTTATGTCCATAAGGGGATACATCATGAACATACATGCATGGTATATTTTGTCATATATATACATGTATGGATATATACAAGAATCTTGAAGTGCACATATACATGTTATATTTGCCCGCGTTTTGTAAAGTAGCAATGATAGACACACAATTTATTACCCATTCACTTCCATCATGCAGGGGAATTCAAACATTTATTACAGTTCATAGTCCAATGAATATAGACAACTTATCTGATTATTGATGATGTCAATAATACACCCAGTGTAAATAAATCAAATGAATATAAATTGTGTATATACACACAAGGTGAGTCCCATCACACGTGTACAAAACAAAAGGTCTACATTTACCGAGTATGTTTACACCGGATGCATTATAAATTTTCTCTCATTATTCATTCTGTGATAACTTTCAATATATAAATCATTATCTTTTGTAAAAAAGGAATGCTGCTCACCCAGCCTACTAAACAAAAGTGACTACTATGACATATTAGGGAGATCCCACGTCTTATCATTTCAAGAAAATTTTTTGGGTATCCTGGATATCGACAATATAGTATTCCGCTCAATACTAAGTAACCGTTGAAAAAACTTAATCAATCAAGAAATTAGAGGAAAGTAAATGTGATTCATCCAAAATCTAAGATTATGCTTAATTTGGCAAAGGTTGCAAGGTATGAAAAAACAAGAGAATTACAAATTTGAGCCCAGACCCAATCTCTCTTACTCTTTTTGGCTATCAAATATTTTTTTCTCTCTCTTTACTTAGCCGCAAGGTTCTCTCTCATACTCTCTTTCTTGTGTCAAGTGATCTTCCTAGAAGTATATATAGACTACAAGAGTACACAGCAAGCAAACGGGCCCAAAAAAACCCATGAAAAATGCAACTTTGTTTCTATAGATTTAAGTCTCCATAACTTTTATCGATCAAGCTTGAAAATTTTTAGTCCTTCGATCGAAGTTGAATTTCAACAAAACTCAACTCTCTGAGATGGATAGCTTTGATTGATCAATGCTTGATCGAAGTTGTTCTTTGATCAATCAAGCTTCAATCGAAAATTCAACCGCTTCCATCTCAGCAACTAATTCGAACCACAACTTCACAGTATCTATTTCTATTATCAAGAAAAATAATGTGTATTCATTGGCCGGGCACTGTATAGTTGGAACCCTGGGTACCCAATACTTCTTTAGTCGATCAAGTTTCTCACTGTAGACAAAATTTTCCTTGCATAATTGTCATCTGTTTTTACCATTCAATGGCGTTGATGCTTCAAGTTCTATGCCAGGCAATGAAGGTTATGGTCTTACATGGCTCAAACAAGCATGCACACCTAGGCGCACACATATATGTATGAATCTTGAAGTGAACATATACCTGGATATACTTGTTTGCATTGTGTATATTTTCATCTCTACATAACATTTTGGCATTACATGTTCAAGTTCTCTGTGCCAACCAACGGAGATTATAACTTTTTAACTTGAATTTTAACTTGTTATGACACCATGATATTGTTAATTGTTACATAAATTATTGAATCCTCATATTTGCCGAATGTTGCCCTGTACATGTTTACATCAATGACTATTCAAGTATTTTTATGCAAGGGTTATTGGGCTAAAATTTTATTTGATTCTTGTAGAGTTGGTGTAAAATTTCCCACCGTGGAGGTGAGATATAACAATCTGAGAGTGGAAGCAGAGTGTGAGGTAGTTCATGGCAAGCCCCTCCCAACTCTATGGAATTCACTCAAAAGCATGCTTTTTGTAAGTATTTTAATTTTCTTGAAGTAACTTTAGAGCATTACCCTTAATTGTATATATGCGATGGAATGGGTCATTTCCACGGTTCCACCCTGCCAGTAATTGTGGTTCAGGTTAGGGTCTTAACAGATACTAGTTCATTCTGGCCTGACACAACAACACTCTACCTGCCAATCACATTTTGACGTAATTGTTATCTACATCAAGTAATTTTGCTTCTTAAAGTTCTTTATTTTGATTTTTTTAAGTTCTGAAAACATTTCCAACTTCAAATGGCATGGCATGTTGAGAAAAAATGTTACAGATCAGTCTACAGATTTCTAATCCATTCAATCCTAAGCAACACCATTTCTAGCTAGGCCTTGTGTGAATTATATGTTTTCCCATGCACATGTGTGTGTTTGAATCAGTAATTATTTTTGCCGTTTAAAATAAGAAGGGGTAATTATTTGAGCCAGACATTAGATTTTTTTTTGTTTTTTTTGTTTATACAGTGCAAGTCAAACATTTGGAAAACCACTTAATAACTTGCCATAATGGAAGAAAATGATCCATTCCTCTTTCTTTCATTTTTTTTTATTGGTAAGCACACACAATCACACACCGATTATTGGCCCAATGAAGCCTTGAACTCTTAGCCTCTCATATGAGAAATGAGGAGATACACTTGAGCTTAAGCCTTGGTTGCATCTATCGCTTTTTCTTGCTGTTTGGACGCAAGAATTAATGTGTGAATCCATGTTTTATGCATTTTTTGTCCAAAAGCAGCTTTTGCTGTGGTTTCAGCTCCATAATTATGGTTATAAATTTATAATGATTGGTGCATTCTGTTAAGCAGGATTTTGGCAAGTTGCCTGGGTTAAAGTCACAAGAGGCCAAGATAGCCATCATCAATGACGTCAGTGGTATCATTAAGCCCGGGAGGTACGCAATCGAAACTTAATATCACCTAACTTTACTAATTTTTCAACTCAATAAAAGTGTTATTTGAACTAGTTAGGATTTCCACTTTGCATTATGTAGGAGACCTGATATATTTTCTAGTTATATTCCATTACCTTAACTTAGGTTCCTTTTTGTCTTGCTGATTTCTTATTAGCATCTCTAAATTGAAGCAATTTTTTTTATATATCGATGAACGAGCGAATCATTGGTCATCATGGCATGTGACCAACCAGCTCATCAGCTTTCCTCATCTTGTCGTTGGTTATTATTATCTACAACTTCTAATGAAAGCATTCATTTTCAATTGTTTCCTTTAAAGTTTTGCCACCAATCTAACTGAGAATCCATATTTTAGCCACAACTTCTAATGAAAGCATTCATTTTCAATTGTTTCCTTTAAAGTTTTGTCACTAATCTAACTGAGAATCCCTATTTTAGTGATGTTGATTTCCAGTTTTTTTTTACTGTGCCTCATTCTTGAATGGTTAGACCATAAACAATGACTGGCCTTATGGCCAGTGACATATTCTCTTTCAAGTTGATAATGTTTATCACATAGGCTCTAGAAACTCAGAGCTTATACTGTGATTAATTCAATTTCTAACACTTTTATCCTAATGAGTTAAATTATCGGAGTAGATGCTTTAAGCCTTTAACTTTTTCAATATTCATTTTTATCCTTAAAATACGGTTGCAATTTTTGTGGTCCATCCTTTCCTTCTATAACTGAAAAATTAAATTAAATGATTTTCACTGTTGGAATATTTTTAACACAGCTCAATTTGTTTCAAACTTTGAGATTTATCAATCAAAATTGCACACTGAGGGATTTATCTTCCCAGTTAGAGTTTTCCATGCCTATAGAACTTCCATTAGTTCATTTTTGTGAACAAGTATACAATTTCCTTGAAATAGTTCCCTGTTTCAATTTTTACTACCAGGAGGAAAGATATTTTTTGTGAAGTTCCATAAGCAAGAAGCGCAAAATTCTTTTCATCAAGTTTTGCTTGTTGAGTTTATTAAAGTAGGCTCATCTTTTTGCAGAATGACTCTACTGCTTGGTCCTCCTGGATGTGGGAAGACATCTTTACTGAAAGCACTTTCTGGAAATCACAAACCTCTCAAGGTTTCTTCCCTTCTGTACACTTCATCTTCTTAGTAATAACTTTGTGAAAGACCTAATCAAACATTAGTATGCATGAAACAATAATCCTAAAAGTTGATTTGCACAATTTAAAATACGGAAAGCTCAATTGGACATGTTTGGAACTTAAAACTTTCTCAAGTTCTTTTGGGTTGTAGTTGGTACTACTGTTTTTGTTGGGAATTGTGTCTCAAATTCAAAGTTTAATTAGGTTTCCATTTTAGAGTTGTATTTTATTAGGGAATTTCTTGTTGAGTAATTGTAATCCTTCTCCAACAAGGAATTGGGTGTAAACTCTGTAAATAGACACCTCGGTTATGTGTTGAGACTTCTGAGATTAAGAGAGATGTAGTCTCATGAGAGAGTTGATGATTAGAGGTAGCTTATGGGTTGGTAGAGTAGGAAAAACACTGGTAGCACTGGCAGCGAGGGGACAAGCTCATGGACTGGTACATGGTGAAAAGGCATGTATACGGTGTTAGTACTCTATTGTTGTAATATCTCTACAGAATTATAGTGGAATCTCTTCTCATCCTTGGATGTAAGCTGGTTTTGGCCGAACCACGTTACATCTTGTGTTTGTGTGTGATTGCTTTATTGTCTTTCACTTGATCTCAATGTCCATGTGTTTTCACTGCCCCAACAGTTTTCTTGTTAAAGAAATGGAGTCAGCTGGTTTATTTCTTGCATACACTCCCTAGTGCCTCACCAAGCAAATTGTACTAAAAGAGTCATTTAATCGTAATTTCAACAGACAGTTGTCTCATATATATATATATATTCAAATTTTTGGATCCTAGTAACTACTAACTAATATGTCCTTGCAAAATTAGACTTTGCTTTTCCCTGTGAGTAGCATATACCCACAAGAACCATCTAATGTTTAGAAATGTTTATTGGTTACTAAGGTGGGATAGCTTTTAAATCTGAGTCAATGAACATTGCAAATGATTACCCTTCTGGATGTATTGCACAAAGAGCAGATGATGTATTACAATGAAAAAAAAAAGTTCAGGTACCACAATAAATTTTCCACCAGTTACCTTCTGGAAGAGGTTAAGGTTGAAACTGTAGTGACCCTAACACGATTGAAGACTTTAAATGCTTGCAGTGTGAGTATAGGTCAACATATTATATACTTTGTAAGTGTGACTTAAAATTATACATAATTTTCATGGAATCTTGTGTTTTCTTTTGCTTGGTCGCCAAAAGCTGCTTTAAGATGCACATCATACTCATACTATTCGAAATAATTTATGCTCTGTTCTGTCAACAGGTTACAGGGGAAGTTTCTTGCAATGGATACAAACTGGAAGAGTTTGTACCCCAGAAAACATCTGCTTATATAAGCCAATATGACCAACACATTGCAGAGATGACTGTGAGGGAAACACTTGATTTTTCAGCCTGCTGTCAGGGTGTCGGAAGCCGAGCAGGTATGTCTGATTTGAGCACACAGCTAATATCATTTTATCTGTGGATACCTTATCTAGGTTTGGTTATAATTATAATAAAATAACTTTTCTTCCTGCAAAGAGATTATATTTGAGCTCAGCAGAAGGGAGAAACAGGCAGGAATTGTTCCAGATCCAGATATAGATACTTATATGAAGGTAACTTTAGCATCAATGCTCTTCTGCCTTTCCATGTTTGAGGAGTATTATTATGTTCAGTGAGGGATAAAATCTGTCATTTTTGAAATATCTGTTGGTTTTGTCAGAAATATTGCTCTGAAAATTTTTCTTTGCATGGATGGGAGCACAGTTAAGATCATGAGTTTGGCTATATGTGGAAACTATATTGATTGACATGCTTTCTTTTTCCGTGGAAAGTTTGAAAATAACTTCTGTTCAGACTTTATTTATTTATTTATAATTTCCAACTAAAATGATGGATTATTAGACTATAGCTCGCAAGCTAAGTACCCTACAAAGAATATTTAGTTGATCATGAGCCAATCAGTACAAATAGAGTAGCGAAATCAATATTGCACAAATTATATTCTCTATAATACCATAGTTAGGACTCAGGAGTCATGTTATAGTTGAATGAGAAAAGAAACTTGAGATTATTGTAGTAATGGCGTGGATGTCACTATAAAGACGTTAGATTTATGCCTTGTACATTCATCATCAATCCACGAGATTCAGTTGATTGGAACATATTCAATTGGCCCACACAAAAACATATGATATACATTAAAGCATAATTCTAGTCTCCAAATGAGTCAATTTGGTTTTGAACTTTCCTGATCAATGAAAAATCAGACACTTGGTTCAGATTGTTAGGGGTACTATGTATGAATTGCTATATTGGTAGAGCCATCCGAATCTCTGCCATTTAATGCAGATGCCATCATGATAATATGCTTAAATATGGTTTTCTGTTGGGATTTTAAATGGTCATTCCAGTTCTCTTAACATATTAAGGGCTTGAGGCAATTAAAAGAGTCACTTAAAAACATGCATTTCAGAATGCAAGTTGACATAAGTCAATGTATAGCACAGTAAACTTGTTTATAACATGCCTTGTGTTCTTTATGCGGTTGTTAGCATCTATATTGCAATATAATAACTATCTTTTGTTTTAACAGGCAATTAGTGTTGAAGGACAAAAGACAACTCTTCAGACTGACTACATTTTAAAAGTAATTCTCTTTTAACAGAACTGATACTGAGCTTCTTCTTTGTATGTTAAAGTTGGCTAAATGCTTTGCCTGTTTGATGATCTACACATCATCGCTATGATCTCTCAGATTCTTGGACTTGATATCTGTGCTGATACACTGGTTGGAGATGCCATGAGAAGAGGTATCTCTGGTGGTCAAAAGAAAAGATTAACTACAGGTACTGTGAATACAAAAGTTTGACAGATTTAGCAGATAGTACAATCACCCACTATGTCACTATATCATATTTAGCTCTGGTATAGTGAAAAATCCCTGATATCAGTCAATCTTTCAGTTCCAATTTCCCATGACTTGAAGTGAATATCCACACATAATTGTATAGATTATTGAAGATAGGTTTTCCTTGTATTATGCAGGGGAGATGATTGTAGGTCCGACAAAGGCTTTGTTTTTGGATGATATATCAAATGGCTTAGACAGTTCCACCACATATCAGATTGTTGCTTGCCTCCAACAGCTAGCACATATCACAGATGCTACAATAGTCGTTTCACTTCTTCAGCCGGCACCAGAAACCTTTGAACTCTTTGATGACATTATCTTGATGGCAGAAGGGAAGACTGTGTATCATGGACACCGTAGTCATGTTTTAGACTTTTTCGAGGATTGTGGGTTTCGGTGTCCTGAAAGGAAAGGGGTAGCTGACTTTCTCCAGGAGGTAAGTTCATCATGGCTTAAAATGATCTAAGCATCATTTTTCAATGTCTGGAAAGCTGCAGTTTGCTGTTCTTGTCCAGAATGCTGGGAGCTTTTATTCTGTGTCTGGCTGTTGTTATTATTTGTAGCTGAGGCATTGTTGGTATTTTGTTTTGTTAATATTCATTTTTGCTGGTTTTTTGGAAATGGGCCGGTATACTCAAGCCCTCTTTTAATGTGAAGCTATGCCTTCACTGATAACTTTGTACGTTTTTGTTTCTTGGTTTAATGCAAGCACACATAGGAAAAAAAAAGTTGTCATGGTTCATATTAAATTCCCTTTCTGCTTGTATATCTTCAAAACATGCTTAACATATTGACTGCCTGGCAGGTTCTCTCAAGGAAAGATCAAACACAGTATTGGCACAGGACTGAACAAAATCACAGTTATGTTTCTGTCGATATGTTCTCCAGGAAATTCAAGGAATCTCCTTTGGGGAAGAAGCTAGATGAGGAGCTCTCCAAGTCATTCGTAAAGCCCCACAGCAATGATAGTGCCATTTCTTTGAGCGTGTATTCTCTTTCTAAGTGGGCACTCTTTAAAGCTTGCATGTCAAGGGAATTTCTTCTCATGAGAAGGGATTCTTTTCTTTATGTATTCAAATCAGTTCAGGTTAGAGTCAGTACTCTCTCTCTCTCTCTCTCTCTCTTTCTTCATGTTTTCTTTGTGTTTCAGGGTTTTGGAAGTGCATTTTTAATCATTCATGCATTTCTAGCAATGTTATGTTGTTGGTCTTCTATGTTTAAGGTCTGAAATATAAAAGGTGTCTTTTTTGCAGCTTGTCATAGTCGCATCTATGATGATGACTCTACTTTTGCGAACTCGGATGAGTGTCGATGTTGTTCATGCAAACTATTTTCTGGGGGCTCTTTTCTTCACTCTCATAATTCTTATAATTGATGGATTTCCAGAGATGTCCATGACTTTGGCAAGACTTCCAATTTTCTACAAACAGAAAGAACTGTACTTCTACCCAGCCTGGGCCTACGCAATTCCAGCTTGCATTCTCAAAGTCCCCCTTTCATTGTTGGAAGCTCTTGTTTGGGCATCTCTAACTTATTTTGTAATTGGATACAGTCCGGAGGCTGGCAGGTGAAATTCACATTACAAAGCTTTAATTTTATTTTTCTTCATATACATCAATTATTGAAATAGGTCGCCGCTATCTCCACCTATGTTTGGATTACTGATTCACCTTTTTTCACTTTTCATAGACTAGTTATACTTCATATCTACTCCCAATATAATCATGCACACATAGTTTGCAGTTGCGGGAAAGATAGTAAAACTTCTAAAATCAGCTGTGTTCACAGGTTTTTCCGCCATTTCATTCTACTTTTTGCTGTGCACTTAACATCATTGTCCATGTTCCGTTTCTTGGCGTCAGTCTTCCAGACCGTCGATGCTTCAACAACAGCTTGTAGTTTATCTATATTATTTTTCTTATTGTTTGGTGGCTTCATTATCCCACAATGTAAGTTTCAATGTAAGTTTTCAATAAGTCATTTCCAAAGTGGTCTCAAGTATAATGACCTAAAGAATGCTAAGTTGTGTTTTTTGTTGCAGACTCCATGCCAATGTGGTTGAAGTGGGTATTTTGGGTTTCCCCAATAACGTATGGTGAGATAGGCCTTGCTATAAATGAATTTCTTGCTCCAAGATGGCAAAATGTGAGTGTCCAACTGTTCGAGTTGTTGGATCTACAAATAAGGGAATTTTGAGGATCCCCCCTCCCATTATTTTTTGGTTAGAGTACAAGTTTGCTTGATGAACTATATGCTGACACAGTTGCTCACTAGCAAGGGTGGCTCACATCGGTCCAAGGAGACATATGTTGAAAGAACTTTCTAGTATAATAACGATAGCCATCCTTTTTAATGATATGGGTATCTTATTTTACATTAGTTACCATCCTCAACAAGTACACCAACAATGCGGATAGCCCATTAAATAACAATCCAATTTGAAAGCAATTATTTCTATTGATCAGTGGAAGAGAAATAGATAGTGTAATCTACAAATTCCATCTAAACAGAATATTTATCTGATAACATCAACTTAATGACCATCATATGGTCCATGAAGTTTAAATTGCTTGTTTTGTACAAGCAATGAAGATTTATTTACTTGATCCTATATATATATAGGCTTTTCAAGAACTTGAGATCGAATAGTTCTGTCTGTCCTTGGATCGATTATGTATTCTGTACACTCACCTCATCTGCAATTTGAAAGTTATGTTTTTGTATAATACTAAGGGAACAAAATGTCTTTAACTGTTGGATAGCCAATTTGAATAATTTCCTGACTTCACCAGTTGAGGACCATTTTTGTTACATTATGCATCTATTTGATATTCTTATTAATTCTATCCAATTCAATTCTCACTTCTCTAGTCCTTGGATTGTTTATCATGAACCTATATTTTGCCAGTGTCAGTGGTCTTTTAACTTGTTTGTACTTAATCAATCTATAGTGTATATTTCATTTTACAAAGTATTAGATGTTCTAATTTCCGATTATGATGTTCCATACTTGTCCTTAAACAGTCAAACACTTTGTGTATCTGGGTGGCACATCATATTGATGTGTCACTTCTTCTGCCAATGCTCCCTTTTATTATACATTTTGTTGGAATAATATCTTTCTATTCTCCACATATTCCGATACTCAACTTATTTAAGCTTTCAAGTTAATAATACGATAATGATTATGATTTGTTGTTAGAGGCCTATGATAATCTTTGAGGTCTTAATAGGAGATGCGATTGGACACAAGTTCTGGATGTATGTGTTTGTCGTTTATTTTTATTATCCGAAGAAGATGGTCATACGCTGTTTATTCACTATCTTCTGTTCATTTGTTAATGCAGATGTTGCCCACAAACGCAACATTGGGGCAAGAAACACTAGAAAGCCATGGATTGAACTTCAATGCATACTTTTTTTGGATATCACTTGGTGCCTTATTTGGGTTTACAATGATTTTCAACCTCGGGTTTACCTTGGCCTTAAGTTTCTTAAAGCGTAAGTTTATCTTTCTAAATGGAATTCAACTTGATAAAAGGCAGATTGATATATATTTTTTCACATTTCAAATTGCCTCTAGCTCCGGGTTCTCGTGCTATTATTTCAAATGTAAAGCTCACCCAGTTACAAGGAAGCGGAGATCCCACCAATAGTGCCAATGTTGAAGATAACACCAGCAGTTCTCCTCCTAAAACTATTAAAGAACCTTATAAAGGTGGGGCATAATTTTCTTTCCTTTCCTCTTTTTATAATTATTAGAAAACTGCTTTATGCAATTTTCTTCCTTTTATCACCTGTTTTGTTTGTTAGCAATATTTTCATACTGCAATTAATCAAGGTTTCTTTGTTTTATTTTACAGGCAGAATGGTTTTACCTTTTGAACCTTTGACTGTAGTGTTTCAAGACGTGCAATACTATGTTGACACCCCTTCGGTAATCATATAAAACAATATCACATAAATCTTATCAAGACTCGTTGATTGAATTCTATTGGGTAATTTTATCATTTTCCTTTTGTTTCAGGGTTTCACTCTGAAAAAGCTCCGACTTCTATGTGATATTACTGGTGCATTTAGGCCTGGTGTTCTAACAGCAATAATGGGTGTAAGTGGAGCTGGGAAAACAACTCTTTTGGATGTTCTTTCTGGAAGAAAAACTAGTGGCACTATTGAAGGAGAAATTAAAATTGGAGGATATCCAAGGGTTCAGGAAACTTTTGCTAGGATATCTGGTTATTGTGAGCAAACCGACATACATTCTCCACAAATTACTGTAGAAGAATCGGTAATATTTTCTGCTTGGTTGCGTCTGCATCCTCAGATTGATTCGAAAACCAAATATGTAAGGCCTACACATGAGGAACTTGAAATTAATTACTCTTTGATTTTTACACAAATTACTGATTTATCATTTTCCTTAAATTGCTTCTGTATTTTTCACAGGAATTTGCAAGAGAAGTCCTTGAGACCATTGAGCTAGATGGAATCAAAGATGCCTTGGTTGGCATACCCGGTGTTAGTGGGTTATCAACCGAGCAACGTAAGCGGCTCACAATAGCTGTGGAGGTTGTTGCTAACCCCTCTATTATTTTTATGGATGAACCTACATCTGGACTGGATGCAAGAGCAGCTGCAATTGTCATGCGAGTGGTCAAGAATGTGGTTAATACAGGAAGAACAGTTGTTTGCACCATCCACCAACCAAATGTTGACATATTTGAAGCATTTGATGAGGTAGGAAAACAACTGATTAGAGATTAACTATTTCAGAGAAATTTAGATCATAAACTTAATTTTGGTGCTGAAGTGGAATTAACTACATGAACTGGAAAGCTGTTTGATCACCAGTGGTAGCACTCCAGAAACTCAATGATGTATGCTTAGTCCAGGAAATTACTTTTCCAGCTGTCATACACAACCAAGCGATACATAAATAACCCAAACAACATGATCCGTTAGACCTCCTGTTTTGAAGTCTTTGATATATTTCACAAGTATGTTTATCTGTGCTCTATGTCCCAGCATACCATTCAATAAAGAGACATGATAAGTAGGTGGTTTTTATGGTACTCCTTGGTGCATGTACTGAAGCTATTATGTTAATTTACATGGCAGGTTACTGGTTAAGTCCTGATTAGTGCTCCCATATATAACTGTTTGATGTTTCCAGGATAGGACGTGAAACTAAGTTTTCAAAAAACTAAGGTGATAAATTCCTATAGCTTTTTGATGTTGGATGTGCCTTACCACCAAAATCTCAGTTCTATTCCCATCAATAACAAATAACAGGAAAGATCATAGATGTTTTCTTTAATTACATTATAATGGGATTTAGTCACTTCTAAATACATAAATGTTGGACATTAGTTTTTTTTTTCTTTTTCTGAGAAAATGCAGTTTAATCAAATATAATAATTGTAATTTAAATATAAATGAGTTTTGTCTAACACCGCTATTACATTCACTGCAGTTAATTCTGTTGAAAACTGGTGGACGTGTGATCTACTCTGGACCATTGGGTCACCATTCAAGTTGCGCCATCGAGTATTTTGAGGTCAGCTTGCTACATCAACCCATAGAGCTCTTACATCTTTTTCCTCTTTTTTTATTGTACAGGATATGCCATTTTGCATCTAGAAAATAAAGGATTGTTAATTGTGTTTTCATTTGACAGGGTATCTCAGGTGTGCCAAAGATCAGAAATTATTACAATCCAGCAACATGGATGTTAGAGGTCACTTCTGCATCTGCAGAAGTTGAACTTGATGTAGATTTTGCCCAGATATACAAGAATTCTGTTTTATACAAGTGAGTTAACTTCCAATCATTTCTTTGAGTATGCATGTCTGCAAAATTAGACAATTCATTACAAAGTTGCTAGATGGGACAAATGCAGAGGAATCTACTTTCTCAAATAAATATAATATGAAGATCCATTAAATGGTTAGTTTTAGTGCCAATTAAATGCAGTGTAACATGTTATTTTCCACTGGGACATGATTAAATATGAAAGCCAATTGTTCTCCATAAAGCATTGATTTGTTTTTGATATTTGGTATAAGAATTTTGATATTTGGCTTGTACATGACTCCTCTGTTATTCTGGTTGTAGGAACAATAAAAAGCTTGTAAAGAGGTTAAGTGCTCCGCCTCCTGGTTCAAAAGAGTTGTCTTTCCCAACCCAGTTTTCACAAAATGGTTGGGGACAGTTCAAGTCCTGCCTCTGGAAACAGCATTGGTCTTATTGGAGAAGTCCTTCATACAACTTACTGCGTTCCTTGCATTTACTTATTGCATCTTTGGCTTGTGGATTACTGTTCTGGGATCAGGGAAGGAAAATGTAAGTAAATTGAGTTAAAATAATGTCAAGTTTTAAGTGATATAAGAACACAATTCAAATTACCTTTGGGATATGGTGATATCCGTTTGGCTAAATGAACCTGTTACATAAATCCTTCTCCTTGAGATGGTTTATTAGTTTGAAGCAGCCCCTTCCTAGCTCTGGAATCTAACTTCTTTATAGCATTCAACCCAGCATCATAAGATAGGGAAAATGTAATATGAAACCCAGTGGTAATGAATATGCCAGTGCAGTGGGAACATATTCATTTTGCGAAAAGGCATTAGTATTTCATATATTGCATTGATATGGATGACTGGTTAAAAAGGGCCACTTCTTGGTACAATGGTAAAAACGCAAGCTCACAAGTGCAAGAGCGTGAGTTCAAGTCTCAGAACTTCCATTTTATACATAATAATGACAAAGATTAGGTCCGTCTCTAATCTACCCCTCTAGCACCCCATGTAGGTAATTAGGTAGCACATACATTGAATAATGTACTCATGGATGATTAGTTCGGTGCTTGAGTTTATCGTCATTCATTAAAAAAATTCAAACATTTTATGGTTAGTTTCATAATCTGTTAGATTTCACAGATGCACAAGTAAGATTCTTCAAGAAATATCTTCAGATTAATCTGGATTGTTATTGTATATTTCTTAGACAGGGAGTCGCAGTGCAGTTTTCTGAGTCCACTGAACTCTAGTGACTACATCTGTAGGATCTGTGTTTCTATTATGATGTTATTGGAAGGATGTTGGAAGATCCCTAACATTGATTTCCTTTCTGGGCAGAAATAATCCACAGAGCTTGTTCAATATACTTGGTTCAATGTTCCTTGTACTCAACTTCTTGGGTATTAATAATTCCTCAACAGTTTTGCCCTATGTAATGACAGAGCGATCCATTTTTTATCGGGAAAGATTTGCAGGGATGTATGCTTCATGGGCTTATGCACTTGCACAGGTACTTCTTGGAAACTTGTTGAATCAGTGTATACTTGATTTGATCTAAACCCAATGAAGTTTGACCCCACAATTGACTTTGAGAGCTTAATGATGTTGAGCTGTGTTGGATCTTGCCTAGGGTTCTTGATAGACATTTTGAGAATAACTTTAGTTCTTCCTGAAGTGGGAATGTTGAACTGGATATATAGCAATACCTTCTCCTCCAGAACAGCAGCTTTGCTGTACTATGAGCAATTTTTTATTTTTTTTAAACATGGTAAAAATCAAACTACCCATCCTTTTCTCCATCTTCATCCTCTCCTCACTCAAATACTACAAGATTACCTAGTAGCACATCTTTATTGCAACAACTTAAAACCCAAAGCTGCCCAACCCACGATAATCAAATACGAACAAAGCTATGAATAGCTAAGAATGAAAATAGTAGTTAATTGTTAGGAACCAATAGTTTATTGAATTCTAATCCATGTACAATTTCTGTTATGTATGTTTTCAAGCGTAAAAAATATTTATGATACTGCTATGTGAGGAGCTTTCTGTTTTTCTTACTTCCTGCTTATTAAAATGTGTGGCCTGATTTCATAGGTGATAATTGAGGTTCCCTATCTCCTCGCCCAGTCACTTGCATTTGTGGTAATCACATATCCAATGATCGGGTATTACTGGTCAGCTGATAAGGTTTTCTGGTACTTCTACATCATGTTTTGTACAATGCTTTACTTCACTTATCTTGGAATGCTGCTCGTTGCAATAACACCAAGCTATCCAGTAGCTGCAGTTTTACAGTCGACTTTTTACACAGTGTTTATCTTGTTTGCTGGATTTATGATTCCTCAACCGGTAAGACACTAATCTCCAGTTGGTATTGCCTTTCCCCTAAATGAGTCTGAAATTCTGCTAAATTTTAAGACTATTAACTAGATCAAGCTCTAGAATGTGTTTATAGCAGTGCAAATAAGAAGACATAGTGGTCCCTTTAATATGGGGTGCTGATGGTGTATAAATTAGCCTCTGACTTTATTTGAACAATGTGAATGCTCTCAGACTCGAGCTTACTTTACTAGAATACATGCAATGACCTAACAGTAGAAATTTCAGGATGTAGGGAACTTTGTCTGAACAATTCTTGTCAAAAATTCTTTTTAAAAAAGTTCATTTTCAAGTTCTTTCTTCTATTTTTCATCCTATTTCTAAGTTAAAGTCAAGTGCCTGCAATCTTTAAAATTGGTTGATAATATGAACAAGAAGATAAAAGAAATACAAAAATGATAATTTTTTTCAGTTCACAGCAGATCTTTCCTTCTTTTCTTCTTCTTTTTCTTTTTCTTTTGTGTGTATGTGTGTGTGCGCGCGTTAATGGACCCAATCATTTCAAATTTTTTACAGTGGGCAGAATCATCTAGTTGAATTTGGTAAGTAAAACTTCATAAAGATACAAATTCGCAGAATTTTATAGCCTTTTTTGATGGTCAAGCCATCCTTACGTTTCTGTTTGATAGCTTCTCAAATACTAATAATATAGATGATAGGCTAGTGACTTAGATTTTGTAAAACTCAGCTTATTAACTTACATTTTTCGTGCAGATTCATGTTGGTTGGTATAACCATTTGGAGTTTAATTCATAAATGGCAAAAAAAAAAAAATAGTTTAGATTAAAGAAATTATATGCAATAAGTAATATAGAGAGAATGCATGAAAAGATTATAAAAATGATCTTTCCTATGAACTAAAAACTGGGATTTCTTAATGATAAAAAGAATTGTGCATGAGGTACGACTCATATTTGTGCTTTTTCTGATTTAAACTAGCTGTAAACCTTTGTCTAGATTGCAGGGTGCTTATGGCCATATTGATCTCCTCTAGAGGCACACAATCACTTAAGAAACTGTAAACTCTTGCTTTTTGGATTTTAACTGTGTATAGAGATACTAAAACCAATTGTGTTGTTTTTTGCTTGCAGCAAATTCCCGAGTGGTGGCTCTGGTTGTATTATCTATGCCCTACATCTTGGACACTAAATGGTATGCTTACTTCCCAGTATGGAGATATAGACAAAGAGATGATGGTATTTGGAGAAACCAAAACTGTAGCGGCATTTTTAAGAGATTACTTTGGATTTCACCATGATCAATTACCCAAAGTTGGTGTTGTTCTCATTGTATACCCCATAATTCTTGCTTTTCTATTTGCATACTGTATTGGGAAGCTTAAATTCCAAAAAAGATGAATCTGATAAAGCCATTTTGTTCATTATTTCATTGCTTTTCTAGTGATTCTTGTTATGGGTGCATAACTTATCATGTTAATATACTATCTTCTCTGGAAGCTAACTGGAACTTTGGAGTAATTAAACAAATTCAGTCCAAAGTAACTGTGGTAATGGATACATTTAGAAGCACAGTGCCAGGTCTGAAGTCATCATATGGCATGGTGGCAAAGGCCTGTGAGAGGGTGTTGTGTGATCTTGGATTTTAGACTCATGGTTGACCTGAAAAAACAAACTAAACTAAGCACTCCATTTTCAACCCAAAATAAAGAGAGAGGAAAAGAAATTATAGGGATCTCTCTTGTACTTTCAACTTCATAATTGTACTCCGAACTAAAGTTGAAGTTTATATGGACGTACCGTTTGGACTGCCAGAAGGGCGAAGCTAACACAATTTTGGTGCAGTTTTGTCGACAATTTTAGGAGATCGACTCTAAGACTTGTTTTCAATATCGTTTCAATGTAACTTCCTCTTCACCAAAAAAAAAAATTGAGAATTTTCATAGCTTTGAAAAGATCCACATTTTATAGAAAACACTAATGGTTCATCTGGTATTTCACCACTTCAAGAGAATTTTCATGTGAATTGAATCAAACCCTATTGGATTAGAGTTTCGATATTTTTTCATAAAATTTATACTTGATTTATACATTTGTATTTCAATAGTAAAATGGGGCAGAAATATACAGGCGAAGAGCTTGCACCATATGGAATCAATTGAATTCTGGTAAAAACCTAATCTATGAAGTCTACTATCAATCTACAGTATCCATGCAGTATGATAAGATTTAGCTGAATACATGATAAATTTTCGTGAAATATATTTTAAGGGAGTGATGTCGATGTCATTTTAATTGGAGCTGTGATACAGAGTTCGAATTCGGAAGTTTTCGAATGTCATTATGTGAATGACGAATGACGTTATCAATTTACTATCATCATTCATACTCACACAATTTGATTCGGAATCTTCCGAAAATATATCATTTTCCTTCTAATTGTCATTTTGAAATAAATGTGAGGCTTGAATATCCTTCTTTCCTTTTTTTTGCCTTTCTATTTCGGTCTTGGATATGTTGGTATTTTAAAAATATATATATAACTCAACATGGCTCTCTCTCTCTCTCTCTCTCTCTCTCTATATATATATATATATATGTTAGATATATGTGTTTAAATATCAATATATGTTATTATTGAGACTACTTTCTGTCTATGTTATACAACTCTTTAAACCACGGCTAATAATATTTTCTCTCACTTCAAAGTGAAAAGTAAGAGTTTAAATTTCTTGAAGAATATCATGGGAGTTATTTGTCCAGATAAATAAATAAATAAATAAAAACTGTATCATCTTCTCAGCCAAACTTCTAAAGTCATAGGTTGGGTTGGCTATGTCTGATAAACATTTTCAACTTCAATGTACAAAGAACTAAGAATTTGATTCAATATGTTACTAAGTCAAATCCCCTACGTTGTAAATTACTCAAACATGTGCAGTGCAGAATATTAAGTGTGTGTATATATATTGCTAGATGATTATATATTCCCAATACATAATCTAACACACACACACACACATATATATATATATATTTCCCTTCTTAGGTGGAACACGCAATATATCGGCAACTAAAACATTCTCACTCTCTCTCACAAACTTCTAACTAGTATCATAATTAATAATTTAACGTATGCGCGCGCGCACACACGCACTTCTTTACTCACTTCTAACTAGTATCATAATTAATTATCTAACGTGCGCGCACACACACACGCACTTCTTCTTCTCTCTTCCTACCATTCCAGTTTGAAGAAGCTCTCCATAACTTAGATAATGGCTTAGTTGGTTGGTAACGATGATATCAATCTGAGATTTGAGAGACTAAATAATAAATTAATGAGATATGAAATCTTCCCAGTTGGTTTAGTTGACTCTATTTCTTAATTGCTTTCCCGTTAATTTTGTAACAGATATTAAATTTCACGGCATTATTTGAGTATTGTACAAACAACAATTAACATAGCCACGTAGAATATCTTTAAAAATGACAAGTTGAGTCTAATGACTAAATTAAAATAATTATCAAAAATCAGAATAATTCAAGTCCGATTAATTCAAAAAATTTGGCACTCTTCCTGTAACATTGAAAAATACAAGAAACGAGCCTCTAATGACTAAATTAAAATAACTACCAAAAATCAGAATAATCCGAGTCCAATTAATTCAAAAAATTCGGCACTCTTCCTATAACATTGAAAAACACAAGAAACGTGCCTCAAATGACCAAATTAAAATAACTATGATTAATTCAAAAAATTGGACAATCTCCCTATATAACATTGAAAAACACAAGAAACGAGCCCTAAACAATAGAATTTAGCTGAAAACAACATATATCACGATCAAATTTAATGTACAATTTTCAATTCAGTAATGTCAAAACTGTACCAAAAATCGTATCAGCCACATTGATTCCAATGGCCATAAAAGTTGGAAGAATCTGTTTTACATCACTTCCAATAAAAAGTTAAAATATATATATATATATATATATATACACCGCCTCTTATTTGGGTTTGGGTCATTCCATTAATTAATCATGACATATCTTATGTTGAAATCTGCAATTAACATTGCATTTGATTTGGGTCATTCAATCCATTAACAGTCACATACTCTAGGTTGAAAATTCACATGTCGCGTTAATTTTTATCATAGGTTGAAAATTCACATTTGTCAATTTTCAAAATTTCAAGATTGGTTAACACTGTTTGATAGTTATGAAGATCGAATCACATATGATCTCTTGGATATATTATTGGTGAACTCTTCCCATTGAAAATGGATATTAATATTCTGAAATTGACCACAAATTTTGAACTATAAATGTTCCTTGAAAGGGATACTACAGCAGTTAGACTTGAAAAAGAAGGATATGAGCTAGTCAGAACGTGACATACAGGCTTCGTAGTGACAACTATGAAAGATTAGTTATTATAAACGTTACTAGTGGTCTTATAATCCCTCACGACAAATGTGGTCTAATTTTTAAATGTATCTTGCCAATAGAGCAATGTTCATACACCATCTCTATCTTGATTCAAATACTATAGAATATATATGTAAAGAGGTGCACGTCAAAACTATAAGAACGTGAAGTGGATTTCACTTCAAGGCTCGAAGAAAGCCAAAATTGGGTTTTTTCCTATGCGGGTGGATCCTTCTAGCGACCCACCCTATTCGAGTGGGGGCAACTGTAAAGAGGTGTACGTCACGAGGAGTGAATTTCACTTCAAGGCTCGAAAAAAAGCTAAAATTGGGTTCTTCCCTATACGGGCGGTATTTTTCCTATACGAGCAGATCTTTCCCACGACCCAATGGGTCGTAAGAAGATCTTTTGCTCACCTGGCGAGTTGCGGGTGGACTGGTTGAGATGGCAAGCGAATTGGTTCCGAGGATCATATAGTAGTCATGGGTGACTTTAATCCACAAAAGCATTGAAAGCGATCACGGGTGACTTTAACCCGCAAAGGTGTTGAAAATGGTCGAGAGTGACTTTAACTACAAAGGATAAGGGATGAGTGGGTGCAACCTCCCCTCGCGGGTATGTTTTGGTTGACGCCTTGGCATATCCCAGGGTTATGATAAATCATGGAAGAATAGGCGATCATGTGGCTCTGAGCTCATGACTCCGAGTGATAATTCTTATAACAGGGACCGCATGAAGAATTACTAGCTATTCTTTACAGGATAGAAAGTAACTAGTCGCGACGTTACTTTTAGCCTTGAAAGGTTAGAGCTTGTATGAAGTTATAGTGGTTCTCAGGTCATTTCTAGCACAAAAGCGCACTGTGATATGACCCGGACAGTTATGGTGTCATATCGGAGCATATGACATCATAATCCTAGTTGGAAAGATGGGTTGAGTGTGGAAAGGAGGATTGAAAGAAAGGCTCGTTAAGGTCTAAAGCATAACTGTATGACTCACGAAGGGTATTATGTATTGTGTTATAAATAGGACAGTGCATAATACTTACCCGCAATCATGGAAGAGATGCTCATGGCTTTAACTAAGTATGACAAAGGAAGAGACATATGGCATGATGAGCTTGTGCCACATAGGATGATAGCTGTCAAAGCCTCATACCTAAGGTCTATAAATATCCCATGGTGTGAATGCAATTAGTTAACTCTAACCCCCCTCTCTCTCCCAGTTATATTTGCTTTCTCTTTCTCCCATCTTATCCTCATCTCTCTATTCCATACTTCTTAAACCTAGTTCTACATGATTTCTCTCTATTCTATTACAATACTTTCTTCACATAAATTCATATATTTTAACTTATTCTCCATCATCCAGATTGGTGTTAGTCATTCCCTCTCTATAATTTGAACCCCTACCTTTACATTTGGTGACTTCACTAGGGCGAGATTGCCTTCCACCATGGCTGGACAGAGGAATGCTAAGCGAAAAGGAAAGCAAACGACTTCAACTTCACACTTGCTAGATCAAAATTAAGATCCTACTAATCAAGAAATGGTCAATCCTGCCTTAGGACCTGCTCCTCAGTGACGGCGTAAAGTACAAACTCGACAAGAAACACTTGTAACTCTGTCGCCACCACAACTTCAAGCTAGTGTCTCTCCGATGGTCCTTCAAACTCTCATGAGCATTCATGAAACAGAAAAATAAATCCTACAGTTTTTGAAAGTTCAACACTCTGTTCCAGTTTCTCAAAATTCATCACTTGTTCCTGATCAAAACCTGATGCGTAAACAAGTAATTGTACTTGAATCTGAGCTCGGTCCTTTAAATAAGCCTTTGAGAGTATCTAAAAACCTCCATCACAATCAGATTGGTGATAATCCTTCATTCGTGACTCAACTACAAGCAATCCTTAATTCTAAAAAGGACTCAACTCTGGACATCAAAATTTTGCCACCTTATAATCCTGTTATACTAGCCTTACCATATCTTGAGGGGTATACTCCTCCAAAGCTCAAATAGTTTGGTGGTAAATAAAGGAACACAAAAGAGCATGTCTCACGCTTTGTTGATTCTTTGGGGGCCAACCGCAATGATGAGCATCTAAAAATTAAAGAGTTATCCAAATCTCTCACAGGAAGGGCTTATACTTGGTACATAAGCTTAGCACCGAGGACTACTTCAACGTGGACTGAAATGTTGGCCAAATTTTTTTACACAGAAGAGAGAGTCACCATGGTGTCCCTTACGTGACAAAAGCAGAGACTCGGAGAGGAAATCATTGCTTATGTTAAACATTTTCGAGAAGCATCTTTATAATGCTTTGAACCAATAACTGAAGTATAGTTGATAAAGATTTGTGTTGATGGAATTTTTTTTTGAGTATCGTGTTCATCTTATCAATCATGAACAACAAACATTTTCTTCATTGATCGAAAGTGTAAGGAAGCTTGAGGATATAATGCAGTCTCAAGAACATGAAAATGAAGGCTAAAGAATGTCACCCAAGCAGGAGGGAGGTACATTGTTTTTTCGCTATAAAGTCACGAAGATCATAATACTATAGAGCGAGTTTAAGGTTTTTCATCCATTATCACAAGAGTCACGGCCTGGGAAGCGACATATATATGAAGTTCCCATAATAAGAAACAAATGAAGAATTTTACTTTCCACCATAGTGGTAAAGTGTTTAGCAAGCAAACAGGTGACAAGTAATTTCAAAGGTAGTAGACTGTTAGAAGCTCACATTTATCCGATCGTTTTGCTTGACCCAATCATGAAACGATTAAAGTATTATTCTTGAATAATAGGGCTGATAGGCTCTTCTGATTAGTCTCTTCCACTTTGGACTTCCAAAGTGAAATGCCGACAATGACAAAGATCGTTTCTTTAAGGCTACCGATGAATTCCTATTCTACGCTCACAACTCTAGGTTGGGCGAATATCAATGCAATTGGGCAAATTTCTAAGCATTTACCATTTCATAAGTAATAAGCTATTGATAGTATTACCAAATTAGAAAACCAATCCGGGGAGTTCTACGCGGCTCATGATCTATTATAAATGCATAATCATGAATAAAAAATCACCAAGCCAAGGCATAGCCACTAGTGACTCTCACCCGCAAAAACAGAAAATTGTGAACTTCATAGTTGCGAATGACCACCCACAAGTGTTAAAGATTTGAAATTTCAGATAAAAATTTGTAGTCCTCACATAGCATGAGGTGTGGAACCCGATATCGCCAAAATCCAAACGTCAGCACTTCACAAACAGTAACCTTCACCGGACACCGAAATCGTGTTACTATCAGCATCACATTGTTGTGTCTTGTCATTGAAGTTGAGCTTATGCCATCATCTACTCGTCATTTGTCATCACCAATATCGGAGCAAGTTAATTTTGATTATAACAAATGACCAGGAAGATATGATCAGCATCTTAGTGCAATATGAGCATGCTCTTCTCAACGTGAATCATCAAGTGTTGCAGTCATTTGCTCTTAGAATCTCGCCGCTTGTAAGGGGGCAACTGTAAAGACAGAAGGCTCATCAAAGAAAAAGATCTATTGAAAGTTCATGAAAACAACATGGTGAAACACCCAAACAGAATTTTTTATTTCATGGAGTTAAAGTGACCAAGCAAATAATTGAAGGTTGTTTTGTAAATACGATTGAATTTTTCTTTGGTATTACACCCGTTAGCTCTTAAAAGGTCAACGGCTGCAAGGTGACAATTGTAAAGAGGTGTACATCAAAAGTATATGAACGAGGAGTGGATCTCACTTTGAGGCTTGAAGAAAGCCAAAACTAGGTTTTTCCCTATTCAGGCAAATCCTTCCCGCGACCCACCCTATGCGAGCAGGGGCAATTGTAAAGAGGTGTATGTTAAAATTATAAGAACAAGGAGTGGATTTCACTTCCAGGCTCGAAGAAAGCCAAAATTGGGTTTTTTCCTATGTGGGTGGATCATTCCCGCGACCCACCCTATGAGGGCGGGGGCAACTATAAAGAGGTGTACGCCAAAAGTATAAGAATGAGGAGTGGATTTCATTTCAAAGCTTGAATAAATCTAAAACTGGGTTCTTCCTTATGTGGGCGGATCCTTCCCACGACCCACCCTATGCGAGTGGACCCTTCCCGCGGCCCGATGGGTCGTAAAAGGATCTTTTGTGCACCCCGATGAGTTGCAAATGGACTGGTTAGGATGGCAAATGAATTGGTACGTTCTGAGGATCATATAGCAGTTATGGGTGACTTTAATTCGCGAAAGCATTGAAATTGATCACGGGTGACTTTACCCAGCAAAGGTGTTAAAAGTGGTCGAGAGTGATTTTAACTCACGAAGGATAGGGGTGAGTGGGGGAAACCTCCCATCGCGGGTATGTTTTAGTTAACGCCTTGGCATATCCCAGGGTTGTGAGAAATCATGGAAGAATGGGCAATCATATGGCTTCGAGCTCATGACCCCAAGTGATAAATCTCATAGTAGGGACCACATGAAGGATTACTAGCTATTCTCTGCAGGATAGAGAGTAACTAGTCGCGACGTTACTTCTAGGCTTGAAAGGTTGGATCTTGTATGAAGTTATAGTGGTTCTCAGGTCATTTCTGGCACAGAAGCGCACTGTGATATGACCCAAGCAATTATGGTGTCATATCGAAGCATATGACGTTATAATCCTAGCAGGAAAGATGGCTTGAGTGTGGAATGGAGGATTGAGAGAAAGACTTATTAAGGTCTAAAGTATAATTGTATGACTCGCGAGGGGTATTATGTATTGTGTTATAAATAGGACAGTGCATAATACTTACCCGCGATCATGGAAGAGATGCCCGTGGCTTTAACCAAGTATGACAAAGGAAGAGACATGTGGCAAGATGAGCTTGTGCCACGTAGGATGACAGCTGTCAAAAGCTCATACCTAAGGTCCATAAATACCCCATAGTGTGAATGCAATTAGTCAACTCTAACCCCCTTCTCTCTCCCAGTCATATTTACTTTCTCTTTCTCCCATCTCATCCTCATCTCTCTATTCCATATATCTTAAACCTAGTTCTACATAATTTCTCTCTATTCTATTACAGTACTTTCTTCACATAAATTCATATATTTTAACTTATTCTCTATCATCCAGATTGGTGTTAGTCATTCCCTCTCTATAATTTGAACCCCTACCTTTACAATATATATATATATTTGTGAGAAGTATGGTGCAAAAGTGGTTGCAAAAACTTGATTAAAATTTAGAGGTGGTGATTAGGTTTACTTGTTGGTTTGATTAATTCTACTTTAAATCCAATTAAAATTAACTAAACACATAAAGCAAATAAATTAAGTAAAGTACATAAATATTAACACCCGATATATGTGTAAAACTCAAGATGGGAAAAAACCATGAGTGAGAGTGTTGTATTAAAGAATCAAATACACTATCATCGAAGCAAAGTACAACAAACTTTGCCCTAGAGTCGCACCCACTCCACTATGTCAAGAATTTGAAGTTGAACACCAGGCTTACTATTGCAACTCCACATCCAATTGTTGTAAATTTTAGGCTAACATTAAAATCCTTGTAGAAGGGTAACTGGAAGAATATGAACACTTCGCGAGTATTCTATCATATTCTTAGTACGATCTTCTTTTCCTTCCTCACCAATGAACAGTTGAGAAGAAACCAAACCGAAACTAATGAGTTGATCAATAAGTAATCTCTAAAGCAGTCTTCGAATAATTGATAAGCGGAGAGAGAGACACAACCCTAATCACTCAAAATGTATATATATATATATATATATATATATGAGCTCTCAAAACATAATCAAAGAGCATATCTAGAAAGAAAACATATGAGAGTTTATATAGATGATGAAGTCCTCCTCAATTTACTAAAAAACAAGTCAGAAACTGATTAGGAACGTTTTTCATTGTTTTAGGAATGTTTAGAAACCAATTCAAGTCAAAATAGGACATTACTTATTTAGAAAGTAACCATCAGTAAAGTTGGACCGATTGTACAGAAGTTTGGACCGATTCACTGTACTTTCTCTAAGTTGAACTAGTTGTGAGAACATCAAGACCAGTCCACTATGGGTAAACACCAAGGTATGAGATACCAAAGGTGCTTGGACCGGTTGTATGAACAATTGAACCGATCCAAAGTTTGAAAACATGAATTTTTGTATTAAAACCCTAATTTCCAAACTCGAACTTCACCTTATGAAATACTAAGTGATCTTACCATCTTATATGATCTATGTGACTCTCATACTTGATCAATGATGTCAATGCATGCTTCAGATGATCAAGTTCCTTGTCTAGATCATTGATGGCCTGATCATATGCCTGAATTGATGAAAACACTTTTTATACTCTCGATCTTCAACTTCATGATCGAATACAAAGAGTTGAAACGAAAAGTATAACTCGATAACTTAGTTTTGACACCAAAATTTGTCAATTGCAAATATACGTCACATAGCTGCATTTATTTTATTTGTTCGCTTTTGACCTCATAAATGGTAAATTGACTCAACATCATTTCCATCCTTGCCTTTATTCTATCAAACACATGAATTCTCTTTTTTCACTATTTTCTATCACAAGTCATTTCTCCTACTAAATTTAATTTGTTAAAATCATTTCTTATCACTCGATTCTATGTTAGTTTTGGTCGACATTTTTGTCTTTTTTCTTCTAAGCAAATCAAATTTTCTCTTCTCACTAGCACATCTAAAGGTCGACGTTAAATATGTCCATACCACCTTAATCTACTATCTCTTATTTTCTCGTTAATGGGTGTTACCCGTAATTTTTCTCTAATCTTTTGATTATTAATCTTATATTTCCTTGTTACACCTAACATCCATCTTAATATCCACATATTCGTGTTACCCGTAATTTTTCTCTAATCTTTTGATTATTAATCTTATCTTTCCTTGTTACACCTAACATCCATCTTAATATCCGCATATTCATCCCATGGATGCATTGTTCATGTTTCGTTTTTAGCACCCAACATTTCGCACCATATAAAATAGTCGGTCTAATAATTATTCTATATACGTTTCATTTTAATTTAATTGGTATTCATTTATCGCGTAAAACCTCACTAGTATTCTTTCATTTTGTCCAACTTATTTTAATTATATTATTTATTTTGTCATTAATTTCTCCATCTTTTTGTATAATTGACCTTTAAGTATAAAAAATAATTACCTTTAAGTATAAAAAATAATTAGTTTAAGTGAAGCCTTAGTCACTTGACCTAAGTAAATTGATGATATGTCAAATCTCATTGTCATCTATGCTTGCTTGCACATTTCAACTCCCTGTAATTCAGTACATGAACTAAAATCTTCTTCGGTGTCCAATCCAAATTATTTGAAAGTTTATTTCTTGAATTACTCCAAACATTTAGACTCCGAAGCTAAGCCTAACATCAAGAACCTTCGAGATCACCCCACCACTGTTATGGAGGTCCATTGTAGAATGATCCCACCATCCCAGTACACTAAAGCCTTGTTTGACATAACTTTTGCTTTTACTTTTATACTGAAGAAAAAGAGAAGTAGAAGCTATCACTTCTATTTGACTTATGTGTTAGTGTTTGAAAACTATATTCTTGAAGAGCTTTATAATGATATAGGTTATAATTTAATTTTTTCATAGCCTAAACAAAAGGGTATGCTTGTATTTTGAAAGTTTCATTAAACCATAAACAATTTCTCGTGTCTTGAAAAAGAAGCATTTTAGGAAGCTGGGGTCCCAACTTCTTCCAAAACGCTCTTTTAAGAGACGAAGCTCTCCTATAAAAACTAGTCAAACATTGTTTTAAATAGTTTGTTGATCTAAAAAGTCAAAAACAACATTTGAAAAGTTAATTCAAACAGGCCTAAAGTGCGTATGAAAAATTGATTGATTTTATAACTTAAATGAGAAAAGGTTTCAAAACAAGACTTATTTGGTTTTATTAAAAATTGAAAGGGATTGGTTATATGTCTTTAAAAAGGAAATGTAGGACTTTGTGAGTTTGCCAATTCGATTACTAACATAAAAATTCAATATATTTCAAATTAAAATAAAATTTGCTGATTGATTGAAAATCAAAGATAGAAAAATTATAATCACAAATATTAAAATGTAAAATGAAGAGAAACATTTTTTATTGAAAGTTGTTTAAACTTGCCTCAGCAAAGTAAATGCTATTTCGTTTCCTTTCAAAGTGAGAGACAGTGAAATCTCCCCAAAAGCGTGGGAAACTAGTAACGTAAGAAAACCTAAACATAATTGAAATCAAAATGACATTATAAAAAAACATGAGATAAAACATAATCACTAAAAACTATTAAACAATCCCAACAACAATACCTAAAATCAATAAAAACAAGAAGCTCACTTACCTAATCACTACAAACAAGAAGTCCAAAATGACACTATATATCACTAAAAACTACTAAACATGAGAAAATCAAACCTAACAACATTAACTAATCACTAAAAATAAAAATTCCAAAAGAAAACTATATCACCAAACCTAATTACGCAAACATAACAAAAAAAAACCAAATGACATTATCTCTAAAAATAGGAGATAAAGCCTAAAAGCCAAAAATATACACTATCACTAAAAACTAAAAAACATAAAAAGGAAGTTCAAACTGACACTATCTCTAAAAATTACAAACAAATAAGAGATAAAACCTAGCATAAGCAAACAAAAAAAAAAAAGTCCAAAATGACACTTTGTCTAAAAATTACGGAAAAATAGGAAATAAAACCCAATCACTAAAAACTATTAAATACTAAAAATAATAAGAATTTGAAAACTAGTAAATATCAAAAATAATAAGAATATGATAGTTTCCTATGAGTCTGTTTGGTTAGCTAGAAGTAGCAAGAAAGGAAAGAAAAAGAAAAAAAATTAAATTTTTTAGGAGTTTAGTTAGAAAGAAAGTGAAAATTTTGAGGAAACTAAAATTCTAGCTTATTTTCTCCCAAAACATTTCTTGTATAAAACACAGGTAAATTTTGCTTTCACGTGACTTTATATGTTATTTTTTTATTATGCTCCGTTAGTTGTTTCTCTTCACTCTTCTTCTTCTTCAGTGCAACTTTTCTAGTATAACACATTCTCACTCACTTAAAAATTATAGTAATCTTCACACTCTTCTTCCCATTCAGTGCAACTTTTCTAGCATAACACATTCTCTCTCACTTAAAAATTACAGTAATATAATATAACCGTGAAAAACAATAATATGTTTTGCCTTTCTTCTTTTATTATTCGACTCTGAAACTCTCTTTTTTATTTAATTATGGTATATATTTTTTGGGTAATGCTATTCAGGCAATGGATGTAAAACTTTCTGCCTAAGTATTCTGCCTGAGTAGCATTATCCATATTTTTTTAGTTTATTTTTTTCATTCTCCATCATTGTGGTACTAAGTACCCAACCAACTCTTCTATCACCGAGTTATGTATATTCATAATTTTGATGACATGAACTTGAAACTCCATTTGCCTACATCTAACAAAATAAAATAAAAATTAAATCACCAATGAGTTTCACATAATAAAAATATTATGAACCTTATTTTAAAAATAAATACAAATAATTATAGTTATTTTTTTAATAAATCATCATTTTACTATTTCTTTGCTAAAAATAAATATAAATAATTGGACATAAAGAGAATTCATCTAATAGAAATTTATTTATTTTTTTAGTGTTTGAAATCATAAGGGTAGTTTTGGTAGGTAGAATCATTTTTTTTTCACTTTCATGTCATCCAAACTAACAAAATAATATTTTTCCACAACTTTTTTGAAAAAATTTCATGCTAACCAAATGCATGTAGAAAAGTTAATTTTCTTTTCATTCACTTCACTTTTCTTTTCATTTTTCGTTTCCTTTCTTTTCTACTTTGATTATGTCTAACCAAACGGATCCTATAGGATTGAAAAAACAAGATTTCAGAGTTCTAAATGATTGAATTAGGCTGAAAAACAGTGTATATCATAGCTAGTGAATATTGATCGTTGGACCATTTCATAAATAGGAATGGATCTTGAATCAGAATCCTCTTTTGTTTAGGAAATCACGTGCACTGATACAACACTGTTATATCACAGTTCAACACACAGTTATATCATAATTTAACACAATACATCACTCGAGAAAGTTGTAAAAAAATTATGCAACATATTTATATCAAAAATATAACACTTGTACAATATATTACATCGTATTATGATGTTATAACATTATTAAATCAAGAATTTAACATATTTATGTAGTTACATTATCGATTTAAGGTTGTTACATTGTTACATTATATTACAATGTAATAATACCATTAAATTATAAATTTAACATATATTTACATAGTTATCGTATTGTGAATTTAAAGTTGCTACATTCCAGATGTAAAATTATTGCATCAGAAAACAAAATGATACAGGCGAGGATCTGATTCCAAAGCCAGCTCGACATACCTACTCCGAAAAATATTTAAGCATGTCAAACTGGTAATATGTCTTTCAGCAATCCGTTCAACGTCATGCTCAAGTGATGAGCCGTGTTTAGCCGACTTGAGTAATACTACTCAATTTAAAATGAGCAACCCACATCTCTCTCTCTCTCTCTCTCTCTCTCTCTCTAACTTCTAATTATAATGTCATAGATTGCAATATCTTTCTCTTTTATTTTATTTTTATTATTATTATTATTTTAATTATTATTATTTTAATTTTGTTTATAAGGTTGCAATATCTCTTATTAAACTTTCTCTACTATATTTTACAGAGGAATGAGAATGATGCAACAACTAAAGAGAAAACTGCATATATATATATATCCATAACTTATTTGTCTCTCTCCTCACCATTCCACTTTAAAGTCCTCCATTACTCAATATGGCTCAGTTGGTGGGTAATGATGAGATAAAATCACTGGAAACAGAGCTGGCAGATACAGGAAGAAGTATCAGTTCATCATTTCAGCATCACATTTCTAGTTTCCGAAGCAGTTCGGATTTGGGTTCTGTAAAGGGTGATGATGAATGTGCATTGCAATGGGCTGCGATTGAGAGATTACCCACTTTTGAACGGTTGAGATCATCTTTGCTTGACCATGAATATGATGAAAATGGGGTTAAACGAAAAAGGGTTATCGATGTCACTAAGCTTGGTCCTCTTGAACGTCATTTGTTCATTGAGAAGCTTATCAAACACATTGAGCACGACAATCTTCGCTTGTTGCATAAACTCAGAAAAAGAATGGACAAGTGAGTGTTTTCTTCCTTTTTATGTCCATAAGAGAATGCATATGAACATACATGCATTATATATATATATATATATATATATATATAAAAGAATCTTGAAATGCGCATATACATGGTTATATTTGCATACATTGTGTTAAGAGCAACGGTAACTTGCTCCATTCTGACTTGGAAGTTTTCCGTTTGAAACCAAGACTGTATACATCTAACCCTCTCCCGACATACTGATGTGGATCCCCATGATGTCGTCTTATCATTATCTATTGGCTACTTGTGTTTCTCATAGTAGACAGAATTTCCCTTGCATAACTGTCATCTGTATATACCATTCAGTGGCATTGACGCTTCAAGTTCTGTGCCAGGCAATGAAGGTAATGGTCTTATATGGCTCAGACAAGCGTGCACACCTAGGAATACACACATATATGTATGAATCTTGAAGTGAACATATACTTTTATATACTAGTTTGAATTGTATATAATTTCATCTCTATATAACATTAAGTGGCATTACTTCTTCAAGTTCCCTGTGCCAGCCAACGGAGATTATGATAACTTATTAACTTGTTATGACACCATAAAACTTTAATTGTTACCTAAATTATTGAATCCTAGTATTTGCCGAGTGTTCCCTGTACATATATGCATCAATGACTATTCAAGTGTTTTTATAAAAGGGTTATTGTGCTAAAATTTTATTTGATTCTTGTAGAGTTGGTGTAAAATTTCCTATCGTGGAGGTGAGATATAACAATCTGCAAGTGGAAGCAGAGTGTGAGGTAGTTCATGGCAAGCCCCTTCCAACTCTATGGAATTCACTCAAAAGCATGCTTTTTGTAAGTATTTTAATTTTCTCGAGGTAACTTTAGAGCTTTACCCATAATTGTATGTCTGTGATGGAACAGGTCATTTCCACCCTGCCAGTAACATTGTGGTTCAGGTTAGGGTCTTAAGACTCCTAACAAATACGGTTTCATTATGGGCTGACCCAACAACACTCTTACCTGCCAATCAAATTTTGATGTGATTCTTATATATATGAAGTATTTTTGCTTGTTAAGGCTTATTATGATTTTTTTAGTTCTGAAAAGATTTCCAACTTGAAATGGCTTGGCATGTTGATAAAAAATGTTTCAGATTCAGTCTGTGCGTCCAATTCCATCCTAAGCAACCCCATTCCTAGGCCTTATGTGAATTATATGTTTTCCCATGCACATGTGCATGTGCATCAATAATTCTTTTTGCCGTTTAAATAAGAAGGGGTAATTATTTGAGCCAAACATTTGATGAACCAGTTAAGCACTTGCCAGAAGAGAAGAAAATGATTTCCTTTCAATTTTTATTTATTTTTATTGGTAAGCACACATACACCGACTCGTGGCCCAATGAAGCTTTGAATTCTTAGCCTCTCATATAGGAAGATGAGGAGATACAACTTAAGCCTAAAGCCTTGGTTGTATCTATCACTTGTTCTTGCTGTTTGGACACAATAATTAATGTGCGAATCCATGTGTTATGCATATTTTGTCCGAAAGTAGCCTTTGCTGTGGTTGCAGCTCCCTATCTATGGTTTTAAATTTGTAATGATTGGTGCATTCTGTTGAGCAGGATTTTGCTAAATTGCCTGGGTTAAAGCCACAAGAGGCAAATATAACCATCATTAATGAAGTCAGTGGTATCATTAAGCCCGGGAGGTACGCAATTGAAACTTAATCTAACCTAACTTTGCTAATTTTTATACTCAACAAAAGTGTTATTTGAATTTCCACTTTGCATTATCTTGCTGATTTCTTATTAGCATCTCTAACTTGAAGCAAATTTTTTCATATACCAGTGAATGAGCAAGTCACTGGTCATCATGGCATGTGACCCACCAGCTTATCAGCTTTCCTCATCTTCTTGTTAGTTAGAATTATCTACAACTTCTAATGAAAAGCATTTCAATTGTTTCCTTTATTGCCTTGTCACTAATCTAAATGAGAATCCCTATTTTAGTGATGCTGATTTACATTTTTTCTTTGTTTGACTGGGCCACATTCTTGAATAGTTAGACCATAAACAATGAGGTGGCTTTATGCCCAACGACATATTCTCTATCAAGTTGATAATATTTGTTTATCACACAGGCTCCAGAAATTCAGAGCTTATACTGTAATTGAATCAATTTGTAAATCTTTTATCTTAATGAGCTAAACTATAGGACTATATGCTTTAAGCCTTTAAATTTTGCAATATTCATTGTTGTCCTTAAAATAGGCAGTTGCAACCGAAAATTAAATTAAATGATTTTCACTGCTGGATATTTATCACGGATCAATATGTTTCAAACTTGAGAGACTGATAAATCAGTTGGTTGAATTTATCAATCAAAATTGCACACTGAGGGATTTACTCATCTCAGTTAGAGTTTGCCATGCCTATAAAACTTCCATTCAGTTCATTTTGTGCACAAGTATATGGTTGCCTTGAGATAGTTCCCTATTTTAATTTTTTCTACCCCGGAGGAAAGATAAATTTTTGTGAAGTTTCATAAGCAAGAAATGCGAAATTCTTTTCATCAAGTTTTTGTTTGTTGAGTTTGGTAGTTTAATAGCTTATTAAAGTAGGCTCATCTTTTTGCAGAATGACTCTACTGCTTGGTCCTCCTGGATGCGGAAAGACATCTTTACTGAAAGCACTTTCTGGAAATCTTAAAAAACCTCTCAAGGTTTCTTCCTTTTTATACACTTCATCTTCTTAATAATAACCTTGTGAAAGACCTAAACAAACATTAGCATGCATGCACAAAATAATAATCCTAAAAGTTGATTTATAGAGCAAATCTGCACGATTGAAAATACGAAAAGCTCAAATGAGGCTTGTTTGGAACTTAAAATTTTCTCAAGTTCTTTTGGGTTGTAGTTGGTACTACTGTTTTCTTGTTAAAGAAAAAGATTCAGCTGATTTATTTCTTGCATACACTCCCAAGTGCTTCACCATGTAAATTATACTAAAAGAGAATCATCTAATCATAATTTCAATAAACAGAAAGTTGCCTCTTATGTGTGTATATATATATTCAGGTTTTGTTTCCTGGTAACTATTTAGTATATGTCTTTGTAAAATTAGAGTTTTCTGTTCCCTGTTTGTAGCATATGCCCACAAGAACAGTATAGTGTTTAGGAATATTTATTGGTTAATATGGTGGGATAGCTTTTAAATCTGAGTCAATGGACAATGCAAAAGATTACCCTTCTGGACGTATTGCACAAAGAGCAGATGATGTATTACAATGAAAAAGAAATGTCCAGGTACCACTATAACTGGAAGAGGTTAAGGTTGAAACTGTAGCCACCCTAACACAATTGAAGACTTTAAACCTTGCAGTGTGAATATAGGTCAACATATTATATATTTTGCAAGTGTGACTAAAAATTATACATAATATTCACAGAATCTTGAGTTTTCTTTTGATTGGTCGCCAATAGCTGCTTTAAGATGCATGTCATACTCTTCAAAATAGTTTATGCTCTGTCCTATCAACAGGTTACAGGGGAAGTTTCTTATAATGGATACAAACTGGAAGAGTTTGTACCCCAGAAAACATCTGCTTATATAAGCCAATATGACCAACACATTGCTGAGATGACTGTGAGGGAAACACTTGATTTTTCTGCCTGCTGTCAGGGTGTCGGAAGCCGAGCAGGTATATCTGGTTTGATCACACAATTAAGATCATTTTAGCTGTGGATACCTTATCTAGGTTTAGTTATATTTATAATAAAATAACTTTTCTTCCTGCAAAGATATTTTATTTGAGCTCACCAGAAGGGAGAAACAGGCAGGAATTATTCCAGATCCAGACATTGATACTTATATGAAGGTAATTTTAGCATCTCTGCTCTTCAGCCTTTCTATGTTTGAGGAGTAGTCATAATGTCCATGAGGGATAGAATCTTTCATTTTTGAAATACCTGTTGGTTTTGTCAGAAATATTGATTGGAATATTTTTCTTTGTATGGATGGGGGCAAAGTTAAGATCATGGGTTTGGCTATATATGGAAACTATATTGATTAAAATGCTTTCTTTTTTCGTGGAAAGTTTGAAAATAACTTCTGCTCAGTTTTTTTTTTTTAATATATAATTTCCAACTAAAATGATAGAATTTTGGACCATTGCAATAAAAAAAAATGATTGATGAAAGCTCGCAAGCTAAATCCCCTACAAAATAATCTTTAGTTGATAATGAGTCAATCAGAACAAATAGAGTAGCGAAAATGATATGACAAATTATATTCTCTATCATATCATAGTGATTGAATGAGAAAATAATCTTGAGATTAATATAGTAATGGTGTGGATGTCACTATAAAGCATTATATTTATGCATTGTACATGCATTATCAATCCAAGATTCGGTTGGTGGCAACATATTCAATTGGCCCACACAAATTTACAATATTCATTAAAGCACAACTTTAGTCTCCCAATCAGTCTTCTTTGGTTTTGAACTTTACTGATCCATGAAAAAACACACATGGTTCAGATTGTTAGGAGTACTAAGTATGAATTGCTGTATTGGGGCATCCGAATCTCTGCTATCTGATATAGATGCCAGCATGATAATGTGCTTAAATATGGTTTCTTGCTAGGAATTTAATTGGTCATTCCAATCTTCTTAACATAATAACGGCTTGAGACACTTAAAAGAGTCACTTAAAAGCATGCATTTTAGAATGCAAGTTGATATAAAGCAATGTATAACACAGTAAAGTTGTTTAGAACATGTCTGGCGTTCTTTATGCTGTTTTTAGCATATATTTTGTAATTTTATAGTAACTATCTTTTGTTTTAATTAGGCAATTACTGTTGAAGGACAAAAGACAACTCTTCAGACTGACTACATTTTAAAAGTAATTCTCTTTTACCAAAACTGATACTGAGCTTCTTCTTTGTACACTAAAGATGGTCAAATGCTTTTCCTGTTGATGATTTACACATCATTGCCATGATTTCTCAGATTCTTGGACTTGATATCTGTGCTGATACACTCGTTGGAGACGCCATGAGAAGAGGTATCTCTGGTGGTCAGAAGAAAAGATTAACTACAGGTAGTTTGAATAAAGAAGTTTGTCAGATTTATCAGATAGTACAATCACCCACTATGTCACTATATCATATTTAGCTCTGGAATTATTTAAATTAATCCCCGATATCAGACAATCTTTCAATTCCAACTCCCATGAAATTGAGGTGAATATCCCAATATATGTATATTATTGAACATTGATTTTCTTTGTATTTGGCAGGGGAAATGATTGTAGGTCCAACAAAGGCTTTGTTTTTGGATGATATATCAAATGGCTTAGACAGTTCCACCACATATCAAATTGTTGCTTGCCTCCAACAGCTGGCACATATCACAGATGCTACAATACTTGTGTCACTTCTTCAGCCAGCACCAGAAACCTTTGAACTCTTTGATGACATTCTCTTGATGGCAGAAGGGAAGACTGTGTATCATGGATATCGAAGTCACGTTTTAAACTTTTTTGAGGATTGTGGGTTTCGGTGTCCTGAAAGGAAAGGGGTAGCTGACTTCCTCCAGGAGGTAAGTTCATCATGGCTCATACTAAATTCCTTTTGTGCTCGTATATCTTCAATATAAGCTTAACATATTGACTGCCTGGCAGGTTATCTCAAGGAAAGATCAAGCACAGTATTGGCATCGGACTGAACAAATTCATAGTTATGTTTCTGTCGATATGCTCTTTAAGAAATTCAAGGAATCTCCTTCTGGGAAGAAGCTAGATGAGGAGCTCTCCAAGTCATTCATAAAGCCCCAGAACCATAACAGTGCCATTTCTTTTAGCGTGTGTTCTCTTTCTAAGTGGGCACTCTTTAAAGCTTGCATGTCAAGGGAATTTCTTCTCATGAGAAGGGATTCTTTTCTTTATGTATTCAAATCAATTCAGGTTACAGTCAGTACTTTCTCTTCTTCTTTTTTTTCTGTGTTTTAGTCTTTTGGAAGTGCATTCTTTGATCATTCATGGATTTCAATCAATATTATGTTGTTGGTCTTCTATGTAAAAGGTCTGAAATATAAAAGGTGTCTTTTTGCAGCTTGTCATAACTGCATCTATGATGATGACTGTATTTTTGCGAACTCGGATGAGTATCGATGTTCTTCATGCAAACTATTTTCTGGGGGCTCTCTTCTTCACTCTCATGATTCTTATAGTTGATGGATTTCCAGAGATGTCCATGACTACGGCAAGACTTCCAATTTTCTACAAACAGAAAGAACTGTACTTCTACCCAGCTTGGGCCTATGCAATTCCAGCTTCCATTCTCAAGGTCCCTCTATCGTTGTTGGAAGCTCTAGTTTGGACATCTCTAACTTATTATGTAATTGGATACAGTCCGGAGGTTGGCAGGTGAATGTCACATAACAAGGCTTTAATTTTACTTCTCCATACCCATCAATTTTTGCAATAAGTCGCCACTATCTCCACGTATCTTTGGATCACTGACCCACCTTTTATTCACTTTTTCATAGATTAGTTAAACTTCATATGTACTCTCAATAGAAACATGCACACTCATGTTGTAATTTCAGGAAAGATGGGATTAACTTCTAAAATCAGCAGTGTTTCACAGGTTTTTCCGCCAGTTGATTCTACTTTTTGCTGTGCACTTAACATCATCGTCCATGTTCCGTTTCTTGGCGTCAGTCTTCCAGACCGTTGATGCTTCTACAACAGCTGGTAGTTTATCGATATTATTTGTCTTACTGTTTGGTGGCTTCATTATCCCAAAACGTAAGTTTCCAACAACTCGTTTCCAAAGTGGTCTTTGGGAAAATGACCTACAGAATTCTTAAGTTGTGTAGTTGGTTGCAGCCTCCATGCCAATATGGTTGAAGTGGGGAGTTTGGGTTTCCCCAATAACGTATGCTGAGATAGGCCTTGCTGTAAATGAATTTCTTGCTCCAAGATGGCAAAAGGTGAGTGTCTAACTGCCTGAGTTTTTGGATCTATAAATAAGGGACTTCTTTGTTTGTTTGTTAGAGTACAAGTATGCTTGATGAATTATATGCTGATACAGTTTCTCACAAGCAAGGGTGAATCACATTGGTCCAAGGAAAGGAAACATATGTTGAAAGCACCAGCTAGTATAATAACCATAGCCATTCTTTTCAATGATATGTGTATTTTATTTTACATCACTTACCATCGTCAACAAGTACACTAACAATGATGATGAGGGCATCTGGGAACAAAATGTCTTTAACTTTTTTTTTTCGGAAATGTCTTCACAAAAGCCGACATGAATCAATTTCTTGACTTCAGCAATTAAGGCCCACTCTTGTTACATTATGCATCTATTTGATGTTCTTATTAATTCTATCCACACAGTATTAGATGTTCTCATTTCTGATTAAGTTGTTCCATACTTGTCCATAAACAGTTAAACACTTTATTTATCTGGGTGGTACATCGTATTGATGTGTTGCTTCTCCTACCAATGCCCCTCTTATTATACTATTTGCTAGAATAATATCTTTCTATTCTCCACATATTCCGATACCTAACTTATTTAAGCCTTTCAGTGAATAACATGATAATAATTATGATTTGTTGTTAGAGGCTTATGATCATCTTTGAGGTCTTTATAGTAAATACGAATGGGCACAAGTTTTGTATGCATGATGTGTGCAACTTTTACCTATAACATCCTCTTAATGTTTTGCCAATTATGTTTTTGTGGCTTTTTTTGTCATCTGAAGAAGATGGCCATACACTGTTTATTCACTCTCTGTTGTTCATTCTTTTTACACAGATGTTGCCCACAAACACAACATTAGGGCAAGAAACACTTGAAAGCCGTGGATTGAATTTTAGCGCATCATCTGTTTGGATATCAGTTGGTGCCTTATTTGGGTTTACAATGATTTTCAACATTGGGTTTACCTTGGCCTTAAGTTTCTTAAAGCGTAAGTTTATCTTTCTAAATGGAACTCAACTGAAAAATGATAGATTGAAATATTTTATTCACTTTTCAAATTGCCTCTAGCTCCGGGATCTCGGGCTATTATTTCAAATTTAAAGGTCGCCCAGTTACAAGGAAGTGAAGATCCCACCAATAGTGCCAATGTGGAAGATAACTCCAGCAAATCTTCTCCTAAAACTATTAAAGTACCTTATAAAGGTTGGGCATAAATCTTTTTCTTTCCTGTTTTTATAATTCTTAGAGAACTGCTTCCTGCAATTTTCTTCCTTTTATCACCTGTTTATTTTGTTATCAATATTTTCATACTGCAAATTAATCAAGGTTTCTTTGTTTCATTTTACAGGCAGAATGGTTTTACCTTTTGAACCCTTGACTGTAGTGTTTCAGGATGTGCAATACTATGTTGACACCCCTACGGTAATCATATAAACATTATCATATAAATCTTAAGTGGCTGTAGGATATCAAGACTCATTAATCGAATTCTATTGGGTAATTTTATCATTTTCTTTTGGTTTCAGGAAATGCGACAATTGGGTTTCACTCAGAAAAAGCTCCAACTTCTATGTGATATTACGGGTGCATTTAGGCCTGGTGTTCTAACAGCAATAATGGGTGTAAGTGGAGCTGGGAAAACCACTCTTTTGGATGTTCTTTCTGGAAGAAAAACTAGTGGCACTGTTGAAGGAGAAATTAAAATCGGAGGATATGCTAGGGTTCAGAAAACTTTTGCTAGGATATCGGGTTATTGTGAGCAAACAGATATACATTCTCCACAAATTACTGTAGAAGAATCAGTAATATTTTCTGCTTGGCTGCGTCTGCATCCTCAGATTGATTCAAAAACAAAATATGTAAGGTTTACACGAGAAGGTTAAATTTACGTACATTATTGATGTATCGTTTTACTTAAATTACTTTTTGTATGTCTTCACAGGAATTTGCAACAGAAGTCCTTGAGACAATTGAGCTTGATGGAATCAAAGATGCCTTGGTTGGCATACCCGGTGTTAGTGGCCTATCAACCGAGCAACGTAAGCGGCTCACAATTGCTGTGGAGCTTGTTGCTAACCCCTCTATTATTTTTATGGATGAACCTACATCTGGACTGGATGCAAGATCAGCTGCAATTGTCATGCGGGTGGTCAAGAATGTGGTTAATACCGGAAGAACAGTTGTTTGCACCATCCACCAACCAAGTGTTGACATATTTGAAGCATTTGATGAGGTAGGAAAACAACTGATTAGTGGAAATATATAGATGATAAAGTTAATTTTGGTGCTGAAGTGGAATTAACTATCGGAAATGGAAAGCTGGTTGATCACCAGTGGTAGCACTCCATATAATCAATGATGTATGCTTAGTCCAGGAAATTACTTTTCCAGTTGTCATACACTAACCAATCAAGATATGAATAACCCAAGCAACATAAATCGTTAGACCTCCTGTTTTGAAGTCTTTGATAATATTTTATAAGTATGTTTATCTGTGCTCTATGTCCCAGTATACCACTCAAAAAGAGATGTGATAAGTAAGTGGTATTTATGGCACTCCTTGGTGCATGTATTGAAGCTATTGTGTTTATTTACATGACAGGTTACTGGTTAAGTTCTGATTAGAGCTCCATATATAACTGTTACCAGGATAGGAAGTTAACCAAAGTTTCCGTATAACTAAGTGATAAGACTCCTATAGCTTGTTGATGTTGGATGTGCCTTACCACCAAAATCTTTCAAATCTATTCCCATCAGTAATAAATAATACGGAGTAGCAAGAGATCATAGATGTTTTCTTTTATTACATTATAATGGGATTTATTCACTTCAAAATACATAGATTTTGGACATTAGTTTTTTTTTTTTCCTGAGAAAATGCAGATATTAATTATTTTCTTGCATTCAAATATAATAATTGTGATTTAAATATAAATAAGTTTTGTCTAACACGCTATTATATTCACTGCAGTTAATTCTGTTGAAAACTGGTGGATGTATGATCTACTCTGGACCATTGGGTCACCATTCAAGTAGTGCCATTGAGTATTTTGAGGTCAACTTGCTACATCAACACATAGACCTCTTTCATCTTCTTTCCTCTTTTATTATTGTGCAGGATATGCCTTTTGCATCTAGAAGATAAAGCACTGGTTATTCTTACTTCCATTTAACCACATCACTGTAACAGGGTATCTCAGGGGTGCCGAAGATCAGAAATAATTACAATCCAGCAACATGGATGTTAGAAGTCACTTCTACATCTGCAGAAGCTGAACTTGGTGTAGACTTTTCCCAGATTTACAAGAATTCTACTTTGTATGAGTGAGTTAACTGCCAAGCACTTCTTTGAGTGTGCATCTCTGTGAATTAGACATTTCATTACAAAGTTGGTAGATGCGACTAATGCAGAGAAGTCTACCTTCTCAAATAAATATCATATGAAGATCCATTACATAGTTAGTTTTAGTGCCATAGGCCCACAGATCTGATAACCCTCAATTCTTGATATAAGAGAGAGAGGTACATTTGAGAGAAGAAACTGTTTTTTGCAGTAAGCAAACAGACCATACTGTCTTTGCAAAAGGAGGTTTTTTCGTTTGTCATAAAAGGTGGGGGTAGGAACTTAAAGACTAAACATATTGGTTATATGACCATCTGCGCACTAATATCGCGGCCAGTTGTGATGTAAATAATTCCAAATAGGTTCTGTCTGGATTCTTTCTAGATCACGTTCAGTTGCTTTCTAGTCATATGATACATGCGATTTCAACTAAGACTTTATTCATGAACTACCTACTCATAGCTCATGTTCAAGTGTGACATTGCATCTAAAACTCAAAATTTTGCGCCAGTTGCTTGATGTTTGTCGTTAATTAGAGTTCTGAATGACTTCATTATTAACTCATTATGTAATCTTCAGTGTTCAGTATAAAAAATGACAAATGTATAAGGCTTGCTGCTAGTTGGATACTGGATGGTGCATTAATAATTTATCTAAAACTGTATAGTAACATACTGTCGACTTTTTAAAAGCGGTGTAACACCTTATTCTCCACAAGGACATGATGAAGTGTGAAAGCCAATTGTTCTCAATAAAACATTGGTTGTTTATGATATCTGGTAATCTGGTATAAGAATTTTAACATTTGGCTTGTATGTGACTCTTTCTCTGTTATTCTGATTGTAGGAACAATAAAGAGCTTGTAAAGAGCTTAAGCGCTCCGCTTCCTGGTTCAAAAGAGTTGTTTTTCCCAACCCAGTTTTCACAAAATGGTTGGGGACAGTTCAAGTCCTGCCTCTGGAAACAGCATTGGTCTTATTGGAGAAGTCCTTCATACAACTTACTGCGTTCCTTGCATTTACTTATTGCATCTTTGCTTTTTGGAATACTTTTCTGGGATCAGGGAAAGAAAATGTAAGTAAATTGAGTTAAAATAAGGTCAGGTTTGAAGTGATATAAGAACACAATTCAAATTACCTTTGGCATATGGTGATATCCATTTGGCTAAATGGACCTGTTATATAAATCCTTCTCCTCCTTGAGATGGTTTATTAGTTTGAAGCAGCCTTTTCTTAGCTCTGGAATCTGACTTTTCTATAGCAATCGACCCAGCATCATAAAATTAGGGAAATTTTAATATGAAATCCAGTGGTAATGCATATGCCAGTGCATGGGGAACATATTGTCATTTTGCAGGTCATTTATGAGAATCTTTTTGTTCCAGAACAAATGCATTAGTTTTTCATACATTGCATTGATATGAATGACTGGTTAAAAAGGGTCATTTCTTGATACAATTGTAAAAGCGCAAGCTCACAGTGTGAGAGCGTGTATTCAAGTCTCAGAGCTACCACTTTATACAAAATAATGACAAAGATTAGGTTTGTCTCTAATCTTCCCCTCTAGCACCCCATGTAGACTGTAGTTGAATAATGCACTCCTGGATAACTGGTGACTGCAGAATATGATATTAGTTCGTTGCTTCAGTTTACCTTCATTTATTAAATAAAAATTCGAACATTTTCTGGTTTGTTTCATAATGCTAGATTTCACAGATGCACAAGTAAGATTCTTTAAGAAATATCTTCAGATTAATGTGGACTGTAGTTGTATATTTCTTAGAAAAGGAGTCACCACAAAATGCAGTTTTATATGTCTACTGAACTCTTGTGACTACATCTGCAGGATCTGTGTTTCTATTATTATGTTACTGGAAGGACTTCTGAAGATCTCTAACATTGATTTCCTTTTCTGGACAGAAATAGCCCGCAGAGCTTATTCAATATACTTGGTTCAATGTTCCTTGCACTGATCTTCTTGGGTGTAAACAATTCCTCAACAGTTTTGCCCTATGTAATGACAGAGCGATCCGTTCTTAATCGGGAAAGATTTGCAGGGATGTACGCTTCATGGGCTTATGCACTTGCACAGGTACTTCTTCAAAACTTGTTGAATCAGCGCTATACTTGAATTGATCAAAATCCGATGAAGTTTGACCTCACAATTCACTTCAGAGCTTAATGAGTTAAGTTGGATCTTGCCTAGGGTTCTTGATAGACATTTTGAGAATAACTCATAGTTCTTCCTGAAGTGGGGATGTTTAGCTGGATATATAGCAATTCATTTTCCTCTAGAACAGTAGCTTTGCTGTACTATGAATCACAATTTTTTTTTAAAACATGGTAAAAGTCAAACTAAATCGAACTACCAATTTTTTTCTCCATTATCATGCTCTCCTCACTCAAATACTACTAGAGTACTGAGTAGCACATCTTTATTGCAACAATCTAAGACCTAAAGCTACTCAACCCACCACAATCAAACAAACAAAGCTATGAATAGCTAAGAATGAAAGTAGTAGTTAATTGCTAAGATTCCAATAGTTTATTGAATTCCTATACATGTACAATTTCTGTTATGTAAGTTTTCAAGCGTGAAAAATACTATAAAACTGCTATGTAAGGACCAATAACTTATTAAAATGTGTTGACCATTTGCATAGGTGATAATTGAGGTTCCCTATCTCCTCGCCCAGTCACTTGCATTCGTGGTCATCACATATCCAATGATCGGGTATTACTGGTCGGCTTATAAGGTTTTCTGGTACTTCTACACCATGTTTTGTACATTGCTTTACTTCACTTATCTTGGAATGCTGCTCGTTGCAATAACACCAAGCTATCCAGTAGCTGCCGTTTCACAGTCAACTTTCTACACAGTGTTCATCTTGTTTGCTGGATTTATAATTCCTCAACCGGTAAGACACTAATCACCACTTGGTATTGGATTTTCCCTGAAGGAGGCTGAAATTCTGCTAGAACTAAAGAGTATTAACTAGATCAAGCTCTAGAATGTCCTGATAGCAGAGCAAATAAAAGCCATAGTGATCCCACTAACAAGGGTTGCTAGAAGGAGTGGACTGGGTATAAACTTAGCCTCTGACTTTATTTGAACAAAGTGAATGCTCTCAGACTCAAGCTCACTAGCATACCTTGCAATGGCCTAAAGCTAGAAAATTCAGGATGTAGGGAACTTTGTCTGCAAGGATTCTTGTCAAATTTTCTTTTTCAAAAAGTTAATTTTTCAAAACAAAAAAAAAAATCTTCTTTTCATCCTATATTTATTCATGTGCCTGCAATCTGAACAACAAAAAAAAAGAAACATAAAAAATTATATATTGGTTTTCAGTTCTCAGCAGATTTTCTTTTTTCTGTGTGTGTGTGTTGTATGTGTGTATATGTTTGTATGTTAATGGATCCCAATCATTTCAAAATTCGTACACTGAACAGAATAATCGAGTTGAATTAGGTAAGTAAAACTTCATAAAGATACAAATTCACAGAATTTTATAGGCTTTTTTTTATGGTCAAGACTTCCTTACATTTTTGTTTGATAGCTTCTCAAATAGTAATAATATAGATGATTGGCTAGTGACTTAAATTTTATATAAAACTCAGCTTATTAAATTGGATTTTCCATGTAGATTGAGGTTGGTTGTTTTAACTATTTGCAAGTCAATTCATAAATGGGGAAAAAAGGTTTAGATTAAAGAAATTATATGCAAAGGTAAGACTACGTACATGGTTTTGCCCTTTGCCCAGAGTGCTTATAATTATGTTCCTCTCCTCTAGAGGCACCCAATCACCATTTTTAAGAAACTGTAAACTCTTGGTTTTTGGATTTGAACTGTGTATAGAGATACCAACTCAATTGTGTTGTTCATTGCTTGCAGCAAATCCCCAAGTGGTGGCTCTGGTTGTATTATCTATGCCCTACATCTTGGACACTAAATGGCATTCTTACTTCGCAGTATGGAGATATAGACAGAGAGATTATGGTATTTGGAGAAACCAAAACTGTTGCAGCATTTCTAAGAGATTACTTTGGATTTCACCATGATAAATTACCTATAGTTGCTGTTGTTCTCATTGTATACCCCATAATTCTTGGTTTTCTATTTGCATACTGTATTGGGAAGCTTAAATTCCAAAAAAGATGAATCTTGTAAAAGCATTTTGTTCACAATTTCATTCCTTCTTCTGATCATTGTAGTCATGTTCATAACTTTTGAGTCATCATCATATCATATATAATGGAGGCAAAGACCTGTTGGAGAGTGTTGGGTGATCTTGGATTCGAGTCTCATGGCTGATCTTGAAAGACAAAAATACTATTTTGAACAAATTGCATAAAACACCCATCCACTTTCAATTTTGGCACAAACTCCCTACCAAAAATAGGACTAATTGGTCCTATGACTAATTTATTGAATTTATTTGTCTACTTAAGACTATTAAAATCACATGCTCCTTTTGCTCTTAATTGAACCCCTAGTTTTAAAGAAATTTTTAAGAATATATTAAAAATTATTTGCTAATAAACTGCCAAAATATATATAAATGATTATCCAAATCCTTCTGGGAACTATTATTCTTCTTCTGTTTAATGAAAGTTTGCCTTCAGTTAAAAATAAATAAATAAATAATAATAATAATAATAATAATAGAAAAACTGTGCCTGCATTTTGAAAACCATTTCAAATGGAGTAATGTAAATATTTAAATTTTGTAGTTTTATTATTGTAATTTTCAAAGGGGGACATTTATTTTAGAATGAACGAAAAATATAATAAATTAATTCGTTACTCTGGCAATAATATCCAAATTAATATAAAACTATATATATATATATATATATATATATATATATATATATATATACCAATTAATTCATCACTTTGCCAACCTTATTTAAGCTGATTAATGGATTAAGCACAAAAGCCATGTACTGTTCCTATAGTTGACTACCAAGCCAAAAGAGATTTGCCATGGCAAAGGTGAACCTGTCACTGTGCTTTGTCACTGTCCTCCTCTGCATTTCCCTCTCCTCAGGTTCGTTCGTTTGTTTACTCTTTATCTTGCAAAGTTAAATTTCATGCAATTAGCAACACAATGGACTTTTAACTTTAACCTCTCAACACCATCACAGGATCTAAAAATGTAACAGTATATATACAGTATATATACTGTTATCAAATTGAATGCTTCAATTAATATTTTAATTAACACTTGGGATACGAATCAAACTCTAATTCATTGACAGGTCTAGTAACGGTGGGTTTTTGGATGGGTCATGGAATTTGCTTTAAAAAAGTTGATGGTTTTGATGCAGCCGGAGACATGGTGTGTGGCGAGTCCGAGTGCAGAGGGGGCTGAGCTGAAACGTTTTATAGAGTTTATTAGGTCACAGCAAAAGGGCTCGAAATGCGTAATTCAATTTTTTACTCCTCCACAACCTTGTTACGAGCCCAACACAATCAGAGACCATGCCTCTGTTTGCCTCAACTATTATTACAAGACTGAGGGCCCATGCCTGTACCAACTTGGTCAAATCACAAAAACTAATCCATGTCAGCGCTCGCTCGCTCGCTCTCTCTCTCTCTCTCTCTCTCTCTCTCTCTCTCTCTCTCTCTCTCTCTCTCTCTCTATATATATATATATATATATATATATATATATATATATATATATATATATATCGTTTATCTTTAGTGTTTATTATTTATAAAAATAAATTTTCAGGATAAACATGTTTATTAATTTTTGTTTTGTTTATAAATTTTTAAAACGCTTTTAAAACAACACTGTTCTTAAGCCTTCAAATCCTAAACGCCAAGATAATGTTTATTGTTTATGTTTATTAAAAAAAAAAAATTCTTTTTTATCTGAAATGGTGATTATATTATTTTAATTAAAAATTGAAACTAAAATTGAGAAAATGAAAAGAAAAAAATTATAAAAGGTTATTGTTTGATACAAGGATAAAAATATTAGAATTATCAAATGCTAAAAAGAAAAAAAAAAACCTTATTTGAGGAAAATGAAAAAAGAAGGCTTAATCATCTCCTTGTTAGAAAAACAAGAATGGTATTTTGTACTCATGTCATTCATTCATTTTCAGTGTTGAAACAAAAATAAAAATAAAAAAAATGAAAAAGAAAGTATTAGCATGAGAAGTTCAAGAGCAAGAGTATGCCCTCTAAATCCTTCTTCTCACTCCATACAAATTGAAAAAATTTCAACTTTTTCATAATTATATATATTTTGTTTTTTTGGTAGGGGTGCACAAAGAACCAGTAGAACCATAAAGAACTTTAGTTGAACCGAACCGAATCATTCACTACAGTTTCGGTTCCGGCTCCAAATTTTAGGAACCGTTCACTACGATTCCGGTTCCAATCCTTGAAACCGGAACCGTTGAATATATATATATATATATATATATATATATATATATAATGTTTTACATAACAAAAGGTTATTATAATTATAACAAAAGGTTATTATAATTATTACAATGATTTTATAACAGTATATATATATATATATACTGTTATAAAATCATTGTAATAATTATAATAACCTTTTGTTATATAAAATATTTTAAATAATGAAGTTATTATAACTATTATAAGGTTAAATACAACTCCTATAATAATCGAATTGAACCGAACTCATTTATTCCGATTTCAAAATTAAGGAACTAATGGGAACGGTTCTGGTTCCAGTTCTCCCAATAACAGTAAGGAACCGAATCATGTGCATCCCCCTACTTGTTGGAACCTTCTGAGTTGTGGGTAATTCTAATTTTACAGTATAATTTGCAGTGTGTATATATATATGTAACCCAATATTATTTATTTATTTTTTATGTATATTTCTTTCTCTGTTATTGTTGTATAGATTTGTTATAGCATAAACTTGACTTTTTATACAATTTATTGTATTAATTTTTTTTATAAAAAAAAAACAGTTTAAGGTTAACAAACATGTTTTTCTGTTCATGATTTTTAAAATAAGCTAAACGTTTTTTCGTTATCAAACAGCACTCATGTTTATGGATAAACAAAATCGTAACATAAACACTGTTTATATAAATTCTTAAACAATAAACACTAAACATAAACGGTTACCAAACATGCCCTTAATTTTTTAAAAAATTGAAATATAACAAAGGGCATTTGATGCGTTCGTGTTTTTGCAGCGCATGGGAAGTGCATCTTCATATAAGAAGGCTGGCTCAACTCAGAAGCAAAGTGTTCCGATTTCAGTGAATTAGTATCAAATAATGCATACCGATGCTACCCAATGATTTCTTGTAATTTTCTTTAAAATGAATAAGAGTTTATTGGATGGAAAAAATATATATTATAAATCTTCATTTTCCATGTATTGTTTTTAGATTATGAGAATGGCTTGATTGGTGTTAAGAGCCTTTTGATAAATTGGCCTCATGTGGGTTGAAAGTTTGGAAGAACCCTTTTAGGGGATTCTGTATACTTTGAAAGGATTTTATATTTTACGGTTAGTAAATTAATAACGCACAAAGGCTACGTCTGCTGAGTGAGATTGGACGGAAATGGATTGCTCATTTAAATTTTTTTGTTTTTATTCTTGAGTTTGGTAAGTAATTATGAAATTGGAATGACCATTTTTGACCCTCACAAAATTATTCTACTTTCGAACAAGAATTGAAAAAAAAATATTCTAAGCTAGAAAGTACAGACACTTCGTATAGGAGTGTTGTGCCAGTTTCGGACACTCGGATACTTCTCGGACACTCTTTGGACACGTGTCAGACACTCTGTAGAAGTGTCCTGAAATTATTTTTTTTAGGACACGCGGGGGACACGGCGGAGACACGGTGAGGACACGTGGGGAACACGCGGGGACACGGCGGGGTACATTTTGTACTTTTTAAAAGTGCAAAAAAATCCCTGAACTTTTTCAAAGTTACAAAAAGACCCCTTTGAACTATTTTTTTGAGCATTTCAGCCCCTCATTTTGTAAAAGTTGACATCTTGACCCCTTGAAATAACTATAATGACATATATACCATTTAATATGACTATTATGCCCTTTTCTATATAAATATAGTATTTTCTAAAATAAAAAATTTTAAAAATAAAAAATAGTTAGATAAAATTCATAAATAATAAATTTAGAAACAAAAAAATAAAAAAACCAATAGAACTTTATTTAACATGAAGTCATGTTGATTTATTTGGTACTTTGGATTTAAACTTATTTGTTTGTTATTAGAAAAATGAGTAATATGCAAGATTCTAGTAGTGGGTTTGAATATAATGAACATCCTTTTTGAAAATACATTAAATGCTTGATAATAAATTGAAGTATTTGTGTGATTTATTATTTTTTTATTATTAGATTTATGGTATTGTGGATATTGGTTAACTTGTTGAATATATATTAATATATTATTTCATAACCGTATCCCCGCCGTGTCGTGTCCTATTTTTTTGAAATTTGCCGTATAGCCGTGTCCGTGTCGTGTCGTACCCGTGTCCGTGTCCATGCTTCTTAGATTCTAAGTTATGAAAATAAAACCCACCACCTCTCTCTCTCTCTCTCTCTCCCCGTGTGTGTATATATGTATGTATAATGTATATAACTTTTTCAAACAAAAATAATGAAAAAATATTCTAAGTTATGAAAAAAAAACCCACCACTCTCTCTCTCTCTCTCTATGTATATGTATGTATGTATATAACTTTCTTTCTCACTTTAGGGAATAATTTTTTTTTTTTGGTAAAGTGCTCTAACACCCCCTCAAGTTTGTGTTTATTACTCACAGATTAAACTTGTGTAAAACAGACTCTAACACCCCCTCGGGTTTGGTTAACCTAACCCTAACACCTCATGTTATCAAAAATACTTTCAGATTCTTTCTCTTTATTTTTTACTTGAGGGGGTGTTTGAGCATTTTACCCATATATATATATATATATATATATATATATATATATATATATATATATATATATATATATCTATATATATAAATTTCTTTTTCTTTTTAATTAAACCATTAATTTTTTTACGTTCTTAAATAAGTATATCCCATCACACGAATTTATATATTTATATACCTTTTTGCTCTACAATTTATACATCGTCATTTGTCAAAATTTCGTAATATTCTTTTCTTCACTTTTCTTGTAGCCTATTGTGATTTTCTCTTTCTTACGAGGAAAAAATATTTAATCAATTCTCAAATTTAAATCAATTTGATTCTTGATAGGTATAACAAATATGAATCTGATATTTAGATTTTTTGAAAAAATATTATTAATTGCCCACAGATATTTTTTGTTAATACCTAGTATTGTGAGAAGAAAGAGAACGAAAAATAAAATAAAAAGAAAGAATCTAAGGGGGTGTTAGAGTCTTATTTAGCAACAGGGAATGTTAGGATTAGTTTAACCAAACCTAATAGGCTGTTAGAGTCTTTTTTGACACAAATTTAATTTGTGAACAATAAATTCAAACCTGAAGGGGTGTTAGAGCATTTTACCCTTCTTTATTTTTCATCACCTAGAGTTCTCCCTGAGAAGAATTTAGGAGAGATATTGTTGTGTGTGAATATTCAATCTGCGAGATTTGGCAAAGAACGCTAATGCAAGTCAAATAAAAGTCAATTGGAAGAAATATATTTTTTTATAGAGAGAAAAGAAGGCAAGTGAGAGAAAAAAAATTTTAATCAACGAACCATATTCTGTGCCAGAAGAATTCATAAGATAGATATCGTTATGCATATTCATATACATTCATACCAATTACTATATATATATATATATATATATATATATATATATAATTTGTAATAAGCAATTGTATATTAATCTTTTTTTGGTAAATAAGATTATATTAATCTTGATTCCGTGCCACCTCCTCCTCCATCACCACCACGACAACCTTGATTCTCTCTTCTCTCCTCCCTATTTCTCTATTCTCTTTCCTCAATAGCGTATTCAAACACTATAACATGAACCCTAGACTCATGGCATTTCATATCTCAAATATTCCAAATCTATATACCTTTCTCACTATGCCCATCCGACTATTGATATCTTCTTATAGGTCCTCTCTTCACCCTATTTCTCTCTCATCTCTCCTTTCCATATCAAAGATTCCATTAACGCGAAAAATAAATACATTATACATATATATGTGTGTTTATGTATATGCATATGAGATAAAAATTTTCTTTCAGTGGTTCGATCAGTAATGAAGTGATGGGGGTTGATGATGGCAATGGATGGTGAAGTTTGTGGGCATTTTAGAAAGAGAGAGAAATAAAAGAGGGGATTCTAGGTTATCAAGAAAAATGGAGAGTATTTATATGTCATATGAATAAGGGGTATGATATGTTGGGAATTATTCCCTCTTCGTTAGGCATGACGGAAGCATATCATCACATCACAATCATAAAACATATATGGAGATAATAATTAGACACATCCATGCACAACACAATATTTTACATGGTTCACCCAATTCTAGGGCTACGTCCATAGAGAGAGAAATTTCATTATATTAAGAAGAGAATATACAAGACGTAAAAATATGTCTATCGTACACACTCTTTCACTCTCTCTTGGTATCTTTTCCTTGAAATTATATATACACTATCATCTTCTCATAGCACTCACCAACCCCTTACATTTTTTCCCTCTCTCTCTCTTTCTCTCTCTTTCTCTTTAAGCCTACCTCTATTTATAGAGTCTTCAAACACATTCCTTATTGCACAAGGATTACAATTTACTTGAAGTCCAAGATGTACCTAACAAGAAATTACCAAATAAATTACAATTCTAAAATAGAAACCCAATTGTAATATGAATATGAGCCACAATCCCTAACAATCTCCACATTAGCTCAAATTCCATCAACGTGCTCCTCCATAACTCTACCTCAACTGAAGATTCCTCCACTTCGAACCAAATTCTATCACATCATCCCCTTTGGTGTCTAATTGCTCACGCGTGGCAACCCACTAATCAATTATCATCATCACTCATCATCCTCATCATCATATCTACCCCCACACCCTCTTCTTTTCTTACTCACTGCTTTTTTGGGCCGAAACCAACAAACCTCACTTCTTCATACCATTATCTTGCCCCGTTTTGAAACGAGCATCATTTGGCTTGTCCTAAGACTTGTTCTTCATGGGCTTCACACTGTCACATTCTCGTGTCTTCATCAACTCTGATTATATCTCCAAAACTCTCTACGATCAATGTTCTGCTCTGACACATAACCAATCTTCGACTCTGATCTTCAGGACCAACTAGAAGTTCTGACCCACCATTGGCTCTGATACCAATTGTTGAAAATTATTCCCTCGTCATTCCTCATAGCGGAAGCATATCAACACATCACATCACAATCATACAAGTATATATAAAGATAATAATCAAACACATTTACGCATAATACAATATTTTACATAGTTTACCCAATTTTAGGGCTATGTTCATAGAGAGAGATATTTCACTGTATTGGGAAGAAAATATACAGCACGCAGAAAACATGTCTACCACACACACTATTTCACTCTCTCTTAGACCCTCTCATCTCTTTATAGCACTTACCAACCTGTTACATCTTTTCCATCTTTATCTTTTTTTTTCCTTTAAGCCTGCCTCTATTTATAGAGTCTCCAAACATTTTTCTTATTGTACAAGAATTACAATTTACTTGAAATCCAAGACATGCCTAATAAGAAATTACCAAATAAATTACAACTCTAAAATAGAAACTCAATTATAATAAGAATATGAGCCACAATTCCTAACATGATACTCTTGGGGTATTCTATAATTTCTTGAATTTTAGAGAGGTAAAAATAGATAGAAGAGTTTTTAGATTTTAGGGTTTGAGAATGGAGGAGGAAGAGGAAGCAGGTAGCGAGGTTAGTGAAAGGGAGGGTAGCGAAAACATAATAGAATAGATTGAAGGGAAAAATAGATTAATATTAATTTATTTAAATATAATAATTTTTTAAGTAGAAAATTTTAATAATTAATTCAAATTTAATTAGTAAAAAAACTAAAATTTTATTGGTTAAGTTCGTACAAATTGAGTCTATATAATAAAATAAAAATACTAAACCACTCCATTCGGCTCTTACACCCTTACCAAATAGAAGTAAAGATTTGCAATTATAGTTTCTATTCTAAAATTGATAGGTAATATATATATATATATATATTTGTTTCTATGTTCTTTTATATTTTAGTTAGTTAATAAATATTATATTATATTATAAATTTAAATTATAATTATAATTAATTTAATTAAAGTTCAATTCCAAAAAATCTTTTTTAGATTTTATGACAATGATTTTTTAACATACAAAGAATTAAAAATTCTATAAAAAAAAATAGTTAACAAATGATTTAATTACTTTCTATTGAAATAATTTCAATAAAATATAATCTTTTAAAAATGAAAATAAAAATAAAAAAGATCCAATTGCTAATAGAAAAATTTTAGTCATGGTTAAATAATCAAATTTAAAATTTTGACTTGCATATCAATTTTTCATTAGAAATTATAATTGCAAAATTTTAAATCTAATTCGGTAAGTGTGTAAGTGGAAAGTTAATTGGTTTAAAACTTAATTGGAAAACAATTTCAAAAGTAGGACTAATGGGTCCTACGACAAATTTATATATTTTTTGAAAACATTACAAGTTAATCTTACTTTTGCACTCTAAAGACAAATAAGTCCTAAAAAAGTTACATAAGACAATGAAGTCCTATTTTTCATAAAAAAAATTAACAAAGTTCTATAAATAATACAATTCCGTTGTTACCCTTTTCATATATCATCTATGTTGCTTAACTAATTTTTTCCCAACAGTTTTGCTAAGAAAATAAATAATTTAAGAAAAAAAGTTTATTTGAAATTCATGTTATATTTGATTTATTAAGATAATTTGATAACTTTTTAGATAACATTGTTTTAAATATATAGAGATTTATTTTTTATTCGTGAGACTATTTTTAAAAAAATATATGAAGTAGAAAATTCAAAAATAATGAAAACAATTCATTTATTATTCTTAAATGTAATGCATAAAAAGTATTTCAATGTATTTTAACATATTGTGAGTATTTACGGAAAGATTATGCTATATAGGTAGAATTAGTAGACAGAATTGTCAGAAATACACTTAAATAACGTAGTCTTTCCTTAAATACTCACAATATGTTAAAGTACACTGAAATACTTTTTATGCATTACATTTATGAATAATAAATGAATTATTTTTTCTTGATTATTTTTTATACTTTATCCAAATCTTAAGATTATTAAAATCATATATTTCTTTTCTTCCAAAATAAGTGTCGTATTTCATTCTTGGTCAGTTTCACCCCTCAACCCATTCAAGCACTTCCTCTTCTGAAGTTGGAGTTTCTAAGTGGGACATTTATTTTAGAATGAATGGAAAATATAATAAATTAATTCGTTACTCTGGCAATGGTATCCAAATTAATATAAAAGTATGAAAATATGTAAATATTATTAATTATAACAATTAATTCTATCACTTTGCCAACCTTATTTAAGCTGATTAATGGAGGAAGCCATACACACTTATTATAGTTCAGTAACAAAAGGGTTGTCATGGCAAAGGTTAACTTGTTACTGTGCTTTGCCATTGTCCTCCTCTGCATTACGCTCTCCTCAGGTTCATTCTTTTATTTTTATCTTCCAAGTTAAATTTCATGCAATTAACATAAAAATAATTCCTAATCGAGGGATTCGGCTAGTTAAAATTTCCGACTATACTATTAGATCTGAATAACATTGTCTTTAACGCAATGATCTTTAACTTTAACATCTCAATAAATTCGCAGGATTTCAAAATGTAACTAACGGAGAAAAAAGGGTGGTCCCGGTATGTTACTTATCTTTCGTCAAATTTGTGTTGGATCACACGGTTATAATTGTGTGGAATTTTGAATGGGGTCATGAATTTGATTAAAATAAATTGATGGTGATGATGCAGCCTAACACATGGTGTGTGGCGAAACCGGATGCACCGGAAGCGCAGCTGGCGGATTTTATAGAGTTTATGAGGACAGAGCCAAAAGGGTCGCACTGCATACTTCTTATATTTAATCCAACCTGTCCTTGCTACGAGCCCAACACAATCAGAGACCATGCCTCTGTTTGCCTTAATGAATATTACAAAGTCGAGGGTCCATGCCATCCCAAACTTGGTCAAATCACAAACACTAATCCATGTCAGCTCTCTCTCTCTCTCTCTCTCTCTCTCTATATATATATATATATATATATATATAGACGCGCACACATATAGGGTGATGGTGATGTTTGAACCTGAATTCTCTTAGAAGTGCCATATTAAGGATAGAGATCATTTCACATAAAGTGGGGTTCAAGTTATTTGTTTAGACCACACTCAAGTGAAGTGATCTCAATCCTTCAATTGTGCACAAGATGTGGTATGGTAAACGATAAAATCTTTTTCTGCAATATTCACAGTTCACTTGAATTTTCTTTTTAAAAAATAAAATATAATAATTACCCTTCAAAATTATATTAATACTCAATTAGTATTAAAAAAAATATACATTTTTTTATTATTTTACTTATTAAAAAATTTAAATGGATTGTAATTGATGGAAAGTGGAGAGCAAATATCATCTAATATATATATATATATATGTATTAGAGCTATAATGAGAATTAGTATTGTGACTAAGCTTGAGCTCTCATAATCATTGAATCAAGTGGTTATGATTTGATGTGTTTGTGTTTTTGCAGCGCATGGTAAGTGCATCTTCACGTAAGAAGGCTGACTCGACTAGGAGGAAAATGTTCTGATTTCAATGATTAATTGTCAAATTATGTATACCCTTGCTACCCAATAATATCTTGTAATTTTCCTAAAAACGAACAAGAATTTATTGGATGAAAATATATATATATAAATCTTCTTTTTCCGTGTATTGTTTGTAGATCATGAGAAAGTTCTTTCGAGAGTAGAAATTATAACTAATTTTCTTATAAAAAAATAATAATAATAAAATAAAGAAGTTACTGAAATTGTGTAGACTAGACAGTGGGAAAATGATGTATATCATAAAATTATTTCATGATTTCAACCATGAATAATGTGGCAAAGTAAGAGTGGAGTAGGGTTTAAAAAGATGAATTTAAATTGAATAACAATCTTAAAATAACGGTGTCGTTTTACAAATCATGAAAGAATTCATGATGCATATCATTGCTCTACTATATGTATTCGCTCTACTATATGTATTCGAGATATAGTTCACGAAAAAGAATTTGCGATCAATATCATTTTTCAAAAATATTTCCATAATATCGTTTTGTAAAAGACAAGCTATAGATTTGTTGAAGAAGACCGAAAGTCATACCGGCAATGAAGATTACGAGATATATAAAAAATGGATAGAGAAGAGAGAGGATTGAGAGGACAAAAGAGAGAATGGTGAAGAGAGAAGAAGGATGAAAAATGATTTTGGATGAGATGTTGAACACCGTTTGGAATTTGGAGATAATCGGACACTGTAATGATTACACGGAATTGTGATGAGTTGAAGATTAGAATGTATTGAATTTGGAATTAAGTGTGTAGAAATCCAGAATAAAATTGTTGGTAAAAAAATTATAGTGTTTCTCTGAAGTGTTGTGGAATTAAAGATGTTGAATTTAAAATTGATATGAATTGAGCTTAGAAGTATTTGTGTGTGATTCTGGAATAAAATTGTTAAAAAAATTAACTTAAGCTAAAGTTAGTGTTATGAAATTAAGTATGTTGAATTAAAGATTTAAATATATTAAAATCAGAATTAAGTGTGTAATTCTATAATAAAATTGTTGAAATCAAGAAATAAGTGTGTTTAAATTGAGAAATAAGATTTTAAGAGTCCAAGAATTAAATATAAATAAGTATGTCTTAAATTTACAAAATTGATTCATTGAAATAAATGTGTTGGAATGAATAATTAACTGTATTTAATTTAAGAATAAATGGGTTAAGATGAGGAATTAAGTGTGTTTAATTAAAGAATAAATATGTTGAAAACCAGAATTAAGCGCTTTAAATTCAAGAATAACTGTGTTGAAAATCAGAATTAAGTGTGTTGAGTAGTTGTGTTTTATTATTACATATTCAAGAATAAATGTGTTTAAAACACAAATTAATAACACGAATATCATAATACATATGATAAATATTGGGTTACTAGGATACAATTAATATTCTTCACATATTAAAATCTAGAAATAAAGACCTACTTGTTTAACCCAAATCACAATTTCATTGCATTCATTAGTTGTACCTCATGCATAACTTACTTATTTGGAATCCAAAAAGTAAGGTAGAAGACAAGTTGTACGCTACTTGCAGAAGGCCAGAAGACATATGGAGAAAGGACGATAAAGAGAGAGATTAAAAATGATTTTAAACATGATGCTGAAAATCCTAAACCATGATGCCAAACACAGATATTATATATATATATATATATATATATATATATATATATATATGTCATGTATGTGTAATTGTGTATATAGGAAAGATTCTACTTACAGGAGGAAAAGGACTCACAAAGTGACAATTAGCAACCAAAAATTTGTATTGGCATGAAGACTATCAATATAAATATACAAATATATATATATATATATATATATATATATATATATATATATATATATATATAAGCTGATTAATATAGTGAGCACAGAGGCCATAAACTCTTCCTATAATTGAGTGGCAAAAGGGTTGTGATGGCAAAGTTGAAGAACCAGTTACTGTGCTTTACCACTGTCCTCCTCTGCATTAGGCTCTGCTCAGGTTCGTTTGTTTAGTTTTAGATTGCAAGTTAAATTTCATGCAATTAACAAAATGACTTTTAAGTTTAACCTCTCAAAAACACCACAGGATCTCAAAATATAACTTATGGGGATCCAAAGGTGGTCCAGGTTTGTTACTTATCTTCACTCATTTCGTCTGATTAAGTTTGGCTCCAAATTTGTGATGGATCAGACGGTTATGCTTGTGGATTTTTTTTAATTTGATTCAAATAAATTGAGGGTGTTGATTCAGCCGAACACATGGTGTGTGGCGAAAGCGGAAGCACCAGAAGAGCAGCTGATGGATTTTATAGAGTTTGTGAGGACGGAGCCCAAAGCCATACACTGCATACTTCTATTTTTCACTCCTACGCAGCCTTGCTATGAGCCCAACACAATCAGAGACCATGCCTCTGTTTGCCTTAACGAATTTTACAAGACTCAGGGCCCATGCCATATCATACTTGGTCAAATCACAAACATTAACCCATGTCAGCTCTCTCTCTCTCTCTCTCTCTCTCTCTCTCTCTCTCTATATATATATATATATATATATATATATATAGAAGTGCTTATGCTTTGATGTGTTTGTGTTTTTGCAGCTCATGATAAGTGCATCTTCACATAAGAAGGCTGGCTCAAAGGAGTAGAAAATGTTTTTGCAGCGCATGATGAGTGCATCAAATAATGTACACCGGTGCTTCTCAATATGTAATTTCTCATAACTTTCTAAAAAAACGAACAAGAGTTTATTGGATGAAAAAAAAAAAGATTATAAATCTTATTTTTCGTGTATAGTTTGTAGATCATGAGAGAGGCTAGATGGGTGTTAAGAGTGTTCAAATAAATTTGAGTCGGATTCTATAAGTCAACGTTTTTAGGGTGCTATCAAAGTGGCTGAGATACATGGAAATTAGAATGAAGGATTATTATTCAAGAAATTACTATCGATTTTGTTCATCTATTGAATCAAACTTCAAATAGGTTTAACTATTTGAATTTTTTTCTTTATAAATATAAATGTCTGTTTAAGATTGAGTTTGAAACTGTAATAAAATACAGATATATTGATCTATGTTATTTGATGTTTAATATTGATTTTGACCTTGTGACTACATGGTGTATATGTAATTCTTTACTCCTTTTTACATCATATTAGAAGTCGTGATTTCATGTTATTTCTGCACTTGCTTTATTCTAAGGTTGTCTTGGAACTCATATTTTAGAAAAGAAAGTATATATATATATAAAGTTTTTCCTTTTTTTATGCTTGGTTGTGTTGGAAAATTGTTGAACCAGTATTTAGAAATATGGAATCCAAGAAATATGAAAAATTGTAAAACTTCAAGTATGATATTAAAGAGCATGGATAGAACAAATAAGTAAAATTATAATCAAACAAATAGTTAACCATTAATACAGTTATGCTGCTATGCAGCTAAACCCTAGCATCACTATTTTGCTCTCCCATGGATAATGAACGAGGTAACTCCATCCTACATTTTTTTCCATCGACAATACAATAAATTCACATACGGCCGAAACCAAACATTAAAAAGACAGAAAATGGACACAAAATAACAAGCAAACAATAGGTATAAGATTTCTTAGATATTATTATTGATAAGCTGCAAGCACTCGATTGCAGACACACCTTAAGGTTGGGGCTTGTCCCACTTGAGGGGCTTCACAACCTCCCATGTGAAGTCAGGGTCGTCTCTTCCGAAATGCCCATACGCTGCTGTCTTCAAAAACCTGCCACCGCCACCCCTCTTCAGATCTAGGTTAATGGAAATCATTCCAGGCCTGAAATCAAAACTTTCCTTCACAATCTTGAGAATCTCCTTGTCCGGAATCTTTCCGGTGCCATAGCTGTCAACAAACACAGACAATGGCTCAGGCACGCCGATAGCATAAGAGACCTGCACAATGCACCTACGAGCAAGCCCATTGGCAACAATGCTCTTGGCAGCCTGCCTAACAATGTAAGCTCCACTCCTGTCGACCTTAGTAGGGTCCTTTCCAGAGAAGGCACCACCACCATGAGCTCCCCAACCACCATAAGTATCAATGATAATTTTGCGACCAGTGAGTCCTGCATCACCGTGAGGTCCACCAATGACAAAACGGCCAGATGGGTTGAGGTGGAAGATGGTCTGCTCATCCAGGTACTTCTCGGGGATCACAGGCTTGATGACATGCTCCTTGAGGTCAGCAGCAATCTCATCATTGGTAACAGTTTCATCGTGCTGAGTAGAAATGAGAACAGTGTGGACCCTAATTGGGACCATAGCACCATTTTCATTGTAGTACTCAACAGTGACTTGGGTTTTGCCATCAGGTCTCAACCAGGGGCATTTTCCATTCTTGCGCACGTCAGTGAGACGGGCACCGAGCTTGGTTGCAAGAACATGGCTGAGGGGCATAAGCTCGGGGGTTTCATCAGTAGCATATCCAAACATGTGACCCTGATCACCGGCTCCAATCTCTTCAGGGCGCTTGGTGAGGTGGCCATGGACACCCTGAGCAATATCAGGGCTCTGTTGTTCAATGTTAACTAAAACCTTGCAGTGGTCAGCATCAAGACCAACATCGTCGGAAACAAATCCAATTGTGCGGCATGTCTTGCGTACGATCTTCTCGTAATCTATGTTGCCCTTGGTTGTGATCTCTCCAAAGACCATGACCATATTGGTCTTGGTGCAAGTCTCACAAGCAACTTTGCTGTCAGGATCTTGTTCGAGGCATGCATCAAGAACTGCATCAGATATTTGATCACAGAGCTTGTCCGGGTGCCCCTCATTCACAGATTCAGAGGTAAAAAGGAAGGTCTCCATTCTTCTGCAGAAAGCAAAATGACATACAAGGCATTTAACATTTGATTGACTAGCAAACAAAACAACGATGTGTACAAGAGAAGTATTCCAAAACAATAATTGGCCTTTCCTCAAAAGGCATTATTCCCACTCTTAAATATTAACATGGAAAGGTCGGGAGGCCCAGCTAGAGTTCCACTCTCTTTATGGGTGAGGGTCACCACTACCAAACAGATTTCTAAATCCAATAATGAAGAATCATTTATTACATACAGATTATTGCTACTACTTTTACCACTTATAGTTAGGGATGGTGTCTAGTAAATTGTTCCTGCTAACTTCACAAATGAAAATCTATATCACATAGCTAAAAGTAGATCTTGTGATTGATCCAGGGGGACAAAAATACTTCTGTAAAAGTATAGTTTTATTCTAGCAAGAAGATTGATTAAAGAAAGGAACAATTATTTAACAACAAAAAAAAAGACCATTCTTATGGATCGAGATCAAAAAGGAATGAAAGAAAAAATGTAAATAAGAAAATTGAATTGAGAGGGGCTCTTATAGCTAAAAACGATAATCCTGCCTAGCGAAGTTAGCAAGCTGCACAAAGTGCTTAGCCCGAATTTTTACTATTGCACAAAGCTACTGCCAGAAGATTTAATTTTATGCACTATATATAGGTCATGTTGTACAATCAGTGATATGAACAGATCTGTCAAATCTATCCAATAAAATTCAAAACAATTTCGGGAAAAAAAATGGACCACGAAGTAAAAATGATTTACAAGTCCAAAAAGCAAAATGTTGCATATTTTCATCATTGGCAGAAGTTCAGGAAAAATACAGTTACATCAAGCAACTGATAAAATTTAAACTGAATACAAATCAAAATAATTAACCATATTTACTTTAAATCTAGAAAATGTCCAGAAAACAAGTCCAAATCATCAAAATAAACTTTCGACAGCATATAAGAGATTACAAATTACCACGCCGAACAATAGATAGAATTTGGCAGACGCTGCAAGATTGAATTAGATCCACTCATATACAGCCATTACAAAAGCATAAATAGTTCAGATACTTCTGCTGTGTCAAATATCTATAAGATATATGATTTATGAACAGCAAAGTCGAAGATGTCAAAAGCGGAGGTTAGATCCACTTTCGAATCAGAAACGTAGAACTCCATAGTTAGTTCAGAGAGCATACTCTGATTCTTCATGTGAAAATACTACAAACTACAATTGCAAGTTTCAAGCATATAGATCCAGTGAGAGGAAAAAGGCGAACAACATTAAATGACTCAAATTAAGCAACTTCATGCATGTCATCGTCACAAACACTCAGATCTGTAATCATTTCAAAAATATTCAATAAACTAGCATAATCACAGATTCAATAAAAACTTGTTGGAAGAGAAATCAATGGAGTGAGAAATGTACCTGAAATATAAATGAAATGTAAACCTAGAGAGAGAGAACGGTGAGAGAATCAAGGATCCCTTTTGCAAAAATGCTTGGGAGTACTCTTACCCTTGGACTTCGGAACCGTATATATAGAGAAACGGTCGAGAATCTGAGTGTTTGGATCTGAGAAGGTGGAGATTTTTTTTATAATTTATTTATTTGTGGGGTCCATATTTATTGGTGACCGTCGGATGGTTGAATCAAACGGTTGAGATTGTTTGGGTGGGTGGTGATAAACACATCCTACATAAATATTTTGATTAGTGTCCCGCGATCTAATGCGTCCTGAACTCTGCGAGTACGCGCTCACCAACCGACGATATGTTGGTTGGCTTAACGGCTTAGTTTCAGTGGCGGTTTAATTTTTTTTTTTTTTTGGGTAAATTTAAAATACATAACATCTCGTGTTAGGCCTAATTGCATTTATTAGACTCTCTACCTTTACATATTATAAAATATATTTTTTACTCTTAATATTTAATACTTTTAAATAAATAAAAAAATTTAAAAATTACACTGATCTCCCTTGTATAATTTTTTTGATAATCATATACCCCTGTACAATTTTATTTTTTTAATTAATATTTTTATATAAGTAATATTAGAATAGATTAAAAAAATAAAATTACATTATTATAAGGAGTATACCGCATGTGAAAATATCAAAAAAAACTAATTATGTAAAAATTCTAAGGGTATTTTTGAAATTTTTAGATGATTTTTGTACAAAAAAAAGTTAAATTTTAAGCTTACAACAGAGGTGAATACAAAAAACTACTGATAAAGAGGTCAGTGTTATTTTTAAAAATACAAAGAAAATCTCTATTATTTAACTTATTTTCAGAGGAGGTAAGTGTAATTTACCTATAAATCTTTTAATGTGAAATATCTATCTTGTCTACCATATATATATATATATGACTTAATTTTTTTGATAATTGAACAATTATCGAAAAAGTTCTTTGGAGTGGCCACAGAGATTCAAACCCCCAATATTCAAGATGTAAGGTGAGAGATTTAGCCCCCTTTGCTTTAGCCCTTCTTGACATTAGATTTAATTAGTGCAAAGAAATGAACATTATCAACAAGATAACATTAGGAATGCAGTAATTATAATGAGAATTTAAATTAAATGTAATTCATCTAACCCTAATATTAAGTGAGCCCTTAATTTACATTGTACAAGTTTAAGAGGAAAATACAAAAAATTAGTCGAACTCAAGCTTGGATAGAATAGATTAAGGAAAAATTCAGACACATTGATTGCATCAATACTAATAGAATAAACTCAAGCTAGCATCCCTATTTTAAATGAAAGTATAAAACTAACCTTGTTTCAGTTATCCTAATAATGTGTAGGTAAGGCAAGACAATAATTTTATCTAAAGTAGTCTTTCCATCCTTTTAAAATATCCTAATAGTGTGCAGCAAGTAAGGCAAGACAAAATTAAATGAGATAAATGTTAAATTTTGATAGCTATTATCATCATCATCATCATCGTCGCCATCATCCTTTGTTTGGAAAAATTAGTCTAAAATATTTGTGTTAAAACTATTAGTCAATGTATAATGCTTTATATATATATATATATATATATACAAATATCACAATGAACCCAGATCAACATTGCCCTCCAGCAATAAAGAAGAAATGTAACCTAAATTGAGAATTTGTAGTCATAAAACTCTTTCATTATCTTCTCCTCGCGATCTCGAAGAAACTTTAGAAAAATGGATCACTATCATTGTCTTCTTTTTAACTTGTTGGATAGGGATAGCGAAGATTGTCTTCTTTTAAATTTATTGAATTAATCTTTTATTTTCTCAATCTTCTTCTCAAAACCGTTGTCTTACCTCATCTCCTTGTCAGCTCTCTTGTTACCTTATCATGAGAACTCTTATTAGTTATAAATATGAAAATTTAAAGATTAAAATGACTCGCATTTTTCAAACACATAAGACAAATACATTTGAATTTATTGGACTACTCTTTTATTTCCTCAATCTTCTTATCAAAAATCGTTGTCATACCTCATCTCCTCATCAGCTCTCTTGTTACCTTATCTTCAACACTTATGGGAACCTTATTAGTTATAAATATGAAAATTTAAAGATTAAAGTGACTCCGATTTTTCAGACACACAAGACAAATACATTTTGAAGCAAAATCGAGCACAATTAATTCGGATGACATACGTAAGAAGCATCTTCATTTTATCAACACAACAACATGAACTATTCATGTATATGAATTTCACTGTTGTGGAACAAATCACAGCAAACTTATAAATTCTGTTATTTAATTGCATCGACTTCATTGATTGCCTCTGCATGCGTCGTCCTAGTCGGTCTTCAACTTTTCTCTCTCATCATATATATATATATATATATATATATATATATATATATATATATATATATTTCTCTCTCATCATATATATATATATATATTTCTCTCTCATCATATATATATATACAGATATATATTTGTAAAATTTTAAAAATGATTTCCTAAAATTTTCAATTTCTAAATATATCTCTAATTTTTTCTTTCTTTTCTATTTTATTTTTCAAATTGCTTTGATTCCCTTTTTAAAAAAAATATTACATTCCTGTTCTTCAAACTCTAATTTTTTCTCCCTCCAAAGTTTTGTCGTTCTTCTCTTTCCTCTTCTTAAAACCCTTCTTTTTGCATATGTTTGTGCTATAACTTTTTTCTTATTTAAATTTATTACTGTAATTTTATATACTTAATATACATAAAATTGTCTTCAACTCGTCGAACCTATTATTGCCAACCCCAGTCGGGTCGATCTCGGGCCGAGTTGCACCACTAATTTATAACTGACGTGGGATGTTGTTTGATTGTGTTGGAGAACGTGTGGAGAGGCAAAACAGATCGATGACCAACCCGTGTATGGTTGTACTGTCACTACATTTGCAAACACATCTTCCATCAAAATTACAAAACTAGACATGTTCGCCCACAGGCTTCTGATATTGAGCGGGTCGAGCCACCACAAGTTCGGCTCACTGATTAAACTTGACGTGCCGTACAAATTATTTTTCTTTTATGTTTTTCATTTTCTAATATTTTTTTATATTAGAAGTAGGTTTGGTAACTGGTGTGTTGAAAATTGACTATAATAGAGTTTGAAAGGGTAAAAATAGACAAAACCATTCATGCCTTGTTGGTAGGTGAGCTAAAAGACCCGAGAAAGTCCAAGAACAAAGCATATGACTCCGCATCACTAATATAGGTTAGTATGAATCGTATGATATATGTGTCTGTATATATATATAATTATCATGGCATGCCCACTGAATATTGTGACACGGTGGAATCCACGTTGGTCATACATCATATATGGTATGGTTGTCACCTAACCATTTTAGAAGATGAATTGGTGTGCATCGTAACACACTGTAAACTCACCAAACAAATGAGCAGAGTAGAGTCAAGGCATGATGTCAAATCAGCATATATATATATATATATTGTGGAGTATCTTATTTGGGAAGTTACTTCTCATTACTCTGAGTGATTCTCTTGTTTTTTTTCCTTTGAGAGGTCACTATTATTATTCTTTTGCTTTTTAATGATAGAAGGAAGGTTTTATATTTACCATTCACTTTTATTGATAATTTAATTTAGTTGTGTTTCATGCATTCAAAATAAAAAAAAAATAAAAAGAAGAGGAAGAAGAAGTCCCGTTTCATGCCACATTTGAGCTTTGGGTTGTTTTAGGAAGATGATATTAAATGTACCAAAATTTTATGTTATACATATGTCATTCTTGAGAATAAGTGGGTGTGTGAATTTCTTATATAGATTTTTTATATAAAAAATAATAATTTTAACTCACATTTTTTGTAAATAGGCTAAATAACAGAGATTTCTCTTGTGTTTTTAAAAATATTATTGTTAAAAAAGCTATATTTTAATATTCAAAACTTGTTAAAAATGTGTTCAAAAGTATCTGACAAGTGTTGATCGAGGTATCTAAGAAGTATCGGATACGTATAAAAAATATATATATATTTTTAAATTATAAATACGTTTAAAAAATATCAAACACGTATACGAAAGTATTTGAAAAATATGAATATTTGATGATATAAATACGTTAATCTTGTAATAGTTAGTGCCTAGTGGAGTGGATAGTTGCATGCATATTGTATATCCTCACTGTAATGTGTTGCATAGTCGTCTAAAGTGTAATGGACAGTGTACTGAAACTGTACTAAGAGGATCTATTAGTAGAAAAGGATGCGAGCTCAATTCATTAATGGGAAGGAAATTGTCCAGTATATATATGTCATTCTGGACAATATGTGGGCCATCACTAGCAAGTGGGTTAGTAAAGAAAAAGAAGGAATGGGGAACAAATAAGCTAATAATAATACAGATAAAGAAGGAATACATTCTTCAGAATAAAGAAAAAAGGGACGAGGATAGAACGCAAAAACAGAAATCAAAACAGTGTGCGGTGAGCGTGGATCGAACACGCGACCTTCAGATCTTCAGTCTGACGCTCTCCCAACTGAGCTATCCCCGCTGATGTTCTTTAAGGGGAATGCTAAAATAAAATAAACCAAACTACCTTATGCGACTTCCTCCAATTACTAATTATACAACACAAAATCATATCAAACAACCTGTATACGATAATCATGATCATAACTATATGAAATCTTATCCTGCATGTTTGTAATTGGCAGTATGATTTTTTACCCGTTTCGAAAACTATTTGTACAATTAAGGTTGGGTTTTGGTGAAAAAAATTTAATTCGAATTTAATTAGAGTTGGACTTGAGTTAAGGTGTCTACAACTTGAGTTCAACTAAATCGAATCCGAATTTTATTTTATATTTTAAATTATGATAGAATTGGTCTCCCCAATGATCCATTTATTATTATATCATATGATGTATTAGCCAATATTTTCAATTATTTCAGTTATGAAAAAGTTAAGATTGTTTATATTTTAATCTTTACAATAATTATGCTTAATGATAAATGATGTGTATTTCAAACACATAAAATAATGAGAAAGTATTCTACAAGTTAAATAAAATCAGTGTGGTGCAAAATATTTTTATAAAAAAGTTAGTGTGACAACTTCAAATTTTAGTCTAAGTTGTAAGATCGAATTCAACCCTAACTAATCCAAACAAGGATTAAATAAATCAAATCAAGGTGAGTTGGAGACGGTTGGACTTAGCTTAGATTAGTACAAGTTTTAGAAATTTAAATTTAAGCTCAGTTCGGGTTGTTCAAATCATCAGCTTGTGAAGTATAAAAATGGTTTGGAATTTAACCCGAACTTTTTTAATTTTAAAGGTAATTAGTCATATAATTAAAAGTCATAATGTGATGTTACTGTTTGAATAATGCTCTTTCTTTCAGTGGGAACAGAATTGATGTCAAACACTTTATCAGTGTCAGTGCAATGCATAGAACATGTTCTGCTACATTGACTTGTGAGAATCCTCTTAAAAGTTAGTGCGAGAATGATGCAAAGAGCATATAGAACAAGTGGAACAATTTTCAAAATGGTAAATAGTCTGAAGCAACCCATCTAACTCTTATCATCATCTAATCTATTTGACTGAGACTACCTATAGATGTCAACAAAAGAAGAAAATTGGAGGAATCAAAAAAGTGATTACAGATTGTTTATGATTGCATAAAATTTTTATTTATATATTAAATATTGTACACACTTTCATGTATGTATTAAATATATGGGTATATTACACTGAGGTTCCTGATATTTGAATGAATTAAACATAGACGGAGTGTTTGGCCGTTATTATTTTGACCTTTTTTATAGATGTTAAATCTCCAACAAACGTTGAGTTATAGTGCAAAATATCATTTTTATTCTCAATAGTTTAATATCATGGATAAATTATACTGACATATTCTGAAATTTTGTCAAATTACACACAGATAGAGCAATTGAGATTTGTTACTTTAACATCCCTTAAGATTTGGCGAGTATGCTCAAAGACACCCATGTCGTTTTCTGTCCATCACAATCATGAACAAAATTAAAAAAATGGGTATATTGCCCCTTCCTTTGTATGAAAAGACAATAATAATCACTCACCAACACTCACTCTCTTTGTCTTTTTTTTTTTTTTTTTTGGTGAAACCCACTTGTTGCATCATGGCCGACTTCCACCCCAACCACTGATGGTGTTAGGTTCAGCCAAGAAAGTTTGAGAATGAAACACACGAAAAAGAAGAGGAGGTTGTGAGCTTCAAAGTAAGTCAGTGACAATAGCAGTCTATATGACGAGCAAAACGAAAAGCAATCACCACCATCGTTGGCATCATCACCCAAAACCATTGTCTGCACCAAAACCCTAACCTTCAGCTTAATCATGTTTATATATATATATATATATATCAATTGAATTTAAAGATGTCTATCCTTGGAATTCAAAAAGTTTTATCAGTTTGAATGTGTATGGAATTTGGTCATTTGAATTCAATAAAAGTTTCATCATTTTAAATGTACTTGGATTTTGATGTTACCATAGAATTAATGTGCATGTTTACTATGTTAATAACCAATTGATCCAACGGCTAGAGACAGTCGGCCTTGACTTCTATCAAAATATAATTACACTTCAAATGATTTTAAGTGGTCAAAATGGTGTGTTTTCAAAGATCTTTGCCTTGACTTCTATCAAAATATAAGTACACTTCGAATGATTTTAAGAAGTAAAAATGGTGTGTTTTCAAAGATCTTTGCCAAAATAATCCTACTTCATGTTAAAATGCAATCACTTGCTCAAACTAGTGGTCCAATTGTATCCATATCATGATTTATTACAGGAGTTTAGAAATCATGTATTCCATGTTGCTGTCCTATGTCAAGTTGCTCTCATAGATTGCCAATCAATGTCATTTTTATCTAAAATATAAGAAGTATATTGCATTTTTTTTTTTTGCGAACTTTGGTTAATATAGCTTGTACATCTTTTTTTTTTTTTTTTTTTATTGTGATGAATTTTTTAAAAATAGTTTAAGAATAACAAATATGTCTTTCTGTTTTTGGTTTTTATTAAAAACCGAACGTTGTTGCGTTATCAAAACAATGGTCATGTGGATGGATAAACAAAATGACATTGCTTACATAAATGCTTAAACAATAAACACTAAGCATAAATGGTTACCAAACATGTCCAAATTCTTTGAAAAATTAATTAAATAAAAAAAAATTAGAATTTTTTATGCATAGGACTAATACAACTTGAGATTAGCTCGATTTGTCTAACTCGAGATTAACCCAAGTTCAAAATTTTGAACATTGGTTGGGCTCGGTTGAGGAGATCGGATTGACTTGTTCTTGATTGAAGTTTTTATAACTTGTGTCAAGTCTGGATTGGTTCCTCAATCCATCTAATTTGTCTGTGTTGACGAAGAACTCTAATATTACTTTTTTTCCCTCAACTCCAAAATGCAATGATTTGAATAATATTAGTAACACTTTTTGCAATTTTTTTTTAATTTTATATTATAATCCAAGCCTTTTTATTTAGCATCTTCAGAAGCAGCTCTTTGAGGCAACACAATCATCTCTTCCCATAAACATAGGTTACAAAGTCAAGTTGGTGCAAGAAGCAGAAAGAAAAAAGGAATTTACAAGTTTAATATGTTATTAAGATAAGACCATAATCATAACGCATATCAGTCCACATGCCTCTGATTACTATGGAATACAAATTTTATTAAGAGCAGTGCAACACGTCATGAAATTATTTCATGAATTTGTTTCATGAATAATGTGGCAAGTAACAATTTTCATTATTTTAGGAGATAAAATTAAATAAAGAGTTAGTATTTGTGGGATTCCCCCTTCCTCTATACACAAAGTCCCATGATATTATTACCTGTCACATCATTTATAATACAAATTCATAAAATAATTTCACGACGTTTAGCATTTCGCTTTTATTAATAGTCATCAGTCAGAAAATGCAGGCAGCATATCTCAGCTGTCCAGGCAAGCAAACAAGCATGCAACTAATCAATCCAATGGAGTTCCACCAAGCACTTTGTTGAAAGCATTTGGAACTAGTCCAATTTCAATTCCAAAGTTGAGGCCAAATCTAATCTATATGCCTACATGATGAATAAATGTTGATGCCTCTTATGTCCCAAACCCTTTTTTTCTGTTTGATAATCCCAACTACCCAATCTCCGCATCAAGCAAAAATTCATTTTGTAGGCATATGGGTAATCCCAACTACCCATATGCCTACATAATGAATTTTGAATTCTTACAATAACAACCATTAATCAACTAAAGATGTTATAGCTAATCAGGTACACTACCCCTAGCACCCATCAAATCAAATATCTTCTTTGCCTCGTGCATTTTGCTTTGCAAACAATATACATCCATCAGTGAAATTGTAAGTGACTATATCAGGATCCTCGCCTCTTTGAATCCTCACTTCAACTATTTCTACTGCTCCTGCAACCTTTTTTGCTAAAAAAATATATAAAAAATATTGCATCTTCTCTCAATTATATTTGCTTACGAGTGTCCAAATGCAAAGCATTCACAACTTCAAGGCCATAAGCACAACAATTAGGTAAAATCATAATCAAACAAATCAATAATACAATGATGCTGCTCTGCAGCTATAATCCTTAGCAAGGTTCATTTTGCTCGCCCATGGATAATGAAGCAGTTCCTTCCTACATGTTTCCATCAACTACTATGACAAGGCTCAATAAATCTCCAGGGAAGAGAGAGTGTAAAAAAGAAAATGGACATAGAAAAAGGCAAACAATAAGCAGATTCTTATGCATCATTATTGATTATCAGCTGCAAGCACTGAGTTGCAGACACCTTAAGCTTGGGGCTTGTCCCACTTGAGGGGCTTCACAACCTCCCATGTGAAGTCAGGGTCCTCTCTTCCGAAGTGCCCATAGGCTGCAGTCTTCAAAAACCTGCCACCGCCACCCCTCTTCAGATCTAGGTTAATGGAAATCATTCCGGGCCTGAAATCAAAACTTTCCTTCACAATCTTGAGAATCTCCTTGTCCGGAATCTTTCCAGTGCCATAGGTGTCGACAAACACAGATAATGGCTCAGGCACGCCAATGGCATAAGAGACCTGCACAATGCACCTACGAGCAAGCCCATTGGCGACAATGCTCTTAGCGGCCTGCCTAACAATGTAGGCTCCACTCCTGTCTACCTTAGTAGGGTCCTTTCCAGAGAAGGCACCACCACCATGAGCTCCCCAACCACCATAAGTGTCGATGATAATTTTGCGACCAGTGAGTCCTGCATCACCGTGAGGTCCACCAATGACAAAACGGCCAGATGGGTTGAGATGGAAGATCGTCTTCTCATCCAGGTACTTCTCAGGGACCACGGGCTTAATGACATGTTCCTTGAGGTCAGCAGCAATCTCATCATTGGTAACAGTTTCATCATGCTGAGTGGAAATGAGAACAGTATGGACCCTAATTGGGACCATAGCACCATTTTCATTGTAGTATTCAACAGTGACTTGGGTTTTGCCATCAGGTCTCAACCATGGGCATGTTCCATCCTTGCGCACTTCAGTGAGACGGGCACCGAGCTTGGTCGCAAGAACATGGCTGAGTGGCATAAGCTCGGGGGTTTCATCAGTGGCATATCCAAACATGTGACCCTGATCACCAGCTCCAATCTCCTCAGGGCGCTTGGTGAGGTGGCCATGGACACCCTGAGCAATATCAGGGCTCTGTTGCTCAATGTTAACTAGAACCTTGCAGTTGTCAGCATCAAGACCAACATTGTCAGAAACAAATCCAATATTACGGCATGTGTCGCGTACAATCTTCTCGTAGTCTATCTTGCCCTTGGTTGTGATCTCGCCAAAGACCATGACCATATTGGTCTTGGTGCAAGTCTCACAAGCAACTTTGCTGTCGGGATCTTGTTCGAGGCATGCATCAAGCACTGCATCAGATATCTGATCACAGAGCTTGTCTGGGTGACCCTCGTTCACAGATTCAGAGGTAAATAGGAAGGTCTCCATTCTCCCAAGCTGCCAAAAACAAAATCATTTACAACATATTCAATATTTGATTGACCAAGTAATTGATTCAATAGCAGGGGCAAAAAAAGAAAAAGAAAAACAGTTGGGCATACATATACCGACATATACAAAACAGTATATATATATATATATATATATATATATATATATATTCATTGCTAGTGATAGTGATATACAGAATATATCACCTTTTTTTTTTTTTGCTAAATTTATCACATGTTAATGCTTGGAGTTATGCCTTAAAATAATAATGGATATGTACAAGAGAAGAATCCCATAACAGCACTTGACCTTTCCTCAAAAGCTGTTATTCCCATTCATAGAAAATAACAGAGGAAGGGCACTAGCCCAATTACAGTTCCATCCTCTGTGCGTAAAAAAAGTTGTTATCCACCACAGACAGATTTCATATCCCATTCTAGAGGGAGAGAAATCAAGAATTCATCGATTCTATATGAATTATTGGAACTACTGTAACACTTTCACGTGGATAGGCAATCCAGATCTAAATGGAGATTTTATGACCCAGGGAAATGAAAATACTGTATAACAAAACACAGATCTGTCAAATCTAACTGTTGCTCCCATTAAAATTCAAAACAGAAGTCCACTAATTAAAAAAGGAAACAAAAATGAGTAAAAAGTTCGCATATTTCATCACTTATATATATATATATATATATATATATATATAAAGTATGGAAAAATAGAGTTTGGAACCACAACTTCAAGCAACTGATAAAAAGTGGGTGAAAACAAAAACCAAAAGATTTGACCAAAATTTAGTTTAAAATCAACATGTACTCCAGAAAACAGGTTGAAAACGACGTTAATTCAAAAAAATAAATAAACAAAATACACAAGATTTAGAGCTGCCATTCCAACTAACAAGGCAATTAAGTCTAAATTAGATCTACAGACCTTTGTAGTCAGTATAGTAAGTTCAAACGATTCGATACACAGATAGAGAAAAACTGAGATTAGATCCACTAAAAAACAAGTACAGAAAAAGCCATTATTCCGAATGAAAAATGCAAAACACCATAGCTAGTTACTACAAGCTATCAATCAATTTTCACAAGCATTGAGTCCTCACATACTCAGATCTGTAAACACACTCCAAAAAAAATATCAAAAGTGATACAAACTAAATCATATCAAACCCTGTTCAAAGGGCAATAAATCAAGTGAGAAATGTACCTGAAATATAAACCCTAAATCGAAGAGCGAGAGAGAGAGAGGAGAGAGAAATTGGGATCCCTTTGCTTTAGCAAAATGCTTGCGAGTTTTGCCCTCAACCTTCGGGTCCGTATATATAGGCAAACCGTCGTGAAACTGAGCGTTTGGATCTTGACGGTGGTGATTTTTTATTTTTTTTATTTTATTTTTGTGGGGTCCAGATTTAATGGTAGTTGTGTTTTGAGGGAAATTTTGGCCGTTGGATGGATTGAGATGAGCGGCTCATATAAAATAGAGTGGGTGGTGATAGCGACAGATGGATTTTTATTTTCTTATCGTATCCGCGGTTTAATACGTCTTCCACTCGCGAGTACGCGTTCACCAACCGACGATGTGTTAGTTGGCTGGCTTGACGGCTTGGCTTTTCTGACTGTATGGCTGGCTAATTAATCTGGGTTATTTTATCTTTATCAATCTTGGATAGATAAACAACCCATGCATTAAATCAACAATGCAAATATATTTATATCTATATCGTTGTTCTAAGCTCTCAATTACATTTTTGAGTAAGTACCGGATGCACCCGCGCATCACGTGCCTAGAGCGCGTGAATGACCGGAATGTGTTATGAGACGAATTCAATATATTTTTCACATTTTGAGAGTGAAAGATGAGTTTTTTTTTTTTCCTGCCTCACAAACTCATTTGTTCTTAGGTAAATTTAAATTTTCACTTCTCACTTTAAAAAATAGAGAAAATAATACTAAAATACCATCTTTGTTAGTGTGAAAAATGAGTTATGGACATGGTATTTCTCCACGCACTAGAATGGTATATATTAAATTAGTACAAATTTAGGAGAAAATAGTGAAAACCAACCAAATCTAGGCTTGTTGGGAGAAGTACACTCATTCCACCAAATCCCAATTATATATGGAAATTAAAGAAATTGACTAATTTTAGTTAATTTTTTCAATAAAAAAATTAATATATTTCTTTAAAATACCCTTAAAATACTCTTTATAATAAATATGGGTATCACAAGTTGGGGAAGCCCCTTGATGGATAAGTACATCAATAACGGATCGCGTTGGATGTCTAATGTATTGTCTTTCATACGGTGACAATTCGTATTTTCGTGTCGTATCATGACACATGTATCTTGTTAATGATTTGACACCACATGACACAAGAATCATGTTTAATAAATAGATCAAACTTGACACAATATAGCAAAACACCTTTAATTAAAATTTCATACGGTAAGGATCATTTTTAACACAAATACGACACGTTTAGTTAAATAAGTCTAGTTAGATTATAAATGGGTTGGTAAGTCAAATATGAACACAATACGATTGCACTAAACTTAAAACTATTAATTATCTCGTGTCGTATTTGAGTCGTGTTACCATATCATGTCACCCTAATCCCTTATGAACTTCACAAATACAAATTTAAAGAAAACACATCAATAAATCACAAATGTCTCACATTGGCCATAAATAAATAATCAAAATGGGAACTAAAAATTTTGTTGTTATTTTGCAAAGAAAATTACTTATGAGCAAAATGAGCTCCATGTGAATTTACTTGTTTGATGATCTTGTCTGGTATTGATTTTCTTGATAATCTATCAAGTAGTGCATTGCTATTTTTACTATGGCATAAATAATTATTAATTAAAATATAAGTCCTGGGGGTCTCTCAAAAGCCCTTTTTATAGACTTCTTACTGATTATTCAACACAAGTAAGGAAGTGTAACTTAAATAGATATATGTACGTGACATAGGGACACACGTAATATTTCACAAATTACATGGGTCAGACAAGAAGAAACTCAAACTCTCTTCCTTTCAATTTGAAAGGAGAGGATATACAGTCGATCATTAGACCTTTGATTTTTTATAGTTATCTTAATGTGGTGATTAGGAACTTATCGCATTTATTTTTTGTAATTTTTAGAGACTATTGCCCCGTAGGATATGTTTAGGGTTTTATCAGTAGTTTTCATTGTCAGCAATAATACAAATTTTTTATTCTCTAACTTTGTGGATTTATAATAATTTGAACTAATTAAATTAATGTTAAATTTTGATAGCTCTAACCAAACAGAGTACTCATTCTACATATTTAGTATTTTATATTAAGGGATTCATTGCTACTGTGCCACCATACTCACAACAAAATATAAAAATATTAGCTCATGCATTAATGCATTTCACTTTCACGAAACAAATCACATGCAAACTTCTAAAATACTCCGTAACATATAGATTTATATTGCTCACATGCTATAAACATGCACTGATATATATATATATATATATATATATATATATATCACAAATTGAAGGTTGCATACATGGCTCGTTGAAAGGTCAAACGGAGTTCGCCAACGTGGCATACACGGTTCGTTGAAAGTAAAACACGATTGATTAATATGACATCCACATGGCTCCTTATAGCTTAGAAAAAATCAAGCAAAACACTGACGTCATGTTAGGTCACCGTCTCGAATGCCATGCTCTCGAGTACAAGTGAGAGCTTGCCTTTCAAGCACAAGCAAAACTCCAACGTAATGATCAGGTCATTGAAGTCTCAAGACTATACCTCTCGAGCATAGGCAAAACTCTGACTTCATGCTAGATCATCAAAGCCTCGAGAGCTTGCTGCTAGAGCACAAATCAGAGGCCTAACATCATGTCGAGGTTAGCAAAGTATAACTATGTTGTCATGACGAGGTGCGAACTTTGCCCCAGGAACTCTAAATTAAAATTGGGAAACATTGAGTGAGACAAGGTAGGATATCCTTGAACGCTTGGAATTACTTAATCTGGGACACTTAGAAAGAATTTGGTTTGATGGATGAGCAGCTAAAAAAAAATGTTTAACACGAGTTGTGGGCCTAGTTAAAGAGAGCACATGTTGTGACAGAAATTCTTACAATCACCTGCTCTGTTGAGAGTGCATTTAATGCTTGTATTAAAGGATAATACGGTGAGCCTTAACAAGCATTAAAGATAAAACAAGTTTACACTCAAAACACATAAACAAGAAAACAAAAGAAAGATCTATCACATAAGCAAATATCCCCACCTTCATCATTATTTCCTTAAGCTAGTTTACTTCTCCTTCTTCATCCAGATCACCTTCTCTGGATCCTCACAACTGTGTTTGATATGTCATTTATCACGTACGTATTTTAAAATGTTTCAGTAAAGGACCCTACAAAGGTTATCAAAATGGTAATCTTAGAAAGAAAAATGTCACTACAAGAGCATTCTTAGAACACACAAATCAATAAATGAGAGATCTGGATTCTCTTTAGCATGAGAGAGGATTATGTATTTCATCAAGAATGAAAATTACATCACCAAGGATAAGAGTGGATTAGTATATGAGTTCGAGCAATGCTATACGTCATGAAATTATTTTATGAATTTCTATCATGAATGATGTGACATGTAACGTGGAGAGTTAGTATTGGTGGAATTTCCCCCATACATATAGTCTCATGATATTATCACTGAATTCTACTAATACTAACTCTTCACATTACCTATAACATCATTCATAATAAAATTTATGAAATAATTTCATGACGTTTAGCATTTCTTTATGAGTTGTACTTAATGATCTAATCTCTATCCTTGGAGAGGTCCTTACTCGTATATGAGAATGGTTACAATATATTTTACCATTATAAACTCTGCACTTCCAAGGATAAAAGAGTCAGTTTATGATTTTTCTTTAGGAATGTTATAAAGTATTAAAGTTCAAATAAAAATCTTTTGCGCTGTATATGAATGGCTCTGCCGACACTCATGTCCCGTGGGCACAATATATATATATATGTATGTATGTATGTATTGTTAATAATGTGATGCTTTTTTGTCAATTGTGTTCCATAACACGTGGACAGGCAAACAGGTCCCCACCACCAACCCATACTTGGCTGTCACTTGATTTGCCAACATATTTTCCACCAATATTAATTACTCTAATTCATTAAAACTAGACCATGTTCGCTCACAAACACGCCTAATCTTCAGCCGAGCTGCCACTGTTTTTGCCTCAATTAGATTTACTTTTTTTTTCTTCTATATTAAATTTTTGAATAATTATTGTCAGTTGCAAATCTTTAACCAAAGACTTGGACCTGCATAGCATTTTCCTAAAGTTTTTAATCGTAAAATGGCCAGAGGTTTGGTCATGATAATTTTGACTCTTGGAGAATGAAATAGAAATGCATGTGATTCCCTTTAAATTTAAGATTGCAGTCTTGGGTGTGACGTCTCACATTATCTTAATTAAAAAATTTATAAATTTTGAGAGTATTTTAAAACGTGTTACTCTCTTCGTACATTACTTTTTATTTTTCTTCAAAATTGTATTATATAATTTCTTCAAGAGCGTGTGATAGCAGTGGCACCGGGAGAATTAGGCGAGTTAGGCGATCTTCTAAAGGCCCAACTAATACAAAGCCCCTAATTTTTATTTCCATATAATGTTTAGATTTTCTAAAATTTGTATTTCTTTATATTATTACATCCCAACCAATGGGTGAGATTTAATAGGAAGCTCAAAGAATTTAATAAAATTTAAAACTTTTCATTCTACTTTCTATTAAAACTTCTATTTATTTCCTTATCTCATTTCCTTTTTTTCTCCTCTCCTCATCCTACGTTATTTCCTCCTCTATCATTACACAGTCGTGTTATATTAATTATTGAATATATATCAAATGAAAATTGTGGGAATTGATAAAAATTTAATGTATTAACTTTTTTCTTCTTTAATTGTGAGAATTGATAAAACTTTCTCATATTAACTTTTAATATTCTTCTTTTAACTTAAATTATTTTAGTCTTATTTTTTTTTTATGGTGTATTTTTTAAACTTATCTATTCTTATCTCCTAACTTTTTCTTTTATTGTGCCTATCTCTTCTTTACTACACTTATATTTTTCTCTCTCATTTGCAATTTTTTTTTTATCAACATACAAAAAAATATATGAATCTAAATGTGAAACAATTTAGAAAGGCAAAAAAATATATATTAACGTTAATTATATACTCAAATGCACAAGAAGTATTAAAAATGCTTTCAATACAACCAATTAACTAGTGATTTTATATTTGAAGTAGCAAGAATAATTATTTATAAATTATTTGTTAATATAATTTTATATCAATAAATTAGATAGCATAGTGTTTTTTTGTCTTAAGCCTCAAATTGTTTTGAGCTAATCCTATGTGAAAGGAGTACCATGTACTTGTCAAAGTACTCTCGAGATATTGTAGAATTTTTCTTTTCGAAAAGAGTGTATTGACATTTTCTAACTGTGTAGACAAGTTTTGAACAAAAGCACAAATATATATAATAAAAAAAAAGTGTACAAAATAAATAATATCTACACAATGTGAAACAGGCCGTAACATTGACTCAGAATATTATTGTTCTAAAAAAGAATATATACTAAAATTCCAAGAGGGTTTGGTCATTGTAGTTTTGACTCTTCTCCCATTGTTGTTAAGTTTTTAATGGTAAAATTGCGAGAGGGTTGGTGATTGTAGTTTTGACTATTTTGAGGATGAGAGAGGGGGAAAGTCATGAAAGCATTGGTACTTGGTTGGTTTAGATACTAGGTTGGTGAGACAGGGAATGCACAACTCTCTCTCTCTCTCTCTCTCTCTATATATATATATATATATATATATTTGGTAGTTGAGCGAAAAAGACTGCATAATTAAATAGGGAGTTCAAAGAACAATTCATATTGCCTCCCACCACCTCATCATATGCAAGTGCTAATACATGGGGTTTCTTGTATCAGAATAGTTTTCTTTTCAGCAGCTAATGGAGGAGTCTGGTCTACCGCCAAAGATTGCATAGTCGTTTTCTTTGTTAAAAGATCTTGGCTTCGTATATACCGGCTCGGTTCAGACCATTTGTAATATAATAGAATCGATTATCACATCAGTGAATTCCATTTGACCTCGCACATAAAATTCAAAATACATTGACACACAACTTTTAACAATATAATTGGATAAAATAATTTTTTAGTTAATTTTAATGATTTTTATTAAAATTTTGAGGACCATTCAACACAAGTAATGATCAATTTCTGAATTTAGCAATTATACTTTTTTAACAAAATTAAGGACTAAAAGTAAACTTAATTATGAAATAAATAAAAATTAACCATACCATATATAACAAATAAGAATTAAAAAAAATGTAAAAATTAAATGAATTAAAAATATTATTTTGTACGCATATAAAATAAATTAGACATATAATAATATGTGATTTTACAATAAGTATCATTATATTGGGAGTTTATTGGCACTCCAATATTCTCCTCTGCCACTCCAATTGATGTTTGAAGAATTCTGAGTTGTCAAAAATAAAAAATACTGATTTGACATTGGCGCCGTGCCGGTGCCGGTGCCGGTGCCGGTGCCAATGCCAATGCCAGTGCCGGTGTTGGAATTTCTTCTAATTCTTCCATGGTCAGGGCCTTTAGGCTAGATTCAAATCTTTCTAATATTAAGTTAGGGCTAAAAGAGTGTTTCTTAGATAAGAGGGCACATTGGTAATTTTGTTAAATTTGGGAACCAAAATAGCTGCATTATGATCTAATTAAAATTTACTATGTAAATTACTTTGAATTGTTTATCACGTGTTTTCTATGTTTTAACTTCTTAAAATGCATGTGCAACCCGTTATGTTTTCTATGCTTTCTTTAGTTGCCTCTGGCTCCACCAAATACAAGAACTTGCTAGAAAGTAAAAATTTTACTTTAACTTCAACTCACATCACACTTGCGTTACTCGCAAATGCTATTTGAAATAACACGATAACTATTTATTTTAGCGTTTATTATTTATAAAAATAAATTTATAAGATAAATATGTTTGATAAATTTTATTTTATTTATAAATTGAAAAAATAATTTTAAAACAATGCTCTACTTAAATCTTCAAATCTTAAACACCAAAATAATATTTTAGTGTTTATATTTATTATAAAAAAAACATTTTTTTTATCTAAAATGGTGATTATATTTTAATTAAAATGTGAAGTTGAAAGTGAGAAAATGAAAACAAATTTTTTTTGATAAAAGGCTATTGCCGGAAAAAAATATTAGGTACATTATGAATAATTACTATTTTACTTTATAATAAAAAATAGTTACTTAGGGATACCCGTGCTATAAAATAAAAAACTTATATGACGAAAAAAAAAACAAAAAACTCTCAACCATCTCCTTGTCAAAGAAATAAGAAGAGTATTTTGTACTCATATCATTCATTCATTTTTAATGTTGAAAGAAAAATAGAAACTTAAAAATAGAAAAAAAAATAGTAACAGAAAAAGTTCAAGAGCAATAGTCTACCTTCCAAACCCCTCTTCTCACTTCATACAAATTGAAAAACTTTTAACTTTCTCATAGTTATAGATATTTTGATTTTGTCAGGATCTTCTGGATTGTGGGTCATTTTATGGTGCATAGATATATGTATAACCCAATATTATTGGATTTTTTTATGTATATTTTTTGCTCTATTTTTACTGTATAGATTTGTTTTTAGCATGAACTTAACTTTTTATGCGGTTTATTGTGTTGAATTTTTGTAAACTGTTTAAAATTAACAAACATGTTTTTATATTTATGATTTTTAAAATAAGCCAAACATATTTTCGTTATAAAACAATAGTCATTTTTATGATAAATAAAATCGTAACATAAAAAATATTTATATAAACACTTAAACAATAAACATTAAATATAAATGATATCCAAATGGGTAAGTTTTACCCATTATGCAATCCAATTTGAAATTCGTTTAATTGCATTTAAATTATAAATATAAATTTTAATTTGAAAATGGGATAGAAATAAATCTGGTTCTATCTCGAATTTTAGGTTGTTCATTATAAATACAATAGAAGAAATTAATTTTGATAAGTGATCGAAACATATTCCTATTTCCCTATATTAAGAATAAAGAATAAAGTTTTATTTTTACTATATTAGTAGGAAGGACTTGATTGCGAGGAATAATGTAATTAGAGACATGTGTTTTCTATTATTATTGATGAACATTGTTGAGGACTTTTATGCTGATTTGATGTAAGATCCGACTTAATTTACTCATTTTAATTTAGTAATGCGTTACTTTGCTTTGGGTTTGTTGAAATTGTAATTGGTCATGCCAAGTATTGTTTGGGGGGTACTAATTACTTTTTTTGAAGTTACTTAGATTCCATTGAGGTTGATGGATTGGATATAATATGGAAAGATAGATCTATTTATTAGTTCACGCACCTTACCAATTATACGGGATAAGATGTCTTTGTATTTAAATTTTGAAGTGTGACAATTTGATTTCAGTAGATTATTAGATTTTTATGAGAGAAAATTAGTGAATGTCATTGTAATTCTGTGTATGTGGGGAATTCCATTACTACTAACTCATCATTTAATTTTATCTTCTAAAATAATATGAAGTAGAGGTTTATTGTTGGTGAAATTCTTATAAATATGAAAATTTTGAAGTATTTAGTGCTTGTTTGGGGGAGCTTTCTAAGGTCTCAAAAAGTCATTTCAAGCATCAAAAGTTATTTTTTTTTAAAATATGCTTTGGTTACACATATGTAAAGATGTCAATGGTGAAGAAGCCTAGTACAAAAATGTTACTTTTAAAACCTCATTTTAGAAAGTCAAATTTTCTTTTGAAGTAAATTTGTTATTTTACTAATTTGTCCATGTACTTTTTATACATTAACAAGATTATCCTACATTCTTTTTTGATCCTTCATTCTTCCATCGCCACCACCTTCTATCATCTCCACTGCCACTGCTACCGCCGTCGCCACCGCCATTGTTATCACCGCCTTCCATCACCACTACCACCGTCACCGTCGCCGCCGCCGCCATCACTACTACCTCCATTTTCACCTCCACCACCACTACCTCCAACAGAACCACCACTATCATCGCCGCCACCACCGTTTCCTTCCAATACCACCATCTATACCTCCATTGTCGACTTTGAGCTTTTTAAGGATTGTAATCGTGGTAAAGAATAAGGAATAATATTGTCAAGAAACAAATAGTTTAAAAGTTAAAAGTATATTTAAAAAATCACTACTCAAACATCTTTTTTCTTCTAAATTTCTTTTCAAAAAATTCCTTTTACAAAGATCTGATCAATGAAGTCCTTTTGAAATTAGGAAGCTTCAAGATTATTTAGTGTGGTTTTGTTATAAGTGTACTAATCTGATGAGAGTGTGCTGAAAGGTTGTGCATAGTGAGGGATTGATGTGAATCGTTTTATTATGAGTGCAACGTATAAAGTTGGAATAACACTCAGTTGAAAATAAAATATAATATTAAGAATGTTATAGAAACGTACAGAGTTCTATAGAATTTAATAGAATATTACATCTCATGTAAAAGCTATAGTCGTTGATTCAAAGGGAATTTGAAGCTAATCACTTTGACTGGGATTGAGGTGGAAGTAGTCCGAAGTTGGTGACACCACTAGTTGGCTTGTCCCCTTTACAATGAAAGCAAAATCTACCATGGCTGGGCCTCTGAAAATAGGTTCCAGGTCGATAACACCATCCGTAAGTACATATAAATACATAACAAATATATATATATCTATCTGCGTGTGTATGACCATGAATGTTGGTATTGATGTATGTGTTGGTATTGATGTATTTGTGTTTGTTTTGTTTTGGGTGATGTTGCAAGATTTTACATGCGGTGGAGGCGACAACACTTCGGCTACTTCCAGACTTGGATTAGTCCTTAAATTGGTTTCTTTTCAGTTTGTTCTATCGTTCTCTACTACGTACTAGATAATAGTGTTAATTTGGCGTAGCAGTTAATAGTGTTAATTTGGTTTGGTTTTAGGTGTTCTAATTAAGAGTCTTTTGTAGGTTTGCACATTATACTTATAAGATCCAAATTTACTTGGTGTAAACATTATCATTACTTATCCTTAAAATGTTACCCTTACAAAAGATTTTTTTTTTTTTACATCCACCTAAATTACTTTTGTACCTGATTAAAATTCAACATTCTAGTAACGGAACTTCAAAAAGAAAAGAAAAAAAAAAAACTGATTGAATAAGACATATTTCAAAAACTTAGGTGCATTGTATAAGATACAATGATAATAGAAATAGGGACAGATACAAGGAGCAATTCCAACCACGAATCCCTTAAAACTAACTTTTAAGATCCAAAGAAATATAACATAGGCATCACCTTGCTAAGTTAGTTGAGCGGTCAGTTCTTAAGCAGGTGTGCTCATGATCAAGTCTCCCTCTCCCATGTTTACCGGAACAAAAGAAAAACAAAAGTATTTTTGTCTAAATAGCAATTGTATATTTGACAATCACCTTATAGATTTTAGCATATACTCCGTATATAGAGATAGAAGGAAGGGCAAAATAAAAAGACAACATAAAAATTTACCTAACCAACGGAATCTTACCTCTAGAAATATATCACCAAACTAGATTTTATCATCAATTTCAATCGGTACATCAACTTTCAAATTGTTTGTTTCGCTAAACAAACAGTTGACAATACAAAGGAGGACGTAATTTGTTTTAAGTAGATAGAGCCCAACTCTAGTCTCGCCCTACTAATTTTTTGTATTTATTATTATTTATTGTGCTAAATTATATGTTATTATAATTTGCATGATAATTTGATTGTGGTTTTTCTATATAGTATAATGCGGACTGAGTCTTGAATAGTATCATATATATATATATATACTTTTATTTATTCTAGTAGTGGGATTCATATATGTGTAAGAAATCTCGGAGCTAGTTAATAACTTCCAAGTTAGTGATCGTTCAATCACTTGTTTCGAAAACGTTAGAATTTACATAATTTGAATGTAAAGATTAGAGAGAAATTGACTTTGCCCATTTCACATATGTGATTGGTTAATAAGCATGTTTCGTACACAACTTTTAAATCTATTTAAGAAAGAACGTAGAACACATGAGGAATTGTTCTCATTTGGGTTTCTGGGTTCCAATAATATCTTAATTGAATATGTCTGTTTTGGTTAAAGAGAGTTTCAATATTTCTAATAAAAAAGACCTAGAGTTCTCGGATGGAGGTTAATTAATTTAAATAAACAAAATGGTATTAAAAAAGGTGTAAAAATGTATAAATATAAAATAAAAAATACTTACACTTTTATAATCGTATAGATATAGATATGTTTGCATCAATTACATTGAAATAAAAAAACAAAAGAAAAAGAAACTATCTTAAATTGACAATTACTGTAACTTTAACCAGCTTATCTTGATCAAAGCAATACATTGTGTTCAAGTTTTAATTATAAAATAAAGTTTAATTACAAACCGCGTGTACATAAAGTACAAGACTTGGATTAAATTCGTTAAAAATTCAGTTCCTTTTTATTATCAAGCAAATGTTCCAGTCTCAACTACGAACACATACTCAATAGGTTTTTTTTTTTTATAATTTAAAAGAGTTTCATATCTGTTTATTAATAAATAAATAAATATATATATATATATATATATATATAAATACTATTAAATTAATAAATTATTAAAAAATAAATTGGGGTGGCACCTATTTGCCCAAGTTGAACCGAGACCATGGTGGGTTTCACTACTCCATGCCTCTCTATGAAGGTATTCGTTGTGGCCGGCACACCGTGCACCAGGCACATTGAGACCGTTAGTGCACTACACTCGTGGTTGGACCCACAACATGTGTAGTACACTGATGGCCTAGATGTGTCTGATGCATGTGCGTCGGGCACAATATATATTTCTCTCTATTTAACTTGTGCAATATTTTTGAAATAATTATATTTTACCCGATTTTTCAGATCATATAAAAAGAGTTTGTATTCATTGGATAGAAAGTTGATGGGATCAATAATACTAAACCTCACTCAATGAATAAAAACTCCTTCAACTATACTATTTGACTTGAAAAATAGGTCTAAATAGCATTAATCAATTCGCAAAAGAAATTTAAATTTTTGGGAGAAAAAAATATACATCTCACAAGTTTACCTACCAAGCCAACTTTGAGTTCAACTTGAGAAACTCTTTTTTTGGAGCTAGAAGGGGTGAGCCAAACTGAAGTGACTCACTTAGAGAAAATGTTAGCATAATAGCCCAACTTGTGCATGAACTAAAATCATGATATATATATATATATATATAACCCATGACATGGTGGGCTCCACGTTGTTCACACATCATGCATGGTAAGCTTGTCACCTAACCCTTTTGAGATTATAATAGATTTTATAAGATTAAGTGGTGGGCATCAATCAGTTGAATCTAAGGCGTCACCAAATAAATAAATAAAGTAGTATATATATATTCATATTAGTGCATGATGTTAAATCAGTGTCTTCTTGTTTATCTTAGAAGAATATATCAATCCAATTAAGCACTTTGGAACATCTTCCCACTTGTTGATTCTCAATTCTTTTCTCTTTCTTTGATAGAGAAGTCATTATAATTCTATTGCCTTTAAATGATAAAGAAAAAGATTGTTCATATTTACAATTCACTTCTGTTGATGATTTAAGTTGTGTTTCATGTGTTGCACAAAAAAAATTAAGGCAAAAAAAAAAAGGCTCGTGCTTCATGCTCTATTTAGTTTTGGGTTGCATAAGAGTTTTGATATGGTGATATTTTAATATGCCAATATTTTATGAAGTTTATATATATATATATATATATATATATATATATATATATATATGTGTCATTGTTGAGAATAGATGGACTATATATCACTTGGACTATCACTCACAAGGCCTTTTTCAATCTTCAATGGGCTCAAGGCCTTTGAGTAAGACTTGTAAGCTTGGGCTTGATTTGAGCCTTGGCTGATAGGAGATTTCATTTTCCTTTATTCGGCGATTTTGTATAAATGTGAAACATAAAATTTGATGGAAAAAAAAAAGGGTGAGTTTCTTTTAACTTTGAAAACCTAATTTTATAAATGAATAAGTTTCTTTCTTTTCTTTTCTTTTCTTTTCTTTTCTTTTTTTTTTTTCAATTTTTCTTTCTTTCCTTTTCTTATCTCACTGCGTCTAAGAATTAATCAAAGCATTAACATAATTATATATATATATATATATTGAGTTAAGAAGGCGACTAGGAGAGCATATCAATCCAAAACTCTAAAGTTATTTATTTTTTTATAATCTTCCCAAAACACCACTTTTTTTTATTTATTTATAATTTTCCCTATAATGTAGTTTTTCAACCAATCCAATTATTGGTTTTTATGGGTTTTCATGGTTGTACATATCCTTTGAAAAAAACAAAATTCTTACTTGAAAAATGATACAAATCAAAGATTGTTGTTTCTAGCAGTACTCTTCTAGTCTTCTTACTTACCATATTAAATATAAATATAAATATATATATACACACACACACACATACACGTACATATCAATTGAGACACATTCACTTCCACTGTTCCATTTTAAAACCAGTGACAGGGCTAGACACTTCCACTTCTCCACTCTCAACACACACACAAGTACACATCCATCTAACAAACACACACACACACACATATATATATATAGCGAGAGAGAGAGAGAGAGAGCATCTGCATGCATGCAACAGATCATCACTAACTATAAACTGAGAGAGGAAAGAACAACCATATGATTTTTATGTTGTAGTAGGCATTCATACAAGAACAATGCTATCCTGGGCTACAATTGAGGCCTAAAACATCAACGAAGGGCTTTTATGCTGTTAGATATGTTTTAAGTGGGAATTATGAGTCCCACATCAAACACATTTACCAGCAAATAAGTTTTTCACTTGTCTTTTAAACCTGAATTATCGTTGACAGTCAAAGAGCTAGCCTAAAATAAATCAAGACCATACATGCCTAAACAATCAACATCAACTTAATGAAATGTTGACCGTGTACTTTTCAAAAAAAAAGTTGAGATCCTGATTTCACAAACAAACAAAGTTGACTATCAAGTAACGGTAAAAGCAAACATCAACCAGCGGAGAATAATTAAACTAAACTAACATCAAAACAAACCCTAACCCTAGAACTTCTTCAAACAACATTACCAAACCATGAGTCCCAAATCAAGGTCCCACTTTGTCTATCATGGTGAGGCACCCCCAACATGAACAGGCCCAGCGGGGGCTGTTGGAACGCATAGACCGGGAAACGAGCAAAACCTGCCCGGTGGGCTGAACGAAAAGCTGCCAGGGCTCGGAAAGGATCCACTGAACCCTGGGCTTGGGAATGAGCCACTGAGCCCTCCTGGGCTTGGGAATGAGCCAGGAAAGCTTCCAAAGAAGGTCTCAGGCTGGTCAACCTTCTCATCCTTGCTCTTGATGCTCCTCCCTCCTTCAACGTCCAATGAGAATACCACAAGAAAGAGTGTGATGATCAGCAAAACCTTAGTAACTCTCTCCATCTCAACCTCTCTCTCTCTCTCTCTCTCTCTCTCTCTCTAGATCTCTCTTCTTTGTTACAATGGAGAGAGGGGCTTTCATGCAATTCAATTTATAGTACAAGTGTTTCCTATTTCGGAGGGTCCCTTTAATTTAAATTGTGAGTAACTTCTAGGGAAATGTTGGTCTGTAGGATCATATAAACATAAAATAAAGCAGTAGTAAATGAGTTGGATACTAATTAGAGCGTTGGGTATGTATGGTTCACCATTAGAATGAGCCCATAGGGGTACACAACATAACCATGACCCATCCCAGATAACCCACCTCTTATATTATATATATAGTTCTTAATTACATATAATAAGGACTATATATAGCTTCTTTTTATTTCAATTTTAATTTTAGTTATCAATATATATATATATATATATATATATATATATATACTTCCTACAATTATTGCATTCCAGGGTATGAAGTTCATTGTAAATATGTATGAGTTGAAGGTTCTTCATCTATTCAACTGAAAGTAATGTGAGACAAAGTTGAATATATTTAACTTTCTATTTTATTCAAACTCTTTGCGGTGAATATCATTATTCACTTTTAAAATAGCATTTTATACCATTGTTTGGGACAAGAAGGAAGGTCAAGATTGTCTTTTCGTGTGAACAGGAGGTTGATTACAGCTTGGCCAATGGATTGGTGTACTGTGAAGGGTTTAAGAAGGTTTTATTGTATTTGGTTCTGAATTTATGATAGCCCCACCCAACCTAACAAGAAAATGAGAGGCTCAGAGGACTTAAAACCCTAGTGTGAATGGTGTCATGTGTAGTCTTTAAAACATTTCCATAAACTTGTTCTTGAATATTTACATACACAAACCTACCCCTCTGAAACTTTCTATGTAAGGATTTGACAGTAACAAGAGTTGTTGGGGCAAGTTACTACTAGGATTAAATGCAATCTCAGAGCTGGCTTTGAAATTGGACACAGTTTTCAACTTTTCAGGCTTTTCATGTTCACTTTCATGTGTTGTTCAAGAGTGGTGTGGCCATTTAAGGTTTCTTTCTTCTTCTTTTTTCTGAAAAATGTGGCGCCATTTAAGGTTCCATGTGAGAAAACAGGTTTCAATAATGTCTTTGATACGTATTGCATTTAGGTGCTTTTTCTATAAAAATTGAAGAGAGTCTATATATATATATATATATATATATATTAACTATAAATTTATTAATATCTTTTTTACACTTGCTTAACCTTTCCAAAAAAATAATAACTGTGACTTATAAAAATAAGTACCAAGGAAAAATTAATTAAAGAAGAATGTAAAAGTGGAAACAATTAATATATACATTAAATATCAAGAATTTTTTTTTTTTTTTATCCTGGCAAAATGCTCACATTCACATTGTCCCTACGAAGACTTGAATTCTCAACATTTTACTTGAGAAAGAATCACTGAGCTTTTGATTCAAGAAATTTTTATTAATTTATTACAATTTTTGCTTGTTAAGTCTCAACTTGTATCGATTTTTGTTTTTTAAGTCTCAATTTGTATGAGTCGTCGCTCCAAAATGTTGTGACTGGACATTTGACCTATAGAGATTGGATTTCAAAAGAAAAGGTCAAGAGGGCAATCCCATTTTAGTTTTGAATGTTGATTTTAGCAAATAATCAAATAGCTAGGCCCCCATCTCATTGGTTCGAGTCGCTCCAAGTATATTGTAAAAGTTCGTTAATCTTGTCAAGAGAAAAAAAAATGTGACTCTAATTGGAATTTGTATTTCAATCTAAATTAAAATGAATCAACTAAAAAGTTCTAGCAATTTGTATAGTCTGTCTACTTTCTAATAAAGGCATCTTATTTATTCTGGTAGATAAAAAATTTCAATGTCTATAACACCTTCCAAAATTTTCATGTCTGTAACACCTCCCACATTTTCTAGCAGACAACTATATTTGTGACCATCATTTTCACCAACCCATATCAAACTTTACCTAATTCTTTAATAGAACAGTAAGGTGAGAGAGGACATGGAAATTTTCCCACTAAATAAGCCCAAAAAATAAAAAATTGCACTAGGATAGGTAAACTAATAACACATTTGCTTTCATATCACACCAAGTTGGTTTACCAACAATGTTTAAGAAATTACATAATTGTGAAATAAACCACAAAGGATCAGTACTGTCATCAAAATTAACAAGCCTTGACAATGTCAATGAGTATGCTGCAACTGTGACATCCTTATTGCAGAAATTTGTTTAAAATTCGAGAAAATTTAAATTAAAAAAAAAAACAAAAAAGAAAAACTTTGCAAATTGTAAAAACAGTGCTATTAAGTTTGTGACATGACGCAATCAATGGCCTGCTTACAAATTCCGGTCATTGTAGCCTCAGGTCCATAAACCTGCAACCAGAAGAGAAAAATGACACAATACATTAAGTTCAATCTAGAGAACTAAAAAAGGCTTTTCAGTAGTAACATGCAGACTGAGAAAGCCTGATTTAGAGAGACCATATATGAAAACAGAACTACAGAACAATGAAAGTAAGACGTTTAATATGGTAATAATATAACGGCAATCACATAAACACATAGAGACCAAAAATGCCAATGATTCTCCAAATTTTAATCTCATAGATTAATTTCTATTCAACATTACACTTAAGAAATACACAGTAACTACAAAGTTAAGAATGCTAGACTAATGAGCACCTTTTACCTTTGGTAAGGCCCTTTCTGTTAATATCAAGCCAAAGCCATTAGACCTTCAAATTAGTAATGATTCTTTTTTCGTTCTCTTTTTTTTTTTTTTGCCTTTGCATGGAGTTTACTCTATAGAATCTACCTCATCTATTTTTTTAATTTTATTTTGGATGCATACACTTCCCTAGAATGATAGAAGGTCCCAAATTTTTCTGAATTGCAGGTGACAATCTATTAGTTGCTTTCACATGTAGCAAGTGGTAGAGGTGCTTATAGTTTATCATAAGCTAAAGACATCAAATGCCCCAAGATAATCAAATGCCTAAAACCAACTAAAAGTATCCTGAAAATAGGCTGCTATCTCATACCTCTAGGGGAACTCCCAGTTCCTCTCCCAAGGCTCGCATCTTTGCCAGACCAGTCTGATAGTTGGGACCACCTCTTCGAACATAGATGTGCATTCTTGATGCTTTTAACTTGGATTCCTGTCCAAGAAGTAATGCAAATTATAAAAAAAAAACCAAATTATTGAATGGCAGTTTATATAATTTAACTTCAACACACCTTCTCCCTGAGAGCACGAATAATCCCATTGAAAGTAGCAGCAACATCAGTGAAATTAGCAATACCTCCTCCAATGATAAGGGCCCTCTTACGACCATCAGGATCTGCAGTTGCACACTGCAACCAAAAAACAAATGGTTATTGTTCAACAATAAAGTTGATGTACCAAAGCTGCTAACTTTGCACAGGAAGAACATGGAGCTTAATTTCTTACATCGAGGACAACTCTGGCATATTGCAACACCTCCTCCTCATTTGGAGCACCACTATACTCTGCATAATTACCAAGCTCTGATGCATAACCCAAATCTCCAACCTAGTCGAACAGAGGGAAAATCATAAAGAATTAGCATCGATGTTTATGATTTTTTCCAACAATAATGTTTAGAAGTGTCTCATTGGACATATGATGAGTGGAGGATTTGGCAGATACAATATTTGAAGCACTCACAGTATCAGCATATATTACACTTGCACCACCCCCAGCTACCATCGTCCAGATGCGTCCTTTAGGGTTCAAGACAGTAAATTTCAAAGATGCACTAGTCTGCAATGTAAGCAGAATAATATGATTAATACATTTGGTTTTGGCTGTTGCAGACGCAAACTTCAATTTCCACGACCGAACTCTGTCTATGCTGAAAAAACCAAATGATAGCAATTTATTATAGAAAATGATAGCAAAACAAATTGCATCTACTACCCCTGGGGGGTGGAGGAAGAACATGTTGCATCTACAGTTAATAAGCTTATTTCTTAATTATGTGGATGTAATTTTGGGCTCAATGGATGTTACATAAAAGGCTAAAAAGGACACTGTTTTAATTTGGAAAACATGTAGCCTCTTGGCTCTTGCACAACCATTAATAAAATTTGAAGGCTCTAAACTGAACAAGGATTACCCTTCCGAGAATATCATCATTAAGCCAATTTAAGGAACATTGTAAGTAAATAGTTTTGCCCTTAGTTCATTACTTGGACACTTACTGCCTAAACTAGAAGGGGAAAACAAGAACAGTTTACGGCACTGACTCTTTGCAATCAACATCTACCCACGCACATATCCTTAATCAATCCAGACTATCCAGTAAATAACAACAGAAATACTCATGTTTAGTGGACAATTTATGCATGTGAAGCTAACAGTAGTCATAATCAATCATGGGTTTCTACTACAAAATACAGACATGAAATAAAAAAATTGATGCACTTACTTTTTCGTCCAACGAGTGTATGAAACTTTCTGTTGGGCTCAGGACTCTGCCGAAAGGCAAAGGAAACTCTATGTTACCCCACCTGAAGGCATAAAAAAGTTCGGATAAGATAAAACAATCTACAGGGTATCTTTAACATGAACAGTTCAGAATTTAATTCCCCGTGTATTAAACAACAAGCACATACTTCTTAAAGTTTTTGAAGGCAGCAGTGTCATCCAATTCCCCTCTCATATCCAATGGGTATGGCTCCCCATTAACCAAGGTAAAGGGATTCATCTCAAGGAAACTGAAATCCAGATCTGTAAACAAAATAATAAAAGAAATAAAGAGTAAACAACGTCGTTCTCTGAAGAAGATAACTACCTCATGAACAAGTGTCAACAATCACACACTTAAGAGGAAACAAAACATGGTTTAACATCCTTTTCTCCAATGAATAGCGAAAATTTAAATTAGTTTCTACCCACGAAAAATCATGAGAAGATCCTTACATCATTTGCATATTTAGAGAACTTCACTGGATGGTGAAGGAGAACTAATCTTTTGAGTGTAATTTTTTATATTTCACAAATGAGGCAGCAAACAAGCATTTTTCATCCTTGAGTACTGCCTACCTTGAAAAACAGCAAAGACGCCCATTATGAAATCGCCAATTTTCCCTCGAACCTGAGTTCAAAAAATGTACAAACAGCACATTATATCCAAATCATAAAAAATAAAAATAAAATGAAGAATTTCAACTATTAAAATGTTGGAAGATGTGGAAAAGAAATAAGAACAACTAGTAAGCAGATAAGGACATTAAATGTCTCCTTCATTATGTAGTGAACATGGAACACCTATAAATTCATACCTTACCAGTTACCAACTTCATGAATCTCAAAATTCCATATTTTGAGTCATGGCAACTAATGTCAAGGTGCAGGAATTATATATCCATGAAAAAAACAACTACTGCCTTACTTGTGTGAAGAAGCTTCTAATATCACCAATCTAAATGTCATTTCAAGTTAAAATGATGACAAAGAACTCAAAAATTAGAAAGAACGTATTAGAACTAACCTCCAATGGCAGTGTGGCAATCAATGGAGCACATGCCTCAAGCGTCATATGTTTTTCTGTTGAAAGAAATATAGTCTTGACCTGTACCAGTAAGAAATTGAATAATGCCAACCTTTTATGCAAGGAACAATAAATAATTGCCACAAACTATAACTGATGGAAAAATGTGGTCAAACAGAACAATAGGATCAGACTAAGAGAAGCAGGCATAAATGCAATGACATAAGTATGATATCAACTTACCTTGTCCCAGTTTTCTTCAATTTCAATACCACCACACTCTGAAAAGCTAATGGTGCAGCCAAGCCTTTCAGAGACAATGGAAAGGTAATATTCTTGGTCATGGGGAACAAATGGTTCGACAATGAATGTGGTAATTGGTGCCTTGCAACCACCCATCTCTACCTGTACCAAATCTAGTTCAAGCATGAATAGAATGGAATGACATTTAACAGTTTTCTGGTAAATTTAATTAGCTCATTACCTCCACGCCAAGGCGTGCTTTCACGAATTCAGCAACTTGAGCTAGATCTAAATTCAAAGCCACCAAGCCACTCTTTCCACGCTTCCCAAACAACATATCAGGTTTCACAACCAATCTTGTGGATGAAAGCCATGGTTCTTTGTTTGTTATATCGACGAAGTCTGTGGATTCATTCACCTAAGAAATAATTATTTTCAGAATAACAACTGTAAGTATTATGAAAAAGGATGTATGACAGGACAATTTCAACTGTCGTTTACAATAAAACTAATCATAACTGCAACGAAATGAATTCATTGGTTAAAAAATTCCCTAGAAGAATTCACATTCATGTATCAAGAACATCACATTTAAGACCACAAATTCAGCATAGAAAAGAATAGAAAAATATATATGATTTTTTTTCTTTTTAGCCGATGGATTTATTGGTGAGAAAGCTTAGAATTCAAACATCCAAATTTTCATAAAAGTGGAAGGGTTTTATCTTTGCCAAGTCCAATTATACCATATAAAGACTTCAAAACTTAATTTCTCTTCTTTCCAAAACCTTACTCAGAACCATGTAAATAAAAAATAAAATAAAAATTGAAGGATTTCAAATGATATATTATATTAAAAAGAAAATGTCAATGAAAAAAGAGAAGGTTTGACTTCACCATTCGATTTGAATTTATGAGAAGATTTTTTTTTTTCACAACAACATGATGCTTTTTCTTTTCTTTTCTTTTCCTTTCTTTTTTTTGGCTATTTTCACTTTTACTACCTTACAAACGCGCACAAACAAAACCATATTTTAATTTCTTATTTCCAAAGTTCAACATTTTACCTGAATTTTGAAGAACTTTTTGTGAAATGTCATTAGCTGTCCATGGTGGCAATGATGGTAATAGCAACAATGGTGGCTTTTTTATGATGGTGCAGGAAATCAAACAAGGGAGAAGAACTGCTTTTTGCTTCTAAAAGCACAATCTTTATGCTTTGATTAAAAGCATTTGCGCCAAAAGGATCATTTATTGAAATCCATTTAACAAAGGCAACCCTGTTCTCTATTTCTATTTTATTGTCAAATTTTGGCTTCCAAAAGCAAAAATGAGTATTTTTTAATTGCAAATGAACCAAAAAAAAAAAACTGAAGAAGTCAGAGATAGTGAGATAATAATCTCAACTCACTTGATATAATCTGTACTCCAAAACCAGAAGAGAAACACCTAATTGTCTTATAAAGATCAATCTTCACAAAAGCTCAAAATCAGTATTGGTATTCCAACAAAAGCCTCGAAAGTCCACTACTTCAATTGATATATCATAAGAAGTGAATGCCTCGGGCATCCCTTGGAGTCTCAATATCATTATTCTAGTTTAAAAAGAGAGAAAAAAAAAAGGAATTTGAATTCAGCAGAAAGTGAAATATATATATCTATATATAGATCAGAAACTTCCACAACAGAGATCCAACAAACTCGAATCAGATTCATGTGTAATTGTATTCAAGTCAAGCACATGTAGAGAATTCAATGGCACAAAAGCTCAACAATAATTCTCAAAAAAAAAAAGTAATAGTAAATAAGTCATAAACGAATGATAAACAGATTGATAGATATAACACATATATATAGAGAGAGAGAGAGAGAGAGGTACCTGAGCAGAGCAGATCTGAAGGTCGATGATGGCGAGTCGTTTCAAGTGCTCCTTAAGAAGCCTCTTGGAATCGTACTCTCTGATCTTCTTTCTAGCCATTTTTTTTTCGTCCCACCAAAACCACAATAAAATTCTTCTTCTTCTACTAGTTCTGTACCGAGAGCAAACGATCTGTGACAACAAAAATTCGAAGAGGTTTGCTTTAGAGAGACGAATTTACTTACCAAACGCGAGATGGTGCGAGGAGAGAGAAAGTAGAGAGAGACGATAAAGATGACGATGAGCAGAGTATACTATCGATAAAGGGGTTGGTGGGCGACTTTAGCAAGAGAAGTAACGTTGTTGGTGTGAGTGTGTGCCCCTTAACCAACTCATTTGGTTAGGAGAAGAGAAAGTATTTGAACTCCTTTGGATGATTAAGAAAGAAACTCCTTTTTATCTTATTTGAAAATTTTGTAAATAAAATAAAATAAAAGAATCAAGTGTGACAAATAAAAAATTCACTTGATATAAAAAGTTAAAATAAATATCAACTCTCTTATTTATTTAGTGGTAAAATAATAACATTAGAAGTAGAAAAATCATAAAAGTTGAGAGGGTAAGCAACTACTTGTATCTTTGTAAGAATAAATAAAATAAAATAGTTTGAATTCTAATCTGGTTTAGATGATTAAGAAGGAAATTGACCAAGGTAATATCTTCTGACTTATTTGAAGCTTTTGCAGAAGGAACAAATCAGAAATTCATTTATTATCAAAAGGACAAAATGGATCGTAAATCTATTTTCTTTTGAAACTCTCCTATCCTTTGAGATGCGTGCACATATACATACATACATATATATATATATATATATATATATATATATATATATAAAGTGAAGGGATAACAATATTGCATATTGACTATCGATTTCCTCATCCGCATTAGTTTTAACTTTTAAAAGAAAACTAGTTATTTTTTCAACTTTCTCATATCTTTTCCTTTTCTTCCCATTCGTACAATGCTGTGATTAAAATACAGAGTAATAGTATCAAGAATCTTCAAGACTAGAGGCATGAGTTCCTTATTTTTAATTACTGAATTATAATATTTTTTTAAATTTGTAAAAAGTCAAATCAAGTATTAAATACATATGGGATAAATTGCTCTAACGCCTATCAAGTTCATGTTTATTACTCATTGATAAAACTTAATTAAAAATTAGTTATAATCTCTTCTGAAATTTGATTGATGTTATCCTGACACTTCCTCTCTTGTGTTGACCATTTATGACCGTTAACTTAGTTAAAAAATAAAATAAAATATCAATAATACGCTTAAGCTAAAATACTAGTCCGGCACTGAGATAGAGTTTTGGTGATCAATTCATTCTAGCTTAAAAGTTGGTTTTGATGGTGGGTTTTGCTTGGTTTAATGAATCAGGCAAGCGGGTATTGCCAAAATCTTTGTTTTGGGGCTTTGGATAAGAGACTAGATCACAAAATGTGGTTTTGTTGATGGGTTTTGGTTGTTTTGTTGAATTTGGCAAGTGGGTATTGATGGGTTCATCGTTTTGGGGATTTACAGAGGTAGAAGGAAGGATATGGTTGAGACTAAATTGGAGTTTTGGTGTTAACTGTGTTAAGGTTAGATCTAGTGTGAAAATGTGAGAAGCAAATGCATGTAGAGGTGCACATGGTTCGACTCCTTACGCTTCTTGGTGGAACCGGAACCGTTCTCAACGGTTCCTTAATTTTGGAACTGGAACCGAAACCGTTAAGTACTGTTTGGTTCCGGTTCTTTACAATTTTGATTTTGATTTTAATTATCCAACAGTTCTTTGTCAACTTTATTTATTTTTTCTTAAATATTGATAAGATACACACTTATACTTGTGCATCCCTAGTTATGATAATAGATTAGAAGTTATTAATATTTATTTATATATCTTATATTATATAGATCATTAAAACTTAGAATCTATTAATATTTATCTATATATTATATATTTTATACTTTATCTATAAATAGAACACTAGAATTTAGAAGGTATTAATATTTATTTATATATTATATATTTTATACTTTATATATATATATATAATATAAATGAATAAATATTAGTGTTTTGCTTGCATTTTCCAATCCCATGGCTCTGGTGATTGTAAACAATGTTCTCTAATCTACCGTTGGTGGTTCCGGATCGAGGGATATAGTCGTCACTATCTCTCTCTCAACAGCCTATCTGATATGCTCGCGGTGGCTCCATCGCTATTTATTAGGTTTAATGCGGTCACCAAACTCGCTCTAAAATGCAACCGCAGATCTGCGAGAATTAGCGACAACGCTCTCGCTTTGGTACCAAAACTTAATCCGTTTGAAGCTTTGTGCTTGTCGAGAGTTGACCGACATCGACATGGCGATTATGGAGAGATAAGACGTTGAGGTAGCTTGTGGAGTCATAGAAGTGGAGGTGGATGTGGAGCAGAAGAATGAGGTGATTGTGGTGACAAGGATGGGGTGTTAGAGCAATATTGAATTAAGTTATACCTGTGAGTAATAAATGGAAACCTAAAAGGTGTTAGGAGTAATTTACCTATACATATTTCATTCCACTAAATAAATATGGAGAGCATGTGATAAAAGGTTGTCTTGATTGCATTACTCTAATCTAAAAATTAAATTATAAATGTGAGGGTTTTGATTTACTAGAAAAATAACTTAGACTTGACTGTACCGAAATAATGAGCTGAATGTATAAATTGAAAGGGACAAATGAGTTGAGTATGAGATGAGAGAGAGAGCCCAGGGATGATTAGGAGAGAGAGGGAACTCATCATGGGATATTTATAGATCTCTGGTGTGAGCCTTTGATAACTTTCTTCACCACCCTTGGTCGCGGTCATGAACATCTCCCTCATGGTCATGAGTAAGTGTTACATGATCTTTTATGACCTCATATTATAAAATTATGATATATTTACATAATGTCTTTTGTAAGCTTTGGAGTTATGTCTAGACCTCAACGAACATTTCTCTCAATCTTTTATTTCACACTCAACTCATCTCTTTATTTGAAATCATGATGTCATACGTTTTGTTTTAACACCATGACCACTCAAGTCATAACACGGTAAGTTAATATGCCAAAAATGATCTGAGAAGCACTATGGTTTCATATAAGTTCAATTCTTCAAGTTTAGAAGTAACGTCGCCATTATTTTTCAACTTGAAAAGAAGAGCAGTAATCCTACACGAGCTTTGAGGCACGTGATCTGGTACAGTACTAGAAGCCCACACGACCAGGTTGCAGTACTCAACCTCAAGGGAGGATGAACCTGTAGATGTTATGTATGAAAACATCAAACATGCATTCTTCCAGCCAGCAGAGAAAGAAATGACCATCACTCTTCTGCACTTCCATCTGCACAACCACATAATGGTGGGAAACAAGAAGACCAAGGATGTGCAATTCTATGTCGAGATGATGGATTTGTTCCCAACACTTGAAGGTGGAAAGAAATCGGCTCATGACCTGGATGAGATTGAAGAAGAAGAAGAAGAAGAAATGGAGATGGATCGGAAGAACAAAATCAACATGGACTTCCACAACTTTAATCGCGACGTGCTCTTGATTGATTCTATTCCTTCAACATCACTTGATGGTATCAAGGAATGGCTTGATAGAATGAGCCTCAAGTATTGTGAGATTTGGTCGTGGCATCCCATATTGAGGACAATCAGTAGTGATTAAGATCAAGACTTTTGGGAAGTCTCGGGCTTCTCCTAGTAGCAGTGTCCTCAAGCGGCCAAAGTTTTTGGAGTGTCTTTAAATCTTTGTTTTGGAAGCTCAATGGCCGCGTGGGTAAGGATTTTGGTTGTTGTAATTAGACTCAGCCGAGATAGGAATTAGGCTTCCAGGATGGATATATATATCTATATATATATATATATATATATATATATATGACACGCACAAACTATCATGTTGAAGTAATCATTTTTTTTTTTTAAATTGTTCGGGACTTGATGTATATTTGTTTAGTTTTTGTTTTTTATGCTTATTATTTAGGGTGTAACTAGATTGACCTAGTTGGTACATCTGAATCGAAGAATGTAATGGAGGTAGCCATTTGGCACCATTAGGTGGATGTATGTTTTCTATTGGTCTTTTTTGTGTGTGCCTACTTTGACTATTAATCATACCGTGACTGCACATAATTCAGACATGATAGCAAATAACCTAAGTTCATATTGTGTTGGAAAGTAGTAAATTAAATGTCTCCAATTTAACCTAAGTTCAGAAAAATAAGGCGGTGTTGAATTAGATTGATCTAATTGAATTAAGAGTTTAGTTCAGACTTGAGTTCTAGTGTCACATGCTTCAAATTAAGCTGATTTTGATCTTTTCAATCGGTTCAATTTCATACCGTGTTGCTTGTGGCTTTTATTTTGACCAACTTAGATTTAAGAAATATTGGTCTCATATTGAGGGCTGATATATATATATATATAGAAGTTTGCTAAGTCTAAGAGTTCTACTGTACTTATGCTCCATTTGACTGAAAGAACGGAAAGAGCAAAGATGAAAGAGAAAAATGATTGAAAAGTACTTTCATCGTTTGGTTGAAAGAAAGAAAAAAAAAAAAAAGAGGAATCAAGGGGATGAACCATCCATCCTAACTCATGTTAGAGGGAAAGAAAGAAATATTATTTTATAAATATGAAATACTATTTTTAGTCTTCAATTATTTATAAAATTATTTTGTTAAATTATGATAAAATTTCTTTTCACGCATGAATGAGTCATTCTTCCTGCTTTATAAAATTTCATTCTTCCAAATATAAAACAGGAAAAAAAAACTGATATATAAGTTTTAAATTACAACACTACTCTTCAAATTTATTAAATAAATCCAACATTAGTCTTATCTCTCATTGAAGTAATGCTTACTTTCTTTTTTTTACTTTTATTCACCCAAACAAAAAAAAAAGTGAAAAATACTATCTCTTTTTTAAAGATATCTCATCATTTTTTTATTTTTTCTTCTGTTCAATTTTCTTCCTCCAACCAAACAGGACTAGGGCTGCAACTCGGGCGGGTTAGGCGTGTTAGAGGTACAACTCGGGCACAACCCTACATATAAAATGTTCAACCCTAACTCAACCCTAATCCTACTTTCAATCCTAACTACTCAACTCTAACTCAACCCATCTTTAAATTTTTAAACTCGGGTTGAGATTTCGGATTAAAAAGTCTGGTTAATTCAGGTTATCTATATCACCAATCTCCATATTGAACATTTAAAGTGATCTTTAATAAGTTTCACATTAGATTATTCCGAAACACACAAAAAAATAAGATCTTAATGCAAATTTCTAAAAAATTACAAACAAATTTTAAGAAATTAATTATCAAAAATGTTAACATACAATAAATCAAGATTTAAATAAAAGAAGTTGAAAAGAAAAAGGTTATCACAATTTGAATATTATATATAATGTATTTAAAATAAAAAATATATATAAAAATAATATTACAATTCGAGTTCGGGTTAGGCTCGAGTTGTTGGCACCTCAACCCTAACTCAACCCTAATTAAGTTCGGGTTGGAGTTTTTTAACCCAAGCTCAACCCTAATTGTAAAAATAGTTGCCCAAGCTCGTTAAAAATCGAATTGGACTCGAGTTGAATTCGGGTTGCCCAACCCAAGTTGCACCCCTAAACAGGACACACGAGAAATGAATCGTTCAAGCTCATATGAGAAGGTATGGTGTGTATAGGGATAGTAACGGAACGTATTTAAAATTGAAATACCCTTTTCCATTTTCGTCCATCAATAAGATTAAACTAGTAAATTATATATATATATATAATTATATAAAAATAATTTTATATATTTATTATATATATATAAAAATAATATAATAAATATAAAATATAAATGGGATAGAGCCGAGGTACAATCTCCGCCCTACCCACAATTTTACAATTTTTTACTATCAAAAATATTCTAAAATTATTTAACCTTCTCCACAGTTTAAAAGAAGTGGGACAGGCGCGTCCGCCGCGGCATTAAATTGCCAATAAGAGTTGGTGGGATCCACCAGGTCGCATAGCTAAAAAAATATATGTAATTAGCTTAAACTGTGCCACGCGTCACACGATGAATGGTTTACATGGCTTTCCAACTTTCTGTGCCGTTTCGGTGCAAACAATAGGAGTACCAAAATTCAGGTCTATGGTCCACCAATCAAATTTTGAGGTGTGATATATATATATATATATATAGATAATACAAACATAACTCAGCTATGTGATGTTTGATATGATGGTGATCTGAGATAAGGTCGGGCACAGTCTTTCAGTGGCAAAAGTCGTCTGTGGCGGTCGAATATTCGCTTTATTTCAGATTCACATTATGAATGATTTGGGCTCTTCTAGTATTTAATTTCACCTCCTGAGCGCCCATTCCAAAAGGACATTAATGTCTTCCCACAAAATCTTTTTAAGATAATAAACAGTTGTTCTTTGAAAACCGTTAATAAAATTTAGGGTAAATTACTCTGACCTCTCCTGAGGTTTGATCTAATTACACCCAGTATCAAATTATTGAATTTTGTTACAATGACCACCCTTGAGGTTTGCTCCGTTATGACACAGACCCCCTCCGTCCAAAATTCCGTTAATTTGGTCAAAAATTTCAGTTGAAAAGACCAAAATGCCCATCAACTTATATATATATATATATATACACTATTCCGGTCATCTTCTCCGACGATGTGCACTATTCCGGTCATCTTCTCCGACGGATTTTCGGCGACTTTCACGGGTTCCGGTCATCTTCTCCGGCGAATTTCCGGCGAGTTGCACGGTTCCGGTCATCTTCTCCGGCGAATTTCTGTCGAGATGCACCGTTCCGGTCATCTTCTCCGGCGAATTTCCGGCGAGCTGCTCTGCTCTGGTCATCTTCTCCGGCGAATTTTCGACTAGATGCACTGTTCCGGTCATCTTCTCCGGCGACTTTCCGGCCACCTTCATTTTTCAGACGAACTTTCCGGAAAGTCAATTTTGGCCATTTTTTACCAACTCAAACTGGTTCCTAGCTAAATGGACCATTCCGAACGCAACTGTGAAGTCTGTTTTTTAGAATTCAGCTTCGATTTGTCAGATTTAACATCCAAGTGTTGTGATATTAATAAAATAAAATATATCAATATAATATTAATAAGGGTATAATAAACATTTCACCCAAAAATTAACCTCTGTTAGTCAATTTCTGTTAGAGGGGAGGTCATTGTAACAAATTTCTTTAGTTTAATGTTGGCTGTAATTAGGTCAAACCTCAGGGGAGGTCAGTGTAATTTACCCTAAAATTTATATGAATATTTTGCTTATTATTAAAGACTATTTAAAATAATAATAATAATAATAAATAAAAATATTGACACTATTTTTTTAATAAATTAAATAATAAAAATTACTTGTTAGAGGAAAGTGTGGAAGTATTTCTGGAATAAATGTGAGAGGAAAGTGTGAAAGTATTTCGGAAACAAATGCGAGACAAATAAATGGTTTTAAAAGACAATTATCTCATTTTCTTTTCTTGAAATCTAAGTATATAAATGTGAGGTGTGAGAATATTTATCTCGTTAATTGAATTTTTTTATAAATGAAAATTATTTACAAAAAAATTAATATATGATTTTCTTTTTAAAAAATTTTGAGATCATGTAACTAATATAAAAACTGTGTTACGGTCAATATGTTGCTTACGTATTTATTACATATTTCTCATTATCTATAACTTATTTTTAGAATTTCAACTCCCCGCTATAAAAGTGAGAACTAAATGAGTTTCCTCATGTAAGAAACTTTATATGAAAATATTTTTTGCATAAATGTTTACTTTGAAACAAATAGGCACAATAATGTCACAAGAGTACTAGTTTCGTGCTCCAAATGGCTAATTACTTGTGGAGTTCAATGTATTCAAACACCTCAATGTAAAACAAATGATGACTCTGTGTGTCAAGATTCGAAGATTTTTAAAGAGTTCAACTTTTCTAATTGGTGTTAATTCCATGGGTAGGCAAGAAATGACCTGGCGAACTGAAACATCTTAGTAGCAAGAGGAAAACAAAGCAAAAACCCAACTAGGGAAAAAAAGAAGAGAAAGCAAAAGCAATTCCCGTCGTAGTATAAGCGAAATGGGAGTAGTATAAACCGTGAAAACGAGGTTGTGGGAGAGCAATACAAGCGTTGTGCTACTAGGCAAAGCGATGGAGTGTAGCACCCTTGACCCATGTAGCATAGGACACATGGAATCTTGTGTGAATTAGCAAGGATCACCTTGCAAGGCTAAATATTATTAGTTAACCAATAGCGAAATAGTACCGTGGGAAAATGGTGAAAATAATCCCCATCGAAGAGTGAAATAAAACATAAAACCGTAAGCTTCTAAGCAATGGAAGGAGCCTGAAGTTTTGACCGCGTGCTTGTTGAAGAATGAGCAGGTGACTTATAGTCAATGGCTTAGTCAAGAGAACCCACCAGAGCTGTAGCAAAAACAAGTATTTATAAGGCAATTGTCACTACTTTTGGACTCGAATCTAGGTGATCTATCCATGACCAAGATGAAGCTTGGTTTTACATGAAGTAATTGTGCACTTCTTTTGATTTTACTTCCATTAACGACATAACCCTGGATTAGTATCATAGGTTAATTAGGGAAACTCCGATACTATTATTATAGATTGGTTTTGAACTTTTGACATTGAAAATACAGCTCGTTTTATTCAATTTTGTGAAAACAAATTTCTGAGAATTAAAAATATGAAGAAAAGAAAAAGTTAAGAAAGCTTGAACATACATTTAGGGCTTCTTTGACATGCGTTCTATTTTTGTTTTTCTGTATTGTAAAAACAAAATATGTTTGGTACTGCTCGTTATGTTTGAATAGTGTCAAAACATTTCAAAATTTGGAGTCAAAATTGGAAACACCATTTTAGTATTTTAATTGTATTTCAGCAACTGTAAAAGAAAAAAAAACACTCAAAATAGATTTTTCTTACCAGACATATTTTTGATCCTATTTAAAATACACTTCTACCAAAATACTTGTTCTCTTCTACATAAAAATAAGACAGTAAAAGCAATCCCCTTGCCAAACTGTGACTCAAAATATGTATACAAGTGAGTCAAGTAAATATAAGTTATTTGGTGCTTTTTAACTCCCATTTATGCCTAGACACTTCTCCGACCTTTTTTTTTAAACTTCCATTTATGCCTAGACACTTCTTCCAACCTTTTTTTTTCCTTTTTCTTTTACATGTCAAATCTATGCCGCTACAATTACTCTAATTGGAAAGTCAATTCAAGCATCTACTTTCATTATCCATATGTTTCTCTTTCAGCTCCTCTTGTACCATTTCACCATGTTAAAGTGCAAAAATAATGAATGACAATTAACGCTCTCTACTAAACTTTGAACAAATAATGAATGACAATTAACGCTCTCTACTAAGCTTTGAACCCCATAAAAAAAAGTTCTCAATTTGTCATTATAACATTCATAAAATCAGAACTCTCATCACATTTATGCGCTTTGCTAGATTTTGTTCACATTATTTGACATGAAAATGTAACAAAGTATAAACTCTCACTTTAAAATTTATTTATTTATTTCTTATTTTTTTAGACTGTTATCACAATGATTAGAGGTCAATATGTAATAATTTTGGACGAAAAATAAAATTACAAGTAAAAAAATTAAATTTGGACCACAAGGGATTATATTTATTAAAATGCAATGGTTCTTTACTAAGCACAAAATAAAACGAGCGTTCATAATAATTAATTCTTGTTTTTGGCAAAATACAAAATGAGACTAGTTTCATAATTCATATCTATTCTCAATCAATTGACCCGGTGAATTAAGAGGAGGAACACAATCCAATCAAAGCGTATTAAATCAATTAATCATAACCAAATATTTTTATTCTTATTACACAGAAACAAGAAACAAAATACATTTTGATTTTAATTAAATAGGAGACAAGTTATTATTTTACAATAATTGAACAACAAAAAATATATATATATTATTCTTTTTTTTCCCAAGAATTAACATAATATATTCTTCTTGGACTTGCCAACACCACAAATGAAATTTTATTCTAAAATTTTATTTTCCTCTCAACCTATTGATCGGTGAATTAAGAGGAGAGGAACACAATCCAATCAAGCGTATGAACTAAATATTTTTATTATTATTACACAAAAACAAGAAACGTAATACATTTTAATTTTAATTAAATAGGAGACAAGTTATTATTTTACAATAATTAAACAACAAAAAATATATATATTCTTCTTTTTTTCCCCAATAATTAACATAATATATTCTTCTTGGACTTACCAACACCACAAATGAAATTTTATTTTTCGAGTGCCCTTGTGGGAGAAAGGGGGTGCTCAAATAAATAACCTTCATTGGAAATAAAGGGTGCCCAATCTCGAGCTGGCGCCAAAATCATTACCCTCACCCCCTTCCTTGTCTTCAAAAAGTGAAAAGATTTAAAGTAGAGGTTTGAACGGTCAATAAAGATAACAACAACTGCTACTTACGAGACCACAATATATACATAATAATAATAATAATAATATATATAAACAAAAAATACTACTTTTTATATAGGGTTCGCCTTTGACTGTACCAGCGCATTATAGCACCACACAAAAAGGCAACACAAAAACAAAAGGGAAGGTGAATATATGTATATATATATAATGTAAAATTCATACAGACAAATAGACAATTGCACAATACACATACATTTCTCTCTCTATATCTGTCTCTTTCTGTATTCATCTATCTTTCTATTTATAGGTTTTCTCTTCCAAGGTCACGATCTTATCCACAGCTCTAGTTCTCGCAGCGAAAGATTGAGGACCTGTTTCTTCTTGATCCACTGAGGATCCGATTCGATCGGTATGGTTCTCTTTCTTCGGTTCTCTCCTTTGTTGTTGGCTTTTAGGGTCTTGTATTTGGATCTCGGATCGGAAATGTTGATTGGGATATTGTTTACTTGTTTTGTTGATTTGGGTTGTAGATCGTTTTTTATGTTGTCTTCTGATGCTTTTCTGGATGATTATTTTTTTTTCCCGATTTTCGATCAAGGGTAACTGAAGATCTTCATTTTCGTTTATGGATTCGTTATTTTCAATTTTTTTCTATTTTTGTTTCTCACAAGTATGAGTTTATGTGTGTATGTACGTAGTAGTTATGTAACTATATAGATGGTATATGTATTCATTTCTATTTATTTTCATTCCCTGTGTGTGGTGTACGAATAAATTTTCCTTGACTTGGTGCTATAATTATCACTTCTTGCTCCATCTCTCTCTGCACTCATAAAGAAGTTCCACACACACACACACACACACATACACACACACATATATATATATATTGGGGTAGTTAGGTTTTCCTGTTAAGGACAACAAAAAGTCTAGGAGAAGTTGTGTACCAAAAGATGTATATTCTTTGATTTTTTTGAGGAGTTTTGGTTCATCAATTGTGTTTGCTGTGGTATCTTCTGGGTCCAAGTGTGATGCGTCTGGGCTGAGAGTCACAGTTAGCTTCCAAATTTTTCTGGCATGCAAGGGCAGAGCTACTTATCAAAAAAATAAAAGAAAAGGAAAGCGCAGAACTTTTTCCCTCAATGGGTTTCATCAATGTTCTTTGTGTTAAACAAGGGATCAGGATGAAAAATCCTGAAAATGATTTTTTTTTATTATCATACCTAAATCTTATCAACATCGGTGACATTGAATTGAAACTTGAGGCATTACATGTATTGAGTTAGGTTGAAAACGCAATAGAGATTAATTTTTTTGGTTATGAACTGGGGATTAGAACGTAGAGCCTGATGTTGAACTTTAGCTCTATGTGGCGTTCTTTGCAAACCCGGATGTGTGATTTTTGAAGTGCAGAGCTAGTAATGAGTGAGCTCTTTTGACATATGGGGAAAATGTCTATTGATTGAGATGATAGGTTTGAGATCCAGGAGACAATATTTTTAATATGCTTGTATAGGGCATTGCACAAGCTTTTCAAACTGTATATGGTGGCATAATGAATAACATGTATTGACACCTCTTGTTGTTATAATATTGCTACTATCAATAATAATGATGCCTCACGGGCTATTACATATTGTCTAGTTGATACTTGTAATTTTCTTGAATTTTAGTTCATTTGAAATTCACATATCAAGTATTTTTTTATGTTTTACTAGATAAGAATTTTTTTCCCACTGCAGATCTAGTCTTCTGGTGCTTCATTTATGAGGAAGAACTAATGGTGTACTGATGACATCTTCTTTGGTGCTGTTACCATTAATGAGGTCCGTTGGCCTTAATTTATTATTTATTGAGACATTTATACATCAACACACACATATATGTGGCCTGGGTTGTCGTTTGAACTTCAACTATTAGTTATCTTTTTATGTTTGTTAGATAAGTTTCAGTTTATTTATTGAGACCTTTATATGTTGACATATAAATGGCCTGGATGGCTGGTCATTTGAAATTCAGTTATTACCTTTCTTTTTATGTTTTGCTAGAGAAGTTTCAGTTTATATATATATATTTCCCGTGGATACCTCAATTTCTAGAAAGAACAAAGAAAGAAAAACTATGTATATTGTGTTAAATTGAGTTTCTAAGCTGAGCTTGTTTTGACATCATATCAATTTCAGCAGGTAAATGATTTATTTATCAAGATAAAAAAGTGATCGGTAAATTTGTATAGCAATGGGTTCGGTGGGCGTAGCACCTACTTTTGGTGTAAGACAATCCAGTGTCCATACAGTTGGTGTTGATCGGTTACCTGAGGAAATGAATGACATGAAAATTAGGGATGATAAGGTACTTTTGGCATTAGTTAAGCAATTTCCTCTCTGCCCAATGTATCTGTGCGAGTGCTTGCTCTCACATGTTTTTACTGGTGGTTTGATTATTTGCCATCAATTGATTTAGGCTATCCTTTATTTTGTAGGACATGGAAGCCACAGTTGTCGATGGTAATGGAACAGAGACAGGTCATATAATAGTGACAACTATAGGTGGTCGAAATGGCCAGCCAAAGCAGGTACGTGGAGCAGCTGTTCACTTTTTTCTTGTGCAACTTTCTGTACAAGCAAATTTATTTTAATCTTCTGAATCTTAGTTGGTTTGCAATATGGGTATGATCCATCTTAAGCATATCATATTTTGGGGCATTCTTAATTTTTTTAAATTTCTTTCTGTATCATATTCTAGTTTGTGTGAAGTTTATATTTCATTCTTCTCCTTGATTTCATAATTTCACTTGGTTTCCTCTAAATTAAGTTTGTCTGTTAATGATTTTAGACTATTAGCTACATGGCTGAGCGTGTTGTAGGACAAGGATCATTTGGAGTAGTATTCCAGGTAAGAGTTAATGATGATATAATCTCTTTCACAAACAACAATTTTACATGTTATATTCTGATTTTCTTTGTTTATTTTAGGCGAAGTGCTTAGAGACAGGTGAAACCGTGGCTATAAAGAAGGTTCTTCAAGACAAGAGATACAAGAACAGAGAGTTACAAACCATGCGTCTCCTTGACCACCCAAATGTTGTGTCTTTAAAGCACTGTTTCTTTTCTACAACTGAAAAAGATGAACTCTATCTTAATCTGGTACTTGAGTATGTTCCCGAGACCGTTCATCGTGTAATTAAACACTACAATAAGCTGAACCAGAGGATGCCACTGATATATGTGAAGCTGTATACATATCAGGTACATAGTTATTTCTTTGAAATTTGAGGTTGCTATACTATAACTTATTTATATTTTCTCTACTTCAGAACATTTGAGATTCTGGCAAGTTCTGTAGCTGCAATATTTACTCATTTTTTTGTTCTCAGTGATTGCCTCATATTTCCTCGTACAGAACACCCTCCCCCCAAACCTCATCTCTTTTTTGTGAATAAAATCAGACCTTTGTATGGTCTGATGCCTACATTCCCTTTTGACTTTTCATGTGAGAAAACAAATTTTCATAGTTTAATTAGTTTCAAACCACCTTTCAAAATTATATCATCCCCGTTTAACAAATAAGAAGAGGAAAATAACAGAATGATTTTAATAAGATCAACTTCAAATTTCAAATTTAATTATTACTGGTGGGTTATCTTAAAGTTGTCTAATGTTCGACTCTTCTTGCTCATTCTCTCCCCCTCTCTTTCTATCATATTTGCTTGTTCTCTCTCTCTTTTTGGGGTGGAGGGTGGGTGGACTGCTTTTGTTTTCTTTCCATGTTATTTTTCCCTCTACTTTTTTTATCCTCTCTAAATATCTCCTCCTTTTTTTGTATAATAAACATAAGTTGTATATTTTTTTTCTTGGTTAATCTGGACCCTTTTTCACTTAATAAAAGGGATGGGTGCTTGAAAAGTCAATCTTGTAGATAGTATAATATGCTGTTATTATGTGGCAGATCTTCAGGGCATTGTCATACATTCATCGCAGTATTGGAGTGTGCCACCGGGACATAAAGCCTCAAAACCTTTTGGTATGTTTACATGTATAATTTTTTTTTTGTGTCTAATATGATCAATTACTGTGGTTGGAATTCTCTGGATGCAGGCACCCAAAATTATGAATTGCTAGCATACTTGATTGCAAACCATGTAACCATTCACTTTTAGTTGACTATTTGTCATTAGTATTCCTGAATTTGCATGGGTTGTTGTCTCTATTTTAAGGATGACAAAGGCGCCTTTGTTGTATTGTGTGGGGCACTTTATCACTTCTAAGCTTTTGGTTTAATTACTTGCTACTTTAGATAACAAGAAATGAAGATACGATATGTATTTCAATTTCTTACAACTTGGAAAGGAAGAAAATAAGTTAAAAACCAAATACATTGTCTTAAGATTACCTCCTCTTTTTTTTTTTCTCTCTCTCTCTCTCTCTATCTATATATATGTATGTATGCATCTTTATTTTGATTTTTGGTACTTTCAATTAGTATTGATTATGATATTAATGGATGTTTTAATCATTACCATGGCAATGCTTCCTTTTAATATGAGGTTTGATTTTGGTCAATTGACATATTTTGTAGAAGTCTTAAATCATATTCGTTTTCAGTTGCTATATGCTTGTTTTTGAAGTAATCCTTGTTCTGTTTATTTTTCTTAGAATGAGAATTACTAATGGAACTTTGCTATTAAATTCTGTAAAAAGCTTTTATACACGCTACATTTCTTTGAAATATATCTTATGATTAGCATCTTATAAGACCCTATGTTTCCTGCCGTGCATTGTAAATACTCTAGTGATCACCAAGCACTGCCCCCAATCGTGGTTCCATTTTAAAGGTTAAGATGTCACAGCCAGTATTACCTGAAATGTAGATCGTTTGTACACCAAATACTCTAAAATGTGACATGATTAAGGATAAACTTGTATAAATGACATAAATTCTGAGCCTCGTGTTGGAACATAGGCTATTGTTTTATTAACATTGATGCTCTTACATATTTTCTCCAGTGACCTTTAATATACAATAGGCTATTGTTTTATTAACATTGATGCTCTTACATATTTTCTCCAGTGACCTTTAATATACATGTTCTCCCATCTGCAGCTTTTTTCGAATAAGATCTCTATTCTTTTGTGCAGGTGAATCCACATACCCACCAGCTCAAACTATGCGACTTTGGAAGTGCTAAAGTTTTGGTATGTTATTTTATGCTCATATTTCTTGCTGTTTAGGTCATGATAATAATAATATTATTGTTATTGTTGTTGCCATCGTTGCATCCATTGGTCGGAATGCTTGATTCCTATTTTTTGACAGGTTAAAGGGGAGCCAAATATTTCTTACATATGCTCTAGGTATTATAGAGCACCTGAACTTATATTTGGGGCAACTGAGTATACTACAGCTATTGACGTCTGGTCTGTTGGTTGTGTTCTTGCTGAGCTACTTCTTGGACAGGTACCTGTGTACAAGGTCTTTTGTACTCCTGGATATCCGAACTCTATGATATGTTTTGACTATAATTTTCATTCTTTTGTTTTAAGCCTTTGTTCCCCGGTGAAAGTGGAGTCGACCAGCTTGTTGAGATTATTAAGGTAAAAAAATTTAATTCTCTCTCTCTCAATAGTTGGTCCTTGTATTTTTGGATGGTGGAAAAAATTCTCCTGCAAACCTTTTTTTTTTTGGGGGGGGTGGGGGGGTTGTGCACATGCATTGTTACTGGGTTGTGCACATGCATTGTTACTGGGAATCGCCATCTGTTAAATAGATTATATGTTTTAAAAAGCCTGGGTCAGAACATATTGATGAATGAATCTATAAATGACTCAGGGTACATTTCTTGATATCAAATCCTTTGAATAGCCTGAAAGAAGTTTATTAATGTTGTTATTACATGAATGTGTTGATAGTGACGCAGATGTTGCCTATTTTTTGGTGGACTTACAAATGATAATTTCTTTCAATTTTCTTGGGCCAACTATTGCTGCTTTTTAAAATTTACTTCTGTAAGGTGCATGTTCCATTTTATTTCACATTCTTTGTGATTTTTGCAGGTTTTGGGTACTCCAACAAGGGAGGAAATTAAATGCATGAACCCGAACTACACAGAGTTTAAATTCCCACAAATTAAAGCTCATCCCTGGCACAAGGTATTAGGAACCTTCTTTTTTTTTTTGTGGGGTTACGCCATCTTCCAATATAATGAGATATATTTATATATTCATTTCTTCTTTGTTATCAGATTTTCCATAAACGCATGCCTCCGGAAGCAGTTGATCTAGTTTCTAGACTGCTGCAATACTCTCCTAACCTACGGTGCACAGCTGTAAGCATATTACTTCTTTCTAGTTATTTTGTTAGTTTTCTTTTCGTGATTTGAAATTGGATGCACTGCTAATTCAGTTTAAAACTCTACAAATTACCCCTTGGAGTTTGTCTGTAAATGTTTTGGTATTGCACCTGTGTTTGCATTTATTGATTACTGTTTTTCACCTGATCAGACATAATGATAAAAGTTACAGAAACATGACTAGTTCTGGATTTCACTTATTAATCCTCCCCCTTGAATTTTCCCTTCATGCTTCTTTCTGACGTTGAGATTAGTAATATCACGTGTGCCTACTTTCAATGCAGTTGGATGCCTTGACCCACCCCTTTTTTGATGAACTACGTGATCTGAATGCGCGCCTTCCAAATGGACGTTTTCTTCCCCCGCTGTTCAACTTTAAGCCTCATGGTATGAACTAGAAGTTGGAATTTGTTCTATCTTAATTTTCCGATTTGTTTTGTTGATGCTAAAATTGCACGTATCATTGTCAATCAGAGTTGAAGGGAGTTCCAGTGGAGACTTTGGTAAAGTTGATACCCGAGCATGCTCGAAAGCAATGTTCTTTCCTTGGGTTGTAATTTGATGAAGTGACAAAACCATCGAGTATTCTCCATGGAAGCAATGTGTTATTTGCCCCTCTTTTCCGTGCTCATTTGTTCTTCATATTCTCTCTTTGTATTATCCTGTTTTGTAAAAGCAGATTTAGGAAATACTACCCAACAATGGGTATCATGATTACCCTGTTTCTGTATCACCAACAGGTTGTAAAATTACGTGGACGAGGACGAACATATGTTTCAACGATCTGTTTGATATTCGGATTTTAATTTCAGTTTCAGTTTACTTTTAAGAGAGTGCCCTCATTCACTTGTGCCATTGGGTTCAATCATCCAATTTTGCGACTACTTGGGAACTATAAACTTATTTCTGTGCTCATTTGTGTGTGCACACACGAGTTACGTACTGAAACAGAGAGAAAGCAATGCGCAGGTTAACATGGTCGACCCACTTGGTTGAGTTCACTTGGAGAGGTGAAACTGTTTTCTTGCCAAACTTTTTGAGTTATCCTAATCTTTAATGTCAGTGAAATCGTAAAGTGACCCTCAAACTTGAAGGGTTGTGTCTAATTTCTGTACACAATTGTACATGCGAATGTACTCCAGCAAAGTAACTGGTTCTAACCAAGTTAACCCGTGGACCAACCAGTAATGATTTCATATATCGAAATCCATTTATGATAAAAATAAAAAAATAAAAGAAACTAATTGAATAGAATGGTGAAGTATAGATGGGATGAATATCTATATCAAACTTTTGAAATAATAATGTGTTCAAAATGAAAATTCAAGAAAACAAACTCAATACTAGGAGAAGAGCAAACAAAATGTATCAAAATCAATTTTATTATGTTAATATGTATATTCAGCATAATATTTATTTAGTCATATAAAACATATGAAGAGCCAGAAATTTTGGGGAGTCCAAAAGCTCCCGACCAAACTTTAGGAGATAATTTAATAGCAAATACTTTTACTTCACATTCACGAGTTTGAATTCCCTTGGAGTTGGAATTGCTTTTGAAATTTTTATGATAATTTTCCGATGCATGTGAAACGGGAGTGTATATGTGCTGGTTGCATAAGACAAAATTAAACTATTTTTTTTTTTAATCAACAAAACCCTTTCAAATTTTAAAATGAAACAATGTGATTTTTGACATCAAATTGTCATTTGTTTTAGGAGAATGATAAATGTTCCAACTTTGGACCCTCTGTTTTATTGTCAAAATAGTGGGCAGAGCATGTGACACCAACAGGGGTTATTGCAATTACTCAAATACCGTTTATTAGTCCTACTCACAATTGGTTGATCCATTAAGCACTAAACACCTGACTCTCATTGGTGACAATATATTAAATTATTTGCTAAGTAATTGCATGCAAGTGACACTAAAGTTTGTCAAAGTCTTATCTGAAATCATTCCTTCCCTATAATTTGTTTTTAAATGTAAATTGCAATAATAGAGGCGCAATTCAGACAACACACAACAATGATGTTTTGTACTAGTGTACGAAACATATTGAGATTGATTGTAATTTTGTACGCCATTATTTTCTTTTTAATACTTTACAGTTGTGATCTATTGCTTCTAAAAATTAACTAACAGTGACAGACATCTTCACAAAATCTCATTCACCAAACTGCTTTCGTGATCTTGTCTTCAAATTAAAGATGATTTCATATAAACCATCTTGAATTTGAGGGAACTATTAGATTAACTGTTGTCTATTATATTTTTAGGATAAATTTCTTGTACATAACATAATTGTACATATATTATAATACCCTTTACTTAGCTTCAAGAGTGTATCCTTATTTATATATTGTTGATTAGACAATTTAATATGCAGAAATTTCTCTCATTCTCTCTCACACTTTTAACATGTCTTAATGTTCAAAGACAACAAAGGTGAGGGTGACATCTGCATGCGCCTTCCCTTCCAGTGACAATAAACCACCGCACGTAATGACTTGGAAGTAGGGGCGCACACGGTACGGTTCCCCACGGTTTTTGGTTGAATCGGAACCAGAACCGTTACCAACGGTTCCTGATTTTCAGAACCGGAACCGGAACCGTTAAGGGTTGGAACCGTGAGGAACAGAACCGCGGTTCTCGATTCAGTTCCGATTCCGAACCGCGATTCCTTAGGATTTTTTTTTTCTTCAATGAAACTTGAAAATACAAAAAATATATATATATTCATTAAATAAATGTGAGACCTACAATCTAAAAATGGCACCTTATATATATATAATTATTATATTATATAATATATATATATACATTACATATAATTATTATATATAATGTATATACATTATATATAATAATTATATGTAATGTATATATATATATTATATATAGTTATTATATTATATATATATACACATATTTAATATAAAACAGTTCCGATTCGGTTCCAAGGAACCGTTACCCTCAACAGTTCCGATTCCGGTACGGTTCTACTACTCCTAGAACTGGAACCGTTGGTAACGGTTCCTAATTTTAGGAACCGGAACCGTTGCCACGGTTCGGTACGGTTCCCCTCGGTTCTAGTTCCGGTTCCGACGGTTCTTTGTACACCCCTACTTGGAAGTGTGATTCGTTACTTCCTGGTACTAAGGAGAGAGGGCTTTGAATGTCCTTTCTCATCGGGCAATATTCTCAAGATACATCAACCGCATGCTAAACTTTTGTTAGGCCTTCACAAAGGGTCACTTCTTGCTCCTCTCTCTCTTGGTATAATGTTGAGATCAAGATCAAAGAAGCACGGACACGAAAAAAGAACACAAATACAATACGATATAGACACAGTGATACGACAAATTTAAAAAAAAATTAAAACACAAATACGTTATGGATACGTAAAAATATATATATATATATATATATATATATATATAATCATTATTGGTAATTTTTTTAATATAATCATGAATAAAAGTACTAATTTAAAACTTAGATTTATATGTTTGTTAATTTTGTTTCCTTAAATTTTATATTATTTTATTATTTAAAATAATATAAAAGTACTAATTTAAAGCTTAAATTTTATATTTATATTATTTTTGTATTTATTATCTTGTTTAAAATTTTTTGGATAATATGCACTCACATCCCCTGAGATTTGTCCTAAATATACTCATATATACAAAGTTTGCTTAAACTTTGAGGTTTGGAGTTTGACGGCAAACAACTCCCAATTGAAATCCATTAGTCAAAAAAATATTTAAAATGTCTGTTTTACTCTTCACTAACTGAAAAGACATTTTTAAGCTTACTTTTCTCGTTAAAATACCATATTTCTCCCAACTTTTCTTTTTCACTTGACAAAACTACCCTTATTAAGCTCACTTCTCTAATTCTTCCTCACTCTCTCTTTTTCTCTCTCTTCCTCTATCTTTCTCTCTTTCTCGAATATGTGTCTCTACATCTAATCCCCTCTCTTTTCTTTATTTTATCTACTTCTCTCTCTTAATTCTTCACCCTTTTCTCTTTTATTTTTTTTTTCTTTCACCATTTGCTATGGTAGTACACATGAAAATTAGCAATGATAGCATGACTTTGGTGGTGGCAGTGGTGTCTCGACAATAGTAGATAGATGCATGACAACAAATGAGACCTATATGAAGAGTGTTACAAGAGTACAGGATTTTATTTGAAAATATGAGAAAGTTAAAAGAGAATATTTTGCATTTTGCCTTTTATTACAAAGTATGCATACATTTATTTCAAAAAAAAAAAAGTAGTGATGACACTAATAAAATTGAAAAGTAAGTACTGGAAAAAAGAAAAAAAAAATCATCCAAGATTAATAATAAAATAAATTTTAGCCTCAAAGTTTGAATTTCTTCAGATTGAATTTTATTTTTCAGTGACAACTAATATTGAGTCATACACATAATAGAGAAATAATATAAATTATTTGCTAAATTGAATCACCAAAATACATTAGACTCTTTTCTTTATTTCACAATTCTTTTTTATAACTAAAAAACAAAACAAAAGAATTCAAAGAATTTTGTTGTTCCTTCACTAAATTCAAAGAACACTAATATAGTAATATATCGATTGAAGGGTTAATTTAGTCATTTTATTTTAATAAATTTTTTAAATATAATATAGTTATTATATTGATGGATAAAATTGTAATTTTTTATGTAAATTACTGATGCAATTTTGTTCATGATTGTAAGTGCAAATGTAAACAAAGTTTATATAGGAGTGTGTTTGAATCAACCTCAGGAGTTGTAAGTGGACTTTATCCAAAAAAATTTAATCTTAATATCACTAAGCATGAGATGTCGGTGATGTTTGCCAGGGTCCGTCCCGCGGGTGGTGTGTCGCGAGCGTGATGTCACGACGTTCCCGCGGGTGTTGTGTCGCGGATGTTCATTCGAGAGTTGATTCCGCGGGTGTTGTGTCGTGAATGTTCCTCCGAGAGCTGATTCCGCGGATGTTCGTGCAAGGTATGATCCCACGGGTGTTGGTCGTGGATGTTACTTCAAGGAATGATCCCGCGGGTGTTGTGTCTCGAATGTTCATGCTAAGGTATGATCCCACGGGTGTTGGTCGCAGATGTTCCTTCTAGGATTGACCCCGCGGGTATTGTCGCGAATGTTTTGCATCCAAAGTTGGAAATTTGAATTTGTTGTCTGATGCCAATCTGAAGTTCTTGGAATTTTCTAGGTTGACAGAGAGAGACTAGTGACTCTTTTTTTTGCGAGAGATTCGTCTGAAAGTTGGAGATTTTCCGAGGTCTTTGATCTATTCAATATTGATTCGAAGTGTTTTGTTATGATATATTTAAGAATTATAAATAGACCAATGAATGTCAAGCAGCAAGAATATATATATATGTGTGTGTGTGTGTGTGAACTATGATGGTGGACAGTGGGTTTGGAGATTAAAAATGAGAAAAGTTAAAAAAAAAACTTGATAGTCCTGAGAGGATTGAGAGGTAAAATCAAAAAAAAATTTTATACCAAAATTTAGTGGGTAATGCTATTCAAGCCGAATTCTTAAGCAAAATTCATGGGCAAAAACTTTTACATTCGTTGGATGCATGCATTTATGCGTGTGATAAATGCATACATCTAATGGATGTAAAAGTTTCTGCTTATCTAGCATTATCCAAATTTGATTATTTTTTATGGGTTCTGGTTGATGTGCTTATTGGATTTGATGGTAGTGGTGGTTGCGGTGGCAACTGGCTGTGATTATGAGGTAGAAGTGGCGGCGGCGACGTGAGAGACAAAGGGGAGAGAAGAGAAACAAAGAGAAGAACGTGGATTTTATGGTGGTGGTGGTGGCAACGACTGTGATTATGAGGTAGAAGTGGCGGCGGTGACGTGAGAGACAAAGGGGAGAGAAGAGAAACAAAGAGAAGAACGTGGATTTTATGGTGGCGGTGGCAGCAGCTCCCAAATCACTTCCATAGAATGGTACCACTCTTTCTGATTATGATTTCTACCATTAACACATGTTAATGTGTGTAATACTTTGCTTTGCTTTGCTTTTATGTTTGAGTTTTTATATTCTGATTGCTTTTTACAGAAAACTTGCACTTTTCTCTATTCAATGTTTTATTCTTTTTTGAAATGTATTTTTCAATTTTTTGGAGAAACAAATGATATAAGCAATCTAGTCAGGCGTCAGACCCTTGTTTTCGGGTTTGCTGATATTTGGTGCAAGTCGGAATAGAATTTGTAATAGAATTCCACAATCCTGTCAAATTCACCTGAACAAAATTTAAAGATCCTGTAAATCCTCCTTTTGGAAATCAATTAAAACAAACAGATAGGTGGGTCTGATGCTCCTTTTGGTATGATGGAGGATTGGATGGAAAGGAAGGCGAGAGAGATGGAAGAGGTATCCTAGGGAAAGGAAGGAGCCTTCCTTGACGTTGTTTGGTTAAGTTAAGGGGAAAGGAAATGAGGGAGGAACGTAATGGGTGTCATGATTTGCCATTATACACACATATTTACGGTTGTCCACATGCATACATGTACATACATATATATTTGTATGGCCTGGTGCAAACAAGGGTAACAAGGCCACTACACGTGGCTTTACCTTTTCCCTTTCCCTTCCCGCTGAGTTTTGGCATATTGGATTTATACATAGGAGAAAGGAGCTCTCCCTCCCTTTCCCTCTCCCTCTCCCTCTCCCCTCTACCAAACAGGGGGAGCTCCCCTTTCCTTGCCCTCCTCTTCCCTCCCCCCCAGTCCCCACCCACCAAACCAAACATAACATGAGTGTCCAAATGGTGCCCAAATTATTGTCTAAAGTGGTTTTCATGATCATGTTAATTAGGGTGGGTGTACTTATACATCCTAGTAATGATATAATTTATGTTAAAAAAAAAAATAATAGGGTCAAGAAATATGTGATTAGGCGTCCTTGAGTAGACCACTCTATCTTAGTTTTACAACTCTCTCTACATCCTCAACTTCATCCTACTTTTTAACTCCTCTACATCTTCAGTTGTAGACCTTTAGCCTGACTGCCCTATTTGCTTGTGCACCTTGCTCCATCAGCATTTTGCTCATTTTCTTGTACTAGGTGCCCATGACCATTCTATACATGAGGGTTTGAGTTGTGCTTCAGCACAATAAAGAAGATAAAGGCAAGACAGGCAAATAGCACACACATGGCAGACAAGGTGAGTATGTCTGTATCTACTCTCTTGTGGTTTAAAGCTCTTAATGTTGCCAATCTATCCCACACATAAGAGCCATCTGGAAACCGTGGGCAGCTGCAATCTGATCCGCAATTCTTTGTATCACAATAAAAACTGATTGAGGTCATTGCGTTCACAGCATATTGGAATGGGTTGCTCCAATACATCCATCTGTAGAGCTTCATGTCAGACAGCACAACAACTACTCCAGAAGCTGACACCCACAATGATGTGACAATTGACACAAGAAATGCAGCGAGTGTTGGCACTGGTGCTAGGAAAGTGACCATCATCCCAAAATATGTTACACACAATGTGAACATGAAGAGCACTAGCCAATACAGCAGGAATTCTGTAGCTGAACCTGTCCCAATTCCTGCCATGCCATTCCCAATCCCTACTACCGCAAGCGTTGCGATGAAAAAATAGGGAATCTCACCCACTGCCCACGAGACTGGATAAAATATTGGAAGATACATTCCAGCCCTTTTCTCTCTGAAGTATACCAATCTGTCTGTGCCAATTTGGGGGATGACATTGTTTGCTGAGACAACCCCAATGAGTATAACTTGCATGTATATGTAAAGTGTACGTGAAGTCACGCTGTATGTATCTCCGTAGTCGATTTGAAAGTAAAGGGAACCCATCAGCAGACCAATCATGACGCAACCTGTAAGTCTACCATATGTATATTGCACATTCCTCCATAAGAACCTTTGTGTTCTTAGCAATACTAAAATTGCTTGATGTGAATATGGAGCTGAGTAAGTAGAAGATAGATCCCTTGGTATTCCATTCTTGGTCAACTTATGTATACTACTCATCTCTTTTTGGTTGATCTCATGCAAGGAACTCACTTTAAAGATCTCTGCGAAGTTCAATGAAGGAGTACCCCTATTTTTTATACCTAGGCCAAGAACCCCCATAACAAAGCTAACTGGACTTTCTCTAATGAAATATTGAGGGGCCTTTGGAATTGATGCAAAATAATCTAGCAAATTTTTGCAGTTAGATCCTATTGGACCAAAGTATGCTTGATCCCCTTCTTGCGTTAGAATGAGAGCCTGGTCAAAGAAGGACAGAGAACGAGCATTAGGGTGTGTAAGAGTAGCAATAATGGCACGACCTGACCCTGAAACTTGAAAGAGAATTTTGAGAATATTCAATGTTCCTGTGGTGTCAAGGCCAGATATCGGTTCTTCAAGAAAGAGAATACTTGGGTTAGCAGCCAGCTCTACTGCTATTGTCATTTTCTTGGCTATTTCAAATGTCTTTCCAGTGGCATCACGAAGGGAACCAACAAGTTGGTTGCAGTAGGGCATTAAACCGAGTTGATTAAGGACCAGCTCAACATGAATGTGACGGCTCATGGTGTTGATTGCTTGATCAAGACGAAGTGCTGCACTGAATTGAAGGGATTCACGTACAGAGAGGTAAGGTTGGTGAGCATCAAGCTTCTCAACATAGCCTGTCAGTCTAAAGAAGGTAGCTCCAGGTTTTACACCATTTGCCTGAATGTTTCCGCTGAGATTGCCACTTAAAGGTACCCTTCCAGCAAGGCATTTGAGCAGTGTGGACTTGCTTGTTCTGGAACCACCTAATATGGCTACCATGCTTTGTGGTCTAGCATAGCCAGTGATGTTGTTGAAGATTGATGAACTTTCTTTAGTTTCCTCGTCATACCTGATGCATAAACATTTTTCTGTGGTTAAACACCAATTTTAAAGAGAATTTCTGTGGGTAATATAATATTCTTTTGGGCAACTAGGGAACCAATGTGGACCGGTAGGAGCACTGAGATTTGGATTTAGAGATTACATTCAATAGGTTATGATTCTAAATTTTTAACTAAGTAAAAGATAGGAGAACACACCTTGTGAATGACAGATCCTTGAACAGGAGGGTTACTGGTTCAACTGGAATTCCTAGCCCATTCCTCTCGAGATCAATTCGGAATTCTTCAATCCATTTTTCAACTCCTCCATTGTTCTTCATTTTACCATAAGCAGAAAGGGAACTTTGTGGCCTACTATTTGTGGAAGCACTGTAATCAATAGAATGTGCATTGTGACTTCTGTCAGACTCAAATTCACTCTCCATATCTTCTTTAAAATTGCTTATTACTGGATGTTTTTTGAGATGAGGCAATGATTGGCTGGTTGCTGTGAACTCTATTTTCTTCAGTCCCAATAATGCTAACAAGTTGGCAGCTACTGTCCACCCCAGGATAATGATGTAGGGAAGCCATGGTCTCTTGGCATCTTTAGAAAGCTCATAGAAGATCAGATAGGCTTTTCCAACTGTTATTGTTGGGTGCTGGTCACAGAAAGGAAGCTTGCCAAGGTAGTTGGAGCAGGGGTCAGTGTAACCCTCAAACTGGAACCTGCAGAATGAGACATTAGCCCAGTGAATTGGGTTTACATAAGCGAGCCATTTCCAGTAAGTTGGGATATTGGATGGGTAGATCACAAAGCCGCTGAAGAGTAGTAAGATCGAAACTAGTAGACCTGCAACCAGTGAACTGATATAATTAGTTCCTAAGTGGCATTGGACTTGAAAGGTTTTCAGGCATCAATTGCATTATTTCTTTCTATGGTGATCTTGAATTTAGTGGGGAAGCATGGCAATTGAAGCTGTTACGTTCAGAGGAGAACTCTCTGTTCACACAACTGCTTGCAGAATGCATACAATGCATATGCATGGTTTCACGACCATGAAGTTCCGGCATACAAGTAAGCACAAACATGAATAGGAGCAGGCAATGGAATTGTATCACAATCGGAATATGTTGGTCACACACAAGGTGTTCTGAATCACTAATAGAGATTATATACGAGTGCAAAAACTTTAGTTAAGAGAAACAGAAGTACCTGCGAAAGCATTTCCCACTTCTGGAATGGAAGAGATGGCACTAAGAAAGAAAAAGACAGATGAACCAAAGTATGCCACCAAGAATAACAGAAGCAGGTACTCAAAGAAAGGTGCCCAATTTCCTGTCAATGATAGACCCGCTAAAAAATAAATGCCGAGAGTATAAGCCAGTGCCTGCAAGAAATACTGCAGATTTTAATTCTGTGATAGCTATGGCTACTTTTTCAGTGAAGAAAAAAGTAATTGAACATTACTTCTAAAAGGGTTTGTGGGAGATTGACTATGCAATGAGCAACTATATACGAAGAAGCTCTGAAGAATCTCTGAGCCCTATGCTTGTAAAATATTGGTCTTTGGAGCATGTATAGAGGAAGCTGTACTAGATTTATGAGCATTATGCTCATAGTAGACACAAACCCCAGAGCCCTCACTGAGTTCATTTGCTGTTGTGTATATTGATCTCCTAGTTTGTGGAATAGAGTCCCTGCAAACACACCAAGTACAATTGCCTGCAACATTCAAGAATGGGTGTTTATTTGCTAAGGCATGACATATTTTATTTAAAAACTGTTGGAAATATTTTTTCCTCCATATCTGTGCTGTAGATGTAGCTCTCTAAAACTTAGGATAACCTGAAGATTGTGACAATTGATTGATCTTTATTCTACATAATCAATAGAGTCAGACAAGTGGTAGTATTGACCTGGAATAACCTTAACTTCAGCAAAGTGTGGAGCCTTTTAGTGACCTTGATTTGCCTCTTGATTAGAGTTTTAGTAGACTTCCACCACGTCTGAACAAAGGGCCTCTGGAATTGCTCCCATTGAGCTTGATAATCCTCCTCCTAAAGAACCAAAAATCAATATGAGGAACTGATTAAGGGATGTCTCTCTTCTTTCAGGCATAATTATTGCATCCTTATTTACATCTAAAATTAGTATGCAATCCATCTAATTCACCGTATGTCACTTCTTTGTTGGTGTTAACAAGTTTATATACCTCTTCCTTGTAGCGCTCAACTTGGAGACGGATGTGGCCTCGTGCCTTCTTCAACATAGAGTATGCATGTGAGGCACACTCTCGCTGGATTTTTTGTGATCCCACAGCGAGGTATTGCATTTCTTCATTGTTCATGGATATTGCTGTGACCACGTCTCCAATCTGAACTCTTCCTGTGCTTTCAATTCCCCCTGAATGCCCTACTTTGGTAGAGAGCTTAGCAACCACCAATTCTGCAAAATCATAGATTCAGTCAGTGTAATTGTCATTGATTTTTCACAAACCATGAGTGGCAGGTTACCAAATTTGTCGGTGGATGACTAAATACCTGTCTCTTTTCTTGGCTGTGAATCGACTGAGTAATGGTATATGGATGGTGTTTTAAGGGATAGGCCAAGTCCGGGCTCACTTTCTACCCAATACGTGTGTTTCACATCATCTCTGTCAACAATTCTCATAATATCTCTGTAATGATCTGAAGCCCTGTAGCATTCTACAAGTTCATCTATGGTCAAAGGAATTGCTTCTGATTCCATATATTGGGAACCATCTCCAGCTACGATATCTTCAAGAAACTCAGCAGACTCCACATGCGATGGTTTCTTGTACCTGCATATTAAATCAATGGTGCTACTTTTCACTTAATGTTGACTGTGTTATTGCAATGAAAGGAATTGTAAGTGCTCAAACTGCTCATAAGCAACAATTATACTCTCTTCTATCACTATGACTGTATTACTAACCCGAGCTTGGTGAAGTACGGAATTGCATCTTGACGAGGGCCTTGGAACAAAACGTGACCATCGCCGAGAAGTATGATCCTATCAAAAAGATCAAACACTTCCTGTGAGAGTTCGGTCAGTGACATGATCGCAGAAGATTGCTGAATCCTGCTAACGGTCCTTATAGTGTCCACTAAGTCGTATGTAGCTGCAAGATCGGATCCGGTAAATGGTTGATCATAAAGCATGACTGAATATGTTCCCAGTGCTAACTCGGCTGTTGTGAGCTTCTGGCGATCCACATCCGAGATTGCTTCTCCAGCAAGTTTGTGCTCTATATTCTTTAAGCTTAGGATTTCTAAGACATACTCTAAAAATGGATCTTGTCCCTCCACCAGTGCATGGGCAAAGAACTTTCTCATTTGAGGAGTGAAGTTCTCTGGCCGAAGCCCCTGAGTGCAGTCCCTTGCGAACTCCAGAGTCTCTCGAACTGATAAAAATGGAATGTGCCTGCAATTTTAGGGACAACAAAATTGCAAATCTTGAATTTTAGTTCCAAGAATCAATGATGATTGCCTATTAGTAAGATTAGGTTTTGAAATATACTGGCTTTTTAAATGTGTTGTCTTTGCTCCTACATGAATGTGAAAATGATGGCATTCAGATATAGACCACATACTTGTCAAGTTGGCCACTGATAAAAGCAATGAGCCTACTGAGACGTATTTCGGAGGCATATTTATCGTTGTACATCACCACACCTTGCAAGTTTGAGTTCTTGGCTTCGTCTACTCTTCCTGCAAGAATTTCTAAGAGAGTGCTTTTTCCGCATCCTGCAAGATTTGATTTGTGGATTAACTTGATGAACTTTTCAGCTTCAGAAACTAACAGGTTGTCTTTGTATTATCAGCAGTAGTATAAATCAATCAATGGCAATCTAACAAGGTAATGAAGTAACTACTTTTCATCTGTAGCTGAAAATTATATTATTTATTTATTTTAGAGTTTCTGCAATAATGACCATGTTGTATTGCTTATTAATCTAGTTTCTCTTGCTATATTAATTCCTGTGGTCCTGATTGTTTAGCTGGAAAATGTTATTGAGGTATATCTTGAATGACTACAGACATTTGATTGTAACAGTGTTTGTGAAAAATTGAAATGACTAGGTACTAATCTTTCTTCTCATGTGTTGGTTAAGAATTATGTTGGAAACAATTTTCACCCTTCTATAAGAAATATGTTTTATTAACTGAACCAGTGAACTCTGTGGAATAAAAACAGTTGTTATAGTACAAGTATACCATGAATTGTTGTCCATTTCTTTTTTGTTCAAATCTAAGTTGAAAGACAAATTAAGGATTCAAAAGGCTGTTGATTGTAAGGTTTGGGTGGTCAAATTTAAGTTTGTTGCATGTATCATCTACTTGACCTTTTTTTTTTCTTTCAACTAGCTGCGTATTCACACACTTTTTTTTTTCCACACTGGGACTCGAACCCCTCCCTTCTCCTTGAGGATGGGGGAGGTTATACCACTGGAAATCCTGAATGTGCTGCTATGAGATAAAATAATTTTTGAGGTTTCTGAGTTATATACATGAAATGTAGTGCCTGATGTTTTTTTGCATTTATTTATGATGATCTTTCTCTTTGCCTGTTGTGAACCTATTCCAGGGGACATATGTTGTAATGAATGCAACGGTAAGATTGCTCCATTGTGACCAGAGGTCACAGTATACATCTGGCCCTTTCAATTTCTGCAATGGCGAGAGTTTTGTGCGTTTGACTCTGCCCTTTTTTTTTTATATGGTAGTAACTTTTATAACTTTATCTATATAAACCAAAATAAAGTGATTTGAATATTTATAGCTAGTAAATGGAAACTGCAAGGGAAAAAGGTGATATCTAGTGTTCATATATCAATTACTTTTATTTTTTTTCTTTATATGTAAAATAAATAAATAAATTGAGGCAATTATATTTATGAAGAAACTGTGTCCCCTACCTGGAGGGCCAAGTAGAAGGGTCATAGACCCAGGCATGACATATCCATCCACCCCCTTCAAAATATGCACCCAAGTTGAATCCTTTCTTTGAAGAAAAGTCTTGAATGGCCCAACAAAACATCCCACCAATTTATTCCCAAAAGTTTCATATTTGTTGCTTGAATTCTCAAACTCCTTCGAGTACTTGATGCCGGAAAATCGAACTACCTGCAAAATTTAGCAACCTTAGTGAAACTAATAGAACATTTATGGACCGTGGGACATGGTATAAGGTTCTTGAAAACATTGTGTAACTCTTTCTTCGTTACTAAATAACACAATCGATATGTTCTCTGAGAGTCACGGAAGAAATAGCTAGCCTAGTACACGAGGCTCGAGGCTCTCGCAATTGCAGGGGATCCGGGAAGGGTTGGCCTTATTTTAAACTTTTGGCAAAATTTATATTACATATTTTCAAAATAAGTATACTGCAAGAGTATAAAATTAGAGTACAAAAACCATTTTTCTAAAAAAAAATTAATAGAATTCAAACCTCTATTGGACTGAGCCTAAACTTGGAGCATAGGCCCATTTTGGGATGGGGGGGCCGACGCCCATGCTTTCTTCATCGGAGGAAATTTAGTTCTTTAAATTAAATTTCCCTCAATTCCAAATTCGATTGATATTTCCAACATTTTGTTTTAGCTTATTTCATATTTACCTGTGGAATTTTTTTTTTTTTTTTTTGTTGGTGTTGTTCTCAGTCTGTTATAACGTTATTTTATTTTATTATTTATTATTATTATTTGTATTTGGTCCAAAAAAAGACAACAGAACAACACAAACTATCAAGCATGTATGAAATCGTTAGTCCTTGAAAAGGACAGGGAACAATTTAAGAGTCAACTTTAATATATGGCTTATTAGTGAATGATTTAGTTGAAGTATTAACAAATTTTAATCCATTAATTTGACTTTTTAAAGTAAATTCATTTCTAGAATATTATATACTAGTAAAATTTCAAACCTAAAGCATAAGAAACAGTTCTTCAATCAGAACCGACACCACTATCATCCAAAAATAATAGAAAATAGAAACCAATAAAGACAAAATGAGCAAAGATTCCTAAATATTCTATGCGATCATAAGCAGTGTCAATAATCATGCTTATTATATATATGTGTGTGTGTGTGTGTGTGGTTTTATGAAAATTGGAACCAACTGAAACCGATTTGGATCTCCTCGGTTGAATGGATTAAGATTAGCCGAAAACATACTCTAATAAAAACATTTAAATAACAATTATATTAACATTATTCAATCCAACTTTTATGAGCTATGTGAAGTTTTTCCTTACTACCTACTCAAAAGACTCAAAGGTGCATTTATAGTTTCTAAAATCTTCTAGTAATATAGCAATAATGTAATATGCCAACAAGAATTAGAATATAATTATATTAATATGTTTACGTAAATGAGTGCCAACCTATGGTAATAAAATTTTACCAACTGATCAAATGAAAACAAATATATATATATGTATATATATATAGATATAGATATCACACTTCAATTTCATTTTTTTTTTTTATCTTTAACCACAAACCAAACTAATTTTAACAATCAAATCATTTTTTGAATTGGGACCAAACAATGAGTCACAAATCGAACCAAATTGTAAGATTCGGATTGGATTAAATTGATATATATATATATATATATATATATATATATAAAATAAAATGTGGAGATCGAGTTACCTACCTGTTGAGGAATAGGAGGAGTGATTCTTGCCACGTCACGCAAATAACTAACAAAACCATCCTTCAAAAGGTACTCCATCCCCGTAAGCTCTTCACTTTTCTTCCTCACCCCATTCACTTCTTCATTTATCTCTTCCCTTGTAAATGCCTTTCCAACTTCATCTCTCAACCCATGCTTCTTCAAGCTCTTATACATCCTCAATGCAACATACCTGGCCGTCTCTGGCGACGCGTTCCCGATCCTGTTCTGAACTTCCGGCGTCGACCCACCTGACATTAATGCCGGCATCCTTTCCCTCTCTCCCACGTGATCAGTTGGCAGAGTTATCACGCTATTATTGCTTATTACAGAACACGCTCCAGCCCAGGATGCTCTTGGTGGTGAGTATGCTTCAGCTAGTGATATGTCATCTTCTTCCCACCTTGTGGAAGTTAATGGGGGAGTCATAAGATTGTTTGCCATTTTGGGGTTTTCCATATTTTAGAGTTAGACTAGGCTTCTTGTTGTGATACTCTAAATGAAGGTTTAGACTCTTTAGAGAGTTTTTATGGGCTAAATATAAAGCTTCAAAGAGTTCTTCCACTTTTTAAATTTAGTAACTGAAATGACTGCTTTGCCATTTTCTTTTGCAGTAATCTTTCCAAATCTTACGGAGTTTTGATTAGGAGATGAAGGGTAAATTTGTCATTTCAAGGCTTATGACAGAGAGAGGGGAGAGAGAGAGAGAGAGAGAATGAAAATGAAACTAGTTCTATACATCGTGAAAGGCGGCTCACACGCCACGTGGAAGATGGAGACTGAATGATGACAAGGAAATAGAGACATGACAAATACAGTATCTATGTTAAGTTGGTCAGGAAGGGTTGTGATTGGTATATCACTGGACTGATTCATGATCACTATGTTAATTAAAACATTTTGCCTTTTTATATTTTATCATATTATTTATGTGATTTTCTATATATTATTGGACTAACAACTTGAGTTATGGTTGGATGAGTTGACATAGTCCCAATTATATTATTCATAATATTCTTTTATAGCTTTATTAATACATGAAGGACAAGGTGGAGTAAAGAAGATGAACATTATGTAATCCATGACATATATAATTGATTTGTTAGGCCAAAGCAAGTTGCAAAGATGCTTACTCTTGACTTGATCAAAGAACTATTAATTTGATTTATATATATATATATATATAAAATGTGATTAAGTTAATTCACCAGCTGTTTACTGGTTCAGCTATGTAGCAGCTTGAGGTTGGCTAGCCTTCGCCTGTGGGGTCTGGTTTGGTGGTGCATCGAATAGAACCCCCAAAAAGGAAAATAAGAGAAAGAAATTATATAATTTATATAAGGTTAAGCAGGCCGTGAACCAAGATAATCTTTTAGTTGAATTGGGTTTGAAACCCCCCGAAACCAACCCCACACACACAGAGACACACGCAGAGAGAGAGAGAGAGAGAGAGAGAGTTGTTCGACTTCGGTCCAATTAACAAATAAGTGCAAATAATTAATACAGCAACTGATTATAATGCCTCCTCTCCGGAGTATCACGCAAAGGGAACATTGACTTGTCTTGTTCTTGCTCAATACCTATAATGATTTGCTAGCTACCTAAGAGGTCAATTCCCCCTGCTTTACCCGGTCATATGGCGTGTTCAAGTTAAACTTTAACACAAACATTAAATGCATTGGACAGTAATCCAATCACGATAGCTAAAATATTAGAGAAATGTTAAACGTTTTAATTTTATTTTATAAATTTTAACTCGAATTTACGGGACATGTGATAATACCATAAAGACTCCGTGTATAGGAAAAATTCCATCAATAATAACTTATCATTTAATTTTATCTCCTAAAATAATGGATATATCACCTGCCATATAGATTCGAGTTAAAATTTGTGATATTTATTCGAGACATGTAGCATTGCTCAAAATATTAATAGTAATTGTAAGAGTATCTGTTGTAAGTGTATATATTCACCATCCTATTAATTAGGCCACCAAGTAGGCATTTTTTAACTTTTCATCCACCAAACCAAATTCCTTCTAAGTGCTCCAAGGATAAGTAGCTACATCAATTTAAGGAGATCCTGCCAAATCTCGTCTCTTACTTCGTAACTTAGCCTCAAGGATTGAAAGAGGAGTCCTTGAATATTCGATGACCTGCCATGATGTCAGGCTTTTGATGGTGCTCGAGAGAGGTGCTCATCAAGGCTTTGATGGTATTCAAGAGGGGTGTTCATCGAGGCTTTAATGGTATTCGAGAGGGGGTGCTCGTCGAGGCCTTGGTGTTGCTCCACAAGGGGTGCTTGTCAAGGCTTTGGTGGTGCTTGACAAGGTGCTCGTTGAGACTTTGATGACTTGACGTGTTGTTAGGGTTTTGATGGCGCTTGAGAGGAGTGCTCATCAAGGCTTTGATGACTTGGTACGTTTGTTAAGGTTTTGATTGTGCTCGAGAGGAGTGCTCGTCAAGACTTTGATAACCTAACATCTTTGTTATGGTTTTGATTGTGTTCGAGAGCTTTTGATGACCTGACATAATGTCAGAGCTAGTTTTGACTTTTCAAAGAATTACATGGTTGCCATATTGGTGAACTCTGATGAATTTTTCAAAGCTTATGTGGTGACGGTGCCATTACTCCTACAGAGTTGGCTAGTTGGTGGGTTGATTTTTCGTTAAAATGTACTTAATGTGAAAAATAAAATAAGAGAAATGATATTCTCTCCGAGTATTAGGATCTATAAAATAATGCTGATGTATACGAAGATGGAAAAAGAGCAGAGGAATATAATTCAATTTTTTTTTTTGAGAAATAGGAATATAATTCAATTAATATTATAAACATTGGAATTCAGGGGAGAATCACATTAAACTAAAAGGCTAAGGGGTGGGAGAGAAACTATATCACAGTAAAGAGAGAGATGCATCCACACGCATTTAATGGTTAATAGAAGTCACACTTTATAGAATCTCTCTTTTTAACCAATAGAATTGTGAAGGTGTCATCACTCATCAGTCTCATGCTTCCAAATTAAGTACACATGCCTTTATACATACATACATACAGGCGTTGCATGGAATTGTGACAGAATTGGAGAAAATTTAATTCAGGAAAAAGTAAATTCCAATTCAACTAATTTTTTTTAAATTCCACCAATTCCATGCAGCCAAGCATATACATGAATGGATTTAATCTTTGGTAAGGCATGCATATGCAGATGAGAGAGAGAGTCTTGGAGAACATAGCACTCGTTTCGTTTCAAAGCAAAGCAAAGCAATACTAGGACAACCTTTAGACTGATAATATAGTCTCACAACACCAATTTGCAGTGTTTAATATTATCCTTCCTATCTACTTACATATTGGGATCATATTTCTACCATGGAACATCAATAAAATTGCTTTATTCTATTGTATTCTGTTAACAAAATTACACCTTAGCATCCTCACCAAAAAAACAAAATCACCTTAATATTGATTTGAAACTTGAATAGAAGAGGTAGTCTCATATGAGCCAGCACAAAACCTTGTATTTCCCATTCAGAAAACAAAACCAAAATCATAGTTATTGAACACGCATTCTGTTTTTTTTTGTGCTTTCAAAATTTTGAAAACAGTATCGTTGCTGAACGTGATTTTACTTTCTGTTTTAGCTCCAAAAAAAACAGAATCATGATTTTGCTCAAGGGTAAAGCAAAAGCAAGCGGGCCCTAAAAGTAGAAGTGTCAAAGATTAGAAAAGTTAATCATCAATCCAGAAAATAAGCAAGAACCATAGTGGAGAAAGCAAGCAGCAATTTTATTCACAAACACAGAAGATTGCTTCAACATAATAACAGCAGTTCTGTCTTCTGAGGGACAACACACAAAATACATGCGATGTATGTGCTACAAATTCATTTGCCATCCACATACAATTTCAACTGTTTATTGTAGCAGCAAGAATAAATACACAACCATCCACCTTCGTTTACATTGGCAATAAGAATTCAGGCATAAATGATATGGAGCATGGAGATGTGACATGCTGATGGTGAAGTACTAAAATAAAGAAGCAAGTACCTCCAACAAGGAAGAAGCGAATTGCATTTGAGTCTCCTCGTCGATGGTAAGGAAGAGAGGGACGTGCACAAAGAGCGATTTGATTCCATGCTGCTCTGCGAAGCGGAGGGAATGATAATATACATAATTGCAAACAAACCGGCCAGCATCATTGGAGATCATCACCTCATACCCCATCTTTGCCAAGGCCTTGGTAATCTCCTCAACCGGAATAGAAGTCTGCGCGCAGTTTTAATGGGAATACATTAAAATTAGGGTATAGTTGAAATTAAAATTTTTGATACAGAAACAAGACTAGTAACGAGTTAAAACATTCTTGCTACAAAGAGATGTGCATTGTATAAAATTATGACGTGTAATCTACGATAGTAACCCCTCATATTAGATGTCCAAACAGTGAAACAACATTACGAGCCAGAAAAGGGATCTGCTCTCTCTCTCTCTCTCTCTCTCTCTCTATATATATATATATATATATATATGGAATATATATGTAGGGACGGCCACACACATATGTATGTCCTTAGTAAGAATTTAGTTTTGACAAAACACTGAATATATCATCATAATCTCAGCATTTGTCTAAAAGATAAAATTACAGTCAATCCAATCCAAAAATAGTAAAGCTTGAAAAAATTTCTGAATTCTTTAAACATTTCATTTTAATTTGGACTGGCCCACAATGGTTTTCAGGTTAAAAGAAAGATTCATAACTCTAATTAGTGAGTGATGCATCATGTATCAAGTCAAGTTGTGCGTGTTATCTTGAATCGTAACAAAAATTTATTTCCTCTGTCATCAGAATATTGTGATTCAACCTTAGCAGAAAGCCAAGAACACCTTGGCTAGCATGCTCAAAGAAAACTTCATAGATGAAAATAATCTAAATGTCAACAACTAGCAAAAGACAGCAGGATCCAAGTATGCATATCCATGCCTTAGATCTACTCATGCATGTGCTACATATGAGCATTGAAAGGACCACAGCCAATTAATGAAAATTGACTGCTTCTGACAAATTTCCAAAAAAATGAACAACAACCAATTGAGCATCATCTGCAACAGAAATTAATAGAAAACGCAAAAGCAGGTCAAGGATGGAGACTATGGACACATCTGGAAAACACTGAGTAACCCGTTTAAAGGATTAAAATCTGACTATTGGCCTTAGATGCAAAAACACACTCCTCGTTTAGGTTGTGAAGCAAGCTAGTGCAGCTAAGTTACAATCTATATGTGGTACTATACATAGGTTGAGAAAAACTGACTGAAATACATGGAAGGGTACAAATGAAAGAATCATGAAAACCCATTCTACCTGCCGTGCTCGAGAAATCTCACCATCTGCGGGAATAATGGGTACTTTCTGCAAACAAGAAGAGAAGGGAAATTCAATTAGATAAAATTTGGAAAATAAAGCCAACATAAAAGAGCACTTGCACTAGTGAGAAACCTAAGAGGCTTTAAGTGACCTGAGGCTTCCATCCCATCTCATCTGGACAGCGAAAGGTAGCTTCATTGACAGCTTGATGCTCAATAGCAAAGCTTGTTGCGGCACTATTAACTCCAAAGTGTACCTGGATATATGTTGTTAGAAAAGGCAAAAGAAGATTGATAAACAAATGTAGATAGATAATAGGTTTTAATTCTACCATAGTTGGACATGCAACCTATTAAACTGAACATCTAAAAATGCCATTCTACATGATGGCTAGTCTACAGAACGCTAAAAGATTGTCCCTGGAAGATAAATAATAGGTTTTAGATCTATTATTGATGGGTATAAAACCATTTAAGCTGAACAAGTAAAAATGCTTTGTACATTATGGCTAGTCTCAGAAGAAAGCTAAAAGGTAATGTCTCAGGAACATAAACTAAGGGACAAAAGATACCTGAAGAAGAGGAAAGAAAAAAGAAGAGTCCAGGTTGAGAGTTCACTAGTAAATAAATAATTCAAGATATCCTATGTTATAAGACTTCACTCCTCATACAAAAGTTTTAAAATATAATTGTAATTATTCCTTATAAACTAAATCAACTTCATCCGTAATATATTAATCCTCATTTACAGTCTACAAATTCAATCTTTTTGTAAACAAGAGAGGTCTTTGTTGTTTAAAATTGCACTCCGTATATTTATAGGGGAGCAAACTGGAAAGGAATTAGCTATGATTTCTACTCTTATTCTTGATGTTTATAAGTTCACAACGATGACCAAAGGTTGGAAATGGACTTATTGCATGCTCCAGCCAGAAACTTATTTTAGAGGGGGCGACATATGATTCCCCGAAAGGATCAAATTGCACAGTTATAGACTTACTACCTCACTAGGTCATGGAAAGACAATAAATTTTGTTGTTTTTTAAATTAATCTTAGATTTGATTTGGGTCATGGGTTTAGATTTTAAATGAATTATAAAAACAGAACTGGATTTGGATTTTTAATATGCTGGATGTCCAAAGACAATAATCATGCTAGAGATTGTGAAAAAATTATCACGCTATGATCACTGTCAAAAAATAAAAGTAACCAATAATTTCATCTCAAATATCACATTACCACTAAATAACAACTATTTTTTAATTGATCAGTAAAGTTGCTTAGATTCACACCATACTCTATACTTTTGCGATCCACTTGAAAAGAAACAATTAAATTTGCAGTGTGTGGTTTTTGAAAGATAAGTACGTCATTTTTTTCGAAGAAAAAAAAGCAAAACAATTGAAATGAAAGAGTACAATAGTGTGATGTAAATATCTTTTTCCAGTCACTAAATTGTAATTTTTCCAACTACTAGAAGAGATTTTGAAAATTTTGAGACTGCAATTTTATATTTTTTAAGAAACTTATATATCAGGTCAATATCATTGCGACCATCGTTGGCATGTGGCGGGAGATATAAGATAATGGCAGGATATGTGTAACCTACTTATAGCCTTCTAAAATAAAAGAAAATTGAGTGGAGACAGTTTATTATGGTTCCGATCTTGACTGAGAGAGAGATGATGGTCATGGGGACTCCAAGGACAAGTACATATAGAGAAGCTTTACCAAAAATTCAGAGGGGGCATCATTAAAATTTTAACAAAAATTTGAATATCTAATTTAAATAATAATAATAAAAGAATTCAGTGGGGGGTGGCCGCCCCCACTCGGCCCTATGTGCATCCACCCCTAGCGGGCACCATTTATATTATGGAAAAATATTACAGAAACAGAATTAAGTCCATACTATTGATTAGGGTCTTTGTATTGTATGTTTTTTTTTTCTTTTACTTTTTTTTTTTCCTCTTCTTTTTCTTTGGAGGGAGTGGAGTTGGGTTCACGAGTACTTTTAATGTTAGCAAGATAATCAAAGAATATATGAGATGAAAAATGCTGCTAAGATTCAGCCCATATGCGGGAAGGATGCTTCTATAAATGGGAAAGAATCTTTTTTGCTGCATTTTTTAGGACATTAAAAAATAACGAAATTAAGTCCATACTATCACAGAAACAGAATTAAGTCCATACTATTGATTAGGGTCTTTGAAATGTATGTTTTTTTTTCCTCTTCTCTTTCTTTGGAGGGAGTGGGGTTGGGTTCACAAGTACTTTTAATGTTAGCAAGATAATCAAAGAATATATGAGATGAAAAATGCTGCTAAGATTCAGCCCATACACGGGAAGGATGCTTCTGTAAATGGGAAAGAATCTACTTCGTTGCATTTTTTAGGACATTAAAACTTGTTAAGAGTAATGAATCCATATTCATAAGCTCCAAGAACAACAAACACAGCGGCTTTCTAATACCATTTCCAGGATATTAATAATATAATGAATTTACCACAAGCTTTGCCAAATGGAAAATAAGCCTGTTGTGATTTCTAATTAAAGATATTGTTCCAAAGATATTACAAATAACCAGCCATCCAAGCATGTCGTCAAGAGCAAGGGTGGAGAAGGCAAAAAAAATTCATAATTCAAATTGAATGAAGTAAAAACTGAGCAACTCACCCAAACAATTCTATCAGAACTTGATGATATTGAATCCTTCCTGCTCACAGCAGATTGTAGTGTCTGGTATAACGGAACAAGTGCCCCCTGTCCTGCAGTCTCAAGAATGCTGCAACTCCCAAGGATCAGCCCCTTAGGGAGACCCTTCTTCTTCATATACTCTTTTAAATTACTGACAATCGTTTCGGTTGGATTCTCCGAAACTCCATGGAATTTCTTGAAACCTGTTAAGTGTATCGTTACTCCTGAAGGCCCTTCAGAACCCATTCACTGACAATTTAGACTAATCAACGTGGTGTTATAGCATCAACTTTGTTTTAGTAACTGATCACCTGCATCAAATGACAACCAGACACGAAAATACAATGGCATAAGCATGAAAATGTTGTAGCTTACCACACACATGTATCAATTTTGTTACTCTTTTTATTACAAGGGCTTACTATCTATACCCTGAACATGATGAAACCGAAATCCGACAACTATAACAATTAGATGTTGATGAAACATTTGAACAATGAGTCAACTAAATTTTCTATTCTCTCTGATACTAACCCTGGCAAGTAATGAAGCTTCACATAAATATATAAAAATTCTACTATTTATGAGAAGAGAAACTGAAGAATCAAAGATAAATAAGATTATTAATAAACCCAATATTCTCAACATTAGATAATGTATGCAGAAAAGCTGATTGCAAGCTATAAATGAAAAACCCAATTGAAATAACAAAGAAAAATAGTCAAAAACCTAATTTTCAGAACCATCTTAGAGATCCATTTTAAATCTTAAAAGCTAATCCAATAATCAAAGGCATGTCATATCATACAACAAAGTAAACCCATGAAAGAACCACCGATTTGGCAAGCCAAAAACCCTCAATTGATCACTGAATTAGAGTCAACCCAACCCATCTAAAATTGAGACTAAAACCACAAACCCAATTGGGATTATAAATAAAACAAACGAGATAAGAAGTGATCACGTACCCAATTCATTACATGAATCAAAAACCCAGAAATTTACCTTAAGGAAAGGATTAAGATTAAAGCATGTTAAGTGTAAATTGAAAAAGAAGAACAAGAGCTTTCCACTCACCTGAATTAGTCAATAAAGCAATCAAAAAAGAAATGGCTCAACAACCAGATTTATGAATTGAGAATGATTTAATCGTAGACTAAACTGATTGAGATTCCCTATCAGATAAGAGAGAAAATTGCATAGAGAACGTGAAAGTGGTGGGTCGTTTTCACTTTTCAATACAAACAAATACAGTAACATGTAATACTAATATATCTATAAATTAGTATAATAAGTGTTTGTGAGCTTCACGTTCTATATATCGGACCATTGTTGCAGTAAAGCAGCCAAAGCTTCTTTCTCGAATTTTTCCAAATGATATGACTTTTGATGTCTTTATTGCTGTTTGGTTTCTTGGACCCATCATCTCATAATTCTACATATTTCTTACGTAGAGTGCGTCAGTGCACCTCAATAATTAATTGATTAATAATTGTATAAAAGTCTCTGTGACCCGAGAATTGTCCCTAGAGGGGGTGAATAGGGACATTAAGCAAACAATGGAACTTTTTCGATTTAGCATGTTTTGACAAAATGAGCTTTAATGGAATTTTATCAAATACTTGGTGAACTTATGTATTCAACAAGTGGGATTGGAAATGCTCTATCTATTATGCACTTAAATGATCTAGTGGATACAACAAGTGTAAGTGTACATGTAAGTGCAACATATCATGCTTGTAGTTTATGGAAATGTTGATTGTGCATTTGTTAAATACATGGTATGCAAATTGATTGGAAAATAGATACTCAAATAACTACTCAATCAATTAACAATTTAATTAATTCCACAAGTCAACCAATGCACTCCAAGCATTCATCCCATCCTCCTCATATAAATTAAAACATATAAACTCATTGTATTGATATATAAAGCATATATAAATTAAACATATGCAATGCTATAAAATAAAGGAGTTTAGAGATAGAGAAATGCAAACCAAGTGACACCATGATTTTTACATGGTTCGGCCCCTCTTGCCTACGTCCATGCCTCAAGAGCACTTCTTGAGGTTTCCACTATATAGCCTTCCTTAATGGTGGAAAGCAAACCTTACACTTGCCAAGTGAATTACTTGGGCTTCCTTGCTCAATGACATCCTCACCAAGACTTCTTTGCCAAGCTCATGGCTTGGGCTTCCTTGCTCAATGAACTCCTCACCAAGACTTCTTTGCCAAGCTCATGACTTGGGCTTCCTTGCCAAGTGCATCACTTGGTCTTCCTCTCAAAGGTAGATAAGAATTTGATTACAATGAAGAATATCCCTTAATGGATAGATACACAAATTATAGCTCAATATCCTAGAGTTACAAACGAAGTACTCAAATGAAAAGCTCAACTCTAGATATAGAAGATGAATCACAATGAATGATGAGAAAGATGAGACTCAATAGTGATTCCTACAAGAGATGTACTACCAAGTAGAATGCAAATATTTGCATTCAAGAATTTCTCAAGTTTATGCTCATGGGTAGGTTTCTCTCTAGCTCTCTCCTCCACTATTCTTTACTCTTGGCTCTACATTGCACTATATCTCTCTCAATTTGCAAAATGCAGCTCAGATAAGAGAGAAAATTGCATAGAGAACGTGAAAGTGGTGGGTCGTTTTCACTTTTCAATACAAACAAATACAGTAACATGTAATACTAATATATCTATAAATTAGTATAATAAGTGTTTGTGAGCTTCACGTTCTATATATCGGACCATTGTTGCAGTAAAGCAGCCAAAGCTTCTTTCTCGAATTTTTCCAAATGATATGACTTTTGATGTCTTTATTGCTGTTTGGTTTCTTGGACCCATCATCTCATAATTCTACATATTTCTTACGTAGAGTGCGTCAGTGCACCTCAATAATTAATTGATTAATAATTGTATAAAAGTCTCTGTGACCCGAGAATTGTCCCTAGAGGGGGTGAATAGGGACATTAAGCAAACAATGGAACTTTTTCGATTTAGCATGTTTTGACAAAATGAGCTTTAATGGAATTTTATCAAATACTTGGTGAACTTATGTATTCAACAAGTGGGATTGGAAATGCTCTATCTATTATGCACTTAAATGATCTAGTGGATACAACAAGTGTAAGTGTACATGTAAGTGCAACATATCATGCTTGTAGTTTATGGAAATGTTGATTGTGCATTTGTTAAATACATGGTATGCAAATTGATTGGAAAATAGATACTCAAATAACTACTCAATCAATTAACAATTTAATTAATTCCACAAGTCAACCAATGCACTCCAAGCATTCATCCCATCCTCCTCATATAAATTAAAACATATAAACTCATTGTATTGATATATAAAGCATATATAAATTAAACATATGCAATGCTATAAAATAAAGGAGTTTAGAGATAGAGAAATGCAAACCAAGTGACACCATGATTTTTACATGGTTCGGCCCCTCTTGCCTACGTCCATGCCTCAAGAGCACTTCTTGAGGTTTCCACTATATAGCCTTCCTTAATGGTGGAAAGCAAACCTTACACTTGCCAAGTGAATTACTTGGGCTTCCTTGCTCAATGACATCCTCACCAAGACTTCTTTGCCAAGCTCATGGCTTGGGCTTCCTTGCTCAATGAACTCCTCACCAAGACTTCTTTGCCAAGCTCATGACTTGGGCTTCCTTGCCAAGTGCATCACTTGGTCTTCCTCTCAAAGGTAGATAAGAATTTGATTACAATGAAGAATATCCCTTAATGGATAGATACACAAATTATAGCTCAATATCCTAGAGTTACAAACGAAGTACTCAAATGAAAAGCTCAACTCTAGATATAGAAGATGAATCACAATGAATGATGAGAAAGATGAGACTCAATAGTGATTCCTACAAGAGATGTACTACCAAGTAGAATGCAAATATTTGCATTCAAGAATTTCTCAAGTTTATGCTCATGGGTAGGTTTCTCTCTAGCTCTCTCCTCCACTATTCTTTACTCTTGGCTCTACATTGCACTATATCTCTCTCAATTTGCAAAATGCAGCTCAAATGAATTTATAGTGTATTGGAAGAATAGTGGTGGCTACCATTGGATGAATGAAATGAGGATTTTAGCTCTAAGGTAGCATCTACCAATAATATATGATCATGAAGGAATATGGTAGTCTCTCACACATGTATAATGCATATACAATGTGTATTTATAGTGCAAGAATAAATTATGGCCGTTTGGAAGTGGTTGGGAAACTTTTAGTGCAGAAAACTAGCCGTTGGAGTTGGAATCTCCAGGTTTCGGTCGACTGATGAATTCATCGGTCGACTGAAAGTGGTGTTTCGGTCGACTAAAGCAATGATTCGGTCGGCTGAAACCTCCCCTGTTTTGCACACCCTACTGGAATGAATTTCCAGATCTATCAGTCGACTGATGGATTCCTTCAGTCGACCGACTCATAAACCTTTATATTTCTATTTACTTTAAGTTATTCAATGTAATTAAGCAAAGTACCCCCCATTTAGATTCAATAAAAATAGTTTCAAAATCAAATTCTAAATAAATCAAAATCTGATTTTTCAGTTTTAGTACAAAATGGATTTTCACAGCTTTGACATAACAATTTAACGTGCAATATGAATGACCAAAATAAGTCATTTGAGGCTGAGAAAATTCATGTGATCATGATAAATCATGGGGTACAGTTACCGGGACTTTTTATGTCAAGATTCATTAAAAAAACTCGTATTTACGTTTTTGCCCCTAGAATCCAACACTTAGCCAAATTTCTGTGCTAAGTACACAAAACAGTAACTGTGCATGACACGACTTTATATAGTGATTCATTTGAGTTCAAAGCCTAAGTCAATCTATCTAAGAACCATAAATGATATTTCCTAGTTCAAGTGTAGGTTCAAGTGTAGGAACCATGATATGATATGAATGATATGCATTGGTCCTAAGGTCCACTAGGTCAATAGATGAGCTTTCAAAAGAAGTTACTTCATAAATAACTTTACATTAAATCTAACACTCACCCAAGACTAGCCTACCCAAGTCTTTTGATTTTCAAATTTTTAAGCTTTTGGGTTCCTTCATCATATGGCTTGGATTCACTTCAGCTTCGCCATTGATCTTGATTATTGATCTTTGAGTTCCATGATCATGTGGCTTCATGTATCTTCTTGTAATTCGTTTTGAAGTCCAATGCCTTTAAGATACTTGAGATAAAATAATATTTTATAACCTGCACACTCAAGTAAATTTATTAAATCTACACTATAATAGTTTGTTATCATCAAAATCACCCAAATAACCTTGGGTTAAAACCTTGAGGTCAACAGTCTCTATTTTTGTTACTTAATTAAACACTAACATGTTAAGTGACCCCAAAATCTCAAAAAGGCTCGTTAGGTTAGTTGAAATTAGTGAAAAAGAGAAAGGAATTGTAATATTTCTAAAACATTTTAAATGTTTGGTTGGCAGAAAAAGAAAAAAATTGAGATAAATTTATTTTTCTTAACCACTTAATTTTCTCATAAGGAAAAATTTTGATATCTTGAAATAGTTTTATTAACTTATTAAAGTAATGTCTTTTTTTTTATGATAGGGTTTGTGTTATTCAAATCATAAAATGATATTTTTTTATAATTTTTTTGAATTATTTTTATGTTAATAAATATATGATGAAAATTATTTTACTTTCTTTTACTTTTACTTTTTACTATTAACTTCCATTCAACCAAACGAAACCAAGCAAATACTAAAGCAAGCTACGAAAGAATAAAAAAAAAAATTACTAAGGGGTCATTTGGGGGAGCTTCTTGGGAGATTGAAATGAACTTCCAAATCCAAAAAGTCTTTCAAAAAAATATTGGTGTTTAGTGAAATAAAGAAAATAGACTTCTAACGAAAGTCGAAATCATAAAAAGTCCGTTTAAAAGAAGCCAGAAAAATTTATTTTTGGAAAGAAGCCCGAATTATTTTGAGTAATAAATTTTATTGACTATTTTGCAGTCTTTTATTTCGTAAAACTTGCCTATTGGGAATAATTATTAAGGATAAATTTGTCAAGTTAAATTTGTGCTAATTATGGAATAAATTTCAAAAAATGCATCTACCAAACAACTTTTTTCTTTTAAATTATTTTTATTAAAGTCGTTTTCAAAGGCCTTTTAAATGGAAGGAATTTTAGAATCAGGAAATTTCTCATATTATTTTCCAAGTCACATTTATAGACCAACATAATAAGGATCTCTAATTTATAAATAGGAAAATTAAGTATTAAGGGTATGTTTGTCATTTATATTTAAAAAAAAAAGACAAAAAAAGAAATGCATTTGATTAGGAGAGTGAATTTATCATCTTCCTCAATTAATTGAAACTCAATGGTTATTAAAGTTGTAAATTTCTATTAAAGAAAATTAATTTCAAAATTCATCAAAAAAATTATTTAACTAAATCTACTAACTAATGGTAAAAAGAAAGGGCGAAGTTCACTCGCACCCCCTGAGGTTTACCTTAAACACATTTATATACAAAGTTTGCTTAAACCTGCACTCACACCCCTAACAAAATTATATCAGTAATTTGCACGAAAAATTACAATTTTACCCATCAATATAATAACTATATTATATTAAAAAATCTATTAAAATAAAATGACCAAATTAACCCTCATTACTTTATTCCAATCCAACTCATTTCTCTCACTTCAAAATTCGATACAGACCCAAAACACCATCTTTCTGTATCTAGCATTTTCTTTCTCTTAATTAAATCATCAGAAAGAGGAAAGAGAATAGATGAGGTTGTGTCGCCACCGCCTTCGTCACTTTACTCCCGTCGCCGAGCCTCCGCCACAGCTGATCCAAGCGGGGACGGTGCATCGTGAACCTTAGCCCAATGGCTCGCTTGGGTGCTCCTCTCGCCGCCCAGATCACTGAGGAAGCCGACAATCATAGCCCAAGTGGTGCCACCAAAGACCCATTTTCACCAATCTTCATATGCATTACACTGAAGACCCACAATCACTAGAACTCTACAGTATTCATATGGGTCTCATATGATGTCATCTCTCCACCATTGTCGAGACACCACTGCCACCACCAAAGCCATGCCATCATTGCCAATTTCCATGTGAACTGCCATAGCAAACTGTGAAAGAGAAAAAAATAAAAGCATAAAGAGAAAAGGGTGAAGAATTAAGAGAGATAAGTAAATAGAATAAAGAAATGAGAGGGGGTTAGATGGAGAGAGAGAGAGAGAAAGAGATTCGGGAAAGAGTGAGAGATAGAGGAAGGGAAAGAAAAAGATAGAGAGATTTAGGAGAGATAAAAGAAAAGAAAAAAGGAGAGGCAGAGGAGGGAGAAAAGCAATAAGGTAAAAAGGGTAACTTTGTTAAGTGGAAAAGAAAAGTTGGGAGGAATATGGTCTTTTAACGTGAAAAGTAAGGTTAACAATGTATTTCTAGTTAGTGAGGGGTAAAACAGACATTTCGCATCGTATTATGACCGATGAATTTCAGTTAGGAGTTGTGTGGGATCGAACCCCAAACCTCAAGAGTGTGAGTGTAAGTTTAAGCAAACTTTGTATATGAGTGTGTTTAGGGCAAACCTCAGGAGGTGTGACCGTGTGAGTGTATTTTGCCCAAAGAAAAAAAATCTACCAATTAACAAATCATCGTAATACATGAATTTGAAAGATTTTCAATACCCAATGAGACAAAAATGATGAAAAAAATCATCTTCATACATGGGTAATTTCCATAAGCTACCATCATAACAAATTAACATTATTGTACTATTTCCAATCAAAGTGGTGGGTGGGTGGGCAAGGGAAAAAAAAAGTAATTAAAAGCTCTATACATAGCCAAATAATGGAACCATATTCCTCTCCCCTATGAGAAAGTATTGGATACTCAAAAATACCACGAAAATAAAAATTTCACCAACATAAATTATGTACGTATGAGTGAAAAACTAGTGTTTGTATTGGATGAAATTTCTCAATACACGGTATTTCTGTGGTATTAAATAATTTTTCCTCCCCTAAAGAAGCTTAATCAAGATGACACCTTTTGATCTCCTATTGCACAAGATTTTGTGTCAGTTCGCTAACAATTACGCAACACAATACGCCCATTACGCAACATGCCATGTAAAATTGTTGCATAAGCATCTAAAATAGTTATTATATAAGCGATATAAATTTGTTGCGTAAGCAATGTGAAGTTGTGTAAGTGATATAAAATTATTATTGCGTAAACGAGATAAAATTGTTATTGTATAAATGATGTAAAATTTTTGTTGTCAAATTATGGTTGCATAAACGATCTAAGAGTGTTGTTGTATAAGCGATCTAAAAAATTTGTTGTTGCACAAGATGTTCTGTGTCATATGAGAGGATTGGGATTTAAGCCTTTTAAAGTTCTTATATTTGCAAAAACCAGAGACCGAATAATTAAAAATTTCTCAAAAACAAATTAATGCTTTTATTTGATTGCATGTCATTATTGTTTTGTAATTAGAATTAGTAGAATCAAAAAAAAAATATATTAATTTCATGCAACCGAACATACTCTATGAACTATTTTCACACTTTATATCTAAACGAATATACCTCCCCAGCCACCGTCTTCACTTTAAAAGGAATGCAAAAAAATATTCAATTGTGAAAAGTTAAAGAACTAATTTTGGCATTAATTTATTGCTTTCAAATGCAACAATGTCGTATTTTAAGTTCAGTGGGAGGTCAGTTTCAGCTGATTGTACTCAAATCACTTTATATTATTAAATGTGCGTTTGATTTGAGTAAGAATTTTATTGATATAGGTGTGTCTATTCATATATATAAAAGAATTTTATTGATATAGGTGTGTCTATTCATATATATAATAGTAAAAGTTTGTTACATGAGACATTTAAAAAAGGATAATAAATTATCAGAAGATGAATATAGAAAAAGTAAATTAAAATTATTATCTTACATATGCGATTGATTACCACTCAAACCGTGTATAAAAATAGAGAATGCAAGTAAATATGTGATCTATCATTCATTAAGAAATATATATATATATTGCTAGCTTGGCTTAAGATCATCTTTATTTTTTGATTAAAAGAAATAGGAATAGACGATAGCTTAATTGATATAACCTCGCCCTTCTCAAAAAGAGATGTTAAGGGATTTGAGAAATGCGGATGTGTGTGTGAGATTGTGAGTGTTTAACTTAAAAAAAAAAGGATAAATTACAATGACCTCCTCTGAAGTTTAACCTAATTACACAAAACATCAAACTTATACATTTTGTTACACTGACCTCCCTTATAACGGATTTGACAAAATAGACGTTAAATTTTAGAGTGATTTTACCATTTTACCTCTTATATATTATTGTTAAAAATAGTAAAATATCTGATAGTTGAAATTACCATTTTTCCCACATATAAATTTTTTTTCTCTCTCTTCTTCTTTACTATCTCACCACCTATTTCAGACTTCACCGGTTCATCCATCTTCCTCATCAACAGTCACCATCGATTTATTTGTTGGGTCTCACCACCAGTTGTGAGATTTTTATCAACATGTTTCTACTGTCGGAACTTGGCTTGCGTCGCGTCGTTGTAGAAGATGGCGGCGACGTCTCTATCGTCACAATGTTGGTTTCGAGCTCCCACGTTTGTTGTGCCATTGCCACCGACGAAGAGAAGAAGGAGTAAGGGTCCATGATACAAATCGACAGTGGTGAGTGTTTGTCATAGATATTCGATTAATATTGCAAATCATTCTCTATCTCTCTCTATTTTCTCTCTCTACTCTTAACCTCCTACTACTACCACCACCCCTTACCACTAGGACCACCATCGCTCCCCATCACCACTTGAAGTATTTCCCCTCTCTCCTTTCTCTCTTCCCTCTCTTCATTCTATTATATAGTTACCTACACACACGTGTACACAGAATATCATACCCACAAACACCATTAATCCATAAAATAATTGAGATTTGAAGTCATTAATCCAATGATGGTGAATACAAGTGGCTTGTATATATATTGAACCCATCTAATTAATGCTTTGTTTTTGTATGATTAGATACATAGAACCAAACCTATATGAAATAGGTTTGCTTTAGATTATGTTTTTTTTTTCCTGTTGATGATGTAAGTGATAGATGATGATTGTAGGTTGCATGTAAAGATTACCCACATTCAAGACATGAATACTTTCCTCTGAGAATACGCCTCATGAGAGTTACTGGAGTGTGCTAGAATTTGTTAGAGTATAACCAAATTTTGGTTTTAATGACAAATGGGTCTTCTCTCATGAGATTGTATATATATATATATATATTTGAGAAGATGAAAAATGGAGGTCACGTGTGTAATGAAACAATGAAGGTTACATGAGGGCATTTTTGTCACTTCAACCATTTTTTTTGACAAAAAAGGTGAAATTTTGGATGGAGGGGGTGTTTGTTATAACGAAGCAAACGTTAGGGAAACACGGTGTAACAAAATGTATAAATTTGATGTTATGTGTAATTAGACCAAACTCCAGGGGAGGTCAGTGTAATTTACCCTAAAAAAACTAATATATATATATATATTTAAAAATATTATTATCTATTTTATATGGATGTGTTTCAATTTATATATATAATATACTAATTTCCTATCTAATTTGGAATTGCTTTAAGTTGGAAAGAGGTTTTATTGATTTTTCATTTTTATTTTTGGACTTGTTACATCACTCATAGTCAGGGGCGGATCCAGAACCTCTTAATTGGGAGGGCCAAACTCAATGAATGATTTTTTTTTAAAATAAATAAATATATATATATATAATTAAATAATTTTATTATTATTTATACATAGAAATATTTTATATCTTTTAAATATGAACAAAAAAATTAAAATAAGATCATGTATAAACAAAAATATATTTAATATTCCATGCATAGAATTATATCTAATTTTGGCATACATATATAAGTGGACCAAAAAAATTCTAAAATTCAAAAAAAAAAAAGTAAAACAAAGAGAAGAACAATATGGATTATATTTCCCTATATATATATATATATATATAATCTAGATTTTCAAAATGAAGCTTAAAATATTTCAAATTGAGATTATTTTTAAGCTTTATGAGAGTTACCTTTTAATGTATATATTTTTTTTTAGTAAATCATTTCATCTATTCATACAACCCTATTAAATAGGAATTTTCAAAATCTTGGGTGACCCAAATATGATTTTGGTATGTAAATATTCTAGTAATTTTAATTTCAACAATTTTAGGACTCTATAAAATAGGAATTTGAAATTTTTTTGGGGTTTCATGGCCCCCCTTAGTCTCCACATAGGTCCGCCCTTGCTCATATAAGTATTATATAGGGTAGGGGTAGTAAAATTGGACACGACATGACACAAACAAGACACGAGTTAAACGGGTTTGGGTTTGAGGTAAATTGACACGTTTGATAAACGGGTCGACATGTAAAAATTGTGTTGAGTTTTGGTCAAAGTTGTCTAACTCGCGACACAATTGCAACATTAGTTATTCATATATTCTGGTTTTATTCAAACTTATATATACATAGTTATATATATTGCAATTGTTTGTAATCTATTGTATGTTTGTTTACATGACTAATATGGAAATAAAATGCAATGATGAGATTGCCTATAGTGTCTTCTTAAATTGTTAAATCACCTTAGTATATTTTATGAGTTTATATATAGATACAAAATTATATAATATAGTTTGATTTTAGGATTTATGTATAAATATGTACTTTATTTTTTTATATGATATTCAGAGAGACTTTTAGGGCTCGTTTGGATTGATGGAATTGGAAGGAAAAGAAAATAAAAGAATGGGAAGGATAATGATTTTTGTGTTGGATTGTCATTAGTAAAAGAAAAGAAAGGATTGAGAGTGATTTGGAGGAATAACTTATGCCTCCAAATCTCTCATATGCTATCCTCCCAAAAGTGAGAAGATTTTGAGAGAAATGATAAGAATAAGTAAATCTTTTATAATACCAAAAATAATTCCAACATTTTAAAGAACAAAATTTAAAAGACATTTGGGTATATCTTGTAATACAAACACAAAAGGGCATGATAATAAATTGATTAAAATAGTTTATTTTCTTTTCTTTCTTTTACTTTTTTCAAACAATAATGCAATCATTTCATTTATTTTCTTTCATAATTTATTCAAACATAAATATATTTTATCCTCTATTTTATTTTCTCTCATAACTAATGTTATCATTTCTTTTATTTTCTCTCTTGTTTATCCAAACAAAGCCTTAGGGGTGAGGAAACTCATATCATATGAGTTAAATGAATTAAAAAGGTTATTAAATGAGTTGTGCGACATATTTATTAAATGGGTTACACAGGTCGACATATGTAACACGTTTAATAAATGAGTTAAGTTAGTATTGAGAGTTTTTGACATGATTATTAAATGAGTTAGGTTAGGATTGAGCAAAATATTCATAGATCGAAGAAGATCTAAAATACATCTGGTGTAAATACACCAGGTGAATCTGGACCATGCGAGTCGTATACGTGCGATTGAACCCACCATGCGTGTTGTACAAGCACGGTCTAGATTCATCCGGTGTATTATAAACGTATTCTATAGATCAACACAACACTGGAACACAAATTGTCATTCCTAATATAGGGTGGCAAAAAAAAATCCGCTCCACATATTTAAAACAATTTTGGAGTTTGTTTAAGGGTTTTGAGTGGGGACGAGATTTAAGAGTGAAAACTCGCACGTGTGCAAGAGGGTAATGGGAGACGTTCATTTTGTGTCGTGCTCGTCTTGTTTATACTGATAATTAACCATTTTACCCTTAACACAAGCGTGCGCGCGTGCACACACACATATACTAGTAAAATAGCACGTGCGTTGCACGTGGGTAAAATCTAATTTGAAAAAAAATATAAGTTAATATTTTGAATCTCAAAGTTCAATTTTTAATAAAAAAAATAAGTTACTTAAATATATATTTTATCCTCTATTTTATTTTTATCAATTATTATCCGGTACATAAGTAATAACTAAATTATAAAATTCGTGAGTTCATTAAATATTATTTAGTTCGATTTTTTCAATTCCATTCTCTTGTTTTCTTAGTAGTGTTTTTCATTATTAATATTATATTTTAGGAGTTTATGTTAGGAATGAAGTTAGAGAGATAAACAAAAATTAGAATAATAATAATTTAAATAATATTACATTTTTGGCGATTATGTTAGGAATGAAGTTAGATAGAGAATAAATAAAATTAGAAAATAATACTTATTTAAGAGATAAGAAAATGTATGTTTCTTTTTATTTATAGAAATAAATAATATTATAAAATTTTGAAAATACATTATAAAAAATTAAAAAATGGTGTTATTTCATTAGTTCATTAGAAAGATTATGTTTATATATATATATATATATATATATATATATATATATTGAAATAAAAAATATAATATTTTAGGAGTTTGTGTTAGGAATGAAGTTAGAGAGGGAATAAATAGAATTATAAAAATATCTACACATAAAAATTATAATATTATATTTATTTGTATTTTTTTGAATTTTAAAAATAGAAAGATTGTGTTTTACGGATGTAGTAGTGTGAGATAAAAAATAAATAGAATTAGAAAGTTATTAAAATAAGAATTATAATATTATTTATGTTTTTCTTAAATAGAAAGAGTTTGTGTTAGGAATGAAGTGTGAGACAAAGAATAAATAGAATTAGAGAAGAATACTTCTAACTAAACCAAATTGAGAAGGGAAAAAAAAGGAAGAATTTTGATTAAACTTAAATAGATGCACGTGAGAATCTTTAAATTAAATTCTAATAAGAAACAAATAATTTATTCTAATGAAAGTGAAAATGGAATGCATTGCAAATATATTTGCAATATTTATTCAATATAAATGGGTTGAAATATATAGACTTGCACCTAATATAAATAACTCACCTCATTTTTGAGGTGATATACCCATTACATGGCAATGAATTAGGGCAATTGATCAAATGATCCTCAACAATCTAAAAATTCAATAACAATGGACGTACACTTCAATTTATATATGAAAATATTTTATAAGAATTTATTTATAAATACCATTTGAAACATTTAGATGATATGACATAACCTAACCACGTAAATTTAAAAAAATATAATTTTTATAAGAATTTATTTATAAATACCATTTGAAACATTTAGATGATATAACATAACCTAACCAACTTTGGAATGCAGACTTGCTCTTTCATCTTCTTATGCCAAAGACTGGTACCATCTATTTCCCTCCTTCCTCAAGATGTTACTTGGGGATGACATAAATTTCTAAGCTTATGTTCCGTTTGGTAGGAGAGATGGAAGACATTTCTAAAGAAGTCATTTCTATTTCTTGATAAAATTGGATACATACACAGTCTGGTTTAGCATGCTTTTAAATCACCGAGGGAGAGAGTAAATGTATATTTGAAAGACAAATTATTCATCAATTTAAATTATGAAAGCTTTTCTAGCCTGCGAAAAAAATGCATGACAAGGTACATTGACATGTTTTACATATACAACAAAATTTGATCTATACATTGATAACTCCCTTCAAAATTCAACTGCCTTGACAACAAGTTCTTGCAACAACTACATTAAAAAGGACTCTATAGGATGGATCAACCATTCTTAAGATAAACAGGTTTCCTTCGTTGCCTCTTGATATCCTGCAAACATTGACTCAGAAATTTAACATGCATACAAGATAAGGTCATAACAAATGAAATTAATGCATTTAAATTCAAAGGCATGGGGCTAGATTTGTTATTGGAAATAGACAAACATGAGTAGCAAAGTTTCCCATTGCCCAAGGGAGAGTTTCGAAATCACATAAATGTGAAATAGGAAAAGAGGTTAATTTGTAAAACGAGGACATTAATAAAGAAAATTCATAAGCAATTAATGCTACATTTGACAAATAAGCTATCCCATAAAATGAAATTTTATGAAGAAGACACAGTACCTCCCTCGATTCTTCTCTTTGTGTATGTCTTCAACTGCAATTGAGGCCCTATACCTGTTTCCACCAAACTTAGCTTTAGTAATAATGTTAATATATTATAATAGAATTTAGTGATGTTACAACACAAAAATTACAAAAGAGAGAGGGTTATGATCAATTACCAATATGCTACAAGAACAACGTGCAATTTGGTGAGAAAATTTGATTCATGCATGCAATTTAATTGATGAAAAGAGTTGGGAGGAATTGAGAGTTAGAGTGGAGATAAGAGTATATTAGTTGAATAATAGCAAAACAACGTAAAAAATATTGTGACAAAAAAAAGTGAAATAGTGATAAAAAAAAATGAAGAACCTAAAAAAAAATTTAAAAAAAAAATAAATAAAATAAATGATAAAAACAGGTTTGTATCTAAAATTTGGAATTTTTATAGCAACCAAATTTTATTGGCTAAAGATTGACCAAAAAAAGTGAAATTGTGACAAAAAAAAAATAAATAACGTAAAAAAAATTGTGAGAGTTAGAGTGGAGATAGGAGTGTATTAGTTGAAGAATAGCATAACAGTGTAAAAAAAAATTGTGACAAAAAAATGAACGTAAAAAAATTGTGAGAGTTAGAGTGGAGATAGGAGCGTATGAGTTGAAGAATTATTATAAAAGTGATGTTGAGAGGAGTTGAGAGTTAGAGTAGAGATAAGAGTGTATTAGTTTAAAAATTATTATAAAAGTGATTTTAAGAGAAGTTGAGAGTTAGAGTAGAGATACGAGTGCATTAGTTGAAGAATTTGCATAAAAATGAATGATTTGAAACAACTTGTACTTTTAATAATAGTATAGATATATGCATATAATAATTTTTTCATTACTCAAATCATTAAAATAATATAATTTGAATAATTTACTTTCATATGTTGTAAACTTTAAACTTATCAATGTTAATATTATTTCAATAATTTGGTTTGAAAGATTGTTTATTTGATTTATATTTTTAAATATCATTTTTTAAAATTTGAATGAGAAAATAAAACAATGGTTAATTTAATTTTTGACCATTTTTGGTAGGGGTGCAACTTGGGTTGGACAACCCGAATTCAACCCGTGCCCAACCCAATTTTTTATGAGCTTGGGCAACTATTTTTACAATTAGGGTTGAGCTTGGATTGAAAAACCTCAACCCGAACTTAATTAGGGTTGGGGTGTCAACAACCCGAGCCCAACTCAAACCCAGATTGTAATATTATTTTTATACATATTTTTTATTTTAAATATATTATATATAATATTCAAATTATGATAACCTTTTTCTTTTCAACTTCCTTTATTTAAATATTAATTTATTGTATGTTAACACTTTGGATAATTAATTTCCTAAAAATTTGTTTGTAATTTTTTAGAAATTTACATTAAGTTCTTAATTTTGTGTGTGTTTAGGAGTAATATAATATAAAACTTATTAAAGATCACTTTAAATTTTCAATATGGAGATTGGTGATATAGATAACCTGAATTAACCCGACTTTCTAACCCAAAATCTCAACCCGAGTTGCAAACCCGAGTTTAAAAATTTAAGGATGGGTTGGGCTAGGGTTGAGTAGTTAGGGTTGAAAATAGGGTTAGGGTTGAGTTAGGGTTGAACATTTCATATGTAGGGTTGAGCCCGAGTTGTACCTCTAACCTGCCCAACCCGCCCAAGTTACAGCCCTAATTTTTGGTGGCCTAATTATAAACATACCAAGTTTTAAATAGTATATGGTCAAAAAACAACTTATACAAAAATATTTACGTATTTGACACTTTTCACTGTTCCTTAATACACAAGACCAAATTACCCTTCTGTAGTTCATTGTGCACTGCTTAATATTTTGTGCAGTAAAATTATAACATCATGCAGTTAAAATATTACATAAATGTAGTAAAATTATTACAGTGTGTAATAAAAGTTTTATATTGTTACTAGATTTTTTGGAATGAATACCTTTACAAAAAAATGGTACACTGATTAATGTTTTGTGCAATAAAATTATAACATTATGCAGTTAAATGATTATATAAATGCAATAAAATTATTACATTGTATAATAAAAGTTTTATATTGTTACCAGATATTCCGAATGGATAGCTTTACAAAAAAAATGGTACACTATTTAATATTTTATACAGTAAAATTATAACGCATTTAAATGATTACATAAATACAGTAAAATCATTACATTGTGTAATAAAAGTTTTAGTAAGTGAAAGGTTTTAAAGTCAATTTGAATCCAAATAGTATAAATTATCGTATTTGTAATTACTTTAAAAAAATTAATTTTGTACAATATATTATTTAAAAATTATTGTATTTATGATTAGACCACCACATAAATTAAATTAACCCATAAAACAAACCGCCCTAAACCCGCCCAGTTTTTATCCCTAGACTATACACCAAACATGCCGTTTCTGACATGCAACCGAGTCGTATTGTAATAATATTTTTTTCTCTGAATTATTAGTGGACTATTAATTATTAAATAGTAGAATTAATTAAATTATCAGCATACGAATACAGACAAAGAGAGAGCTTACGTTTGAAGTTTGGATGAAATGACCTAAATTAATCAACCTTCGATTGATTTCAGAACCTCAAAACCCTAAATCAGAGGTTTTTCTTCCATTTTCCTTCATGGGCATTATCAGAAGCTCAAAACCCTGAGCAAACACCAACAAAATGTCGATGCAGTTTTCATCTCTTTCACTACCCTTTTCGGAAACTTCTGTCGGAAGACCCATCTCGTTCTGTCCAAGCGGCCGAAGTGTCACTCTCTCGGCCACAGCAGTTCGTTGCTTTCCGGTAACTATTGCTTTGTTAACTCTCTGTTTGGTTGCAGAGAAAGCTGAGGAAAAGTAAATGGAGTTTGATTTTAAATTTTATGATTGGTGCCGTTTTGATTCTAAATTGTCGCAAACAGTGGTTTATGTAAAATCTTAAGTTTGTGAATTTTAATTTATGCTTTTTTTCCTACAATTTATCGGGAATTAAAAGCTGACTTAGACTTCAACTTTTTTGATAGAGTAGATGATTATTATTATTTTTTTCCAATCATTTTTGTTTCATGTATGATTTGTTGGTATATTTTATTACAACACTAGATGTTGTTGTTTTTGTTCTTTTTTTTTCAGTGCATACATGATTTTTTTCAACTTTGAAGTGATAGAATTGAGGCTTGATGCCAAAAAAAATAAAATAATAATAATAAATAAATTGAGGCTCTTGATGCTTGCCTAAATAGAATTAAGACTGTATTTACTTTTTGTGATTGAGCCTAATGTTCGTGTTGCTACACACATTCAAAATATTTCATGTGAGACTTCATTTGCCTTTTAAATTCAGTTTGAATGTTCTTTCGTTATATACATTTCAAAAATGCATTACTAATAAAGGAATGTGATGCTGGGAGGCAGATGTACTGTAAAGTTTTAATTTTCTGTTATCACTATGCACGTATTTTCCCACATATCAAACCGAGGTTAATGAAAATAATTTGATTGGACTTCTTTTGTCTTCATAATATTTACATCTTTTGAACTTTGACTTTGTTTCTTTATTATTGTTTTTGGAGAAATTATTGAATACCCTGCGGTACCATACCCCTTACACATCCAACCGATGGTGAATTGATATTTCCTATAATTAAGGAAAATGGAGAGTTTTCATCCGTTAGATGTGTAAGGGGTATGATACCCTTGGGGTATTTAATAATTTCTCCATGTTTTGATACTAGTGACATGCAAAATTTGCATGTGAGATATAAATGTTAGGGTGATTCAAAATTTGCTCTGCTTCTTTCACTGTTTATATGATTTACATGTTCTCTACTTTTTTTAACACGGTGAGTCAAAGTGTTAATTGTTGTTATCAGCCAATGTCACAGAATATACTTTTATTAAACTGAGCAAAGTTTAGAGTTCGCTTCATTGATAGTATGGATTATCTTGGGTGGTCATGATATTCTGTAACGTACCGTATTTTTTGGTGAATGTAGGTGGAAGCAAACCATTTACCTTTGGCAATAGATGGCAGTCATGTGCTCTGTGGAAGTGGCTCCAAGTTTTGTCATAGATTTCATGGCTTGAAATTTCGAATATTTAAACATCTAAAACTTAGGCGGTTCAGTAGAAGACGTGAACAGGGAAATGAGTTTAAAAGTCTACATATTCAAGATAAAGATAATTTGACAGAGCATGTAGAAAATTCAGATGAAGGAGGAGGACAAATGTTCAGTTTGCCAAATGGTTAGTAATATTCTCTTTATTCTATCTGTACACACACACATATGTCATTTATTTGATAACATGCTTTATTTTGATGCTGATAATAGGTAGGAAAAGAATAGAAAGTAAAATTGAATTGGTTTATAATTGAGACCCAAGAAAAAACAATAGAATTTGATGAAATTATTTAGTTTTATTGTGCTTTTTAATCTTTTTTTTTGGGAAATTAAAAAACGTAAAACATCAAATTGAAAACTTAACTTTTTGTTTCCTCTGCTGCCACATTAATGTTTAGTGTGTTCTTAATCTATGAAACATTTTATTTGTGATTTGTATTTTCTTTCAACTTCAACAATAAAATCCTAAAACTTCTCATCATTATATGGCGAAAGAATCCACTGAAGTATCGAAGAAAACGGCTTTTCAGCCTGGAGAAAGTTCTTTACTAAATTGTCAACCTGATGTTTCCACTGAAGTAGCCATGTCCATAGAATCTCCTTCATCCTTTCAAAAAACTGAAGGGGCAATGCGGACAAGTTCCCAGCCTGAACTAAGTTCTGTACCTAATTCTAAACCTCGTACTTCCACAAGAGGGGTTGCTGCCATGGAATTTCCTTCATCTTCGCCCCAAACTCATTCCTTCGATACTGTTGATCAGGGTGGTCGAGCACCCTCTCTTTGCATAGCTGTCATTGGAGCTACTGGTGAACTGGCGAGGAAGAAGATTTTTCCTGCACTGTTTGCTCTGTATTACAGTGGCTTTCTTCCTGAGGTAGAACTACTTCCATAATTTAATTTCAGTAGTTTTTTTTTTCTCTTTCAGCCTCTCTGCATGCTGCGCACATCTGACCCCTCACCAAACCCCGCAATGGCGGGAGCCTTGTGCATTGGGCCTTTTTTTTTTCCCCTTTGCATCCAGTTTGGCTGACTTTCTTAACTTGTATGAAATAGTAATCGATATTTCTAAATATCTCATTCACTACTGTCATTTTCTTTTATACATGTCTCATTTCTAAGATCATTGTGTTGAATATTGAGTTTTTCTTGAACTCCTCTGCTGTATCCTTACATGTTACCGTTATTGTTGTTCTTGTTTTTCTTTTATATTTTTGCCTTTTTTTTCCCTGAAGAGGGCGGTTACACCAGCAAAGTTTGTTATTTACTAGAAAATTTGATTTTACTATGTTTGATTGACCCTTAAAGCAAATAACCTGTAAGAGAGCAATATTATAGGTTCCTTCTGTGAAGGTGGTCTGATAATTTACTGATAAGAGTATTGGTTGGTTGAACTGAAATCCAAAAATAGAACTTCATTTAATCTTCTATCTTGACTCAACTGCTAGAAGACTTTAAGGTTTTCATAAATTGAACTTTTCTTCTTGAATTGAGCTTGGACAGCTATGCTCCCTATTCTACTTGGCCACTCTGTCCTCATCATATTACTTTAAACTCATATTAAATTTCTAACCAAATTTCTCCAGAAATTCAAAAGATTATCTGCATGAATCCTTAGTAAATACTGTCTAGAGATGACTGGGAAATCAATTTTTGGGATTTAAGATGTGAAATGTAAGAAAAATGATCAAGGGATAAAAAGTACTATAAAGAACAAGGCTTTGATGAGTTGAGTTGAGGCAATGGCATCCCCCCGTGGTTAATATGATTTTGATATTGAAATAGAATTTAGATACTTGATGAATTGAATCAACATTTTGTTTTATCAACAATATATTGTAACTTTTCCAGCCTCATTTTTGCTTTAATGGCTGCAGAATGTTGGTATTTTTGGTTATTCGAGAAAGAATTTGACGGATGAAGATCTGAGATCCATGATAGCATCAACTTTAACTTGCCGCATTGATCATCAGTATGGTCCTCGTTTCAGATAATGATGAATTATTCTTTTATGTTTCCTCATAAACAAAGTTCTTATTTAAATCCTTTAACTTATTAATTTTCCGAAGAAAACTGTGGCATACATCAAAATTCTGTAGTTTGCTTAATTCCATTTGGATTGCAGAGCAGATTAAAACTTGTAGCTGATAGATTTTGCAAGAGTATAATTTTGTGCATTGAACCATCTCATTAAAATTTTTCAACAGAAAGAGATTGCACTCTATCAACTTTCTGGAAAGGATAAAAATAATCAGTGTGGATGATTTGCATAACTCCTGGCTTGTCCTTATATTTTGTGGGTAGAAGTGTTTTGCTTTACTATAACATAAAAGTGCATTCAGCCAGAAACCAATAAGCTAATTAGTTGAGATTCAAGTGCAACAATAAACTACATCTTCCATCTAAATTTTGTCTTTCAATACAAATCAAAATTGGATTTTTGGTGTATACAGAGTGGCATATTTGTGCATATATAGTAGTTTTATATTAAATGTGTAGATTTTATTAACCAAGAATGGAAAATGTTACTCTGCTGCAGGCAAAATTGTGAGGACAAACTGGATGCTTTTCTTGGTAGAACATACTATCTGAATGGAGGTTATGACAACATGGAAGGGATGTCAAAGCTCCATGCCCGGATGGAACAGATTGAGGTAAACTTACAGAAAAAGATATCAGGTTAATAGTTTGGAGAACTATCTGATATTCAATCAGCCTCTAATAGGTCCTAATTGTGCAATTTGGAGGCTTTTGATAATTGATTCTTTAACAGCTTGCTTACCTCAGGGGCAATCTGAAGCAAACAGAATATTTTACCTTTCTGTGCCGCAAGAAGCACTTCTAGATATTGCATCCTCTCTTGCTGATAATGCTCAAACACGGAGGGGCTGGAATCGTGTAATAATTGAGAAACCCTTTGGTTTTGATTCCCTGTCTTCTCACCGGTTGACTCAATCTCTTCTTTCCAAGTTCCAGGAGAAACAGTTGTATAGGTGAGAATGCACATTACATATACATTATATACACACATGCAAAAAATATCCTGGTTTATTAAAAATATGATTTAAATTGGTTTTTTTTTTTTCAGGATAGATCATCTTTTGGGAAGGAACATTATTGAAAACCTCACTGTCCTAAGGTTCTCTAATTTAGTTTTTCTTCCACTATGGAGCCGAACACACATACACAATGTCCAGGTATGTTTCCCTTAGAGAATTGATCCCAACATGTGGCTTTAAAGATCATATCTGAGTTTTTGCTATTTGTAGATCATCTTTTCAGAAGAGGGTATGCAGACCCATGGAAGGTAATTGTAGTAGTGGTATTCATTCAATGGAGGAAATGCATCATGTACAACTAATCAATTTAGTACACTCTTAGTTATGTTATATTGGTTTTCACAGGTATTTTGATGGTTATGGGATAATTCGTGACATAGTACACAGTCATATACTCCAAACAGTCGCATTACTTGCTATGGAACCACCTATAAGCCTTGATGGTGAAGATATTCGAAATGAAAAGGTTTGGACCTTTCTTTCACACTGAACATGTAGTATACACAATATGAATGTATTTAGTAGTGTTGACATTTGACAAGAAACTTCTTCTCAGGTCAAGGTTTTGAGATCAATCAGGAAGTTGGAACTCAGTGATGCCATTGTTGGTCAGTATAAAACTAGTTCTGCAGATAAGGTTGATCCTTATTCGAACAACCTTACCCCCACATTCTTTGGTGCTGTTTTATTTATTGACAATGCACGCTGGGATGGTGTGCCTTTTCTGATCAAAGCTGGCATGGGACTCATCAAACACAGGTAGATTTTATTGCTATTGTATGAGAATATCATGAATATTGGTATTGTTATTAGATCCCACTGCATGACTGCTCAAATCATAGGATTTTACTGCACAACTGAAATTTGTGGTGGATCTTTTTTCTTTTTCAGTGTTACACTTCAATATAAAAATTAGTCCATTGGCAATTTGATCTCCGAAATCTGGATTTTTCTAAAGAATGTTACATCTTGACTTCACTAGAATGAATTCTTTGGTTATGGGACCTATAGGGAAATTGTGATTTGGCGTGATTTATTTTTTCTTGCATGAAAAACTTTTGAAGATCATGATAAATTAAATTATGCTTTGGGAGATTTCTTAAAGAGATGATTAAACACACTTGGATCATAATGTTGTGATAAAATTTGAGTGACTTACTTTGGTTCTTCTTAGTTAAATCTTTTAATATGGAGATTTAGTTGGTTAAACAAAGAAATCGTTATCTTCAGTTGTAATGGGTAGGAAGAAGTTAGAATGAGAGCACCCTCATGATATTGCTGCTATAATGACTATACTCGGGATGTTTCTCTTTTCCAATATTTTTTTTCCTTTAGTTCTTTTTTCTTTTCAATTATTTTGGGGTTGGGGGCGGGGGAGGAGGAGGGATCCACTTGCACTATGCTTATTATTTGATAATTAATGTCTCTATATATTAACTCTATAAATTTGGTTTATGTTTCTATTAGGCCTACATTATAGAATTTGTTCACACATATTAACTTTATTGTGTAGAGTGGAGATACGTATACAGTTTCGTCATGTTCCTGGAAACATATATCGTGACCGTATAGGGCACAATATTGATCTTGCCACTAATGAGCTGATTTTACGTGACGTTCCTGATGAAGCCATCCTACTTAGAGTTAACAATAAGATCCCAGGATTAGGTTTGCTATTGGATGCTTCAGAACTGAATTTACTATACAAGGATAAGTAAGCTATTTATTGCTGGGAAAATTTTGCCCCTTCTGCATATTTCCACATTTATTGTAGACCTTATTTCTAATGTTCTTTTCATTCTTGCCATTGTGTTAATTCTTTAGATATAATGTGGAGCTACCTGATTCGTATGAGCAACTGCTTCTTGATGTCATTGATGGAGACAACCATCTATTTATGAGAGGCGATGAGGTTACTGCTGCATGGAATATTTTGTCTCCTGTTTTGAACGAGATAGACAAGAACAATATAGCACCAGAACTGTACGAGCTGGGGAGTAGAGGTCCAGTTGAAACCTTCTATCTCTGGGCAAAACACGGGGTTCAATGGGTAGACGACTAGCTAAACTCACAGATTTTGCTGTTTAAGAACCAAATACACAATCTGTGTCAACGTTCTAATCTTCACCACAATGACAAAAACAACTGGAACCCCGTTCCCGACATCATGCTAAATAGATCAGTGAGAAAGTGTCTTTCCTGGTAACATTTGGTGGGTTTATTCTGATGTGCTATATATTCATGTTCTATGTACAAAAAATTTCTAGATGGTAGAAGATTACATACTCCCCACTTTGTGTTGTGTAGTTTGGTTGTATGCATACGGTTAATATGAAGAATATATGTATTGTGCCTGACAAAAGGGGCTTCTAAGGAAAACTGATCCTGAAATCTGAACAGGTATGTTAGGTACTTGTTTGATATATACTCTCCTTTCACAAATACTACATTTGTTATCATCTGATCTACATACAATGCGCTCTTTCTTCAGGACTACTACATTTTTATCATTTGATCTATATATATTGTGGCTACTTGTCTTAATCCTTCTGAGACATAAGATTTAAAAACTGAGTGAGATATGTGGATGCAGGGCAGTAGAGAGAGCATTTCCTACTGCTAATACTACTACTGCTATTATGTCTTGTTTAGCTATTCAGGAATGGTTTATTAGTTTCGCAGCCTTGCAAAACCTCCATCATTTCAATATTTTGTTATGCCTAGCAATCAAGAAGAAAAAAAACTAGTTTGGAAGTGAATTTACGAAACTTAAATTGTGTTGTGACTTGAGATATTAGATCGAAAGCTCAAGTGAAACAGTTCTTATCGAGGACAACGATAGGAGATGGGATGACCAGAACTAACATGAGTTTGTGGTATTAGAAAATATTGTTCTCTAGAAAAACTAGTTTAAGATTTTCAGTCTTGTACAGCATTGAAATGCTTAGGAGATAGGTGTGTTTCTTACTTTTTTTTTTGGGTTAAATGAAAGAGAGAATAAAAATGATGGATAAGGTGTTCCATTTCTTTTTGATACTAGTATACCCTCGTTATACAAAATAATACACAAGTATTATTAGCTTATCTCTAATAGTTATAATGAATAGTATTGTTAGTTTACAATTTATTTAATAGCTTTGCTTTTTTCTTTTTTTCTTTTCCTTTACTCCTTGCCCTCCACTTTAATTAAAAATTTAAAATGCATGTGAAATGAAATTTGAATCGGATTTGATTTGACATTAAATTGAATGCATTTGATTGATGAGGTGGGGTTCATGTCAGTCATGGCCATCCAAAAAAGGGTAAAGAGTAAAGAAGAGTTATGAGGGATAGAGAGGGATAGGTTTCTTAATAGGGGAAGGGGGGGAAAACGTGTGGGGACTTAAATAATGACGTAAAGGCTAGACGCCGCATTATGAAAGTCACTCTGTCACAGCATGGGCGTCACACACAGTTTGGTTGGTGGAAACGTTAAGTTATGGGCTATTATTACGCAACACCATCCAGATTCTTCTGCCAACCCACCTACTCCATCAAATTTACCAATATACCACCTTTTTTTATTTACAGACATTTCTAAAGTTTATATTTAACAATAAAAACTTTGCACCCGTCTCAATTAAATCTAGTTAAATTATTTTGATTTTTTTTTGAGATTTGACTTAATTATCTTCGTATTAAAATTTTTAAAAAATAACTCTGATACCTACATTCAAAGTAGGTTCATTTGATCATTTTAGTTCAAATATTTATTTTTAAAATGGTAATTTAAAATAGTGATCAAAATTTGTTTAGTCATTTTATTATAAAAGAAGGGTAGTTTTGATATTTTAATTTGTCTATTTAACTAGTCTTTAATTTAATTAATGATAGAAGTGGTCGGAGTAAAATTAACTAAATCTCAAAGGAAGTTAACCAAACTTTTTCACCAATTTAATTTAAGAATAATTAAGTCAAACTTTAAAGAACATCAAAGTAATTTACTCTTGAATTTATTTTAGTATGTTAAAACCTTAAATTTGATTGTGTGAACAATTACATTTAAGTTTTAAGACTTAATGGGTTTAAAATAAATTTAATTGCGTTCAAAAGTTAAATTGGGTTACAACACACAACTCCTGCTAATCATTATATATATATATAGAGAGAGAGAGAGAGAGACTCATTTAGGAAATCGTGACTCTCTCTCTCTCTCTATAAAGTGGCCTTAACGGCAAGTAGTTCATCAACAAGCAAGCATTATTGTACTCTCTTTCTCTCCCAGTCACTCCTTTTGTGTCTTACACTCTTCGGTTCATCATGCACTTGCCACCAAGCAAGTGATGTAATAAAATTGTCCCCTTCTCTCTCTCTCTCTCTCTCTCTGTCTCTTGCCATTATATATAACAAATTATTTTTTTGAAGGATTATATATAACAATATTGTTACCACTATATATATATATATATATAATATCTATTTGGATTAATAGAATGGATGGGGAAAGAAGGAAGAGAAAGATGGAGGGTGAAGAAGATGAGGAGCAGAAGATGGAGAAGTTTTTTGCTCTGATTAGAAATATCCGGGAAGTGCGTGACCGTATGATGAGCGGCGGCGGTGGCGGTGACACGTCGAAGAAGGCGGCGGCGGTGGCAGAGGAGGAGAAGAGGGTTGCAGCAGTTTGGAACCCGGCGTTCATACCGGAGGATTTCATGGCGGCGGAGGATATGGCAGCTCATCAGTCGACTAAAGGTACGACCGCCCTAGCAATGGCAGGGCCTTCTTCTTCTAAGAGATCAGAAGATGAAAATAAAGAAGAAGAAAAAGGCTTAGACCTCAATCTTTCTTTGTAATAGCTACCAAAAACCAAGATTGTACAGTAGCATATCATATTGCATGGTGAGATTTTGATCTACATGGGTAATTCATCACATTATCAGTAGCTAGAGAGAGAGAGAGAGAGAGAGAGAGATGGGTATTCTGGTGCATTGTGCACAGCATTTACATGTGCAGTGTTTTACTATTGTCACTGACAAATCATTGAGCATGTACTGGTCATGCTTCACTGAAATAGAAAAGCATCTCCTTGCTAATTTTGTAAATTTTCGGAGCTTCACTGAAAACTAGTTTTCTTTAATCATGGCCGCGTAAATTACATATATATATATATATATATATATATGTATATATATACACACACACTATAAAATACATAGAATCATAGATCAAGTTTATGAGTTTATAGAATAGGTTGCCTTGGACATACATAGAATCATAGATCTAGTTTATGAGTTTATAGAATAGGTTGCCTTGGACAGCAACGGCAAATCAAAAGTATTTCTCTACTAGACATCTAGATCTAGGGTTTATTAAAATGGGATAAACGCAAAAAAGAGAGGACAATACTTACCTACTCATCTGTGTGTAGGTGAGCCTTCATGATCACTGATGTGGCTCAATAAAAAATGAATATATCAGCTTTAATTATAAAATTAAATTTAAAATACAATAAATAAGTATTATAAATGAGGTTTAAAATGCAATAAATAAGTATAATAAATGAGATTGACTTCATTTATTATATTTTAAAATTGACGTGTTCAATTTTTATTGGAACACATCAGTGGTCAGGAGAACTCACTTACACTGGTGAGTAGGTAAGCATTATCCAAAAAAAATAATATCGCATACTCCGGATTAACTCTGTCAATTTGCTCGTTCGAGAAATAGAAAATATAAAAAATACCCTCAATAATGTTTATATATGAAAAAACGACACAATGCAAAATATCCAACAGGGACATGACCGTCGTCTCCAAAATCTCTCTATCTCCTCCTCATCTCTCTTCCCTACTTCATTCTCTCTCTCTCTCCACGATTTGTTGTCCTGTTATTTTTTTCTGTAGATTGAGGCATTTGTTGGGGATTGATGGATAGCTACGGTAAAGATGAAACCCTCCATTGGGCTTTGAAGAAAACTAGTTTTATAGATAGATGCATCCATGGTGATTGAAGTAGCGTATGATTTGGGGTCTCTCTCTCTCTCTTCGATTCCCTCTCTCATCTGTTTTTCTTTCTATAACAGTGTGTGTATATATATATATGGAATTGTTTTGGTTGGTTTAATTCATAGAAACTTTATTTTATACGGAATTATATGTTTTCGATTTAGTTTCTTTAACAATGTGTATGTTGAAAAATTATATGTCGAGTAAATTTAGTTTTCCTAATTTTCTGGTTATGGCGGGTAAGAGAACCAAACAACGTCTTAACTTGTATAGATTTTTTGAGGGGTATTTATGTAATGAATGATTTTTACAGTATTCAACGCATATTTAAATTGCTACAAATATGGAAATGTCAGTTTGTGAGTTTTACTTTTTATTTATATCTACGTGCGGATGCTCCAAATATGGAAATTTCACTACCTAAACAATGTTGATTGCTGATTCTTTCACTTTCAAAATAAAGGCGCTTTTAAGCCGTTGAATAGGGGTGGCAAAAATTCTTAACTTGGCGGAGACTCGCTCCGCACCATTTAAAGCGAATTTGGGGAACTGTTTATTTAAGGACAAAATACATTTACACCCCCTGAAGTTTGTCCTAACTACACATATATTTATAATTTGCAAAAGTTACACTTACATTTCCTGATGTTTGATGCATGATTAAGCTTAATTCCAACACTATATATATTGTCTATTTTACCTCTCCATTGATTGAAAAGACATTCTTAACTTCATTTTTCACATTTAAAAGATTACATTGCCCCAACTTTCTTTCCATCACTTCTCTTTTAATCTTAAGACACACACATATATTTTTTTTTGCAGCACTAGAAATATATTACAAATTTTATTAAATATATTTTTAATATATGTTATATTACATATTTTAGTATAAAATAAATTTAAATTTAAAATTACAAATTATATATACTTGTAATTCTTTCAAGTTTTATGAATTTTAATATAATGATGATAAAACTTCATACACATATATACATAATCATCGTCACATTAAGATTCAAAAAGCTTGAAAAAAATTACAAGTTTGTATAATTTTTAATTTATTCTTTTTAGTAAAATAAGTAATATAACATATATTAAAAAAAATATTTAATAAAATTTGCAATATATTTCTAGTGCTGCAACAATATATATGTGTGTGTGTGACTTAAGGTTAAAATGGAAGTAATGAAAGGAAAGTTGGGGCAATGTAGTCTTTTAAATATGAAAAAATATTTCAAAAATGTATTTGTAGTCAATGGAGAGGTAAAACAGACAATACATATAGAGTTGAGGTTGAATGTCATCATGCATCAAATCTCAGGAGGTGTGAGTGTAGGTTTTGCCAAATTATAAATATTAGTGTATTTAGGGCAAACCTCAAGGGGTGAGTGTATTTTGCATTTTATTTAAATGGAACGGAGATGAATTTTGTTATTTAAAATCCGGTTGGTTTCGGAGTGAGGTAGGGACAAGGTCACCCACTCCATTTAAAATCCATCCCAATTATACTACACTTAATTGTTAGTATATTATATTATATTATTTGTGTATATATATATTTCAAAGAATGTTAATTTTCAAAATATCAAATTTTGTTGGAAGTTGTGTAATCCTTTATTTTAGCAAGGACAATAAAAATAAATAAGAAAATTTGAAAAGGGCAAAATATTAATGTTTGGAGAATATTGATAATTCATAAATCAAATAAGTTTTAATCGGTTATGGGGCAAGACGAATTAGGTTGGTTATAGGACGGGAACGGGAATGAGAATGAGGTGAATGGAAAAATTTATAATCGGTTATGAGACGGTTATGTGATTTCCAAAATTAAACGATTATGAAGATGGAGATTGGAATTCCCGCCCCCATAACCGACCCATTGCCATCCCTACCATTTGAAAAGAAATTCCAGTTTTCATAGCTTATATGAATTTAGTGATCACAATGTAATATATCCATTATATTGTAATTTATACATAATAAGGGCAAGTCTTGGTTGACGCAACAGCAAGATTGTTTCATTTTAACGAGAACGGCAGCAACCTTTTGTCCTTTTTTATAATGTATGCAATAATGGTGCTGACCAAGAAGGTCCAACGTAATTATTCTCTCCCCGAGACACTTGATCTCTTCTTAGGAGTAGGTCTACTGCTGCTACCTTATTTATGAAGAGGTGATTTTCTTCGATTCCCAAAAAGAAAAGAAAATAACTGTGAATTTAGGCAAAGTTTGGTTAGTAAATTCCAAAATACAAAGTTTCTAACTAAAATTCGAGCTTTAATTGTTCCAACCAATCTGAAATCTCAACGAGTTGCAAGAAACTAACAAACTCGACTATCAACTTTGTCACTTTGAAACACAACAGTTTTGTGATCTATTCCTATTAGATCTGCCATGGCAACAAAGGTCAAGCTAAACCTGATCCTACCAAAAGCAAGGACAAACACTAAACAGTTTCATTTTCAAAAAGATTTCATCATGTTTTTTTCTTTTTCTTTTTTGCAATAATCTAAATAATGATACCTGATGAACAATCATCCAAGGCAAAAGAAATCGAATGGGACATGGGGTGTTGAATAGGCCATGGAAAGTATTTTCGAGGCTATAATGGTGTTTGCTGCTTCGCTGTAATGGATTCCATCCCAGCTTATATATGGAGATCCCATGTTGCAGACCTGATAGCCAGTCTGACCGCACGTCACCTTAATGTTGTAGTTGTACGGTGGTCCTCCATAGCCGCAACACGCCATTAGTGGATTTGAGAAACCTGAAAGGTGAAATAAGAACTAGAGCTATTAAAGATGTCAAGCTATATATATTTGAGTACATGAAAAGATTTCTTAACTAAGTTGGAACATCCATCAAAGACTACAACAAGAATAGCGATCTTGATTCCCCAAACATTTTAAGAATTTGCAGGAGTTTAGAGATCTTGCTCTAGATCATTGTTATATAAGAAAATTGAGCAAGGAAAATATCTGCTTTAAAGAGTATTCAAAACTTTAAAGGTACTAATATCATGATACATCAAGACCTACAAATGGAACTCATCAAGAATCCTTGTATCAATAATATGAATTTGTCTTGCATGTCATAATTTGTTAGCATAGAAAAATCTAAATAAAGTGGTCCATGCTGTGAAAATATGTAACATACTGCAATAAGAATAGCATGAGTTTAGTGAAGTTGCACTAGATCAACATTAAAGGTACTAATATTTAAGAATTTGCATGATTTAGTGAAGTTGCACTAGATCAACGTTATATAAGAAAAAATGAGTGAGGAAAATATCTAGATCGAAGAGTATTCACAACTTTAAAGGTACTAATATCATGATACATCAAAACTTACAAAATAGAACTCATCAAGAATCCTTACATTAATAATTTGTTAGCACAAAAAATTCCAAATAAAATGGTTCACACAATGAACTCAATTCATCCTAGATATTAGTTCTTAAAATCCTTTTTTTTTCTTTCATCTGAAACTCGTATGCAAGACAATTTAAGTTTACGAGGATCCTCCAGCACGGTGCATCCACATGAATGTTCCAAGCACTAGCAAATTAACGTTGATCCTAATTGTTGATAAAATAAAATAAAATTGAAGAGAGAAATTAAACAAGAAGAACTGAAGAATATAACGTGGTTCGGCCACTACAGCTTACATTCACGGCACACAAAGTCCAAAAAGGCTACATCACTTTTATTGTATTCTTCTCTTAGTTTTGTTCAATGACCCCCTTTATTTATAGGTGAAAGAATACACGTGATAAATATGAAAAATACATTAATGGAAGATTCCTAAAATCAATCCCATAAATTACTCCTATTAATCTTTTATCAAAGCTTAATCACTCTAATAATATATTCTCCAACACCCCCCCCCCCCTCAAGTTGGTACACGGAGATTTTAACTTAAGTGTCCAACTTGAAACTAAGTATGAAGTTTCGAGGGATCCGAGTCAAGTTGATCCTGAAATCCAAGACGAGTTGATCTGAAGATCCAAAAGGAGTTGATCAGAAGATCCGACACGAGTTGATCCGAAGATCCTAGATAAATCTAGAGTAAGGTATGATAATCTGTTCTGATACCATGTTGATAAAATAAAATAAAATTGAAGAGAGAAATAAAAGAAGAAGAACAAAAGAATATAACGTGGTTTGACCACTACGACCTACATCCATGGCACACAAAGCACAAAGGGCTACATCACTTTTATTGTATTCCCTCTTAGTTTTGTTTACAATGACCGCCTCTATTTATAGGTGAAAGAATACACGTGATAAATATGAAAAATACATTAATGGAAGATTCCTAAAATCAATCCCATCAATCACTCCTATTAATCTTCTATCAAGACTTAATTCACTCCAATAATATATTCTCCAACACTAATCATCATAGTTGCAGCATAAAAAGGCTCATAAATTTTTAACTCACTAATTAGAAGAAAGATAAATTTAATAAGCTTACCATATTTGCTAGAGTTGGCAATTAGATCATACTTGATGGCATATATATCTACATAGACAATCATAGCCTCCTTCATTTCAGATCTCATTTCTTGACATAATTGGCGTAGTCCTTCGTTAAAAACTGCTGCTGCTTTATTATAACTCGAAAGACATCCATAGGGATCGAGATCTTTGGAACTCTTTTGAACTAAAGAAAGCTTTTGAGGGAGACAACCCAATGGCCCAGTGTTGTGGACCCAGAAATTCCGGCCACCTTCATCATAGATAACCTACATTGATATAAAATTTCGAATAAAGTGATATATCATTAATCTGAGAAAGCAAATTATAAGAAGCATCTTGTGAATTTTATTGCTATTTAACAAGTCCGAAAAGACCTTTCTTTTCCAAAATTACCCACAAGGTTCTCATTTAATCTTAACATAAATTTAATAGTTTCACAAAATTTATTTATTTATTTGTTTTAAATAAATCAAATACCAGGTTATAGAAAATTCCAACAAAAAATATTAGAAATACTGATTATAATGCTTTATCCTGTTAGGGTTTCAAATAATGGTATAGTTATGCAGATAATGATGAAAATTAAGAAGAAAAAAAATCTTCTGTCTTACTACGCATGTAAAAGAGTCATCATCTTCCATGTACACGTAAAACTCACCTTAATAGCATTCTTGATTTCTGTAAGTATCGATGGGATTCTTTTGATTACTTGCACATATGAGAGGTTTTTAGCAAATGAATCGGAGAGATCATTTTGCCCAATATCAATAATGTAAAGTGCATTGCGGAACCCTTCATCAGCAATCAAATTTCTTGAGCCTAAATAAAGTTTAATAGCATAAGCAATTTATTTATATATTTATATCAATTTTCAAGCACAGAATAATAACAAATCTTTATGAAGCTTGAGCAGATATTTTTAATCTGAAACGATATTAATCATGGTTCAGAAATAATTTATATTTTGACCTTTTGAACTAGCCACTTGCTAAAGTTGATAGAAGTAACCACAAATCTCTTCTTGAGGACACTACTCGCTAGGGCCTTCAATTGGGCTTTCAGGTTTTAGCAAGAGCAGGTGTATGCCACATGAAAACCAGAGGTGTGCAAAGACTCCAAACTGATGAGCGAGACTTACTTGGTTGGATACCTAGTGAACTTAAGAGTCAATTTCAATATTGCCTATCAAAAAAAAAAAAAAAAAAACAGAATGCATTTGAACTTATGCTCTGTTTTGTAATTGGAACGAGAAAATGCTTGAAATTGCTTAAGTGAAGCAATCTAACTTGTTACTATTTTATTTTATCTTATTCTTTTTGATTGAGATATGAAAAGACTGTCAAGAAAAATGTCTAGCAACCGACTTTTATCCCCTCTCCTAGAAGGATAGTGGAGAACGGTATTCCAATATCATTTTTTCCCCTAAATTTGAATTTCATTAGGTCCATATCTTTGATTCATCAGAAGACCCTTAACCATTCAATTGTTATATCCTGTGCCTTGCCGCACATTTAGTTGAGGAAAAGAATGGAGTAAATGAGAAGTTCCAAGTTTCAAATTTTCAATGGTTTGGTATGCATGCAAGTAGAAATTCCAAATGTTAACTCAAAGGAAAATGATAAAGCACCCGAATCAATATTACTACCGATTGATGTGTCAATTATTCATTTAAACATTTTGGAAGAGAGACACACTATCCTTATTCATTACTTATTAAGAGTCCTTGTTGGACACAAGTGATTGGAGTGCGAAAAAAATCGATCGGTGAGTGTAGTACTACTCTAACTTAAATCCAACATATTACATCCAAATCGATCCAAGGAAACTGCAAGCACATAGAATATATAAAACTAAGCCTCCCATTTCCAGAATTATTTTCTTTTTTCTCAACCAAACTCAGCATAGTCATTAAGTTAATTTTTTTTTCTTATTTCAGCTTCATGTTATTTAATATTACATGCAAATGAACACTACCATACCAAATTACCAATAGAGAGTGGCATGAGATGAGAAACTACCTGCTGTAACAAGTTGAAGGGAACGAGCCTTAAAATGAAGGAACTGCATAACCTGAATATTCAATGCAAAAGGTACATACTTAGGAAGGGCAGAGGACCCCACCACTGCAAAATTTGCCCCATTTGTGAAGGTGGAGCCTAGTGAGTCCAGGTATGGGCTCAGGAAGCTCGTGTTCACACTTTGGCCTGCACAAATAATGTCAAAAATATTATATGCTCTGCTATCTCCAAAATATAATAATATGTCGGTGCTAAGGTTTGGCCTTTAGATCTCCTAGACCATGTGTCATCACGTTGATAAAGTCAAAAAGAGAAAATGAATGATTAAGCACACTTGTGTTAGACACACAATATGTTATATGAACTCTTTTTCACTACTTGTGTTACACACACAGTACTCGGACACTAGTGTTAGATATGTGTCCAAATCTCTTAATTTGACATGTAATAGTTCAATTTTATTATATGATTGCTTCAAAACAAGTGCAATGCCTAAATTACATGTTACATGATTGTTTGGAGATTTGATATATTTGACAGTGAGATATATACTCGCACCCAATACACTAGCCGAGTCCTGCTTAGAGCAATAATGTCAAACGGGTCCATGTACAGAGTTTAAGACACGACAGTCTTCACCATGCGGCCATGCCCGTGAAAATGATCATAGATAGGTAAGGCCCACCACCACCAGCCTTCTTCTGAATAATAATGTGTTTGAATAGATGACCCAACAGGACCCACCTGGGCTTAACTCAATCCAGGACAAAAAACAGAGCTCAGATTTCGGATCACAAGTTTCAAGGTGATCACGAGATCAACAGGCAAAGTGGGTCTAGCCGAGCCCAGCCCAGAAACCCAGTGTTTGCCTAATACGAGTTTCCAGCAATAACGATGTCGTATTCTACAACTATGAGCTACCAATTTGGAACATGACGAAGACATGATCACTTGATCAGGTCATTGCCATATTTACGAAAAAGATAAACTTTTCTATCGATATTTTTTTAGTGACTAATGTGACAATCACTAAGAGATGTGAGATTCTAATTCAAGAAAAATGGATAAATAAATAAATATATATATATATATAGAGAGAGAGAGAGAGAGAGAGGGGGTGGGGACACTTACAGAGGAAATCGATGACGAGCCGTCCATCGGAGAGTCGACCGGTTGATCTACGGAAGAAAGAGCGGCCATTCGGTAAATTGACGGGAAAACCGAGTCCGGCGACGAGCCCGCCGGTGTCAGAGTTGGAATCTCCGAAATTGAAAATGACGGGGGTTCTAGAGAGAGAAAGAACAGCGTGTGGTAGAGAGAGAAAGAGACAAGTAGCGATTGAGAAGAAGAAGAAGAAGAAGAAACAATGGGAGCGAAAGCAAGGAGGAGAGAGTGAACTCATAGTGTCGTTTGCTCGGATTTACTCTCTTTGGCAGTGTTAGTACTTGCACTTTCTTTGGAATCGAAAGAGGAGAAGAAATGGGATTGGATTTGAATTAAAAGGTCATTTCTAGTTTTCTTCATGTGCTAGTTTGCATGAGATGGGCCTGTGCTTTTGGTGTGAGGATTTGGGCCGCACCAGGATGTGGTTCAATAGTCTGGGCCCATATTTCGGATCAAGCCCTCTACATCTTTGGTTCCGCGCCAGGATGTGGTTCGATATTTTGGGCCCATATTTTGGATCAAGCCCTCTACATCTTTGCTTCTTATTCCCACTAATTTTCTTTTTCTTAAAAAACAAACATCCCTCCACATCTTTATTTTAATTTTTAATGAAAGAAAACACAATTATTCATCAAAATTGGTCTATAAGGGTGGGTTTGGAAGAAATAAGAGTACCGGAGGAAAGATAAAAGAAATGAATAAACTTTATGTTTGTTTGGTATAGAGAAGACAAGAAAGGAAGTGAAAAGAGTATAGATGTCATCCTTCCTCTTTTATAAATTTTTATCTCTCCAACTATGAACATAAAAAGAAAAGAAGATAGAAAGACTATTATAAAAATTTTAAATTACAATACCGCCCTCCATAATTATTAGATATTACAATACTAGCTTTCGTAATGAATGGGTAACTCGACTATTTTTTTTTCTTTGTAATAACTTTTTATTTATTTATTTATTTATGAAGAAATATGATTTTACTTATAAAAACAAAACAAAAAATAATCAAAGTTACCATGCATGAACCAATTAGAGTGAAAGAACAATACATATAACATAATAAATGTTCAAAGCAATACTATAAATAGCGATGTGTATAATGGTAAAAACAAATTACAACTCTCTATTTCCTTCTCTTCTAACAAACAAAGTAAGGTGTTATCTCACTCACTTCTCTTTCATCCAACCAAACAGAGAATACAAGTTTCTTTTAGGATATTTATAGTGTGAGAGTGCTTTGAAGGATATTTTTTTCTTTTCCTCTCTTTCAAATTTTTTTTTAAAAAAAGGGTAAAATGCTCTAACACCCCTGAAGTTTCCATTTATTGCTTATGGAGAATACTTGTGTCAAAAATGGCTCTGACACCCCTTATCAGAGCTAATAACAGTTTGTTTTTAGGCTATGTTTGGTATAATGAAAAATAAAAGAAAGGATAACATTAGTAATGAGAGAAAAGAAAATAAAGGAAAGGAAAGGATAATGTTAAACTTTTATCGTGTTTGGTTGATTAATAAAGGAAAAGAAAAGAAATGATAGTTAACATGTTCGGGGAAAGAAAGGAAAGGAAAATATTTAAAAAGTTTACCATTATACTCTTTTATATTTAAAAGAACAAATTTTAGCTTTTATCAAAATAAGGGCAAAGTTGGTATTAACAAAGTCTCATTAAAAAATACTGGTCTTTCCTTTCTTTTCCTTCCATTTTCTCCCATTTTCGAAAGGATGACAAAAGCTACTATTCATCCTTAATTTATCCATTCAAATCATTCCATTTCTTTTCCTTTCCATTAAAAATTTTACACCAAACACAAAAAAACATATCCCTCCATTTCCTTTCCTTTCTATTAAAATTTTTACACCAAACACAAAAAAATATATCCCTCCATTTCCTTCCCTTTCTTTTCTTTTCTTTTCATTTCTTTCCAACCAAACTAGGCCTTAACGGTTCATATACTTTTACTATTATACCCTTTCCTATATTTAAATTATTTGTTAACATATATACTAAAAAGATGAAACCTCAATTTTGCCCTCTATCATGTGTCTGAAACGAATCTTCTAAATCCAATACTCTCTCACTATCTTGTAACATCAAGAGTCATGATCTTCTCAATAATCAACAACGCAATAATTGGTTCTCTCTTTCTTTGTCTATACACAGGGAATGGATACTCTTCTTTATAAATCTCTCTACTGGTTTCTACAGGGTTTAATCACGCGGTCCAGATTTTGCCACATCATTCTATTACTAAACTCACATTACAGTGCCCTTTTTAACACAGAACTCACACACGCGTTAACAGTAAACATAATAGAGAAACAAATCGAGATTTCAAAATTCAAAAGACTCTAACTTTAAACAAATCAAGATTTCAAAATTCAAAAGATTCTAGGTTTCTCTCTTTAACAATCAATTTCTCTCAAATTTTTCCATAGGCTAGGAGTGGATCTTCTCATTTCGAATCTCAAACACTATATCTCATCTGCAACAACCCATTTCTTCTCCTTCAATATTCAATCTTTGTTTGAGTCTTAACAATGGCTGACGAACTGATTCTCTTGGATTTCTGTCCTTTACGCAAAGGGTAGAAATTGCCTTGGTTGAGAAAGGCACTGACTATGAGTTCAAATAAGAGAACTTGATGAACAAGAGTCCTGTGCTTCTAAAGATAACCCCTGTTAATAAGCAAATCCCAGATTTGATCCATAATGGGAACCCTATATACAGTTATTTCTCATTAAATGGGTAGGCATCATGCGAATGAAAGTGTTAGTGGATGAATTTTGAACTGTCTTTTTAACATAAATAAGAAATTAAGTAATAGTGAACGTAGGATTCAATGGGTGAAGACCAATTTTTGATGTGATGTAGAATTTGTGATTATTTACATTGAATAACATAATAATTTGAGAATCCTGCAGGACTATTTTTTCATAGAGTCATATTTTCATTTGGCCTGATTGGTCCTAAACATTATTAGAAAAAGAGAGAAAAAAAAAGGCATTTTGAGCGATAGATTGACTCAAAAGAGACATTTTGAACAATAAATTGACTCACAATTTCAACCCTTGATCCCTGTTAATGGTGCATCTGACAAATCTTTTCCCATTTCTTGCTCTTCTTCAACTCTACCATTTCCTCCACGTTGCAATAATGACAGCTAGAATGAGTAAAATTTTTTGAGAAATGCTAAACGTCACAATTTTATTTCACAAATTTTAACTTGAATCTATGTGGCAGATGATAATACCATAGGGATTCCGTGTATGAGGGAAATCCCACCAATAACAACTTACCATTTAATTTTATTTCCTAAAATAATAAATTATATTATCTGCCACATAGATTCAAGTTAAAATTCATGATATTTATTCGAGACGTGTAGCATTGCTCAAAATTTTTAGTGAGAAAGAAATATAAGAGTTGAATGAAAAGAGAATGAGAGGGAAATGAAGAAAAAAAGTCCATTGCCGCGCCTATTTTTCTGCCGTTAATGTTAGGGTGAGTTTAACGTTTGTGTGAGTTTTGTGTTAAAAAGGGCAGCCTAATGTAAGTTTAGTAATAGAATGATGTGGCAAAATCTGGGTCGTAGGATTGAACCTTGCGAAAACTAGTAGATAGATTCTAAAGGAGGGGATCCTTTCCCCTGTACACAAATATATATATTTAGTATCAGGGATGGCAATTTTGTCCGTCCCGCCGGGTTTTCGCCCCGTTTAGGGAAGGTATGGGAGCCATTTTTTTTCCTTAGGGGCGGGTTTGGGAAAAAAAATCAAAACCCGCCGCGGGTATGGGGCGGGTTCGGGACTCTATAATAACCTGCCCCGCCCTGCCTATAGTTATTAGAAATATATATATATATATATATATATATACACACAAATTGTAATTTTACTTTTGGTTGTATTAAGACTTATGTTTTCATTTTATCTTTTTGTTATATTAACACTTCTTTAATTGTTGGATCAAACTTGTTACTAAGTTATTTAGTTGTGAAATATATTTTCTGTAATAGGCTATTTGACTGTGAAATCTTATCATTTTACTTCTTAAACAGGGGTTATACTATTTTGAATTTAATAGTATCAAACCTGATACTACCCACTCGGCTCGTATTTTTTGAAAAAATCAAATTTTATTGATGTTTGATGTGGTTACAATTTTGTGAGGAGAGGCCCCGCCTCGCCCGTCTCGTTCCACCCCTTTTGAAAATTTAAACGGGGTGGGGTTTCTCCCAATGGGGCGGGGATGGGTTTTGAAATTCTATCCCGTTTCAAACCCGCGGCGGATTTGGTAATTATGTTGAAGGTAGCGGGGCGGGAACTGGTTTAGGCAAATCCGTGCCGTACCCGCCCCGTTGCCATCCCTATTTAGTATGTTTTCTCTCTTTCTTTGTCTATATATATATAGTAATAATCAGAATTTTCCATTATATATATTTAGTATGTTTTCTCTCTTTCTCTGTCTATATATATATAGTAATAATTAGAATTTTCCATTATGAACCATAGCTCATGATTTTGCGGCAACGATGTCAATGGTGGTGTCAATGTTGATAGAGGGCTTTGATCCCCTGCAATTTCTTTAGTACGATAGTCTAACGTTAAATGGAAGATTTCTGAATCTTTGCTGACAATTCTTTGATTTCAAGCACCAAACCCCAGTCGAAAAAGTTAGGGTTTTTGTTACAGTTGACGTTGTGAGCCCTAAAAATGCCCATGCATCGACGGGCAACACACTAAACACGAGTCCGACGATTGTTGATGTAAACATTGCGAATAATTGACATGCTTGCATCGAACCCTCAAACGATTTTGGGATGAGGAATCAAACAATCAGACTAATAGACACTGAAATGATCAATGAGATGAGTTTAGCGCCTTGAGGTTTTGATTTGGTGATTGAGTTTTCGGTATCATCAGACGATGATGATGATGATAATGTCATCTTAGAGGATTTTTGGAGAGGGTTGAAGAGGAAGGGTTTGGGGTTGAGGAAAGATAGTAAAGGTAGAGGAAAGTGATCAAAGGGAGGAGATTGAACGAAGTGACGGTTTAGGAGAAATATACAGTGATGATCGAAAGAACGAAGGGCGTGAGAGAGAAGTGGTTGAAGATGGGTAGAGAAAGAAAGGAGAGAAATGTGCATAAAGAAAAAGAGGTATAAAGGTCACATTAATTAAGGGTAGAATTGTAATTTCAAATAGTAAAGTAGTTTTGAAATTTTAGTTTTGGACAATACTTACCTACTCACTAGTGTGTAGGTGAGCCATTCTGACCACTGATGTGTTTCAATAAAAAATGAATACATCAATTTTAAAGTGTAATAAATAAGTATAATGAACACATCAGTGGTTAGGAGAGCTCACCTATACACCGGTGAGTAGGTAAGCATTGTCTTTTAGTTTTTCAAATTAGTTGCCTTTTGATGTGATTGACAATCAATCAATGATTGGAATCTAGAGGTGTCAGGATAACATCAACCAAATCTAAGAAAGGTTGATCACATTTTTTGACATAAGTATTTTTCGTGAAAAATAAAAATTTGAAGATGTGTTAGAGCATTTTGTTGAAGAAGAAGAACGGTCTTATTTAATAGAACTTTTATTTCAACTTTTACGTAAAAAAAAAAAAAAAAAAGCATAAGTCAAAAATGACTCTGAACATTTTTTTTTTTACTCCAAATCTCTTAAACGTTACGGATTTAAACACCCACTCAAACCACTTTTAAACTTGAAAAATCCGATGCAGACAGCACAGTAGAAGTAGAATTATAAGTAGTGTCCTCTCTCCTTGTTCTTTATTAGAGTGAAGAAGAATACGTGTTAGTCTTTGAATGAGTCAACGAACCCCATCTCCAACCGAGACTCATAATCATGATAAGAGCCTATTATTGTTGTCCCTATGAAATGATTACTCCTATATTCTCCAATCCAGTTGATTCAATATCATGAATTGGGTGGATGCAATTGCAACAGGGAAACAATTATTGGATTTTCAGAAAAATATACGAAGAGTGAGATAATTTTTTTTAAGTGGAGTAATAAAAGCTTGTGATTCATCTAATCATGTTTTTTTTACCAAAAAGCATAAATTCCAAATCTTGTTATCATAGCTAATTTTTATAAGAATACATCTACGACTACCACTAATTTTTATTTTCTTCATTTTATATTAAATATCCAATTTTTAAACAAAAACATGCAATTAATGCACGGTGCCATTATAAAATTATCAAAATTGTTCGTCTTTGTTTAGTTATATATATATATATATATATATTATCAAGTTAAAAGATATTTAAAAACTTGAATAGATAATTACAAAAAAGATTAAATTTATTTTATTTTTACTTTTATGATAGACAAGTGTGTGTGTGTGTGTATATATATATATATATATATTTGGAGAATCTAACAAACTAAAATGGTCAACTAATATGACCAGAAAGTAGTACAAAAATACAGCGTGTCTTGCACGACTTTCTTCACCGTCCTTCCACCATTTTTAGCACGTTAAATGTGCTTACACACTTTTTCCTTGCACACCTACACTTTCTGTCTTTGCACCATCACACGTCACATGTTGTGATGCATATATACGAGTAATGTTCCATGAACCGAGATTCACGTGTGTGGCAAAGCGACTCAACTTTTTGAAAGTAATACTATTTAGGCAGAATTCGTAGGCAGAATGCTTTATATCTGTAAAATATTCTGTCTATAAATTCTGTCTACGAATTTTATTTGAGTATCATTACTCATTTTTTTAATACATTGAAAATAGAGAAAACTATACTTAAATAAAGTTAGGAGGCCTAAATTACAAAGTGATCTATTTTAAAAGTTTATTTTTCACTTTGGTTGAATTAAACAAAATAATTACATATGCATTGAAAATTATTATTCAAGTTCAAAATGCCATTCAATCTCTTATTCCAACCCACACAAAATTCTGTTTGGTTCCTGTGCAACTGAATGAGCGTGTGTGTGACTAAATAAAATTCAACAGATCATTGTCTTTTTGTCTCATTAGAAGAAAATCGAATTTATTGAGAAGCACCACTATCTAGATAAATTATTGACCATTGATCATCTCTCATCACAAAAATATGATCTCTTATTTTACTTTAGTGAACTACTTTTTTTACTTTTAAAAAAAGTAATAAAAAATTAGTGAACTAATTTTTTAATTGTATGACAAATTCATGTGCCAATGGTTATTAATTTTGATATTTTTTAAATGTGATAAACGGTTTCACTAGTTACTTTTTTTAAGTTACCATTATTAACTATCTAATTCATATTTGCTTGTTTAAATAAGTTATTAATTTGATTTAGTGAATATGCATATTCTATGTAGAATGACTCATAACTTATTTGCTTATAAAATTCAAATTTTGTTTACATTTGCAGGCATACTTGAAATTTATAGGAGTTTACTTGTAAAATTTAGATTTTCCTTATTATTGTGCCTTGTGTTTTGATGTAATATTTTTTCCTGATACTCATATTTTATTAGGCATATCATACCGAAAATTTACCCAAGTACATCTGAAAAATTTACTTCATTTCCATTCAGATATAGTTAATGTGTTGTGATACCACAAGTGTATCTACTTGTATTAATTTAAGAGGAAAAAAAAGTTGGTTGTCATTCAGGGTTGTATCAGACGGTCTAATTTTGACTACTTTATGACATAATAGCATACTCACAAGTACTTGTATATTGCATATTTTGCTTTACTTTATGAGTTTGTTCACTTTTACTAGATTACTTTTATATTCTTGCAATTTTTTAGAAACCAAACGATGTTCCAAATATTTTCTTAATTTCTTGAGTGAAGGAATTATTAGATTTAAGAATGATAATTTAATATTTTGGAATAAGAGATTAAAGGGCATTTTGTACCTGAATAATAATTTTCAATGCATATGTAATTATTTTACTTAACTCAACCGAAGTGAAAAATAAACTTTTAAAATAGACCACTTTGTAATTTAGGTCTCCTAACTTTATTTAAGTGTAATTTTTTTTTGAAAATATAAATTTTTTTAAATTAAAATTTTTAGAATATGTCATCTTTTTTTGTTTTTTTTAACTAATTAGTACTCCTCTCTCAACTGTTGATCTCACCACATCCAAACTCATTATCGTCTTCGAGCACAACATCTTCTCTCTCTTATTACTTGTGTATTCTTATTTCTTCTCTCTACTTCTATTAAATTCAATTGAATCTTACTATTCTAAATTTAACTCTATTAAAATTTATTGCCACATAACCCACTTTCAAAATATTCTCTCTCTCTTCTTCAAGTCATATTAATCATATATAATTATTTTTTTAAAAGTAATCATATAAGTATAATATTAGTGGAAGACAATAGAGAAAAAAAAATTCATTCATTATAATGTAGCTGAATCTTTTAGGTGGCAGCAAAAAGAAATTTTTTTTTTTTATAATACAAAACTGGAATAAATTACAGATTATTTAAGAATATCCCTATATGAAGTTACTAATAATATACAATTTTCTTATATGAAGTTACTAATAATAGAAGGGAAGAGGTGTGAAGAAAAAAAAATGAAAGACTACTTTTGTCTAGAAAAAAAATTTAATGTATTTAATATGTGATTAAAGCCTTGGGGATTACTATTATGATGTTGTCACATAAAGTAAACTTTCACCTTGGACACTACCACGTGAAGGAAAAGTCAGCACAAGTACTGTATTTACTGTGTTTGTCCGAAAATATCTCTAATTATTGTGTGAATGGCATTCGATACATGTCGGCAAGAAGTTATATATTTATGGAGCGAGCAATGAGTTGAGTAAGCCGTGTGAAGAACCGAGTGAACAAAAGGACAAGAGATGGATAAAGAAAAGTAAACCTTTTCTGAGGCAGAAATATTCCGTCTCACCTAACTTTCAGAAAATGAGGTCCAAACATAGTCTTCCCTAAGTTCCAACCTTCTTTAAATTAAGCCTCTTCTGAGACAGAATTATTCAGTCTCTCTCTCTCTCTCTCTCTCTCTCTCTCATTTGTGTTTGTTTTATACAATGCTGATCTTATATTTTGTACCCAGAAAAAGGAGGAAAAAAGAAAAAAAGAAACAGTAGGTGTTGGATTAGCTAGTTTCACAATCGGAATAATTTGTTTGGCTGAGACTGGTTTTGATCAAAGGTAGGGTTTGTGAGACTGGTTTTGATCAAAGGTAGGGTTTGTCTCAACTCTTCATAGTAATTTTTTTTTTTTAATTTGATTGATTTCAATTGCTGTATAATTAATAGTGGATATCAAGTGACTTCATTTTTTTTTTTATATGCAGGATCTAAGAAGTAACACCTGCATCCTCTATGTTACCGCGGCTTTTGACCCTACCCCTTCTTCTTGTGTCAAAGATCTTACCATTTTTGAAGAAAAAAAGAAAGAAATGTATGGATTCTCGAGAAGAGAGGAGACTAGTCAATGAATGATCAGAACGCAGTCGTGGGCTCTAGCAAGGTTCATCTAACTAGCTTCTTCAAGCTTTTCATCATCATCCTCGGTTTTCTTCCACTGCATACATTTTTGTAGGAGAAAGTGATGCATCACAGGCTATTAGCTGCCATATCTTTAATAATACTCCTAAACTGAATTCTTTCTTTGACATCGATGTCTTTTATTATCCCACTCGAATTTTTACAATTTGACCAGTGGGATAATAAAGGCCACCGATGTGGAGGAAAGGCTTCAGTTCCGGAGAATTATTAAAGATATGCAGCTAATAGCCTCCGTTGTATGACTTTCTCCAACAAACGGTTAATTGCAGTAGAGAAATTAACCAATTAAACTGACGAGGGAAGGAAGGTCTGCTTACAAGTCATCACATGCATAGTGGTTTTTCTAGCAAAATTTCTGATTTCAGTTTCATGTAGGTCAACTGAACTGGATCTGTAAACTATTAATAGCTAGATTAATGTTCTTCACATCTTAAAATGGAAGTCAAAGCCATCTCTTAGACTGGAGACATGTCTTTTTTTTCTTTTCTTTTTTATGCATAAATGTTGTTGTGATTCATTGTATGTGAGTGTGAATGTTGTGCCTATGAAATAATTTTGTGATGCAATGTGTTTTTGAGTGAGTTCTATAAACAAAACTGTTTTCATGGTTTCCCATCCATTCCGAAGTACTGTACGAGTTTAAGAATTTTGAAAGCTCAAATGCAAAAAATTGTCATCACCAGCTCTGGTTCGACAGAAATGGTATTGTAAATGCATATGATCATGCATGGGTACATTATGAAGCTAAATTTTGATGGGTTGTCCGTACAATTCCTTATAGGGTTGACCATGAAATATATATATATATATATATATATATATACACACACACAGAGGTAAAAACTAAACCTAATAAGGCAAACTTGAAGGTTTTGCTCAAGAATTTCCAATATGTTGAATTGAGTTTGGTACATCTAGAAATCTAGCTCATAGCTATGATATGATTCTGAAGCTGTTTTGGTGGTTTGTGATTGATAATTAAGACTGTAAGTTATCCAGATGTAGGGTTATGGGGTTTGGGTATATATATATATATATATATATATATATATATATATATATGGTCTTTTGCTTTCTTTGTTTTAAATTCATTGAGAGTTTTGAAGATTTAAATTTATAAATCATAGGTTTAAAATTTAAAATTAGTTATCAAAAACATGTATTTATTACCTGCAACTGAAAATGATTTCTTCAGTCCAGTGATGAGAGGGAAGATTCAAACCTGCTAGCTCCAAAAAACCCTAGAGTGAGTTTCGAGAATTAGTATTCTAACTTGAAGCTCGATTCTTCAAGTCAGAATCGATTTTCCAATTTGGTAGTGAAAATGGGCATTGAAAGAATAGATGGGAGTGGGTTTCAGGTTCTAACGAACACAAAGGGCATACATTTGGGTCTTGGACGTGCCTCGTTGACCTTCGATCCAGGGTAGATAGGCGTTGCTGTATTGCAAGCCTATCCACTCTACTTTGTAAATTTTACACATCAATATACTTGTTTTCCAAAAAACATAAAAAAAAAAAGAAAAAGATTTCTTCCTTATTTAGAGCATACTTAGCACTCTCAGCCACATTCAATTTATGTTCTTTGGTTCATTAAATTTGCAATCTTTGTAGGTTCAAAATGGCTTCTTTGTTGCTACATTATAGATATTCAACTAAAAAGAAACTTTCACCTTTCAATCAAAAGCTGGTACAATACCTGGTTTTTATTACTTTATTAGTTTATACATTTGAGGCATATGCATAGCAGGATCGATATTGGTAAGGCTTTGATATATATTACTTCTTGTGACACAACATTTTATTTTAGGATTTTTTTGCTTCTTTTTTTTTTTTTAATTCAAACTAACTCCCATGCTACATAATAGGTTTCTAAATGAATCAACAGCGTCTGTACCAACTGAAAAGAGAGAGAGAGAATCAACAGATTCAGTTGGTGTTGTAAGAGCATAATTGTGAAATGATCCAAGTGGGTTGTGGGCGCTGGACAACATATTTGTGTTTGGGAGGATCAGTGCATTCCTGGATTTGATCATAAGTTAAGCCCTGCTTCTGTCTCTTCTGATATTCAAATGGTGGAAGATTTAATTGATGAGTCACACAAGTGTTGGAAGGTTGAGTTGATTAGACGTTTGTTTCCTCCCTTTGAAGTTGTTGCATGCTATCATTCGATGTCCTTTGAGTTTTGTTTAATAGACAAGATAACCTTGTGTGATGGGCTAAGCTCTAATGGTAAGTTGAAAGTTAAATCTACATATATACCATTTGGCTCATTCTCTCATGAGGGTCAATTCTCGGTCCATCCCTAGCGTGGCAGCCTCGATCTTCTTCCTTTCAAGGACAAGGCATCTGGACAAACATTTGTTGTAAAAATGCCCTTCCTGAAGTATTGTGGAGTTATTGATGTTGCGATGTGCTCCTTCATTGTGGGTTTTATGATGAAACGTACTGTTGAGCATCTCATTTTCCACTGCCCTCCTTCTCTTGCTTTTTGAAGTATTCCCCAATTCAACTTGATCCTGTAAATATGTCCATGTTGTTTGCTGATTGGTGGCTTTTTGACGCAGAACGGAAATATTTTAGGGGTACCAGCGTAAACCCTAAGAACAAAAATTGGAATCCACCTGCACAATTAATTGTAAACCAAAGTTTTAACTTTATTGATAAATTGATTGATCTCTGCCCTATGGCAATACATATATTTATAATAGAGAAATTACAATCCTAACAGGACTAGGAAATCTAAAAATAAAGGAAACTTGTAGAAATTCTAATCCTAATAGGAAAAGAAAATGTATTTTCAAAGGAAACGAAAAAAAATGAAAGAAAACACTAATACAATAAAATAAACTTGTAGAAATTCTAATCCTAACAGGAAAAGAAAATCTATTTTCAAAGGAAACAAAAAAGGAATGAAAACACTAAAATAATAAAGGAAACTTATTATAATAGTTATTCTGACACCCGAGCGAAAAGTTATGCCCGTTTCTTCGGACCAACGCGTTTTGCCAATTTTCGGTCAATCTCTTCTTCAAACTCCAAAGCCAATTGTCCTACATCAGTCTTTCCCACCTGCGAAAAACTCGACCTCGAGTTGTAATTTGGATAAAGCGGAACATCCTCACTAAACTCATAAAGGTCAGCTACATTAAAAGTACGAGATATGTTCATATCAGCAGGCAAGTCAATCACATAGGCGTTGTCATTGATCTTCTTGATCACCTTGTACGGCCCATATTTCCTTGGCTTCAACTTGTTATAAGAACCAACTGGGAACCTTTCCTTACGCAGAAACACCATAACCTGATCACCCTCAGTGAACAATTTATCACGTCTCTTCACATCTGCTGCAGCTTTATACTTCGCATTCTTCTCCTCTAACCGCGCCTTTACTTCAACCTGAACATCATGAACTTGCTCAGTCAGGTTCTCAACAGCAATACTTGTTCCAGTGACCTTGGGAAGACGTGCCAGGTCTAATGCATGCTTAAGAGGTTGTCGATATACTAAAGCAAAAGGAGATTTACCAGTAGCAGTGTGAACTGCATTGTTATACGCAAATTCAGCTTGTGCCAGAACTAAATCCCATTGTTTAGGCTTGTCACCACAAATACACCGAATTAAATTCCCCAGTGTTCGATTCAGATTCTCAGTCTGCTCGTTGGTCTGCGGGTGCGCAGTGCTACTGAACTTTAGAGTAGTATCCATCCGCCGCCACAACGTAACCCAAAAATGAATAAGAAATTTTGAATCCCTATCAGAGGTTATAGACTGAGGAACTCCATGTAAACGGACCACCTCACGAAAGAACAGTTGAGCCACATGTGACGCATCAGATGTCTTCCGACAAGGGATAAAATGTCCCATCTTGGAGAACCTATCAACCACAACAAACACAGAGTCTACTCCACGCTGAGTTCGTGGAAGACCCAAAATAAAATCCATCGACAAATCCTCCCATATGGCATTCAGTACAGGTAGAGGCATGTAAAGACCTGTATTATGAGCCTGCCCCTTAGAAGTCTGACAAACATAACACTTGCAAACAAGGTTACCCACGTCGCGTTTCAACTGAGGCCAGTAATACCGCTCGGCTATCCCACTGATAGTCTTGTCACGCCCCAAGTGACCACTCAAACCTCCACCATGTAACTTTCGAATCAACTTCTCCCTCAAAGAGCTCCGAGGAATACATAACTGATTACCACGGAACAAGTACCCTTCGACCAAATAGAATTCTCCTTCTGCCTGTCTAAGACCACATTTTTCCCAAACCTCAGCGAAATCTTCATCCTCAGAATACAACTTTTTCAAGAACTCAAACCCAATAATCTCTTGCTACATAGTGATCAGTAAACTCGCGCGTCGACTTAATGCATTTGCCACCTTATTCAGAATCCCAGATTTGTGTTTCAGCACATAAGAAAACTTGTGCATATAGGTCACCCACCGAGCATGCATATTACTTAGACTATTCTGACTGTTTAGATACTTCAAAGCTTGGTGATCAGTGTAAAGAATAAATTCTCGCTGAATCAGATAGTGCTCCCAATGCTTCAGAGCACGGACAATAGCATAAAATTCTTGGTCATAGGTACTCCACTTTCGGCGTGCATCACTAAGTTTCTCACTGAAAAATGCCACTGGTCTCTTCTCTTGTGACAGAACTGATCCAATCCCAATTCCACTAGCATCACACTCCACCTCGAATAGTTTCTCAAAACTGGGTAAAGCCAAAACAGGAGTAGTGCACAATTTTTCTTTAATGACTGCAAAAGTTGTGTCGACATCTTCACCCCACTGAAACTTACCCTTCTTTAAGCACTCTATAATAGGAGCCATAATACTGCTGAAGTCCCTAATAAATCGACGATAAAACGTCGCCAACCCATGAAAACTTCTCACCTCTCCTACTGTCTTTGGTGTAGGCCAATCACGAATGGTTCTCACCTTTTCATCATCAACCATTATTCCCTCCGAACTGACCACATACCCAAGGAATAACAATCTTTCTGTCAGCCAACTGCATTTTTTAAAGTTGATAAACAGCTTATTTTCGGACAACACCTCTAACACAGCCCGTAGATGCTCCATATGATCTTTCTCACTCTGACTGTAAATCAGTATGTCATCAAAATAGACAACTACATATTTTCCAATGAAAGGTCACAATACCTGGTTCATAAGGCGCATAAAAGTACTAGGCGCGTTGGACAATCCGAAAGGCATAACCAACCACTCGTAGAGTCCATCCTTTGTTTTGAAAGCCGTCTTCCATTCGTCACCAGGTTTGACCCAAATTTGATGGTATCCACTTCGCAGGTCGATCTTTGAGAACAACTTCGAACCCTCCAACATATCTAGCATGTCATCCAATCTCGGGATTGAAAAGCTGTATCTGACAGTTATCCTGTTGATCGCGCGACTATCAACACACATCCTCCAATTGCCATCCTTCTTTGGGACTAGTAATGCGGGAACAGCGCAATGACTCATGCTCTCTCGAATGAACCCCTTCTGTAACAATTCTTCCACTTTAGCCTGTAAAATCTGATTCTCCTTGGGACTCATCCGATAGTGTGGCAAATTTGGTAAGCTTGCTCCCGGAACTAAATCAATATGGTGCTGAATATCTCTCAACGGTGGAAGATTATTTGGTAACTCTTCAGACACCAACTCACTGAATTCGGTCAACAAGGACTGCACCTCCTCGGGTAACACAACTCTCTGCTCTTCCTTACCTTCTATCACTAGAGCTCGCACAACCACAATATGTACCTCCTGTGCCTCCTTAACTTCAGATTCCAACTCAGTTATTGACATGACTAAAGAGACTAAGGACTGCTCTTCTACTATGGCTTTAGTTGAGCCATCACCGAAACTTTGCTTCAGAACCATGGCAATCTTCCTGCCATCCCAACTGAAAACACAAACATTGTCGCGCCCCCTGTAGGTGATATCCACATCAAACTGCCATGGTCGTCCCAATAACACGTGAGTAGCATCCATGTCGACTACATCGCAGACCACCTCATCTCGGTAATGCTACTCGATTGAAATAGGAACTTTACATACCTTCGTCACGTTCGCTTTAGGCCCCTTTTGAATCCACCCAATCGCATACGGCTTTGGATGTTTTTTTGCCTGCAGCTTCAGGTGTTCCACTAGTTTTCTAGACACAAAATTCTCATAACTTCCACTATCAACAATTAAATCACAGACTTTGCTCTGGACACTGCAGCAAGCCTTAAAAATATTGTTTCTTTATGAGAAATCCTCTTGCTTCGTTGAACACATGACTCGCTGAATCACACAGTTGACATGCTCTCCCTGTTCCTCCGTAATTTTTGCACCATCCAGGAATTCGTCAATGCCTACTCCTTCTTCAACATCCTCGTCGTTTTCCCCAATATCCACGAAATTCACTAGTTTTCTGGCTGGACATTCATTTGAACGATGGCCTGGTTGGCCACATCTGTAGCACTTCAAATCGCCTGTTTTAGCATATGGGTTTGGCGCCATCCGTGGGGCTTCCTTCGTAGCTACTGCTGTCGGACGTATCCCAGCATGGTTATTACTAGAAGACGAACCCCTTTGAGTTTGATCTGTAGCAGTTTGAGACTGATAATTCTGCCCATCGCCTAGTGGAAATCTGCTCCTGTTTGCAACTGCATTGGACGTCCTAGCCGTGTCTTTCTTGTAGTAGGAAAATCGATTGGATGCCTTCTCCATTAACTCTACTTTCAAGGCCATGTTTTGCGCCTCATCTACTGTCCAAACAACTTGCAGTCCAATTTTGTCTCGAATGGTAGACTTCAATCCTGCTAAGTATCTAGAAACCTGCTGTCCCTCAGTCTCATTCAGGTTGTTACGAACTGACAGCTTGGTCCACTCCTCAGTATAATCCGCAACAGTCCTATTACCCTGCACACAATTCTGGTAATTCTGGAAAATAAATTGCTCATAATATGGAGGTAAAAATCTGCTCATCAGAAGTTGTTTCATTCTCCTCCAGGTTCGTATAGGAGTCTTGCCTTGTCATCGCCTATCGTTTTGTAACTTCTCCCACCAAACAGCAGCCCCGCTTCTCAACTTATACGCCACCATCTTGACTTGTCGATCCTCCGTAACTTCAGTCATCTCGAAAAACCTCTCAACCTCAGAAATCCAATCCAGAAATTCTTCAATCTGTAATTTACAATGGAACAACGGTATGTCTGCGCGTATTCTATAGTCAGGTTGATTTTGGTTTCGATTTTGTTGACGAATCCCTTGGTGACCCGCAACGTCCTCATTAGAGTCTTCATCACTCAAATCTTCGAACTGCTCGTGTCTCGCCGCTCTAAGCGGATGTCCACCTCCAGGGAGGCCAAGGGCAACTCCCTCGACTCTAACTCTGTTGGCAGGGGCTTGAGCGTTACCAATAGGGATGTCGGGATTAGGCTGCTCCATCAGTTGTTGTAACGTGGCCATCAACCTCTCCATCGCCTGTCGCTGCTCGTTAATCGCTGCCCATATATCTGCATCCCTACGACCAGCATCGCCAGGGTTAACTCCTCCGTCTTCGTTGTTGACCATCGTAGAAGGCAAATCCTTAGGCTTTGATACCACTTGACGCAGAACGGAAGTATAAGGGGTTACCAGCGTAAACCCTAAGAACAAAAACTGGAATCCACTAGCACAATTAATTGTAAACCAAAGTAAAACTTTATTGATAAATTGATTGATCTCTACCCTATGGCAGTACATATATTTATAATAGAGAAATCATAATCCTAATAGGACTAGAAAATCTAAAAATAAAGGAAACTTGTAGAAATTCTAATCCTAATAGGAAAAGAAAATCTATTTCCAAAGGAAACGAAAAAAAAGGAAAGAAAACACTAAAACAATAAAGGAAACTTGTAGAAATTCTAATCCTAACAGGAAAAGAAAATCTATTTCCAAAGGAAACGAAAAAGGAATAAAAACACTAAAATAATAAAGGAAACTTATTATAATAATTATTCTAACACCCGAGCAAAAAGTTATGCCCGTTTCTTCGGACCAACGCATTTTGCCAATTTTCGGTCAATCTCTTCTTCAAACTCCAAAGCCAATTGTCCTACATCACTTTTGTTGCTTGAGTGTTATTTGCTTAGTTTTTCACTTTTTGTTGTTGGTTAATCTGGAAAGCACGAAACCGTCTTATTCATGATGGTGATCTTTGGATGTTTATGTTCCGGAATTACTGCCCTTTTATTTGCCACAGTGCAATTATATCATCAAATCAACAAATCACATAAGCATATATGAAAATAGCAATCAAATACATTTACGTACAACATAATATTTTATATGGTTCACCCAACTCTATAGTTACGTTCATGAAGAGAGAGATTTTACTATATTGAGAAGATAATATACAACACGTGGAAAACATGCCTACCACACACACTCTTTCACTTTCTCTTGAGATCTTTCCCCCGGAATTACATATACTCTCTCCTCTCCTCTACTCACAGCACTCACCAACCCCTTACATATTTCTCCCCTCTCTCTTTCCCTTTAACCCTACATCGATTTATAGAGTTTTCAAAATCAATTCCTTCTTGAACAATAATTCTCATACTTATCCAACAAAAAGTTACCAATTCAATCACAACTTTAAAATAGATGTGTACAACTTTCTTCCCAAGTCTTTAGCATTGCTTCACAAGTCTTCAGGCTTCCAAAACGGAAAAGTAAATTGCCGCAATTGAATTTGAGCCACAAATCCAACAATCTCCACCTTGGCTCAAATTCCATCAACGTGCTCCTCCATAGCTCCACCTCGACTGAAGATTTCTCCACCTCAAACCGAACTCCATCACATCATCTCCATTGGTGTTCAATTGCTCATGAATGGCAACCCACCAATCAATCATCATCATCATCTCTATCCCCACACATTCTTCTTTCTCACTCACTGCTTTTCTAGGCCGAAAACAGCAAGTCTGCTTTCTTCATACCAACATCCTGTCCCATATTGAAAACAAATATCCTTCGGCTTGTCCCAAGACTTGTTCCTCATGGGCTTCACACTATCATCATTCTTGTGTCTTCATCAGCTCTAGTTATATCTTCATAACTCTTCACGATCAACCTTCTGCTCTAACACACCACCAATCTTCGGTTCTGATCTTCAGGACTAACCACAGGCTCTGACCCACTATTGACTCTGATACTAGTTATTGGGAATTAATTCCTTTTCATTCGGCACAATGGAAGCATATTATTACATCAACAATCACGCAAGTATATATGAAAATAACAATCAAACACATCTACACACAAAACAAAATTTTACACAGGTCACTCAACTCTAAGATACGTCCATGGAGAGAAATTTTACTATATTGAAAAGAGAATATACAACACACGAAAAGTATGCCTACCACACACACTCTTAGCATCTTTCCCCCGGAATTACATATACTTACCTCCTCTTCTTACTGCACTTATCAACTCCTTACATATTTCCTCTCTTTTTTTCTTTAACCCTATATCTATTTATAGAGTCTCTAAAATCAATTCATTCTTGAATAAGAATTCTCATACCTTATCTTATCTAAAAAAAATTACCAATTCAATTACAACTCTAAAATATAGGGGTGCACACGGTACGGTTCCCTACGGTTCTTGGTGGAACCGGAACCGGAACCGGAACCGTTACTAACGGTTCCTGATTTTCGGAACCGGAACCGTTAAGGGTTGGAACCGTGAGGAACCAAACCACGGTTCTCGGTTCGGTTCCGAACCGCAGTTCCTTAAGATTTTATTTTATTTTATTTTATTTTATTTATTATTATTTTTTTTAATGAAGCTTGAAAATACAAAATATATATATATATATATATATATATATATATATATTCATTAAATAAATGTGAGACCTACAATCTAAAAATGGCACCCTATATATATATAATTATTATATTATATTATATTTATATATACATTACATATAATAATTATATATAATGTATATATATTATATATTATAATGATATTATCATTATAATATATAATATATATACATTATATATAATTATTATATGTAATGTATATATATATTATATATAGTTATTATATTATATATATATATATATACACATATTTAATATAAAACGGTTCCGGTTTTGGTTCGGTTCCAAGAAATCGTTACCCCCAACGGTTCCGGTTTCGGTTTCGGTACGGTTCTACTGGTCCTAGAATCGGAACAGGAACCGTTGGTAACGGTTCCTAATTTTAGGAACCGGAACCGTAGCCACGGTTCGGTACGGTTCCGGTACGGTTCCCCTCGGTTTCGATTCCGGTTCCGGTTCCAACGGTTCTTTGTGCAGCCTTGCTAAAATAGATATATACAACTTTCTCCACAAGACTTTATCCTTGTTCCACAAATGAATTCTAAAACGAAAAAGAAAACTTTGCAACTGAATTTGAGCCACAAACTCAACAGTTTCGTCGTCCCAATTTTGGGAGTTTTTGGATGCTTTAAGCAACCCCTCAGAGTTACGTCCTTCTCCTTGCCAATTGGATGTATTTTTTGAGTCTGCTCCTGCAAATGCTCTTAAATGTAATATTGACGTGTCCTTTTCTCCTCATACTAAAATTGGGGGTGGTGGTGTTGTGCTTAAGGATTGTTCAGGCTCCACTGTCCATATTATTGTTTTTCAGCAATTTTCGATATCTAATCCCACTGTCAAGTTTATTGCTTTCGTAAGGCAGTCATGTGGGTTCAGAGTTTAGCTCTCTCTAGCATCTTCTTCGAAAGGGACTCTCTTTCAGTTTGCAACGCTGTGGTAGGTTGTGATTTTGGGCCGTCCGATATTCAGTTTGTGATCTTCGACATTCAGATGGTGCTACGGAGCTTTTCCTCTGTCTAGATTAGTCATGTTCGTCGTTATGGCAATGAGGTGGCATACTCCGTAGCCAAATTGTCTAAGTCTCACCTCCCTTATGATTTTGTGTAATGAATGTGGTCCATTTGATATTTTGAATCTTGATCATGCTAATTATCCTATGTCCTTGCCAGGAAAAAAAAAAATTGTATCTAAATTACATTATCAAATGTACTAAATAAACACGTAATAGTTCATTAAACTTCTCCTTCCATGAGGGTGGTTTGGTCATTTGACAATTGTCACCTTCTCTCTTTTAACTGTTCTTGTTCAAACTCAGATCACCATATCAGTGGCAATCAACAACCTAGGGTTTCACACTGAACACTATCTATTGATTCACGCAACAATCAAATGGCTGCAATTTACAGCCTCTACATCATCAACAAATCAGGCGGTCTCATCTTCTACAAGGTAAAAAATCTTGACTCCGCATTTTTTTTTCTTCCCAGGAAAGATTTTCGGGGAACTAGTTTCTGTTCGAACAAACAGACCCAAATGGTAATTTTATTGCATTTTGGACAATTTTTTGTTGAAGTTCATGATGTGTCTGTGAAAATACATTTAGGATTATGGTTCTGCTGGACGAATGGATACGAATGATAGCTTGCGATTGGCCAGTTTATGGCATTCGATGCACGCCATCTCTCAGCAGCTATCGCCGATCTCGGGCTGTTCGGGTATCGAACTCCTTGAAGCCGACACATTTGATCTTCATTGCTTCCAATCTCTCACTGGTACATCCTTATATTTATTAGTATTTGATTTTAATATCTAAATGATGATGAATTTTTAATTACAGGTTGTGTAAATGTTTTTTTCACTCGCTTTCTGTTTGTTTGCCGAGATAACTTATTACTTATTAGCAAAAGAAAAAAAGCAATGCAGTAGTACCTGTTTTTTTCTTAAGGCTCCGTATGGTTAGATGAAAAAACGTAAAAGAAAGTGAAGTGAATAAAAGGATAATAAATTTTCCAGCGTGGTTTTGATTAGCATGAATTTTTTTCAAGAAAATTATAGAAAATTACCATTTTATGGTTTGAATAATATAAAACTTGCCATAAAAAAAAAGGGCATTATTGTAAGTTCATAAAACTTTCTGAAGAAAAAAAAAAGTTACCATGTTTTTTATCGGAAAATTTTATGAGAAAATTAGGTGGTTATGGAAAGTAATTTTCCATCAAAATTTTCCTTTTCTTGCCAACCAAACTTATAGTGTTGAAAATTTCCATTTCCTTTCTTTTCTTGCTATTTCCATATAACCTAACGAATAGACAGGAGAGAAAAGAAACGGAAGGATAACATTAGTTATGAGCAAGGCCGATCCAGGAATTGTCAATTGGGTGGGCTAATACTAGTAATAATAAATTTTTTTAGACTGGGCTAAAATTGGCTACAGTAATAGAATTTTTTTTTGGGGTGGGCTTAGCCCACCAAAGCCCACCCTTGGTTATTAGAGAAAAGAAAAGAAAGGAGAAGATATCAATAAACTCTATTCATGTTTGGATAAACAGGGTAGAAAATAAAGGAAATGATAGTATTCTTGTTTGGATGAGATAGATGAGAGAAAAGAAAAGAAAGGATAACAACCAAATTACTATCATACCATTTTATATTTAATTTATTAAATTAAGGAAAGTAAGTACTTTATGAGAGATGGTTGGAATAACAATTTTCTCTTTCTAATTGTTGAGGGCAGTTTCGGAATTATGAAAATACTACTTAACCTACCATCCTTTCCTCCCAATCTTCTCATTTTTTTAGAGGATAGGATATGAGGGATTTGGGGGATTAGCTATCCCTCCAAATCTCTCCCAATCCTTTCCTTTCTCTCCATTTAAACTACCCAAACACAAAACACATTATCCCTCCCTTTCTTTTCTTTTCTTATCGTTTCAAATCATTCAACCCAAATGAAGCATAAAGGAATTAAAGGGAATATCTCAACTTGGACTTGGCTGCATATATTTTGCTAGGCAAGTTTAGTGGATGCTATTTTTCTTGGCTGGTCTCACATATGAATACCTTAATATTCATAATTTAATTGCTCGCCAAACAAGTGGATCTTTATGTCAAGAGATTGTTGACTGGGTTAGTTTACATGGGTTAGTTTGATATTGCGAGTCTTGATGACTTGATCAGATAGAAACTGTTTGCATTTGAAAATTTATTGGGATTATTTAATGTCTATTTCTAATTTTATATGTTTTGGTCTTTTATGAGTCACATACATATATTGTTTATGCCAGATTGAATATAAATAAAGAACATGACACATGTAAAAAGAATGTTGAGAGTAAATAGTATCCTGGGGAAGTGAAACTATCAATGTTATTTATGTGATTAGAGGTGTAACATGCATAATCATACGACTTTTCTCTGTGTTTGATTCCTTGTATTCATTTAAGAAATTTAGGAATCTGTTTAATAGTTGAATTGTGGGTTTATGGCTTTTCTCTTAGAGGCAACAAGTACTCATGTCAACTAGTCTCAACTAAGCCTTAATCCGAATGTAAAATGCCAAAAGTATGTGAAGAAAATTTAACTAACACGTCATTACATACTAAAATTATTTTCAGCAACCAAGATACGTAAGGTTTACTTCTTGTTACTTGATTTGTTCATATTGTCATACATGCTAAAAGTATTTTTTAGCAACCAATACGTGTTAAGATTGACTTTTTTGCCACTTGATTTGTTAACTTAGTATACTTAATGACCATATTGCAATGGAATAGGTAGAACTGATGGTATTGGATCTATTGGCCACATTACATTATTAAAATTGGAATGCAGGGTGGAGTTCTTGAAGAATATTTACAACCATTAAATCTGTATATTCAAAATACAGTCATTTTATGTTGTAGGCTTCACTTATTTGCATGATTGAAGATTTAATGATCCTGGTAACATTAAGGCATTACTTATCCTCCTGGTAAACTATCGGGTTGATGACGTGGGGATTTTGATTTGAGTTTGAAGGCATGATTTTATGCAAAATAATGCCAAGCTTTAAGTCTATATTTAGTCTTCCCTTTTTACATCCAGCATGGGTGGGATCATTGGATAATGATCTTTTTTACATAAGTAAAAATATAGTGCATAATCTGCAGTGGGGCTTATTTTTTCATGTAAAATAATCATTGAATGGAGGATAGTGTAATGTTATTGCTTAATTCATGATTTACATGTGCTTTACTCATTTAGAAGTGTCCCTGCAGCATAAAGTATCCATGCAGTACAAATTGATACATATGAGTTTGTAATGGAAGCTGTTAGAAAACAATTTTAACTTAGGATAATTTTTTCAAGAAGTACGAATATATATATATATAAAGGCAGAGTGTTTCAACTAATGTAGTCGCAGAGTATAGCGTATTACAAACTCCAAAACAAAAGGCTAACCCTCTAATTACAGTTTAACTCGTCCAAATATTGAAGTTGGATTACAAAGTTCAAGTTGATATTAAATTAGAGGTTAGGAGAAATATTTTATTACAATTATTGTGCAGCTTGAATGTTTTCCAGCATGGAATTCAAATATCTCATTAAACCTGGTTATTTGAAATCCACACATATAATTCTCTAAAATCCATTTATTTGAAATCCTCTCAAATCAATCAAGCTATATTTCTTACACAATTGACCTAAATCCATTCATTTGAAATCCTTCAATCCAAATGGAACTTATGAATTTGTTTTCGTCTTCTCTCTTCTTCTTTTTTAATTAAAATTTCTCTATTTTCCTAAATACCAAAGTGGAATGATTATTTATCTTTGATTAATTTTATCCTCGGCTAACTACATCAACCCTCAATTGATTGGGTATAGGTATTTTCCCGTTAGATGGCCTTCTGTTTGCATTATTTGAGTATGGAATTAGACTTCTTTTCTTATAATGATTTGTGGATATTAGTAATCACATGGTCTATAACTACAAATTATGGTGTCATTTCATTAAATGATTAAATCCATAGCTTTTGAGAAGGAACAATATTGTTGATTTTGAGTATATGAAGCTTGTTTGTGCTGTATTTGAATAATGCTTGAATCTCCTTGTGATTATTTGGAGTTCCTCCTGTCCTGTAAGAAACTAAATATTAATGGTAAATGCCAACTAGTGAAGGGTAGTGTTGGTTGCATTAGTGATGATTTAGAGCATGTATTTAGTTGAGCATCTCCCTATGCTTTAATTGATGATGATTCTGGGAGAGGATGTTTCATTCAAAATATGGTACAATATGACTGTTTGATATTAAAATAATTGTTTAAAAGTAACTGCTATTAGAATATTGCATCAAATACACTTTAGAAACAACGGTTTGAGTAGCTGCGAGAGGTATTATTTTACTTTTTCTTTCTAACATTAATGAATTTTGTAGGTTCTTCCATTTCAAAAAAATAAACTAAATGAATTTTCTCTTTATGAATTGTTCTAACCCAGATGCTGTATTCTTTCACTTTGTTTACCCGTGTTTTGTTGTGTACAACAGAAACCATTACTTATTATATTTAACTATTAAAGTTTAACCTATACAAGAGTTTATTTTTCTCTTTGATCCAACTGTGTTCAGAGCTTTTCATGTACCCTTCTTGTTTTTTGGTTATAAAATTTACTTGGCGGAAGAAAAAGAAGAAGAATATACATCACACTCATTGTAGCTTCCTGCTATGCTATATATGAGCTTCTACAGTCTAACATAATCTCAGATAGATTCTTTCATAACTGGACAAAAACTATTTATATTTGATTTAAAATTTAGTCTATACCGATATAATATTAAAATGAATTGCCATAGACTTTATCAAATTAATATCAGGCACATTGGCAAGGGCATACCCATTTCATATCTTTACCCATCTTTTTTTTAGTGTGTCCAACTCTCCTGTGAGGGTTTTATGGGAAATAGGATTCATTTTCTTCCACTGCCTCCCCCATGAAAGTTCTATGGGTATTAAGGTTCATTCCTTATTTTCCTCTGCAACTCATTTGGTTTTCCCTCTCCACTTTGATGAGTATGGACATCTATTTCAAGTGTTCACAAAATGAAGTTGGGAAAACTTAAGGTATTGACGATGTTGAAAGTGAAAACTGTAAATGATCCAGACTGTAACTTTAAGATTCTCCGTGATAAAATGAATGTAAATCATCCTTAGCTTTTTATTTGAACAATCATGAAAGTAAAAGATCATGTATGGTACACAATTTAAAAGTCCAACGGTATGGGTATATTAACACCACATAAGACCAATAAATCAGCAGCCTAATATCCTGTTAGTTAGATGTTCATCCCCAGTATCTGATACTGAGCAGCATCAAGTATCTATGTTTGATCTGTTTCTCTCTGTTGCGCTTTTAGTTGTTCCGCTATTGTATCTGTATGGATGACATAATGTTTAATTTGAACTGGGTGTCTTTGCTGCTAAGGTGTTCCTTTAAAGAATTGTCTATTTGTTATCAGAAGATTAATTTCTCCTTGGGAATGAACTATCACCTGAGAATCTTTCAGATTGTTAATTAAATTGTGGAAATGATTATTTTCTTGCAGGGACAAAATTCTTCGTGGTCTGTGAGCCTGGAACACAACATATGGAGGGTCTCCTGAAACATGTCTATGAACTGTACACAGATTATGTTTTAAAGAACCCCTTCTATGAAATGGAGATGCCCATCCGATGCGAGCTCTTTGACATCAATCTGTCACAGGCAGTACAGAAGGATCGTGTTGCCTTGTTAGGGCGATGAAATCATCAAGCCAATTTGTTACATGATCCATTAGTTCTATACATTCTAAGAGAATAATTTCATCTTCTGGTTTGTACGAGGAAGTTCAATTTTATATGTCGCCATTTTGTTGTCTCAATTTTTCAGTAATTATGCATGTAAGCTGTAGGATGCTTGAAAGAGATATGTTTGGTGGTGCCTTGGTCTTCCAATAATTGTAGGCCCGTACCATATTAAGGCAACTAATTTTGCATTGACTCCTAATGTAATAAAGTAGTGAACCCTAAAATAAGGGGTCAAGTAATGCTTTTACTTGAAAACATTTTCTCTTGTTTCTTTTGGTAGTTTTTCTTTTGTTTTTTTTGGGGGACAATTCTTCAATAGTAAAGTGTTATGGTTCTTGCTATTGAACAATTTGACAGTTATTTGAAGAAATGACTATATTCAACTCTTATCTAATAAGATAAGAGGAGGACCTTATTTGGAAAAAAAACCAATAAGATGAGGTCCTATGCAGCTGTGCTAGGCAAATCTCAAACCTGAGCTCAAGCTTCTGCTTTCAGTGCAACTTGAAAGAAATGTAACATGCAGGGTCGTACGCTGTCCACATAGCATTGTAATGAGCATCCCATCTTCCTATCAATTAAGCTTGTGCATGCTTGTAATTTGGATCAAAATCCGATCCATGACAGATCTAATTGCAGCTTGTTTCTCATAGAAGTAAGTCTCTCTCTCTCTACACAGACACACCCACACACTAATATATATATATATACACACACACAATATTCTGAAAGAATATGTATATATATTGTTGTAAATATAATCTATAATAATACCAGTCCTATACTAATAATTGAATATCCTAAACTATTCATGTTACATTACATGACATTTGGAACCACTAAAGGAAGAGTCACTGCAACGAACAGCTGAATACATCAGAAAGAACTTGCCCATTTTTCCACTTCATGTCTTGTGTTATATCAAGTATTTGAATTTTTGCATCCGAGTCTTGGCTAATGGACCAAAAGTGGAACAATTTTGCATCTATTGTAGTGCTTAGTCATTCACATGTTCAGAACCCTAGAAAATTTGGGGCAAGCCCCATAATTGTCTCTGTTTTTATTTTATGAGTACACTCAATTTAAGATGTTTTTGTGAATTTAATTCATGAATTCATGGTTATTTCCTTAATGGTACACTTAGTTCAAGATATTTGTATAAATTCATTGTCTCTGTTAGCAACAAGTTATAGGCATTAGGATTCATTATACATGCATAACAAATTGTTTGTTATGAATGTTTCTTTAACTTGGCATAGTGTCACAGAGATGGATAAGGGATGGATTCATCATCCGAATAGGTATAGCCGCGAATATATAAAGGGGCTTAGAGAATTTATTCAGTTGGCACAATGTCAAACAGACAAAAGCAATAGGAGTAAATGTCCATGTCTTCAATGCGTAAACTTGACATTTAGGCCAATGGATGAGGTTGAGGAATATGGCATGGACAGAGGTCATATGAAGAACATTTATATGTATATGTCTATGCTTATATTTAATGGAGAATGAACAATGATGATGGTGAGGAGGAGGATGATGCTACAGATGATGAAGTGGAAGATGTTGATGAGGTAAATGAATAGCAGAACTTTTCATTAAGAAAAAGATGTCAATTTTCGTATTGTTTATCCGTATATGCATATGTCTGCCACACTAATTTATGAAAATTTTCACCATTTATAATTGTAGAAAGAGATGACTACAGAGTCCCAGAAGTGATCAAAGGTGAGTACAAGCGGAGAGGCTGCTGAGGCGCTTTTAACGCCTACAGGTGATATATTTATATGCCCTCGAGGCCTCTGCTGGAATGAATCCAATACTATATAACTCTAAATGCTTTGTTGATCTCAACTTCTATAATCTTTGAATTGGTTGCGCTTTAAATTATGGACTATATGCTGAATGGTGAATAGTTGTAGAAATGATTAAACTTCACCTGATCAGGAATGAAGAACATTGAAATTTCTATGTCTTTTTTGAATGAAGGGCCTAATGTTTATAAGAAAAGGCTTGACCTTTGGGAAAAGCTTCCAATGTTCTGTAAAATTTCAAATAAAACTTATAAAATTTAAAAAAAAACTTGACGGATTCCACCATCATGATATAAGCTAATGTAAAATTTATATAACAGCACAGTATACGCCAGTACATTGATATATACCTTCCAATATTCATAGATACAACCAACAATAAGACTGACTACACAAAAATGATATATACTACTGATGCAATCTTCCACAACATGGAGGACCAACTTCATGACCAAACCAATCTGCCTATATAACTACTGATACACCACTGTTAGGATTGTATCTGTGTACACTAAGCGGCTGATGGGGTGGTGATGTAGTTAACACCACCAGCCTCTGATAGTGCTGCAAGGAACGGTTGTAGGTTCATTGACTCCCCTAACATCTCCTGATTCCCTGTTCTCACATTGCTCTTGAGATCCAATGTTTCGTCATTGTAAACTTCCCACCATTTCTTCTCTAGCATTTTTATGTCTTCTCTGTCCATGTTCTGTTCTTTTCCTGTATATTTCCATGGTTTGATCCCTGAAAATATTAAGCATGTAAAAGAAATATACCTTTAGAGATTCTTTTTTGTAGAGTTAGAAAATTAAAATTTGAATAGGATAATCACAGTTATGATCGAGTTCTTCAGATAACTTACAAATGCACAATAGTGAAAAACTTTTGTTTCATCAAGGTCGATTATATCTGGATGGCGCCACAACATTGCCATTACAAGGTTGTACGTTGAGGGAATCAGTTTGTATATATCCTTAAAGAACATGTTAAGAAAGTCCTGTCATAAACAAGAAAAATAGTATAAGACACTGGTACACAAAGCCCTTCTCTATGGTGTAGTTTGTCGATTCTTTCTCTCTCAGTAGTTTCAAAATTACTCTAACCACATCTGCTTTACTAAAAGACTTCATTGAAGGCATCTAACTTGAGGATTTTCTCAATATGATTTACCTAGTATTATAGAACATGGTACAATAGAAAACAATGTGCAAATTTGACTTATCAATGAATCAATTGGAGTTTATTCAAAAGACAAAAACCATTCATTTTTCTGTTACCTGCTCTGCAAATAAGGTAGGAGTAGTTACTTTGAGGGTTTTCAAGAGGTCATCATAGGTTGAGAGGCCCGGCTCGAACACAAACATGCCGGCATTGAAGAAAAGCGAGGCCGGGGACCCATCTCATCCGGCCACTCAACCTTCTCCGGGCATTGTTGACAGTATCCAATCTTGTACTGCAGTGACTGGCTCCACGATTTCTCACAGAACCAATCCATTACAGCATAGAAATGACCATCCGGCAAGTCAAATAGGTGATTGATGTTATTATACACTTGATTATCTCCATCCAAGTACACCATCTTACTATATTCTACAAACTGCAATAATATGTTTAAGAAACAGGTAGTTAGAACCAGGTAGGATATTCACATTGCATGTGAAATAACACAGCAATTGTGGGGATTTGATTCTTATGCATGTATGAGAAGAAACTCCCTATCTGGACAATGATTGCCATATGCAACTCTAATGTGTAAGGAAATATATAATTAGGACCATCAGCGAAACTAGAATTTTTTCTATGTTCTTTGTAGATATATTCTTTTTGTGATTATATATTTATGGAGAGTCCAATAAGGCAGCAAATCTTCTGGCTTGGCTGCCTAATGCATACATTTCTGATGTAGATATATTAGGTGACCTCATTTATATGATCCATGGAAAAGAATTGGCTGTTCCAACATATTAGTGTATTTTCCTTCTTATGTCCATAGGGTTTGCATTTCTCTTGCCACACACACCAGTTTTTTTGCAGATAAATACCAAATGTCAATTTTTCTGAAATTTTTCAGCTTTGGTGGTCCATGGACAACAAAGTTTTAAATCAGATAATTGTATCTATTTGACAGTCTATCTTGAATCAAAATTCATGTGAATAGTCTTAAAGGCTTTTGTTTAGTTATGTTTTAAAAGAAATGAATATGCTGAACTTGGTACAAATAAGCCCCAGAGGTTTAGCCTAATTGGCATGAGGCTGCAAATTCTGATAGGTTATAAGGTTTCTGGAGTTAACCAATACACGAGAACTAGGGGAGGATCTGTGTATCCATGGGGATTAGCCCTGCTTTAGTCACCATAAAAATGGATGCAGAAATGGTCAAAAGATTTAACAGACAAATTGCCAAGATATATAGGTAAGCCTCACCTCCCAAATTCAAAGCTTGGAGTAATTGGTAACATAGTAAACCATAGCAAATTGTGTTTGATTTTCAGGTGGGTGCACGGGCTCTATCTCCCTAACGATACTGCCCTGAGACTGGAGAATCCGGCGGTGCTCTAATGGCACATCAGGCAAAACCGCCACCACCAGCAGATAAGCAGACTTGGCTTTCTTCAATCCTTTTGCCAAACCAATCACGCCTTTTACAGTCCCCATTTCCGGCCAGAAAAGTAGCATATGCCCTGCTTGGCAAACTAGCAGGTTTACAACAGCAGTGGCATTAGGGGTTGCACTGACAATTTGACGTTCAGGTTATATGAGAGAAAAGTTAAGAATGCAAGGACTAATTAAGCTTTGAATTATCCGGCTAATGGCGGATTTGGACTGATTGTCTGTAAAGAAAACTGGATTTTTATTGGAGTCTATGGATTTTCAGGATTCTCCAATGGAGGAGATGGAGGAGGGAATACTGTTGAAATAAGCGGTTGGAAGCAGTTTAAAAATAGTAAAATGAAACTATATTGCTATGAGCCTTAATTTAGCAAAAACTAAATATGGATTAATATGGGACACCATCTTAATTTAGTAATCTATGAAGTCCTGTAGTTTGTTTTTTTAAAAGAAATTCCATGGAAATCAGTGGATGGAAAGGCAAGAGAGGGAAGGGACTTGGAGTGAGCAACTATTATGTGAGACCCCGGTACATGATTATTCTCATTAGCGTAATTTAATTTTGAATAAACAGTAATTGTATATGAACATTTCATATGTACACTAAATTGAGGAGGTAGCATGTAACATGCTTAGTGTGGGTTGTATTGTGAAGTTTATGTTGTGGGTTGTATTGTGAAGTCTATGTTGTGCATCATAGTAGGTATTAACCATTGTAATGTGTTAATTAGAATTTATGTATTAATATATATAAATATTAATCTAGAGTTGGTGAGGTGTTTGTGGAAAATAAAATGGTTTAGAAGGGTTAAAAGGCAAATAACTTGAGGGGGTGAAGTATAAATTTAAAGTGTTGAAGGAGGTGAAGTGCAAATAATCTAAAATAATGCTTGTCTCTACAAATCTTAAGTCCTGTTTGGCAAAACAAGTTTTTGGTGTCTTAGACTTGTAGAGAAGTTAGAAGAGAGGAGACTAAGAAAAGAGGAGGAAGGAAAAGAAGGAAAACTCAAGTAAAATACTTCTGAGTCTTATGATTTCTTCTTTTTCATATTTTTATGTTGATTATAATCTATATACATGATTTTGTATAGAAAATCATTGAAGGAAAACATGAAATCCTTATGTATGCTTGTATATGTGTGTGTAGAGGAAAAGTGTAATAGTATGTGAATGGTAGAGTTGGGTGTTATTGATTTGATTGAATTTTGTTGGTATAAAATGAAAGGAATCATGCTATAAACATGTTGTATAATGATTATTAGGAGCTAGAGGTATTATATATAAAGTTTACATGAAAAAGAAGTGAAAAAGATGAAAATCGAGTTCTGTAGACAGCCTAAAGTCACTTTACGAGAATGGTCATAAAACGTTGTAGAAAATTCGGATTTGTGCACCGTTTGTTGGGTTGGAAGTAGACTAATAAAACTTTCCAGAAATGTGTAGTAGAACACCTAGTTCTTTCTGAATCAAAACAGTTTAATCTTTAAAATTTGGTGAAAAATAGGGGTTGTGGTAGAGGCAGAATTTAAACAGTCCATTATTTTGTTTCGAGAAATGCTAAACGTCATGAAATTATTTCATGAATTTTATCATGAATGATGTGGCAGGTAACGTGGAGAGTTAGTATTTGTGGGATTCGGTGATAATATCATGGGACTTTGTGTATGGGGGGAATCCCACCAATACTAACTCTCCACGTTACCTGCCACATCATTCGTGATACAAATTCATGAAATAATTTCATGATGTGTAGCATTGCTCTTTTGTTTCTTTATTAAAAACCAACCATTGAAACATGCTCTAATTTTAATATGATGTTCTTGAATATGTTTCCTATCTGCTATAAAATTTGTAGGTCAATTGAATGTCGGAAAGTCCATTAAAATTGAAAATGTTGACAGCGCATAGGAAAAGGAAATGTATCATTGAAATTGCAAGTGTGGAGGTATTAGACTGAAACACTGGAGTGTATTGTATAATTGGAGTACTTAATCATATTAGTATTGATTTTGAAGGGTGTGTAGCAATGTATACTTGTAAGTAATGTAAAGGATGAGCTTGGTATTCTTGCTTACTATGTGTTTGACAAAATATTTCTATGTTTTATGATTATCATAATTGATTTTTGAAGTTTATATGAATTATTTGTTATGATTATTGTCTAATTATATTTAAAAATCTATATGACGTGAGTATAATGTTGTATAGGAAAGAAGGAATAAACTACAACCTCAACAATATCAAAGGGTAAACAAATTTGGAAGATATTCAAGGTGAGAGTGTATTCACTAAAAGTTTTATACTTGAAAGTATACATTGAAGTATTGAAGATGCTTATATGACATGAAGATGCCTATATGACATGAAGTTATATGAGATCCATACTCTGGCCAAGAAGAGTAAAAGTTATAATGCATATAGGGCTTGAAGTTTTCAAATAATGTCAATGTTTATTAGTCTTGTGTAGTAGTGTTACATTCATTGGGCTTTAAGCTCACTTTTGTTTTATATATGTTTTTCAGGTTCAAGGTTTTGTAGCGACTGTCGAGTCTATACGAATGCATTTAGACTGCCTCATCAGATGCCCATGTGTAGCATGCTTGTGACATTTATGCCCTCCACATGGTTTGTTTCTAATTGTGAAAATTTTCCCTTGACATTGTAGATTTGATGACAGAAGCAAAAGGAAACGTAAGAATGATTTTCTTCTTAATTATCTTTTATCTAAATGAACTGATTGAAACTTGTGGTCATGATGGACATGGCTCAGTTCTCATTCAGTTTTGGTTGATGTTCTCATTGAAAAGAAGATAGTGAAAGAAATCAAAAAACATATAGAAAGATGAATTAATTATCTCATAGGACTACTATAGTAAAAAAGAAGAAATGGATTTAAAACTATCCAAATTGTATTCCATTTCTTGATATATATATATATGTATATATATTTCTTAATATATATATATATATATATATATATGTATAGACTTGAAAGGTATTTTCCTAGAATAAATTAGGCGGCAGAAGGGGCCTTGATGTGGTGAAAACCAGCGGCTTTGGACAGCGCCACCATCAATTCACCGGCACCACCAGCTTCAGTAGGCTTATAATCCAATGTTTCATCATCATATATATCCCACCACTTCTTCACTAGCATTTTGATGTCTTCCCTATCCATGTTCTCTTCTTTCCCAGTATACCTCCATGGCTTTGCCCCCTGCAAACCAAAATGACAGATTTACCCTATCAGAATTTTGATAAAAAGCAATATTTATAAATTGGATAATAATTTATACCATGAACGTTACAAATAGTCAGTGATAACTTTCGAAAAAATATATATATATATAATTTATATATATCAACTTACTGCAGCACAATAGTGAACAACTTTGACATTGTCAAGGTCAATATTGTCTGGGTGACGCCACAACATGGCCAAAACAAGGTTGTATTCTGAAGAGATGGGCCTATATTTATCCCTAAAGAACACATTCAAGAAGTCCTGCAATATATATATAAAAGAACATTAGCACCCAAATTAAACAATTAGATTAAATAATTAATTTTGCTACAGACCATGTTCAAGAAGCCCTGAAAAACATATATATATATATATAGGAAATATAGTTGAAAATGACATAAATAGCCTTAGAGGTGTGGCTAGTACCTGCTCAGCAAAAGAGGTAGGAGGTGTAATTTTGAGGGCCTTCAAGAGATCATCGTAGGTGGATAGGCTGGGCTCATACACAAAAAAACCAGCGTTGAAGTAGAGAGGAGGCTTGGGGCCCAACTCTGAAGCCCATTGGACCTTGTTAGGGCACTGTTGGCAGTACCCAATCTTGTACTGTGGGCTGTGACTCCAAGTTTGCTCACAGAAGCAATCCATCACAGCATAGAAATAGTCATTAGGAAAGTCAAAGAGATGGTCAATGTTGTCAAACACTTGTATGTCTCCGTCCAAGTATATCATCTTACTGTACTCCACAAACTACATATTGAAACCAACATATATATCACAATTAAAAACCAAATTAATGATTTTTAACTGACACAAATATATATATATATATAAACCAAAAATGGAAACAATATTATTTATAAGGAAGGAGAATTATAAGAAAGGAAACAATTAATATAAGACAATCATGATAACGTAAGATTACCTCCCATATTCGAAGCTTGGAATAGTTAATGACATAATAGGCCATAGCGAACTGGGTTTGGTTCTCCGGTGGGTACACCGGCTCAATCTCCTGAACGATGCAACCCTGAGACACCAGTATGCGTCGGTGCTCCTCCGGCACGTCAGGCAAAATCGCCACCACTAATGGGTACGCAGCTTTGACCTTCCTTAAACCCTTGGCCAGACCAACCACACCCTTCACATAGTCACCGTTACCGGCCAAGAACGTAACGTAGGCACGGCTCGATAGGCTCGCGGCTTTGGCTAGAGTAGTGGTCATGGTGGTAGCATTCACAAGATCAGGAGACATTTGGGTTCGCAAAGAAGTGAGAGAAAAGAAGGGTTTTGAGAGAGTGTTTTCAAGCAGCAATGAAGAAAGATTGGTGATTTGTGAGGTTCTTAGACGTTGGGGTGGGCATGCTTTTATAGGCAAAGATATTTTCGGAAAAAAAAGAAAAAAAAAGCAAAGATATTTATATGTATGGAAAGTATTTATATAATAAGCAAAATATCGGACTGTGTAAGAAAAAGGAAACTAAATAATTAAGTATACAATGAATTCTTGGTCTACCCTGTTATAAGTAAAATGGAAATGATTTCCTTTTTATACCAAAATATCTTTTTTGAGTGAGTTCATCATTATACAAATCAGAACTTTTAATATGATCAAATCAAGTTAAATTTGAGGAAAAAAATTTAAATTTAAATTTAAAATATGATTGAATCATATTGCAAAATATTCCTATTGTAACGAATCCATTTAATCGATCGAACCAAAATCATTTTACGTGCACATGCATATATGTTCCTATCTTTTCATCAGAATCAAGCATAAGTGAGATGGTCATCATCACAGTGAGTCGGACTATGTGATAATCAGATATTTTTGTTCATGCGGGGCTCAAATTTATCTCATTTTCTTTGAGGATAGAGAGGTTATTTATCTTTTGATAAATTAGTTTGTACATATATATAATATATAGATTGTATATGATAATTCACTTTTTTCTGTTTTGAAAAAGGAAAAGAGAATAAAAAAATCGAAGGTTATATTTGCACTTTCCTTTTCTTTGATTACACTCTCATCTTAATAAAGTCACTTTTAATTTTAATTTTACATGTGAATGAGTACTTTTTTTTCAAAATACTAAACTACCCTTTTAGATATTCCTTCACTCTCTCTCCAATCTTTAATACTTTGAGACTTTTTCGACAAGCTAAAAAAAAAAATATGCTCAGAAAAAAATAACCCAAAAAAAGAAGTCAAAAGATTTGAAGTGAAAGGACTTCTAAACTAATAATTTTTTGTCCAAGAATTTTGCTAGTAATTGGTGGCATAAAAGATGTTCTTTGATGTAGAGATTTGACAATGTGCTTTTGATAGAATTAAGCTCAAAATCTATGCCTTTAATATTGTAGTTAATAAAAAGAATAGACTTGTGAAAGAAAAAAAAATACACATTTTTTCGAATATATTTTTTCATTATAAATGAATATTTAATTGATTTTATTTAATAACATATTTATTACAAAGAAAATGAAAATATTGAATTTAATATTCTTTACAACCAAATGAAAAAATTAAATTGAAACATTATCAACATCTATTGAACAAACTGCTAATGAGACTAACTAACACAACCATCCTTGTGAAACAAGTCATTTATTTTGATCTAAATAAATTTAGAACCGATTTTTACATACTTCAGTTATAAGTAGTGGACCACTTATTTAGTATTAACTTCATGAATTGATATTGTTCATTAATTAGTTTCATGTATGGTGATACAAAAAGCTACACTGCTCCTATGGCACTGCAATATCAGTTTTTTTATTTTTTATTTAAGGAATGTCCACTATCGTCATTTTACATTAATAGTGCTTAATAGAGTAAAAAAATATTAGTAAGTTTTCTAAAATGAGGTAAAAATGTTTTCTTTAATTAATAGTTTTAGAATCAAATCTTAAAGATATAATCAATAACGAATAGACTACTCTCTACTTACCAGAGAGTTGTTAATATATATATATATATATACTAGTGTATATTTGTGTTTGTGACATTATCATATATTTTTTAATTATAACTATTAAATAGATTTATTTTTAACTTAGAAAGACAAAAACATTTGGTTTTTTAATTATGTCAAACTTAAATGTAATATATATTAATATTAATAAAAGGGTAAAGCGGGCATATTAAAATAAAATATACTCCGTAAAAAAACCGTTTAGTGCTCGACGCCTTGACTATACTCTCACCAGTCACCACGGCCTGGTCGCCAACTCTCACCGACCAAGGGCAACCTAGTAAAAATAAAAGCGTGTGATTGATAGTACTTGAAAAGAAATCGGTATGGAATTGCCACGTAATCAATTAGATAACACGTGGCAGACCCATTACTTTTAGTATTCTAATTAGCGGTGGATGAAAATGGGGTCACAGACTCGCAGATATGGGAAGATAAAGTGGGGTCCATTTAGTGTCGTAGTGCATGCCAAGTGTCAGCATCCAGGATCTTTTAGTGCCACGTGGCAAAAAAGAGTAGCTTCCTCTAACCAACCAACCATGGTCAATCTTTGAGTCTCTTTTTGCTGTGGAATAATTGAAGGTTCGTTAAGGAGATAATCTTTTGGAGAAATGCTCATTCCTTCCAAAAGGTGAATTCTAGGTCATTCAATTTAAAGTGTGATATTTTATATGCTTTTTTATTTTTTTGTCAATTTATATTGTTGATTTTTTTAGATCTTTGTAATGAAAATCTCAAAATTATTGAATTTTTTAGATGGTGTTGATCCCAAATCTTTTATTAATATGCAAGGTAAGCACTTCATTGTGCGTCTTTGTTAATGTTTGAGTCATCATGCTTTTTTTTTCTTTTTATCATAATATATGGCTAGTTTGATAAGTAGGAATGAAATGGAATGTGAATGAAATAAAGTTGAGAATGAGAATAGAATAGAATGACTATTCTTATTCTAATGTTTGACTGCAGATAGAGAATGATGTACGAATGAAATAGTAGTATCTTTCAACATGCTATACTTTTTATAGAAAATATAATCAGTTTTTAAAATGAGACATTTGACCAACTTTAATTTAATTACCATGTGAAAAAAAAAAATTAATTACCCATTCAATTAAAACTTTCTAAATTAAGTTATAATCCGTCTTTTTCTTCTAGTCAAGATTAATATAATCTTTTAAAAAATATATATATTTTATTAAAAACTGAAAATGATCAAACAAAAATCTTCATTTTCTTTCACAACTTAAAATATAACAAGTTATATATATGAGCATGTGACATGTATATTTATATATAGGCGTGTGTCAAGTATATAACATACCTATATATTATATATATTTGATTTATCTATTCTATTCTATATAGAAGGAAAGTGAATAGGACAAAAATCTTTAATCCAATGGCCCAAATTTGTTAAAAAAATAATTTTGCGGTCCAAAATGTCTTTTGCTATTTACGGTTTAAAATCACTTCATCTAACGATCATGATTGTCAGTGCACAATAGTGCCGTAGACACGGGTATACCCTACTATATATATATATATATATATATATGGAAAGTAGGTGTATAATAAATACGAAGTATAATATTTAGTTGCCCAAAGTATCTGTGGCTGAGATCACGGTTGGTGTTTCCTTCTGGGGAGAAAATCTTCAAAAATTGGGCGGTGCAAGAAGAAAAGTAAATTAAATAATTAAATAAGTATACAATGAAAATACCAAAAGATTGTTGGCCCGCCCTATCCAGAAGGAATATGGAAATGATTTCCTGTAATACCAATACACTTTTTTTTGAGTGAGTTCATGACTCTTAAATCTAAAAGTTTTAATATGATCAAATCAAGTTAAATTGGAAAAAAAAATTTGAAATTTAAAATATAATTATATTACAAAATATTTCTATTTTGATGAATAGATTTAATCAAATTTAATAGATTAAACCAAAATTATTATATTCATCTAACGATAGGAAAAAGTCATCAAATCTTTCCCCTCCTTTATTCCATTTGACTAGAAATCTTTTTTTAAAATAGGAAAGGGGAATAAAAAAAATATTAATGAAAGGGTATGGGCATATTTATGAAAAAGGATATTAATGAAAGGGTAAAGTGGGCATAATAATATAATATATAAAAACGTTTAGTGTTTGACTAACTATTCTATCTCACCACCGCCTAGTCGCCACGCTCACCGGCCAAGGGCAACGAAGGAAAAACAAAAGCGTGTGATTTAGTACTTGAAAAGAAATTGCTATGAAATTGACACGTAGGCAATTGATACCACGTGGCAGAGCCATTACTTTTATTCTATTCTAATTAGCGGCGGTCGAGAATGGGGTCCACGGATTTGAGAAGATAAAGTGGGGTCCATTTAATGTCGGCGTGTCAATCCTTGCATGTGTAAGCATTCCAAGTGTCAGCATCTGCTGCAGAGTAGGTTCGTCCAACCAAACCAACCCAACCATGGTTAATCTTTCAGTTATATTAGTTGTTGGGTTGGTGGAGTAATTGAAGGTTAGTTAAGGAGATAATTTAGGATAATAGTTTGAACGGACTTGGCTTACCATAAATACTTGGTACCCTTTCACTAATACGATGGGTTAGAGGAAAAATTATTGAATACCCCGAAACACTTGTGTATGAAGAGAATTTCACCGTTACTAATTTATTATTTAATTTTTTTTTTTTTTTTTCTTCGTGGGTGTCCGAACCAACTTGTGTGCACCTCTACTAATTCTATAAGGTCCTGAAGTTAACGACTGGGCAAGCCTCCAGTGACCCTGAGAAGACTCGAAATGGTGACAATTGGAGAGTAAATCCAAGGCCTGACTAGCTGAGGTACCCCTACAGGATTAATTTTATCAATATAGAATTTCGGAGTACATTATAGGTCTTTTCATGAAGGAAGAGAATATTTTTTTCCGTAAAATATTATTATTGCTTTTAATTATTGGAATCAAATCAATGTCGTTCCATAAATAGTGCAAGTCGGACCTATACATTTAGAATGGTGCTAGGGACAACGATTTAAGCAGCTGCCCTTTCACAGTTACTCTACTGATTGGTGAAAATTAATCATAAAAATTAAATATTTTCTTGTAATAAATGTCTTATTGTTTCATCAATCAATATACCATTCTAACTCTAAAGTATTTACATTGGTGTCATCAACAAATAAATAAAATTATAAACATAAAGTATTAAAATATTTTTATTAATATTTTTTTTATGTTGTCCTGCTTTTAAATGTTTTTAATAATCTATATACTTATTATAATCATTTCCTATATAATTTTTAAAATTTTGTAATTATGGTTAATTAAATTAAAGAACATATTTTTAAAGTATTAAAATATTTTTAATAATCTATATACTTATTATAATCATTTCCTATATAATTTTTAAAATTTTGTAATTATGGTGAATTGAATTAAAGAACATATTTTTCTTTTATATATTAATCATTTTATTCTTTTATAAATACATTACATCTAGGAGGATATATTGATTGATGAAACAGTAGAACATTTATTCGAAGAAAATATTTAATTTTTGTGATTGATTTTCACTAATAATGAAGCGACTGTGGCTAGCACTCCTCATTTGGACAATGCTTGGGTTCTGCCCCACAGCAGGACAAAGTTTGTTCTGCTAGGTGAGATGACCCAAATAAATATTGGCATGTGTCCAAAATGATATAATATTAAAAAACATTAAAAAATTAATTAAACCCAGTGAAAATCCCAAATCAAGAACAAGTTTATAGGTTTCAGGTGACATAGCGCCCTACCATCTCACGTCAAATTGTGATTTTCCATTTGCAATTACAAGTTGGACTCTAAGATACAAATCAACAACTGCAAAAATAACAAAATCACCTACAAAGAGCTCTACAAAAATTTGATATATCTTATATATATAGATACAGAGTGGGATTCTCTCTGTATATATATCTTATATGTTTGTAAGTCTCTCTCTCCACAAACACACACACACATATATATATATCTCATATATATATGTAAATCTCTCTCTCTCCATATATATATACATATATATGTAAATCATTCTCTCTCCATATATATATATAAACTCAGTAATCCCTCTCTCTCTCTATATATATATATTTAAATCTTATATATACCATTAAAAGGGGATTTGATATGGCCCCTTTTAATGGTATATATAAGATTTAAATATATATATATAGAGAGAGGGATTACTGAGTTTGTATATATATATGGACAGAGAATGATTTACATATATATGGAGAGAGAAAGAGATTTATATACATATAAGATATATACATATGTATGTAAATATATATTTGGAGAAAGAGAGATTTACATAGATATATGTGTGTGTAGAGAGAGAGAGATTTACATACATATAAGATATATATACAGAGAGAATCTCACTCTGTATCTATATATATAAGATATATCAAAATTTTGTAAAGGTCTTTGTACGTAATTTATTATTTTTGCATTTGTTGATTTGTGTCTTGGAGTTCAATTTGTAATTGCAAATGAAAAATCACAATTTGTTGCGAGATGGTGGCCCCTATGTCACCTAAAACCGATAAAATTCTTATTAATTTGGGGTTTTCAGAAATTATTTGTAGGTTAAAAAGAAGATTTTCTTAGACGGGTTAATCGTATAAACTGGGTTTGATTAATTTTTTAATACCTTTTAATATTATATCATTTTGAACACATGTCAATATTTATTTTGATCACAACAAACTTTGTCGGGACAGAACCCAAGTATTTATTATACTTTCACAATTTAATAGATGAAAAACCTTTTCGACTACGGGTGATAAATACTGCATAAATCATCATTCCTAATTATTTCTTCGATCCCAATTTAATATTTCATGATTGTTTTTTTAACAGCTCCAAAATAATTGTCCTATTAGAAAACTAAAAGTAAAATAAATGCATATTTTTATATATGAAAAAGCAAACCTCCCCCACCTTCAAGGCCGGGATAAGCTTGTCTCCATTTTATAAAGCCTCAAATGACCCTACCTTTTTACCTGAGTTGCATTGAATAACGTTATTTTGGTCATTTGAAAAAAAAAATTATAATTTATTTTTACTTTTCTCTTTGAAAGACAAATAAATTTTAATTTTTTTTAATAATCAATAAGTTCTACTTTTGATTTTTTTTTTCATTTAAGTCCTAAATCTTCTATTTATACCCTTAATAAATTATATATACTTTTTACTACATTAGATATAAAATTTATTCTCAAATCTTCATATATACCCTTACAAAAGTAGATATAAAATTTGAATTAAAAAGTAAAAATACATTTTATTAATCTATATATATCCAAGGATTTTCTGGGTTCTCCAATGAGAGGATAAAAAATATGGAGTAGACTGTTTAAATAAACGGTTGAAAATAGTTTAAAAATAGTAAAATAGAACTGTATTGATTATTAAATATAAATTAATTTGATTTTGTAATCTATAAAGTCATGTAGTTTGTCTTTCAAAAGAAATTTCATGAGAAATCAGTGAATGGACAGGCAGAAAGGGAAGGGACTTGGAGTGAGCAACTAAAATGCAAAAAATTGGATGGAAGGGAGAAACAAATGGTTGGATGAGACGTTTTTAGAGAAGGAGTATGTCTATAATACATTCGGTGTAAATACACCAGGTGAATTAGACTGTGCGTGTACAATATGCACAATAAATTTTATTGTGTATGTTTAACACGTACGTTTTAGATTTATCGGGCGTATTTATATTAAGTGTATTGTAAATCTTCTTCTACAAGAGAGGGTGTTATTTTTATTTTTTATTTTATTTAGTTGAATGAAAGAGAATAGAAAGAAATAAACTCTCGATAACTTATCCACTCAAACTTTCTAGGTTCCTGAATGTTTAGGAACAGATTGATAAATGGACTGATTGAAACTTGTGTTCATGGACATGGCTTAATTCTGATTCAGTTTTGGTTGATGTTCTCATAGAAAAGAAGATTGAAGATAGAGAAAGAAATCAACAAGCATATATAAAGATGAAATACAGTAAAAAAGAATTGATTTTACATTTCTAAACTGTATGCATTTCTCAATATATAAATCATATTTGTCAAAATATTTACATACCCAACAAAACACCACTAGCAAAATAAAAAAAATATATATATAAAGAGCTCCTTCTAACTAGATGTCTAGAATAATCACTTTAATTCAAAACCTCTACAAATAAAACTCAAAAGAATCACAAATAAAAGAGTCTTGCTTTTTAATCAACTTCAAGGTATTTTTAGAAAATAAATTAGGCGGCAGATGGGGCGGTAATGTGGTGAAAACCACCGGGTTTGGACAGCGCCACCACCAATTCACCGGCACCAGCAGCTTCAGTAGCTTTGTAATCCAATGTCTCATCCTCGTATATATCCCACCACTTCTTGACTAGCATTTTAATGTCTTTCCTATCCATGTTCTCTTCTTTCCCAGTGTACCTCCATGGCTTTGACCCCTGCAAACCAAAATGACAAATTTAGCCTTCCAGAATTTTGATATAAAGTAATATTCAAATAATTGGATTGAAAGAAGAAATATATATATATATATATATATATATATATATATAATCAACTTACAGCAGCACAATAGTGAACAACTTTTACTTTATCAACGTCAATGTTCTCTGGGTGACGCCACAACATGGCCAAAACAAGGTTGTATTCTGAAGAGATGGGCCTATATTTATCCTTAAAGAACATGTTCAAGAAGTCCTGCAATTCACACACACATATAAAGAACATTAGTATCCAAATAAAAAAAATTAGATTAAATAATTTATATTATTATATATATATATATATATATTTATATAGATGTACGATTACGAATGGAGACATAAATAGGCTTATAGGTGTGGCTTGTACCTGCTCAGCAAAAGAGGTAGGAGGTGTAATTCTGAGGGCCTTCAAGAGATCATCGTAGGTGGAGAGGCTGGGCTCATACACAAAAAAACCAGCGTTGAAGTAGAGAGGAGGCTGGGGGCCCAACTCTGAAGCCCATTGGACCTTGTTAGGGCACTGTTGGCAGTACCCAATCTTGTACTGTGGGCTGTGACTCCAAGTTTGCTCACAGAAGCAATCCATCACAGCATAGAAATAGTCATTAGGAAAGTCAAAGAGATGGTCAATGTTGTCAAACACTTGTATGTCTCCGTCCAAGTATATCATCTTACTGTACTCTACAAACTGCAATTTCAAACAAACATATCACAATTTAAAACCCAATTAGAGTATATATATATATATAAACTACCAAAAAAAGAAACAATTAAGACACTGATTGTACGTAAGATTACCTCCCATATCCGAAGCTTGGAGTAGTTAATGACATAATAGGCCATAGCAAACTGGGTATGGTTCTCCGGCGGGTACACCGGCTCAATCTCCCGAACGATGCAGCCCTGAGACACCAGTATGAGGCGGTGCTCCTCCGGCACGTCAGGCAAAACCGCCACCACTAATGGGTATGTAGCTTTCACCTTCCTCAGTCCCTTAGCCAGACCAACCACACCCTTCACGTAGTCACCGTCACCGGCCAAGAACGTAACGTAGGCACGGCTCGATATGCTCGCAGCCTTAGCTAGAGTAGTGGTCATGGTGGTAGCATTCACAAGATCAGGAGCCATTTCGGTTGACAAAGAAGTGATAGAAAATATGGTTTTAGAGAGAGAGAGAGAGAGAAGGGTTTTGAGAGAGTGTTTTCAAGCAGTAGAGATGAAAATGAAAAGTTTGGTGAGTTGTGAGGTTCTTGGTCGTTGGGGGTGGGCATGCTTATATAGGCAAAAACTGAAAGAAGAAAATGACTCAAAAGAAACTTTTTTTTTTAAGTTATGGTCCTTCTTGGTCCACGTATCTTTAAATAGGGGAAATGATTGCGTGTGTATTTGATAAAATAAAAAAAAATCCATCTGTACCAGTTATGATCTGGTGTACTTCTAATTAGTTGGATTCAATTGAATTCAGATCGAAATCGGATCACAGAGGTCTAACTAATTTTTACATTCAACAATACAGAACATAATTTTAGATCTTAAACAGTCTAATTATAACACTCAGAGAGTATGTATTTGATTTTTTATTTAAGAAAAAATAATAATAAAAAAAATAAAATAGAGAGAGAAAAGGAGAAAAAAATAATGATAAAAATATTTTAATAATATGTAAATAATATATATTACATAAAGTCCACAAGATTATCACTATTGCAAGGCTTAGGAATAGTTATGCAGTCTTTACCTCCCCATCTTGGAAAAATATTATTAAGGGCTATTTAGTATTGTTATTAGATTCCATTTTCTGATTTCTGAAAAATGAAATTTGAAAACCTGCTGTATTATTTATGTCAAAAGCAAAACACGTTTGGTAACATCATATCCTATTGAAATTTTGAAAGCACAAATCTAAAAATATGTTTGGTAACCCAAAATTAATTTTAAAAAAATAATGGTATCTTTGACTAAAAATTATATTTGAGTAATACGATTTCAACTCCTTTTAACCAACATAAATGTGATATTACATATTTTATGTATATTCTTTTCTCCGAAATTATATTTGTTAATACTTTATTTTAATTAAAAATTAATTTTTAAGTATTTGCATGTTTTTGGTAATAGTCATAAATTCTAACTATTTACATGTTTTTGGTAATTGTCATATATTATTATATATACTTGTTTTATTTCCTTTTATATTTTTATATTATATATATTGTATTATATATAACTCTTGTTTTATTGTATTTTCTTCTTATCTCTTTATATATATATATTTTTATTTATTGTATTTTATATAAGTTTTTTATTCTTATTGACTTATAATGTTGTATATATTATATTATATATAATTTTATTTATTTATTATTATTATATATTTATATCTTAGGTATATCTTTATATTTATTTATTGTATTTTATAAAAAAAATTTATTCTTATTGACTTATAATTTTGTACTTATTGTATTTTATTTATAATTATAATTATTTATTTATTTTGTTTTATTTTGTTATATTTATATTTTTTTGAGTAACCAATTTTTTTATTTATTGTACTTTCTAATTTTTTTTATTCTTGTTTTTTAATAAAATTTTAATTTATTGTATTATATTATATTATATTTTTGAGCAAGTAAAATTTTTATTTATTGTATTTTATAAAAAGATCAGAAATGAAAACTTGAACAGTTTCGTTATAAAGTTTTTAAATTATGCTTAAGGATTGTCAAAAGTTTTACATTACTTTTATTTTTTCAGAAATGAAAATTGCGTTAGCAAACACGATTTTTTCTATGACTTTCAAAAAAATGAAAATAAAAAGCTAAAATCTAAAATAAAAATGTTACCAAACAGGCCTTATAAAGTCACAATCATATGAAGTGTGGCCTAAAAGTCCATATTAATAGTAGATATGTCATGATGTTATCAGGGATACAGTGTATTCGCTTGTACCTGATACTACACCTAAGGAGACTTCCAAGATACGAAGATATTTATACATCTCTTCAATCTCAGGAAGCATTAGGTTTAAGGTTCAATTCACATTTAGTGCAAAATAATTTTTTGGAGTCAATCTCTACAGATAATTATGTGACTTATTCGGTCTAAAGTATAAACGAAAAAAACACCCTTTTTGAGTCCTAGAGATTAGTCGGAGAGAAATCTCATATACCCTGATTAATCTAAAAAATATATATATATTTATATGTATAGAAAGTATGTATATAATAAATAAAATAATTAGTTTCAAAAATATCTGCGCCTAAGATCACGGTTGTGTTTCTTTTGGGGGGAGAAAATCCTGAAAAATTGGGCGGTGCAAGTAAAAAGGAAACTATATAATTAAATAAGCATACTGTAGTATAGCTCCTTTGTAATTATTTCAAATATCAATGCGAGTAGAGTAGTAGCATTGCACTAGTAAATCATCATAAAGTAAACGTAACTATATAGACTAATAAGTATAAGGATGATTGTAACTTACTGCGAGCACTTGAGGGTAACTTTTATATATATATATATATATATATATATTAATGAAGGGTAAAGTGGGGGTATTAAATATAATATATGAAAACGTTTAGTGCTTGACTCATCCATGGACCGCCCAGTTCATGAACTCTCACCGACCAAGGGCAACCAAGGAAAAACAAAAGCGTGTGATTTAGTACTTGAACAGAAATCGCTCACGAATTGCCACGTACGCAATTAGATGCCAGCAGGCTCAATACTTTTATATACTAATTCTAATTAGCGGTTGAAGAAAATGGGGCCCATATATATGTGAAGATAAAGTGGGGTCCATTTAATGTGTGCGTGTCAATCCCAGCATGTGCAAGCATTCCAAGTGTCAGCATCTACTTAGAGAGGACCTTCTTGTGACGCGTGGCAAATAGAGTAGGTTCGTCGAACCGAACCAAAACCAACCCCAATCTTAGAGTCTCTCACTTCAGTTATTTTAGTTGCTTTGGTGGTGGAGTAATTGACGGTTAGTTAAGGAGATAATTTAGGATAATGTTTTGAACTTTGAACCGACTTGGTTTACCAAAAATACATGGCATCCCATTGACTAATAAGATGGGAATATTCTTTTCTTGGTTATTTTTTTTCTTTTTTGCTTTGAATTACATCTATTAATTTCCTCCCTCTCAATTTAATAATTCATTTTTTTTTATTGAATGGTTGCAAAATAGTTGTCTTATTTAAAAAGTTAAATTATAAATGCATTTTATAAATGCCTCTTAAAATTTCAAAAATAATCAACTTAATAATATATATATATATATAGATTTAAAATGGCAACTTAGTAATTTTCAAAGGAGACAACTCGACTGATTGTCCGTAAAGAAAACTGCAATTTATTCGAGTCCAAGGATTTTCAGGGTTCTCCAATGGAAGGATAAAGAAGAGGAAATAGAGTGTACGTTTAAATAAGTGGTTGGAAGTAGTTTAAAAATAGTGAACTGGAAATGTATTGATTATTAAATGGTAAATTAAATATGAATTAATATGAGACACCCTCTTAATTTAGTAATCTATAAAGTCATGTAGTTAGTCTTTCAAAAGAAATTCCATGAGGTTTATTTATGCTCCATTTATCAAGTAAGAAAATTGGATAGAAGAGAGAAAAAACATGATGAATTGATTTATGCTTCATTTTGAAAGGAAGGAAGAAAATTAGATGAAAGAGAAAAAAAAAAGAGATGAATTCGACATCTCTAGTGAAAGGATAATGACATTTTCATTTCTTGTCTAGTTAGATGGAAGAAAAGGGAATGAGGTAACACTTTATTTTATTTGTTCTTGAATTTTACTTTTAGAGGTCTCATATCATTTCGAGAGAACATACCACATATAAAGCACATCCCTTTTACCATATCTAGGCGATGTAGTACCCGTAGGTTCGGTTGCATAGAATTGATGGCTTGAAATTAAAATCGAAGGAATTAGAGAAAATTTAGTTTTCAGAGTATCAATTCCATGCAACCAAACATAACCTTGATATTTTTTTGAGTCCATCTCCTTAATTTTTCTAGGATAAATTACACTGACTTCCCATGAAATTTCGTCAATATACACTGACCTCCCCCTTATTTGCCAAATAACACTCATCTCCCTTGAAATTTGTATGTGAATAACATGTACCTCCCCTTCGTTAACAATCAAGATGGTGAACGACGAAAAATGTTGATGTCAGCAATTTTATAACTTTCAAATTTTTGTTCTACCCTTGAAAGACAAAGACATTCTTATCCTTTCCAAATTAAGTAAAATTACTTGGATACCTTTTTTAACTAAATAAATGTGATAAATTTGTACCGAACAACCCCTTGTTCCTTATCATTTCAAAAAACCCTAATATATATGTATATATACTCACACACACACACACACACACACATATATATATATATATATATATATATATTGAATGTTAGGTAAAATTACTAGACTTACATATCTACATTTATTGAATGCATGTGATAAATCTTACCGCATACCTCACCACTTGCATCGTATAAATAATAAATATAAGTTTCTGCCTGTCATTTTCCATATTTCAATTCTTCAAAGAGAGTGATGGAAGATGCGTCATGAGACCGAACTGTACCCAAATTAACCTAGTTGGAATTAATAAGACCAACGTAAAGTCACAAGACTCATATATAGTACATATATACATACACTGTTATACTCACTTTAGTTTGTTAGCTCTGCCATCAACATCTGTACAACGTTAGACGAAGAATTTTCCAATCCCTTTTTTCTTCGTTTGTTTCTTTGTAAATTAGACCCAATCCTTGTTCTTTCTCTTGCCAATTCAAATTAAACCCAAAAGTAACCACTAAACCACACCATCTCTCATCAACTTCATTCTCTCTCACCAATGGTGGGTAGTAATGGGTTTGACATAATCAATATTCAAGGGAAGTTGAGTGGAGCCATGAGAGTCGTGCCACAATGTGATCGAGAAACCAATTAATATGTATATATAGATAGAGAGAGAGACAGAGCGAGTGACCAGTATGGATATATACGTATAGATGACCTGTACAGAGAGAGAGAATTTGGGTAAAGAAGTGGTTTTAGAGAGAGAAACAAAGGAGACTGAGAGTGGCCCGGTCATTTTTGTCTTTTCAAAAATCTTGTGTATTGCACTAAACTACAATATATATATATATATATATAAGGACAGAAAAATCACTAACGCCCTGTGAAGGTCAGTGTGTAATTTCTCCATTTTTATATGTGATCTCTACTTTGAATATGGTCAACGTAATCTTTGTGACAAATGAAATGTTATAAATACTTTGACAGGATGAAATTAATATAGGTTACTTAGGTTCATGGACATGGCTCAATTCTGAGACAGTTTTAGTTGATGTTCTCGTGGTAAAGAAGATTAAGATAAGAGAGAGAAATCAACAAGCATATATAAAGATGAATAACATTAAAAAGGAAGAAATTGATTTAACCATTTCTAAATGTATTCATTTCTTAATATGTATATCATATTTGACAAAATATTTACATACCCAACAAAACACACCACTCTAGCAAAACCAAAAAAAATATATAAAAAGATACAATCCTTCTAATTTGAATTACCACTTTAATACAAAACCTCTACAAATAAAACTCAAAAGAATCACAAAATAAAGAGTCTTGCTTTTTTAGTCAAATTCATTGACGCACACGGTTCAAGCTGAATTCAAATTAGGCGGCAGATGGGGCGGTAATGTAGTGAAAACCACCGGGTTTGGACAGCGCCGCAGAGGTTAGTTCACGGGCACCACCAGCTTCAGTAGGCTTGTAATCCAGTGTCTCATCATCATATATATCCCACCACTTCTTCACTAGCATTTTAATGTCATCCCTGTCCATGTTCTCTTCTTTTCCAGTGTACCTCCATGGCTTTGACCCCTGCAAACCAAAATGATAAATTTAGCCTTTCAGAATTTTGGTAAAAAGTAATATTCAAAAATTTGGATTGAAAAAAGAAATATATATATATATATATATATATATATATATATATATATATATATATATATATACTCCGTATATATCAACTTACAGCAGCACAATAGTGAACAACTCTCACTCTGTCAAGGTGAATGTTCTCTGGGTGACGCCACAACATGGCCAAAACAAGGTTGTATTCTGAAGAGATGGGTCTATATTTTTCCCTAAAGAACATGTTCAAGAAGTCCTGCAACATATACACGCACATATAAAGAACATTAGCAACTAAATCAAAAAATTAGATTAAATAATTCATAATATTATCTATATACATATACATGTACGATTACGAATGGAGACATAAATAGGCTTAGAGGTGTGGCTAGTACCTGCTCAGCGAAAGGGGTAGGAGGTGTAACTTTGAGGGCCTTCAAGAGGTCGTCGTAGGTGGAGAGACTGGGCTCATACACAAAAAATCCAGCGTTGAAATAGAGAGGAGGCTGGGGGCCCAACTCTGAAGCCCATTGGACCTTGTTAGGGCACTGTTGGCAGTACCCAATCTTGTACTGTGGGGTGTGACTCCATGTTTTCTCACAGAAACAGTCCTTCACAGCGTAGAAAAAATCATTTGGAAGGTCAAAGAGGTGGTCGATGTTGTCAAACACTTGTATGTCTCCGTCCAAGTATATCATCTTACTGTACTCCACAAACTGCAAAAACACTTCTATGTCAACAAGTTTTATATAAAAAGCCAATTGCATTTTTCTATATTTTTTAAGTTCCATATCAATATATATCTATATACACACACTACCAAAAAAGGAAACATTTTTTTTTTATAATGAATGAGAATTATAAAAAAGGAAAACCGCCAAAAAGAGGAAACAATTAAGACACTCATGGTAAGGTAAGAATATTACCTCCCAGATTCGAAGCTTGGAGTAGTTAATGACATAATAGGCCATAGCGAACTGGGTTTGGTTCTCCGGCGGGTACACCGGCTCGATCTCCTGAACGATGCAGCCCTGAGACACCAGTATGCGGCGGTGTTCCTCCGGCACGTCAGGCAAAACCGCCACCACTAATGGGTATGCAGCTTTCACCTTCCTCAGTCCCTTGGCCAGACCAACCACACCCTTCACGTAGTCACCGTTACCGGCCAAGAACGTAACGTAGGCACGGCTCGATATGCTCGCAGCCTTGGCCAGAGTTGTGGTCATGGTGGTAGCATTCACAAGATTTGGAGCCATTTTGGTTGACAGAGAAGTGAGAGAAAATATGGTTTTTAGAGAGAGAAAGAAGCGGTTTGAGAGAGTGTTTTCAAGTAGTAGAGATGAAAATGAAGAAGTTTGGTAAGTTGTGAGGTTCTTGCCTTCTTAGTCGTTGGGGTGGGCATCCTTATATAGGCAAAACCCGAAAGGAGAAAAATGTCATATAACGAAACTTTTTTTGTTATGCTAACTGGTTAGGGACATGTATGGAAAAATAAATCCCTACCCTTGTGTGGATAAAATCAAATCTTCGTCAAACGACGTAGTTACTTCTCCATATGTATATTTAAATATTTAATTTCTCATCCTACCGTACATGTGGCTGTGATCTGATCCAATGGTTGCAGTTGGTTTGTCGAAAAAATTTCTAGAAAATCTGGCGGTGCAAGAAAAAAGGAAGCCGAATAATTAAATCAATTAATAGAAGAGTAAATATACCAAAAGATACTTGGTCCACGGTATCTTTAAACAACGGAAATGATTGCCTGTTCACCTAACATAGTTTTTCTTGTGAGTCCATGTTTGTCAACCTCACAAATTCTATGATAGATCAACTGATTTTATTTTAATAACAAACAAATCAATCCACTCCATTGGATAGATTACGTATTATTATAAGGTGACGATCATATTAAGTTGTGTCTAAATACAGATCAACAGCACATATTCTATGATTTTATTAGAGATGGAGTGTGTTCGCTTGTATCTGATCACACACACCCACGAAACTTCCTAAACACAAAGATATCTATGAAAATGTAAGGTAGGTATATAATAAATGAAACATTTAGTGCCAAAAAAATGGGACTAAACGAGTGTGGCTCAGATTTGATCTCACGGTTGGTGTTTGTTTTTCGGGAGAATCGTGAAAAATTGGACGGTGCAAGAAATCGCAAAACTAAATAAATAAACGAGGAATATACCAAAAGATTCTTGGTCCACCTTATCTACAAATTAAAATATGAAAATGGCCTCTGATTCTTATTATCCTGTTGAGAAAAGTCAAAAACTCATAATATCATATCAGGTAGTTGGAGGAATCCAAAAGCAAACACAATACTACAGGTGGACAATACAGTGTTGGATAGTTCCGAAGAGCCAAAAGCTTACACAATAGTAGGTAACTTCATGAAAAGTTTCTTATATGTAATAACTAAAAATGAATAATATCATGCGGTGAAATTCACGACTCTATTCACACACATCTCTTTTTAACTAGTTTAAAGTCGGCTAGCGTATCATTACTTTTTTAGTAAAGTTTTATTAGTATTGAAAGAATTTGCATGATATTGAATTTACAGAAATATCGATTATGTCATTCAGAAAATCGGGGGATTCCTTCTTCCTTCTAACTTTAAAAGTATCGATAGATACTATTAAAGACCCAGCGTTCTGAATCAATCAATGAAGTTTATTTTTCAAAAACTCACGATAAAAAAAGTGGAATGGATTTTTTTGAAACATCGGAAAAAAAATCCGTTTTGTTAGATTTACCAAAAAAATATTATGATTAGTAAGAACTCAACCGGACCTTCCCCCTCGAATCAGACAAACAAAGAAGGGAATCCCGTTGAGTTCTTACGCTTTTATGTCTACAACTCAATTCATTCAATTACCACAGGGATGAACCCAATCCGAAATATGAACCATAAAAGAAAATACCTATTAAACCGATCACAAGAATACCAGTTACAGTACCTATTAGCCAAAGAGGAATCCTTCCAGTAGTATCGGCCATTTACCCCACTTCCCTCCACATTTCATCAAGCGGTCATGCTAGAGACATAAACAGTCATGGATAATTATGAGATAAGATCCTTCCGAATGGGCTAAGAGAATTCCTAGAATTCTATTATTCTCTTTCCTTTTCTTAATTGAAGAAATAATTGGAAAATAAAACAGCAAGTACAAAAATGAGTAATAATCCCCAGTAGAGACTGGTACGATTCAATTCGACATTTTGTTCGTTTGGGTTTGATTGTGTCATAGCTCTATAATTCGAATTAGATTTATCGTTGGATGAACTGCATTGCTGATATTGACCCCAAAAAAGAAACGGTAGGTACAGCTACTAAATTCATCGAGTTGTTCCAAAGGATCAAAACGACCAATTATTAATGAAATTTCTTGTCGGCTCTCTGTGAAATACTTGTTTGGCCGAGGGCCTCTAAACACATCGTAAGCTAAACTCGTGCTAACGAATAACCAACGCACAATAAATAAGGAAGGTATAGTAATGCTATGAATGATCCAGTATCGAATACTGGTAATAAATTTAAATATGAGTCCCATTCATGACATCAGAAAGAGATAAAAAGTACTATTTTCAATTTGAGAAATTCCTTTAAAAATTACTTTCCCAATTTTTTTTTTCTCTAACGAACTCAGAGCAGAAGTGAGATAGGGCCATCACTATGGTGCGAGTATTTGAGACTACGTGACCTAAGCAAGCAGGACTCTATGCAAAATCATAATCCATTACGTATAAGATCAGGGGACGATATTATTGAGTTTTGATCTGAAGTGCCGCATCAGCGGCTCATATCCCACGATATTGCTATCAATATTGAATGCTTGATGCATCTGATACTTCACCCTCATGAAGTTTCCTTTTTTTTTTAAAAAAAAAAGTAAAAAGATATTAATCAAAGGGTAAGGTGAGCATATATATATATATATATATATCATTTATTGCTCGACTAACTCATCACCGCCTAGTCTCCAACAGTCACACCGACCAAGTGCGACCAAGGAAAAACTAAGACGTGTGATTTATTACAAGAAATCGCTAGGAAAATTCCTCGTACGCAGTTAGATGCCACATTGGTGTGTACTGTGGAGATAAAGTGGGTCCCAATTAATGTCGGCAGTGTCAATCCCTGCATCTGCATGTGTATGCATTCCAAGTGTCAGCATCTAGCATGGTCAAACTTTGAGTCTCTCTGTATAGTTATTTTAGTTATATTAGTTGCTTTGGTGGTGGAGTAATTGAAGGTTAGTTAAAGGAGATAATTTAGGATAATGGTTTGAACCGACTAGGTTTATCATAAATACGTGTTACCTTTTGACTAATAAGATGGGATATATAGACTTGGCTTTCAAGAAATTGAGGGAATATTCTTTTCTCGGTTCAAAATTTTATCCTTTTGCTTTTGATTTCTTTTCCATATATATATATATATATATATTGAAGTCTTATATGTACATACTCTCTTTTAAAGTAATGTGTTGTAAGTTTGAGACTTAAAAATTGATTCTTTAAAAGTGAAGGTAGTATATTTACTTTCACTTTTCTGATATCTGTTTAAACAGTAGATTTGTGTTTATATTGCAAATGTTTCAAATAAGTCAGAGGTAACTATTCAGTTGAGTTTTGAAAACATATATATATCAAATATTAGCCACAATATCAAGATATTGGCCAAAAATCAGTTACCCAGCTCCTGAGCAATTATTTGATCAGAAAACTCATCATATGCACAAGCCACATCCTTACTCACAGGCAAAGCATAATTGGCTGCCATAGAGAAATTACAGATCACATCAACAAAGAAAATAGCTCAAGTAATTGGAGAAAAAACACCCAATATATATACATATATTATAGTAAACAAGTTCAGCCTAATTGGGCAGAAATCTACAAATTAGGGTTTTTGAAATGCATCAAATGAGATTCAAAGAACAATTCAAGAACCCAAGAAATAGTCTTAATTTACCTATATCGCATTCCGTAGGGTTACGTTGGATGACCATTTTCACATTCGGCTCCGAAGACTTTTCTTCAACTACCTTTGCCTTGTTCACTTCAAGTTCGTCAGTGTCTACTTTGGATAATTCTCGTTTCGTCTACGCCATTGAAGGATCTGTGACTCACTCTCACTCTACGTGCATGAAGAGAAATTGTGTTTGGAACATTATGAAATTTAATTATAAATATATATATATATATATATATATTTACCATTTTATACTTATTAAATAGAATTGCAATCTTATGTCCCATAAAATTCAATTCTATTTTTAATTCATTTAATTCAAAACACTATAAATTATATTTTAAATTACAAATTTTGATTAAATTCCATAACTCTGAAGGTAGGTTTGCCTAAATCCTACCCACCTCGTTAAAAAAATAGTCATACCATTTCGGTTGAGAATCTGGGATGGGTTCTTGTGAAGCATACCATTCGCGCCCCTCTAGTTTACTTGAATCTTATCTGTTAAAGCTCGACTTCAGTTCATTTGTTGAGTAAATAAATGAACTCGAACTTTTCTTTTAAGGTCATTTAATTTAAAATTGAAGCCCAAACACCTTATCACTCAACATGTTAGAATTACAAACATACTTATGAATGTGCTTTCGAGAATAAACTCATTAAAGCTTTGTGAGAATAAAACTTGGGGTAATGCTACTTAGGCAGAATTCATAGGCAGAATTCATAGACAGAAAATTTTACATCCATTGGATGCATGTGGTAGGCTCTACCACATACACTCACCACATGCATCCAATGGATAGAAAACTTTCTGCCTACGAATTCTGCCTGAGTAGCATTACCCTAAGACTTGTAATAAATTGTTTGAATATATAATTATTTTTTGTTCTCACCAATCTTCGTCTCAAGCTTAATTTTCGAACTTGATTAGTTACCAAAACCAAACAAATCGTGCTCGAGCTCAAACACTAATAATATATCAGCTTGAACCAAACAAGTCAAAAGTTCTGCCTAACTTGACTCTCTTTAATAATCCTTGTATATTACTATCATTTCTCATCATGCCCAAATATATACAAATCGCAACATATTATAAGTCTCAATGGTACAATCTAAGTGTAAAGAAAAATCATTGTATCAAAAAAAGTAAAATATATTGCGGTCGAATCACCCTGCTTATTCATCCTCCCTAACTATGGGAAGATTAAATAACGATCCGGATCTGAATTTCACCCGATGAGTACGAGCATGACACCACCAGATCAAGAACTAGGTCTAGCTCTAATATCAACGGTAACGGGTTGGACGCTTACCAATAACCCAAAAGCCTAAAGAATTGGATAGTATTGCCTACTCGCTCATTTATACTCATTTTATTTTCCATTCAGATTTAATGTGGGACAAAGAAGACCCATCTAACAAGTAGACACGGATAATACGCTAGTGTGTGTGATATATATATATATATATTAATTTGTTGTATGAGAAAAAAGAAAACAATAATAATATAGAAAAGAAAAAACGAGTCTTGAATTTTGTCAGATTTAAGTTCTTACGTTAAAAAAAAATTAATCTCAGTTGGTGAATTAATTTCCAATAAGAGCTTCACCAAGTTTGTGAATGTAACATTCTATTCTTCCTTTGGTGTCAAACGTTGTGAACCGCTAGTCCAGCCCAGGTTAAAAAAGCCCACCTTTGACCGGACAAATTTGCATCAGCATTTAAGACCAGTCCATATAGAAAGAATAACTCTGGCTTTAACATACAGAGAGAGACTTCAAGTTGAAAGAGAGAAGAAGAAAGTTACTAGTTTTGGTCGATCCCAGAGAGATGTTGCAGTGTATATTTCTTCTATCAGATTCTGGGTAAGTTTCAAAATCCTCATTTATATATTTATTACTCTGTTTCTTTCATTTCTTCATACTTAGAATTATATGAACCCTGAAGCTCTTTTCCCAAATTCAGTCTCTTGATCTGTCTGTATATCTTATCCATATTATATATATCGAATTGTTTATTGTTTTGCCGGATTTTTCATAATATTGGAATCTTACATATACCATACCAACCTGTGCCTCTATATATAAAATTCTGATAGACTGGGAATCAAAGTATCAAACTGATATTAACTATTTTTAGTCCTATGAATTGGGGAAAAACAAAGAAGATGTGTTTCATTTGGATATACATACTGTGATTCTAATCAATGGAGATGAGGAAAACGAAATTGTTTTTGATTTGAATATGTATTTACAGGGAGGTAATGCTAGAAAAACAGCTAACAGGGCACCGGGTTGATCGAGCCATTTGTGCTTGGTTTTGGGAGCAAGCAATCTCTCAAGGTGATCCCTTCAAGGTACCTATAAGAATCATAACATAATTAATATGCAGTTAATTTTAACATTCTACTAAACACTTGGGTCTCATTTCATTTCAATTTTGAGGGATCAAGTGCCAACTGCATTATGTTTCTTTTTTTTTCCCCATCAAACTGCAGTATGTATTTTTGTCTGCTTATCACCTCATGTCATTTTAACTTCTCTGCTGTTAATTAATAGGTTGCATCTGTAATTGCTTCACCGACGCATTACCTTTTCCAAATTGTTCGCGAGGGTATATTTTTTTTAGCATGCACCCAAGTTGAAATGCCACCTTTAATGGGAATTGAGGTGAGTTGTTGCATTCTGTCCTAAAATTTCTTTTTTTAAATGGTGATTATTTCTTGACCTGATTAATGAAAGATGCATTACTTGAAAATCTTGCAATTGTAAGAACTTGAACTTGGTCTCATCTTGATGAGATTGGCGATTTATTTCTTTATTTCATGTGCAATTGGGTTCTATTCCCCCACCATATTAACTTAATAACATCATTGACAAGCTCGAGCTGACAAGTCTGAGGACACGGGCAGCTACTTTGTGCAAAACAATGCAAAGTGTGGGTCTGTTTCTAATCTTCATCTTCCAACAGCCCCATTTAGTTGGGGCTAGTACTAGGTAACGACCTTTTTCTCTTTTTCATCTTTGTTTTAACAAGGTGTGGATTTTAGACACCATAGAGAGTTGTTTCCGTGGCACATGAGGATTCATAATTACATGAGACTTTGAGTTGTTTTCTTTTTTGAATTTTGGTCATGGGATTTGTAGACATCAAAATTTTATGATGGTCATATCATCATTTGACTGGTCAAAAAGTCTTTGGTGGATTAATTAAGATCAATTCAGCCCCTACTAATAGTAACTTGACTCGCTGGGCCAATGGGTCAAACCAAATTGTCCCATAAGACCAGACCCACTTGAAAATGGGTCATAAGATAATTATCACACACACACATATATTAATGGGATAATTATCAGAGGTGATACAAGTTACAATTTTGCCCCTCCATTGAATCTATAAATAGACTCTTCATTCCCTCACCACTTAAGCTCAAAGAACAACAAGCACATCAAAGTCGTGACGTTCTTCCTCAAGATTCAATGATTTTGAAGAATCACCAAACAATACTGTTCGAAATCAAGCTTCTTCAGCCCTCAATCAAAAATCATTGATGGTCTTCCTCAACTACAAAATACTTGAAGAATACTCTCAACAACTTGATTCAAGATCAAGCTCCAGTAGCACTTGGATCCAACCAACAAAGGATATCGAATCAAAGGAGACATTATTTGTGTAAAGAATATCTCAGACGACTGTGCTCATTTATTTTACAAAATCAATAAAATTGGTATTTGTTCCATTTTTCGTTCCTTAATTTTCGGACACCAAATTTGTATGCACAGGATGATGGTTTAGTTGAAGTATTTTATTTTATTTTATATTTCATAGTAGTTTCACATTGAAAAGGGATCATTGCTTGGTGTCATGGTAAAAACTCATGCTGATAAGTGTAAGGATGTGGGTTCAAGTTCCCGTAGCATCGGTTTTGTGCAAATTATGCCGAAGGTTAGGACTATCTCCAGTCTTCCCCTCCTTGCAGCCACATAGGCGGGACATACATTTAATAATGCACTTTTAGTGTCACAATAATAGCAGTAGTAAATAATAACTGCTTTCTTTTGGCTCTGAGTTGGTAGAATTGGTCGAATAAGATGTTTTCTTACAATATGTCCATATAATTTATCATTATATAGAGTTATTATGTTTAATTACTTGGGTTGTGCTACCTCAATCAATTCAACAAGATGAATGGTCATGACAAATGACATGTTAACTTTTCCTGCATCAGTTAAGCTCTTCCATTGTTGGAAAAGGTTGAGTTGAACTAGTTAGCTTTTCTATAGCACTGTGGCCAAGGTGAACTATTATAAATTTTGAATGTTGATGTGCAAAGAAATTTAATATACTTTTGTTCTTGTTACATCTAAGAGAGATCTATTAGATATGTAGAATAAATACGAGATTGTCACTAAAAGATAGAATTTTTATAATAACTTGTACTGATATGTCTAGTGGCTTTCTGATATAAGAAATAGAACAATAATAGTGGTCTAGGAAGGGTAATTTTATTTGAACCTGGTATATACAAGATTTGATGGTAATGACTCAAGGTTAGATATTCTTTTAGCTGATTTTGAAGATGGAATATAGAAGTATGGTCGATAAGAAATGACTCTGATATGAGATTTACTTTCACTTCAAAATTCTGAAGAAACTTATTTGTTTTTTCAGACTTCATTCTGAAAATGGGCAACGACAGGAACCCTAACTCGGGACTGTAAAGTCTGCAACTTTATGCTATTATCAGAGATTAAAGATGCTTTTCATTTCATCCAGTATTTCATTGGTAAAAGTTGAGGGTACACTGCTCATAGTCCTTCCATTCGGCTTAGTAAAGTGTTTTCATGGAGTAGCTTAGTTACTCTAATAGTAAGTGGCTAAAGATAGAGCATCAAGTTTGTGGCTCAAGCAAGAATTAGCTCATATTATTTTGTTTGACATGCTTGAATTTTATATGCTTCTCTATCCATGAGGTGTATATGCTGGCATTTGTCATTTTGTATGCAACAAAAAGCATTGAACTCACTGACATCTAAGCATTTTTTATTCTTAGTTCCTTTGCAGAGTAGCTGATGTCCTCTCAGATTATCTAGGAGGATTGAATGAAGATTTAATAAAGGACAACTTTGTTATTGTATATCAGGTACTAGTGCAAGATCTTTGGCATTGCTTGTTAAATTTAAAGAAATAATTGCAGCAGATTTATAGTACAATTATCTTCTGAGGCCTTTGTGTTGCTTTGTAGTTTCACACCTTTGTCTGCAATTGTTTTTGGTTTTCTATATATCCATGGGGATCTTAGTGATTTGGAAAAATGAAATTATGGAGGAGAATCTAACATGTATTAGTCATGGACTCATGAACATTGTCTTTCTATGTACCTTTTATTTAGTCATCAGGAACTCGACTGCTTCCTCGACCATTTTTTATAAGTTTGTGAAAGTGGCATCTTTCCATCCATTTCTGAATCAAATATGCCTTCTATGCTTTATAGAAAGGATCAACGAAAATGATCCTAGGCTCAACGTCTGAACTGATTTAGGATATTGTCCTACATACTTTTTGTTTGGTTACTGGGAACTTGATTGCTGGCTCTGCATTATGGGGTTGGAACTGAAGCAATGATGTATTGCTCCTGCTTGATGATATGAAACTCCTTCATGGTCAAATATTTATTTTGAAACTCATAAAGATTTACCACATTTTTTTGAACTTCATAATTCTAATCATGCAAATTGGTTTGAAGGGGATAGGAGAGAGTGTCAATCTTCTTCTGCTCCATTATGATTTTGCCAGGAAGTGCACGTTTGTGAAACCTTAGTTGGGATGCATGGAGGAGTCAACGTACAAGTACGGAAGAGTGTGGACGTGTGGTGGTCTTTTTTTTCCTTCTCTGTTTGAAGTGTCCTGGGTGATACTGGGTTTGGTGAGGACTATGCTGGTTGGAGAGGGTTTTGTACTTGTACGGGCATAGGAAGGCATGTCATCTAGCTGCCTTAGTCTCAGGTGTAGCATTTTGGAATTACATTGTAGTCATTGGTGGAGCCTAAAATTCATTTCAGCGGGGGCAATCATGAACAATAATAAGATAAAAAATATAAAAAAATTGAAGCAAAATAATAAATGATAAGATTTAAATATTGATTATAATATTTTCAATCACTTCATTTCCAATTGTCCTCAACGGGTTTTGAAAGTATTGTATATTAAACATTATTAATGCTATTAAATGTGTCTTTCTCAAATAATCTATTGATGTTAACAAAATTTTGCTCAGAACAATATTAGCTAATAAAAGGGGATTTGAATTTCTTGCATACCAACATATGGTTTTTGGAATTTACTGGAAAAAAGGATTTTTATAATTATTCAACTTTTGTGCTTTTGGTTTGCAATGAGATTGGGAGTAAAAGAGATAAAGTGATGGCTGAAATAGAGGAGAGGAACTTGGTGTGGGTTATGAAAATGAAGGGCATAGAGAATTTGAGAAAGAAAAGAGAAAATTGGAGGAAGAAAGTATTGAGAACTCTCAAGCTAAATATTTTCTAAACAATTTTGAGTGGAGGCAAGTTTGTTTTTTGCACACCCCCCCCCCCCCCCCCCCCCCCTCTCCCAAGTTGAGGCAAGTTCACAATTATAAAAAATATATACATATAAAAATAAGAATAACAAAAATTCAGTGGGGGCAGTCGTCCCCACTGGCATATATGTGGCTCCAGCATTGATTGTATTATTCCTTTTGATGGAGTGGAATATACCCATCTCCGGCTTAATTTTTTGTTTCTTCATACGTTGTTCTTTTGGCTTAATGAGGAGGTGATCCTGTCCATAGATTCTTTCGTTGAGTTCTTGGAAGATTTGTTTGTAGCTTTTTGATTGTACACGTTTTGTATACTTGGGTTGCACTCCTAATTTTGTGCTTTCTATAAAAATTTTTGTACGAAGAGAAAAAGCAATTCAAGTTGGCAATGCTGGTTTGTACTTGTAGGAGCATTAGGAAGGCATATCATCTAGCTCCCTTACGTCTTAGGTGGAGCATTTGGAAGGAACATTGTAGTATATCTTTTGAAGGAGTGGAATATACCTATCTTAGGCTTAATTTTTTGTTTCTTCATACTTGTTTTTTGGCTTAATGAGGTGTTAATCATGTCCATAGATTCTTTTGTTTAGTTCTTGGGAGATTTGTTTTTATTTTTTGATTGTACTTGTCTTGTTTACTTGGGTTGCACACCTATTTTTGTGCTTCCTATAAAAAAAAAAATTTGTATGAAAAGAAAAGGCAATTCAAGTTGGGAAAATTGTTAACATAATATGTTACTTATACTGAGGATGTATTTCCAAAATACGGATGGAAGTGCAGCACTAGAAATGGTAATTGAGGATGTAAAAATAGCATAAAGGAATTTTACATAGATACCCTGAAAAAATCGTCTTTTACTTTTAACTTCTCTCTCTCTCCGATGTTGCATGATTATTAAACATGTCTCACAATCTGAACATTGTTGCATTTTTTTCCTTTTCTAACTAATGCATCATATGAAAATGAGTAATGGTAAGATCACTCACCTTCATAGTTCATAGATGCTAAACATATAGATGATTTCTGGCATTTGGTTTCATAATAGACATTAACAATATTCTTGTCAAAGTTCCTGGCATCAATTTCTCATGCAAGCTCTTCTGCGTGATGCTTTTCTTTCTTGACCCATCCAGGACAAGTTCCATACGTGCATGGATGGAGGATGTTATTGTTTAGTACTATTGAATGTTCTTCTTAAAGTGTCTTTCCTGCCCTTTTATTATTTCCTTATTTTATATTTCCTTCCCATTCTTTATTTATTGACATGTTGTTCAGGTTCCTAGAATTAGGAACAACTTAAAATTTTGTTGGTATTTGTAACTTGCAGCTTCTGGATGAGATGATAGATAACGGCTTCCCTCTCACAACAGAACCTAACATCCTGAGGGAGATGATAGCTCCTCCAAATATGGTTAACAAAGTATTGAGTGTTGTCACTGGTAACAGTTCCAACATGAGCAATACCCTTCCAGGTGCGACAGCATCTTGTGTTCCATGGAGAACAACTGACCTGAAGCATGCCAACAATGAAGTTTATGTTGATCTTGTTGAAGAAATGGATGCAATTATAAGCAGGTCTATCAGATTTTTTTATTTTTTTTCATCTTTGTCATCACTTGCTCTTATTGGTTAGTCTGTGTTTATTGTTTATAGATGTGGTAATGTGAAATTTTCCGGGTTTCTGGTGCTGTTCTTTTAAAATCTGGATTTTGGATAACATGTGATAGCTTTTTTATGTTTATGTTTATTTTTTTATTAAAATAAAAAGAAATTTTTACTTATAAAAAAAGAAAAGAAAATTTAACGAGGGAAAGAGCAAACCAAGAGGTAGATAAATAGTAAACAAGTCCTTCAAGCTGCCCAGGTTACAATTAAATGTACAAATAATTAAACTTAGATACATGAAGAAACATAAATAGCAACATGTAAAAAGCAACAACTAATTTAGAACAGGCACCTTTTCTTTTTTGTTTTTTGCATGTCCCTATTTAGAAAAAACACACTTAATGCGGATAATACAGCTGTAAATCTTAGTGGTTGTAGTTCCCGAAAAAATCTTATGGAGAAGTTGCTTGTCTTATAGGCATGAATTCACTTATAAATTAGCAATTTGCTGACCCAAGAAAAGGAAGCACCAAAAGAGGAGAATTTTGAAACCTCCTTATAAAGGTGAGCGTATCTCTTTCTAATCCAGTTAATCACTGAAAACAAATCACTTTTAACTGTGAAGTTTGTCATTAGAAAATGAGGAGCTTTTTTCAGAAGAAATTGTGAGCCACAAAATCACTGCCAATGTGTACCTTCAGAAGACATCATATTCTTCCGTTTAAAGCCTTCAAAGAATCTCAAGCATGGAGTTGATTTGGAATGCTATTTTTGCTATTCCAAACATAATGCATCATAGTGAATTGGAGATGGGAGAATGATTCAAATTCTCGTTGTGCATCCTACCATGAGATTAAGCTTTTTAGGGTCCTTTGTTACATGGACTTTTCTATTTTCCTTCCCATAGCCATGTCGACATGACACATGGGTATGGGTACATGATAGGTGTCCAACACATGAAACCAAATTGGACACCCGGATCCTTCACATGGCATGATTGAAGAAGAAGAAAAACCCAAATTTAAAAGTAGAGATGAGTTTCCTATTGATGAGATAGATGGAAACCCTTTTCTTCTTCCCCATTCCATTTAATTTGAGTAACAATTGTGTATATTCTTCAAAACTATAATGTATTTAAATGTGTAGTACATCTCCACAAACCTGTATCCAACTTTTTGACCCATATTCCCATAACCTAAGATTTGGGATTCAAGGGGTCTGACCCTTAGACACACACCTGCACCCCATACACTTACCCTAGTCCGGGTAACATAGGGGTCTTTAAATCGGAGCATTTCGCTGGTAATCACCTTTGTATGCTAATGGTCCAACTAAACCTTTACCTTTTAGCAGGCATATCTGCATCTCAAGTTAGATGAACTAAAGTTTGGGGTATGGATTGCGAGTCAATTATGAAGGGAACATGCAAGGATAGAACATCAGAGAGAATCTAAATGAAGGAGACGGACTCATTGATTTTTGTGATCATTAAGATGTTGAGAATTAGTGGAAGTTTTGACCAGGAGAAAGGATTGTAAAATCAGCTTTTGAATCATTGTCATTTTCAGGCAAATATCTGGAAGATCTTAATGTGAAACAACCCCTGAACCCCTTTTCTGCACTGAATTCAATGAGATTTATTGGTTCTTATCGTTATAAAATATCATTAATATCCCTCTGAAAATTTGTAAATGGTAGTAACCAAAAATAAAGATAAATATTCTATTCATTTTTTGTTTGTGTAATCTGCCACTACATGCCCTCTACTTGCAGACATATTTGCTTCCTTTTACCTCCGCACTACTCTAAATGAGATAGTAATGATTTGTTGATGTATTCATATGTAATTTTGTAATCTATATGTGATGGTTGTATTTGATTTTGCGAGTTCCAATATCGTAGTCATTCTTGATTATCATCATTTAGAGATTTGCTTGTGTAGTAGTTCCAGTAGTATGTTTGAGATGCTTATACAACAAGATTTGGTTTTTATAGGACTGGCTGACATGCATTTTGCTTTTGTTGCTCAGGGATGGGGCCCTGGTGAAATGCGAGATATATGGTGAAGTTCAAGTTAATTCTCATCTCTCTGGTCTTCCTGATCTGACTCTTTCATTTGCAAATCCTTCAATTTTGAATGATGTGAGATTTCATCCTTCTGTTCGGTTTCGTCCATGGGAATCACATCAAATTCTGTCGTTTGTGCCTCCTGATGGGCAATTTAAGCTCATGAGTTACAGGTGAGTGGCATTGTGGAGACATTTATTGCTTATTTATGTCTTCAGTCTTTTAGTTGAATGGGGCAATACTTTAAGTTGAATGGAATCACACCAAATTTAGGTGTGTTTTAGTCATGCACCATAATATGAACCAAAATGTTTTTGCACACGTGCCATCGCACATGTGATAGGTGACAGTGGGGATATTTTTTAGAGTACATTTTGATTTCCCTTTTTTTTAACTGCTTCATTGAATACGAGCTAAAAAATTTTATCATCATTTTGCAGGGTTAAAAAGTTAACAAGTACCCCAATATATGTAAAGCCACAGCTAACCTCAGATTCTGGGACATGTCGTATCAGCGTGTTAGTTGGAATACGAAATGACCCTGGAAAGACCATTGATTCCATAACTGTGCAATTCCAATTGCCTCCTTGTATTTTATCAGCTGATGTAACTTCAAATCATGGAACAGTAAACATCCTTGCTAATAAGGTACTAAGTTTGGTACTGGTAATTTTTCAAATATATGATGTAATAATTTACCTTAAATTATTATATTTCAGTTTCATAGGAAGAATAAAGAAACGATAGAAGAATCATAGTACACAATGTCTTCTTGAAGGCTTCAAACTTTTTCCATTGTAGACTATAAGAAGAATCTCTTTTGGTTGAATAAATTGAAAATTCACACTCTTGCCTTTTTTACGCATTTTGTTAGCTTTTGATGGATTTCTGTATCTAGTTTGATTGTGAAGTTGTAGAATGAGAACAGGGATTTAATCTAACTTCTCTGGTTGGGATTCTGATTTTTCTTATGTTTTTGCAGACTTGCTCTTGGTCCATTGGACGCATCCCGAAAGATAAAGCCCCTTCAATGTCTGGGACATTAATGCTCGAGACTGGTTTAGAGCGCCTGCATGTATTCCCCACATTTCAAGTGGGCTTCAGGATCATGGGTGTTGCTCTTTCAGGCCTGCAAATAGATAAACTGGATCTGAAGAATCTACCTACCCGCCCTTACAAAGGTTTTCGAGCTCTCACACGAGCAGGGGAATTTGAAGTAAGGTCATAGTCTCAACCTTTCTGTCAAGACGGGTTTCAAATTTAGATGCTTGCTTGGAGTGAATATGTGTTATTGTAGTTCAATTTACTGTCATATTTTCATTCATAAAGCTGATTTAGATGAGATTGGTTCTTTGGAGTGCTTTATAGCTATTTTTCGAAGATTTTTTTTCCCAAATTCATTTCCTTACCCGTCAAAGAAAGTGAAAGAGGAGGAACAGTCTGAATAGAAGCAAATGTGTTTTGGAAATCTAGGACGGAAACATCAACAGTCCATGTGTGTATTTTCTTTTTCTTCCTAAAGTTCTGTAAACTAAATTTGGTTAAGGGAAAACCTCATAATTCAATTGTGAAGTCATGAGATGTCTTTTTATTTTTATTCAGTCTTCTCTGAATTCTCAGCATGATCAAGAGGGTTTGTTTCAAGAAAACATTACATTTATAGTTAGTAATTTCAATCTTGAGCCTTTGCAAATTCTTTTTGCAGAATACAGCCTCCTCCAAAGCTACTTGATTAAAATACATCCAGCCATTGTTACCTACGCATTTTTATCTCTGTTAATCTGTTATATAGATCCCCTAGAATTTTTTTTTTCCGCAATTTAATTCAAGTGTTTAATGAGCTTAGTTGTGTTTGGCATTTGAGACAGACAGAGAATCCCTCTTTGATGAAAGGGGTTCACTTCAGCTTCTCTGTAAATTCAATTGGAAGTGCAGAGAAATAGCTTTCCACCCCCATTTTTGGAAGTGCCAGATTGCAAGAAACGAACAAGATAAGGCAGTAGGGCGCTGAGTTAGAAAAACAAGTATAATCAAGAATGTTGAGTTCCATGCTAACCATGAAGATGCAAAGTCTAAATTTTGCCAAACTGAAGCAGCATACCCAGTTACTGAAGTTGGAATCATTAGAGGAGATGTCTAACCAATTGCATGTTCATGTAGAAATTCTATCCTTTTTTACCAGAAAAGAGATCCATTTTATGGGATGTAGGAATTCACCAAATATTGTTCCATTTGCACTCATGACCTGAAAGATCCAAGGGGATATACAACAAAAAGCACCCTCTCATAGTTCCATTTATTTGTTCACAAATGAGTCTTTTGAACCATTTCCAACTTGCCAAAATGATTAGCTAGTTTTTTTATACTGCACCGGTAAAAGGCTGATCAATGGATCCTCTCACCTGAACTCTCTGCATGTTGTAGTTCAAATTCAACCACATCATCATCTTGTTAAACTCAATGTCAAAATTTTTGTGATAACTGAATTTGTAAGAGATAAACTTGAAACAGATGATGATGTGATTAAATATGGACTACAAATTAAAGTCTGGAGAGTTCAGGAGAGAGATTTGGTTAGAGAGGATCTTTGTCCTCAAGGAAGACTCTTCTTTTGCAGCTAGAATTCAACACAAAGCTGACCATTTAACTATCTCACCTGGAGTAACTACACTTCAAGATGGACAAGATGAAGGTAACTCACGGATGATTACTTCAATTACCATTACAAGATAAGAAAACAAAACAGCTAGAAGAATAAAAGGTGTAGTGAAGTTGAGAGAAAAACATAAATTGAACTTAAAAGAATGACAAAAGAATCTTAAATTACAAAATGGATGGAATGAAATTCAATGTATGTCTATGATCAAACGGACACCTTGTTTACTCTAAAGGAATTCATAACTTGTCGAAGATCATTTTCCTCCTCTGCAAATACATTTTCTGGTGTCTGTAATCTCAATTCATACAACTGGTTGTTTTCGACTCCAAGAACTGAAAGGTATCGCCTGTCCCATTCCAAACGAACTACTCGGTCTTGTGGCATAACAGCTAGCTCATTATTGCTTGCATATGACTTTATATTAACCTACTTGCAACATAAAAAGGATAAAAATCAGCAGAAAATTTTATACAAGGGACAGTACTCAATGCAAGTTTAAAGAGAAAAAAACATATCCTACAGATTTCCAAAACTAAAAAGGCAAAGACACCCCAGATATTGTGGGAAGCTATCTCAACAGATAGGCTGGCCATAAACATCCCAAAATCTCATTTTATATGCTGCTAAAATTATAAGATCAACTCACCATCATTGCACATAATCCATTTAAAACCCTAAATCTCATTTTTATTGAACCATGTAAAAGACACTTCATAATATATCTTCCCATCAGGAATGCATTACCTCAACTTCATAATATATCTTCCCATCATCAGCTACTCTTGAAGATGTAGACAGAATACGCGATTCACGCCTGACACCAAGTCTAGTCGACATGAACTCCGTCAAATACTGCCTAAGTACTTTCTCTCCAGCTTCTTGTGGAGGACCCAAATCCTCGACACTCTTGTAATTAGAAGATGAAGGAGAGGATACCTCAACTGATAGATTTTCGTCAAGAACAAACGGGTCCCTGAAGAATATGTCTGCATTAGCACCACGAACTTGAATCCAGTTCCGTGGGTACTTGAATGAATAGCCATCAAAAGAGTCTATATATTCCCTGAGCCCCACAGATTGTTGAGCAGATGCAATATCGTGCATACTAATTCTTGAGAAGATATAACTTGAAAAGATCAAGGCCATTGCATTCCTCCGTGGAACTGCAAAAGCTTTGGTCTGATTATATAATAGAAAATGTACTGTAAGAAGCCATTGCTGATGGTATAATATGTCATAAATCGTGCAGATGCATGTAGGATGCTAGTTTATAGAACACAAATCTGCTTACTCAGAGTATTGGGACAATGAGACCTTATAACTAAACACAATATTACTACCAAATGCTTGTCAACTTTTAATATTTTCTTCTTCTCTTTTTGAGGGGAAATGCAAACCTTGGACAGCTACTAGGTTACACATCTTTAAGATAACATGCATCCCAAGAGTCATAGGAATTAGTAAAATGTAATATCAAGTTACTATAGGTCTACTTGGTTTAGTTTCCTGAGAAAAGTTTTCTGATAACTGAAAGTCAAAAACTGTACAAAAATCTGCTTCGTTGACAATCTTTAAGAATTGTTTTCTGAAAACTCAATTAAAAAAATGTCTATTTTTAGATAATTGTCTTTTATAATTCTCTGAAAACTTCAGAACTGTTTTCCAAGTGACAAACCAAGCAGGCCTATGTGTCTAGGTGATCAATAATGTGACTATAAGATAGAATAATGCTATTCAAATTGCAAGACTAAGCTGACTAAAAATGGAAGGTGATGAATAGATATATTCATCTGGTTTAAGTTTTTGAGGCAATGCTTAGTCTAAATTGGAATCGGAACCTTGGTTTGGGAGGTCTTGTGTTCAAATTTCGACATCTATATTTGTTCCCCAGTTCTACATTTGTTGCATCTCCATGTGAGAAACGGATAGCTACTTATAAATATTGTTGTACCCTTTCCTTAACAAATTAAACTTTTGAGGCATATGGTAGTCTAACACCCACACGGTGTCATCTCATCAATATTTAGTGGTCACTTTTCTTTGGATTTGGTTATTCGGCTTAATGTATGCAGTCTTACTACATGCATGGTTTTGAACCCGAGACATCTAGATCATAATAGAGCAACCTTAGCATTGCGGCAAGGCCCACCCTCGTTAGAGATAAGATTGATAGGATAAGAGTTGCAATGGGTAGTCAGTCTGGTATAGTTATAGAGAGAGTGAAAGCTGCAAACCTCAGGGAGTCTGTGGGTAATTTACTCATATAATTTATATGCATAAGTGAAGAAGAGAATCATATCATTTCCCAAACTTTGCGTAGTTTCAAATTAGAGTCTAATCCACTCTACGGATGATTCTAATACAGAGATGGATCTTCACATTGCAAATTGTTGGCGTTAAATTGAAATTCGATGCAATAAGAAATAGAAATCGAGAAAAACGGTTCAAATCTCGAAGCTATTGAGGACTTACAGTTTGTGATTTGCAAGAAATTGAGCGACGATGATTCAGTGAATTCGCAAATGAGGTTAGTCGGTGCGATGGTGTGACCATCTCCGGCGAGAGTACCGGCGTCATGGGTCGCTGAGCTGATGAAGAGAGAGGAGAGAGCGGAAGCAGTTTCAGCAAGATGGCCATTCTAGAGAGAGAGAGAGAGAGAGAGAGGACACAGTAGGAGGAGCTATCCTATAGAATAGAGAGCTGAATTTGGTCGAGTGGTTACCAGACAAGGACAAGTGGACAAGTGTCCAACAGCTATTGGTTTAAGTCAAAAACCTTTCTATCCATTCAGATTTTAGATCAAGCCTTGACAAATTGAAATGCATCTGATTCATGTGAGCTTTAGTGGAATTCAATTTGGTGAATTTTTTTCTTTCAATTTTCCTTTTTTTTTTTCGAGATGCCATTTGGTGAGGGTAAGTTTAAGTTCTATAAATATTCAAGAATATTCATACACATGTTAATATGGATGTGGTAGAGTTGGTACTAATGCTCAGCGTGTATCATTGTTTAAAATTTATCTTTTAAAATTAATTTAATATTTTTTGAAAATTTTCACAGGTAAGTAATATCAACCAAGCTAGTTATTCAATATTTGACGGATTAGTTGCATCAATTCAATTATTTTGACATAAACATATTTTACGGGTTTAATATTTTTTCTTTTAAAATATGCAATCAAACGCCAAAAATTTTAAAAATATTTTTTTTAAAATATTTTACGTCAAAACAAGTAGAGCCTAAATTTTAATTTTTGTAGACAATTTTTCCAAAAATCCCCCCCATCTGTCTCATCCATTCAAATAGAGTTTTATCATGAGATGACGACACCTAGGCTTTATTTCTTACTTATTTCTAAATACGAATTTTTTTGGGATATTTTTTAATGGTATCAAATAGAAATGGGTGGTTGATCGGGGTGGGACAAATCTGAGTAATTCGAGGCCCGCCCTGAAAATTTTACGGGCATGGACAAGGTATTTGAGATATGAGACTGGGATCGGGTTTAAAATTTAAAACCCGAATTTATTTTGGATGAGATTTGAGTAAAGATTTTTCAATTCAAATAATCTGAAATACAAAAAAAGTATATAATTGTTATATATTCAAGGTTATATGTTAAATAGGTAAAATAAAGTTAAATTAGATTAGTATCATGGATATTCACCTTTTGACACGCTTGCTTTAAAAATTTTAAGTAAAAAAATTATAGTAATTGAATTTTAATTAAGAAAACAAAATAATAAATAATATAAGATTTTGATTTCTTTCAAAATTTTATAGTCACAAAAATTTTAAATTTTTGTCATAAGATCATATTCACAGTTTGGTTGATTTTTTGTCATATGATATGAGTGATTTTATTTCATGTCAAGTGTATATGGTTATATACTCCAATTTTTTTTTTTTGTAATGTTTATTTATTAGTGGAATATTAAAATTTGGGATGACCCGAGAAATTCGAAAAAATCGTGAAACTTGTGGGATATGGCGCAGGTTGAGATGCAATGGATTTTATTTCTCGGGACTTGAGCTTGGTATGGGATGAGATGTTAGAACTTTGGATTTGGCTGGGGCTAACCCCTTGGCCCATCCAACCCACCCAAGTCCCACTCCTAATCGTTGATGTGAACAAGTCAATTTTAAGAATCCAAGTAAGTGTAATCCTTCAAATTTGAATTTAGTGAAAGAATTGGATTGCAAATTAACCGAATTGAATTGGATGATGCTTGTTCTTGAAATCCCTTTGGATGGCAAGGGTGTGCTTAAAAGAAAGACCTTGTGAACAATTGGGAAAGGGGTCAAGGTGAAAATATCTTCATTCTTATCTTTTATTCTGTACAAACGGAGTTGGCCAAATAAATTATATTTTTTCACTCTTTTCTGTCACACACGATATCTTTGACAGAGGGTTTGAATTTTGTCACTGATAAAACCTACAAAAATCTAGACATAAAACTGGTATTGGATTATGAGTGACTAGCCTCTCAGTTAATTCTTATGAACTATTTGGATAGAAACAGAATAATTGGATATTTTGATTGAGTTCTTGGCAAGGATTACCCAATTTGTCAATGAAATTACACAAGGTAAAATGAAGATTTGATTGCATGGGTATATTTATTTAATTAATTACCCATCCATTACATAACATTTTAGCTTCATATTTATTTCAAATCATACTATTTTCTTGGTATTATGTATCTTTTTTTACTTTATATGTGTTTCAATCACCAAGGAATAATACTTGGTCATAATCCATGTCTTACGAAATAAATTTCCTTGATGCCTACAAAAATTCATGTGACACAGGTGACGATTGTAGATTATTGGATATTTGTCGTTACTTTTCTACACTTCGTACAAAAAAATAATAAAATCTGCAAAAACTTTACTAAAAATTGTATAGTAGTAAGCAGGGTCGAACCACTCTCAAGTGAGAATCAGTAACAAGTCTAAACTTCAAAACCTAAATCTCTTGAGATGAAAAATGAATATTTAAAAAATAAAATTCTGATTTTTTATTTAATTATAAAAAATAATATTAAATGTCTTAGATCAAATGATGGGACAAATCTCAAGGAAAGTAAATTCACCACCATGGATCCATATAAATAAAGTTTTTTTTTTTATATTCTTATCTAATTTTTCCTCCAATAACCAATACACTTCACCAATCCAATTAGAACTTGGAAAGATGAAGGAAAATATGGAATAAAAAAAATGACTTGATTATATATGAGAGAGACATTTCTTTACTTAATCTGATGCACATTGGCTAAGTAAACAGAGGTAGGTATTCTTCGAATTACCATTATTTGGCAAACACGAAAAATCCTTCCTCTAATTTTAGAAAATAAAATCCAGAATAGAAGAGTAGAAGAATGCAGGAAAAAATAGACAAGAAAATAAAACAACTTACCTATACTTCAGTCATGGTGGCTTCATCACTCCCTTGAGAAGGATGTTTACGCTTGCATATTAATAGAAAACAAACAAATAGAAATGAAACTACTACTCATCATTGAATCAATAAAACAATTACACTATTTTTTTTCTATAATTTCCCTACAATTTCTAACTCCCTTCACCATCCCCTAAGACCCCCTATTTATAGAGTTAGAGGTGAATGGTTTAGGTGAAAAAAATTTAAAATACAAAATTCAAAATACAAATTTGAAATACAAAATTCAAAATACAAAATTTTGAATTTAAATATCTAAAATTTGATTTCCATATCTTTAATTTCAATTCTGGACTACAGACGTGGCCGTGTACAAAATATTTGGCAAAGTTTTGAACTTGAGACCTCTTGTGAAGTAGATTGCACAGAATACCATCTCTCCTACAATTCTTCTTATATTCATCTTTGGCGATATATATCCTTTTTAGCCTTCTTTTTCTGCTTTTCTTCTTATTTGAAAATCAACCCTTATAAAACACAAAATGCAAAGATAAGAATATTTAAATAAAGTAAAAGAGTAATTAAAGACATATTTTGAGATATAAAATAACATATTTTGTGCACTTATCAACAGGACACGACACGACACGGACCGAATACAATGATACAAAAAGTTATAAAAAAAAATAAAAAACAAACACAACAAGAATACGACTATAAAATAATAATATAATATATTAACATATATTCATTATTCAATAAAAAAAATACTACATTACATAAATATTTCTATTCATCATCAAGCAATTAAGAACCAAACAAACTTATAAACAAAAATAGACAAATCAATTAAAGAATCAGACTTATTTAGTCTTTCTACGTATATTTTAAGCTCATATTATTAATCATAACTCAGTCGTATATAAATTTCTTGAATATATATCATTGTTACAAAGTGTGCAACACGTATTCAAAAAATAAAGGAAAAATTACATTGACCTCCCCTGTAAATAGGCGAAATAACAGATACCTCCCCTGTAGTTTCAAAAATAACACTGACCTCCTTTGTCAGTGTACCTTTTGTAACAGTGGCCTCCCCTGTCAGCTTTAACTGTACGAAAATTGATGATGTCATTGTATATTTGAGCTGAAAATTTTAAAATGCCCCTAAAATGTATGAAAGGTCTGAAATACCCTCTAATTTTTGGACATTTTTGCCCTTACCTAATTTATAAATATCTTTAGTTTTCTCTCTCTCTCACTATGACACACAATAGAAACTCTCATTTTCTCTCTCTCGGGTAAGCTCTCTCTCTTTCTGGTAAGCGCTCTCTCTCTCTCTTATACATCTATCATCTCTTTTATACATCTCTCATCTCTCATATTATATATATAGTTTCACAGATTCTAATTTTTCTCTCTCTCGGGTAAGCTTTCTCTCTCTTTCTCTTATACATCTCTCATATTATATATATAGTTTCACATTATTACTTTAGGTTTTTGTTTTTGGTTTACTCTTTGGATTTGCTGTTATTTTAGGTTTTGGTAACAATGGTTTCATCTACTTCTACTAAGTCTATTAAGTCTGCTAAGTCTACTAAGTCAGTGGGTGCAAATTTGAGATACATAGATATGTATTGTCGCTGTAGTGAAGTGGCTGCAATTAGGGTGACACACTCGGATGAAATGAACAATAAAGGGAAACTGTACTATTCATGTGGAATATGCCGATTCTGGCAATGGTGTAATCCAGTGAATATGAGCTCTCAAGCTGTTCAAATTGATGAACCCAGGCAGTTGGCAAAGAAAGAGGAGCATGAAAATGATAAAGTGGTTGAAGAAATTGAGAAATTAAAGGCAGTGTTTGTTGCACGTCTAAATGTGGTTGAAGCTAGTAATGGGTTCTTGAAGATGCTTGCAATTGCTATCACAATAATGGCTTTCATGTCCTTTGTTATCTCAATTGCACGTTTTAGTAGTGATTAAATGACTACTCTAAGTAAGAAAAATGGAAGTGTGGATTGTATTTAATGTGTACCAATCATCTATGACATGTATGGTAAAGTTTTAGTACCTCTTCAATTAGAAGTTATTTGGGAATCAACTACTGTATATACAAAATCAATACATTTCATCTACATTCAAACATAATGCATAACAGACACAGAAATAAATAAATAAATAAATACTGCATTTCATATATATATAACAACAATGTTCATCATCCTCCAAAATGAAATGTCATTTACAGTATACAAAAATACTTTGATCCCTAACTTTGTATCCCATAATTGTATCATCCCAAAAACTTTCATTCCCATAACTGTACCATCACAAAAAATACTTTCATATCCCATAAATGTACCATTTGTCCCAACTGTACCCTCCAAAAAATATACTAGACATTGTTGGAACCATAAGAGTAGACATTATTTTTAGATACATAAACAAAATATAAACTAAACTTAAGGATGATAAACTAAACAGAATCATATATCATCCATAAAAAAACTTCCTTGCTCACTGCCCCACAGCTACCACATGCTCACATGTTCTGATTTGATGAGTTGCATTGTCTTCCTCTCCTTCTACTTGCCTAATTCCATATAAAAATATTCTATATAAGTAAACATACAATTTAAGGATGAAAATTAAAAGACATTGTAAAAGACTTACCATTGCCCTCTATGAAGTTGTTGATCTACTTGTCCTTTGTGCTGAAGTGCTCCTCCCTCTTTGTGAGGCTCTTGATCCACTTGCCCCTACATGTGCTGAAGTGCCCCTCCCTCTCTGTGCATTTGATGAGCTTCCCACACCATCTTGTGACTGCAGTTATAGGCATAAGTCAATTAACCAAAGTTGATAAACAACAAACATTAAAGAACAAATAAGAAGAAATTACCTGTTGGGTAACACATGGTTCCCCAACACTTTGACTGCCCATTGTTAGTACAACACCAATACCACATTTATTGACCATTGTCTGTCTCTACAACATATTACATGTTACATTATTATATGAAAAAAAAAAACATTCATCAATGTTCTAAGTAAAAAAATAATATTACCTGTTGCCTCAGACTAACATTGGTAGGAGCCCTTTGGCATGTCCTCCTATTATGACCATAATTCTTACATCAAAAGCATCTAACAGTCATGGCTCTTCTGACCTGACTTGTTCTTGCCTCATGTTCATCCCACTCTCTTCTCCTATTTTTTTTGGGTCTACCTGGCAGTCTCCTCGGAGGAGGGCCCTCAACTGGGTCACAATCAACATGTTCCCAGAATTTCTCATCAGGAACAGGGTGTATCATCCCACTATAAGCTGTCATATATGCTTTAATTGAAAAACATGGATGACAAAAGTTCTCACAAGCTTGTCTGGTATAAGTAATTGCAACTGCACCATGTTTACAAGGTATTCATGATATTTGCCATGCTCTATAATCACATGTATGAAGATTAATGTCAACCACATGCCTTCTCCCTTCCTCATCTGAAACCTCAAACCTTGGACCACCAGCTAATTTAGGAGTGCAGTATCTAGAAACTTCAATGATTTTGTTAAGCTTCTTTTTAATATTAGGTGTCACCTCACCTATCCAACTACAACCCTTTTCATACCTTATTTGAATCATCTCCATTAACTTAGTTCTAATCCCATCAAGCAAAGTTACAATTGGCTTCATCCTTAGTTCACCCACCCAGCTATTAAAACTCTCTGTCATGTTATTGGTAACATGGTCAGATGTCACTCTCTCATCAAAGGCATGTCTTGCCCATGTTTTAACTGGCAGGTTATTTAACCAGTCATATGCCTCATTTGACAGATTTCTAATGTGAACCATTGCATCTTCAAAGTCAATCCTATGATATGACCTAGCAGCTTTCCAAAAGTACCTTTTCATCAGTAGACTAGGGAACTTCCTTTTAAAATTGTTGAACAAATGTCTACAACAATTCCTATGACAAGCTTGGGGGAAAACTTCAATAATAGCTTGGTCAAGACCCTATAACAAGACACATGCATGCTGTTATTGCAGAGTTCTTACCTTACAATAAAAAATGTAAACAATGCATGAAAACTAAATAGATTTACCTTCTGCTGATCTGACATGAATGTAATTGGGTGTTGGTGTTAACTAATGATACGTTGTAGCTGTTCCAAGAAAAAACCCCAACTGTCCCTCCCTTCACTCTTCACAATAACATAAGCTATAGGAAATAATCCATTGTTACCATCCATAGCTATTGCTGAAAGCAACACACCACCAAATGATTATTTAAGGTGGCAACCATCCAAACCTATAAAAGGCCTGCATGCTAGGTTGAAGCCATTCTTCATTGCCTCAAAAGATATAAAAATTCTTTTGAATACTCTCGACTTACTCAAATTATGTCTGTCATGGTACCTTATGATCACAAGGCTGCCAGGGTCAGACTTGGATAGCTTATTGCAAAACATGGGTAGCTTAGCATAAGAATTTGCATGATTTCCCTGTAGCACTGCTCAGGCCTTCCATTTGGCTCTATAGAGTTGCATGTTACTCTTCCTAAAAAAGGCCTGCATGCTAGGTTGAAGCCATTCTTCATTGCCTCAAAAGATATAAAAATTCTTTTGAATACTCTCGACTTACTCAAATTATGTCTGTCATGGTACCTTATGATCACAAGGCTGCCAGGGTCAGACTTGGATAGCTTATTGCAAAACATGGGTAGCTTAGCATAAGAATTTGCATGATTTCCCTGTAGCACATCTCAGGCCTTCCATTTGGCTCTATAGAGTTGCATGTTACTCTTCCTAAAGAAGTTGATTTATCCTTCAATACAGTTTTCCAACAATCCTCTAGCAAATCTAAATGGCAGTACCTATCAGGGTCCACTCCATGTAAAATATCAACTTTATCCTTGAAATGTAGAACAATATCATGTATAACAGAATTCATGACTATCAAATAGTAAAGCCTTTGTAAGCCAAAATAAACTTTAATTAATGCACATATAATAGTACAGATTATTGATAACTCACAAATTTTTAACCCTAATTTACAAATTATTGAAAACCCCCAAACCCCAAATTTCTAACCCTAATTTTTAGATTATTGAAAACCCCCAAATCCCCAAATTTGTAACCCTAATTTTTAGATTATTGAAAGCCACCAAATTTTCTATCCCTAATTTCCAAATTATTGAAAACTCCCAAATCCCCAAATTTCTAACCCTAATTTTTAAATTATTGAAAACCCCCAGATTTCTAACCCTAATTTACAGAATATTGAAAACTCCCAAATCCCCAAATTTCTAACCCTAATTTTCAGATTATTGAAAACCACCAAATTTTCTATCCCTAATTTTCAGATTATTGAAAACCCCCAAATTTATGTCCTGCATTTTGCAACTAATCCAGGTCTAAATTATTTCAAAATAGTAATTAATAGAGTAGTTTTACACTTTGTAAACTTAGTATTGGGTATATACACATTGTTGCAATATTTGAGAATCTTAAAAATAAAACGGAATAAAGAGTCCAGTAGTACTATTCACGTGCATCAACAAATGATAAGATCAAGAAACAAACTCTAACAAACGACAATATCAAGAAACGAAGAGAAGCAAACTCTAACAAACGACAAGATCAAAAAACATAAACAATATTAATATCAGGATTTGGACACAATAGTAAAGACAATACCAACTTTTTAAAATTTAATTTAAAATTCATATGATCCATAAAAAATAGCACAGAATGAAGAGTACAGTAGTACTAGCCACGTGCATCAATAAATGGCAAGATCAAGAAACAAGCTCTAACAAACGACAAGATCAAGAAACGAAGATTAACAAACTAATGACAACATCCTAATTTACAAATTATTAAAAGGCCCCAAATTTCTAACCCTAATTAACAAAGATTATTGAAAACCCCCAAATTTCTAACCCTAATTAACAAATTTTTGAAAACCTCCAAATTTGTAACCCTAATTAACAGACTATTGAAACCCAAATACGTGAACACTCATATTATGTGTATGTATGCATGTTTCAAAACCTAAAATCATGTCCTCCTATTCATGTGATGATTAATGTTAAACCTTAAACACAGAAACTGTAAGTTTTCCATTTACATACCTGAAACGTGAGAACTTTTAGACTCTCAATTCTTCGTCACCTTCTCTCTTCTTCAACTTTCAGACTCTCAATTCTTCGTCACCTTCTCTCTTCGTCAACTTTCAGACTCTCAATTCTTCGTCACCTTCAGTGCATGCATTTCATCTCTCACATATATTTCTTTCTTCAACACTCTCAATTCTTCGTCACATTCAGTGCATGTGTCTCTCACACATTCTTCCTCACCTTCAGAAAACCAAACGTTCAGAAAACCAAACGTCAGCCAGCCAAATGTTCAATGTATGATGCATATAGTAAATATGTGTACATTTGTGTATATGCGTGTATCAGCTTCAAAGAGATTGATGGGACATAAAGTGAAAGGGTATAAATGTCTTTTTACATTATCAGATTTTTTCAAATAAAAAATAGTAAAAAATACATGGGTATTTTTACATTTTTGGTCAACCGATAACACTGATAAGGGAGGTCAGTGTTATTTTTGAATCTACAAGAGAGTACCTGTTATTTCGCCTATTTATAGGGAAAGTCAATGTAATTTTTCCAAAAATAAAAAATGTCATAACACTTTTATAAAGTGTTTGACACATATTCGAGTGTCTAATGGGGTCACAGGTACAACACTTTTACAAAGTGTTACTGCTTCCTAACTTGACATCCGTTTATTTATTTATTTTAACTAAAGTATTGTACTACTGTCTATGTGGATAAGAGTTTAATATGATTGGTTTGCTGAGTTGTTAACTGCATTTTCCACGTGGCACTAGTCAACAATTATAAGCTTTTCATCTCACGATAGAAGCCATGTCAAGAAAAGTGCATATATGTAATCCAACATTTCTTTACAATAAGATATGAAGAATAAAAAAAAAGCAGCAGATATATCCCTCTTTTTCAAGCACTTAGTTTTGATCACGCTGGAAATTAAACCTTGTGCCTCCAAAGCTGACAAATTCTTAGACGGTATAAGCAAAATTTAAAAATTAATATATTTATTTACGTGTTAATTTAAAATTGATCTGTAACGAATAGTTTAGCGTCATATAATAATTAAATTAGAAGATAAATTCTTACTATTTCTGCAATTAAATCCTCAATGGCCTTAATATAACCATTGACAAGGAGCCACGTGGACCTTAAAAATCTAATAGACTAATGGGTAACCGTATTGTATGGAAAAGGTAGTGATACTTGTCCCTCTGTTAGTCAAGAATGGATGGTCCATGTATCTCACAACTCACAATCATAAAATCATTTTATCTATTTATTTATCATAATTGTCTCAACTTAAAGGTAAAATTACAAATTTACAATCACCATTTAACGGATCAAAACAACCCACTTACTAAAAAAATATACCATTGTTTATTGTAGCTTTCATCTATGTAGGATTATTGAGAGGAATGCACAAAATAAAACAATTTTTGGTTTTATTTTCACATAAATATTTGAATTTTTATGTTTTTTTTTATAGAGTTCAATTAAGAAATTAAAGGAAAAAAGAGAGAAAAATAACAGCTTAATTATAAGACTGAGGGTATTTTTGACCTTCTAATTTTTTTCCCCTTTTAAATATTTGCTTATTTTGAGATATTATTATATGTTTCGTTAAAAACATTATCATTGAATTTATATTTAACCATTGTGAAAACGGAAACATATAAATAATGAAATAATTTTTATAAACAAAAATAGAGTATTAGAATTTTTAATGTCTAACCGTAATTATAAAAAAAAGTAAAAATCAAATTATCGAACGAGACATAAAATTCTGAAAAACTCATCATTAACGCATAGTGAATTCACAAATTTTGTGTGTCGTTGAATAATTTAATTTTTGACCACACCATCAAAATTTCGGTAAAGTATTAGAAAAAATAAAAACCAATTCCCGTAGGCTTTATGTCTTGGATAAGTAATTTTTTTAAGGTAGGAGGAAAAACAAAAAATATATATTTTGTTTTTATTTATAAAAATATTAAAGAAATAGAAATAATAATTTTGATTATAAATAACCTATCAACAAAAAATGGATTTGTATTCTTCCTCCCCAAGACAGCATCTGCAGTCTCCGCTTATATAGAAATGCAATTTCCCCTCCATAAATTCAACCGCCCCACTTTCCCAATATCTTCAGACGCCACTTTTTTCCTTCACAAATCTCCTCTCTCTCTGACTTCGTCTTCAAAAATTTCTCCTTCTATAACTTGTATTACACGTTACTTTGAATCCACGTTCACAAAAATATCCTCGTCAAAATACTTGTATACAACCACAGATAGATACACATACCATACCTATTTCTTCGATTTCTTTTTTCTACACAATTACGTATAGTTTTTGTTATGAATACAACCATTTTCATTGCCATGAAACCCTGTTGTAGAATTCTAATTCCTCGCCGAAACTCAGCGTTTCTCGGTTTCATATCTCCAAAATGTCATTCATTCATCAACAATTCGCTGAATTTTCGATTGAATGACCATCATCGTAGAAAGTTCTATAGCTGGTCGCCACGAATTCTGGGTTTTCAATTCGATAGAACCCAGAAATCATTTTGTGCCCCCAATTCGAGTTGGGGTCAATCTAGGGTATTTTCCAGCACTTGCAATGTTGATGGTGTAGGTAGGGGTTTGTATGTGGTTACTAGTGCTGCGTCGAATGTTAGGAATTATTCAACTTCGGTTGAGACCCATGTGAATGAGAATAATTTTGAGAGGATATATGTTCAGGGTGGTATAAATGTGAAGCCTTTGGTGGTGGAAAGAATAGATAAAGATGAGGATGTAGGAAGGGATGATGAAGCAAGAGTAGAAGGTGATGGGGAGAATGTGATTGATCAGAATTCGAAGAGTTTGAATGAGGCTGAGGTGTCAATTGCTGGTAAAGAAGAGTCGGAGGTTGAGAGGGAGGCATGGAAGTTGTTGAGAGATGCGGTGGTGTCGTATTGTGGGAGTCCGGTGGGAACCATGGCGGCGAATGACCCGGGTGATAAGCAACCGCTTAATTATGATCAGGTCTTTATTCGTGATTTTGTTCCTTCAGCACTAGCTTTCTTGCTTAAGGGGGAGGGAGAGATGGTGAGGAACTTTCTTCTCCATACTTTGCAATTGCAGGTAATTGACATTGCTTCTGATTGTTGTAATTTTATTTCTCATTATGTGAATCTCTCTCTATTTTTGGTTTCAAATTTCCCATATTTATGTGAATTTTCATAAATTACAATTTAGAGCAGGCTAATGTTTGGAGTTTGCATTCAGAAATGTGTATTTATAGTATTTTTTGAATTACTGCATTCTATTTGTATTTTGTAGCCATTGAAATGAGTTTTATTTTTTCGCTTTAACTCAAGCAAATGTTAGGTTTAGATTCCTAGAAATGATTTTTTTTTTCCTTTCCCGGAGCCATGGTAAGTCATTTCCTCTATTTAAATTGCAATGCCTCCTCCATTTTGTCTCAATAACTCTGGTGTATTTGACGGCCTCATATACATACACACACACATATATATATTCTTACGAGTTTGCTGATTGTGCTGTTAACTTCTGCTTCAGACTTGTGAATTGATTCAATTGAAGCACTATGGAATTAAAAATTCAATAGTTTTATTTGCAAATAGTTTCTATGTGATCTAGTAGTGATTTGATGCATACTTCCTTTCACGTAAAGTATTATTCCTTGTTCTTTTCATCATTTACTATTTAATTTAGGGAGCTCGTCATTCAGTTTGAGAAAGTACATGATCTGGATGTCAATGGATGCTAGGAAGTTTGTGGAGTAATGATAACAACTGAAACACTCCCTTGACCTGGAGGGATGGGGGTGGGGGTTGGAGTTTTCACATGCCCAAGTGACGGTAGATGTTGCTTTCACATACAATGATAGGATGGAGAGTCAATAGGTGGAGCTTTTGGATTGTCATAGTGGTTTGATGGGGGGCAAATTAATTATATGAAAAATAAAATTTTAAAAAAATGTATAAATTTATAATAATTTTTATTTTTAATAGCGGCTTAATATTAATTCATAATGCCAAAATGACAATCTAAGATACTAATAAATGAAGAATATTGCATATGTCCGCCCCTGGATAAGTGGTCCTTACACAATCTTTGTTGCCTATGTCATTGAGGGAAACGTGTTGTCCTAAATTGTCTACTATGAGTTCTATATTACCTTAAATAAGGAGATGCATAGTTCTATAATGTTAGTTAACCATTATAAGATGACAACTAGACACCTCTTTCGTATAATAATTGGCTAGCCAACTAGCTAACCATTAGCATTTCTATAATTTCTAATATTTTCCTTTTTTGTTTCTTAGAGTTGGGAGAAAACAGTGGACTGCTACAGCCCTGGGCAGGGGTTGATGCCGGCAAGTTTTAAAGTTAGAACTGTGCCTCTTGATGGCAATAAGTTTGAAGAAGTATTAGACCCAGATTTTGGCGAGTCAGCCATTGGCCGTGTTGCACCGGTTGACTCAGGTTAGTAGTAAGCTTCCACTCTGTAGATAACGACCATTAATCAACTAGCAATTAAGTAGGATGTGGTATTGTGCATTATTGTTGTTTACGAGTGAATTCTGAACCGTTTGTCTGCATTTGACTTGTATATAGGATTGTGGTGGATTATCTTATTGAGAGCTTATGGGAAGATTACTGGTGACTATACATTACAAGAAAGGGTGGATGTCCAGACGGGCATAAAATTGATTCTAAACTTGTGTTTGTCCGATGGGTTTGATATGTTTCCTTCTTTGTTAGTCACTGACGGCTCCTGCATGATAGATCGACGGATGGGTATCCATGGTCACCCCCTTGAGATTCAAGTGAGTTGATGTTCCAAGTTGTTTGTAATTATCTTCTTATATATAGCATATGAACGGATTCCAGGGTTCTGTTTTCTTGTTGCATTTGTCTCTCCAATAAAATATCCAAGGAGCAGTATTTTCTATTAACTGTTGTAGTGAATAATTTTCTATTTACTGTTGTAGTTTTGTAGTTTACAGATATTCACTTAGGAGAAGAGGTTAGTTCTTTTCTTGAATTTAAGACTTCTATTCTCTGAACTTGGATTATATTCAGAATGTATTTAGTTTGTCGGAAATATCGTAAGGTTTTTCTGAGAGAGGTCAACTCCACATTTGGCTTGTGATACACTTTTATCACATGAACTAATAAATATCCCTTCATCTTTCTAGTGGTTGGATGAATAATGTTAATTGGGTTTGTGAATTTTATTTTAAAGTTCTTAAAATTTGGGTCTTGTCTTGACACTTTTGAGGATATTTAAATGGGCTTAAGACTGGTGGGTAAGACATAGCAACTCATATGCCTTGTGTTTCTCATTTATACTTTTCAATGTTGTCTCTTATTTACGATTTGCTATGCATGTTATAGTTTCTTCAATTCATATATCCTCGGTTTATCTTATGCCTGACAATTTTGATTTCACAGGCCTTATTCTACTCAGCTCTACGGTGCTCCCGTGAGATGCTTGCAGTAGATGATGGATCCAAGAATTTAGTGAGGGCCGTCAATAATAGACTCAGCGCATTGTCATTTCACATTAGAGAATATTATTGGCTCGATATGAAAAAAATCAATGAGATCTACAGATATAAGACGGAGGAATACTCCACAAATGCAACAAACAAGTTCAATATCTACCCTGAACAAATTCCTTCTTGGTTAATGGATTGGTTTCCAGAGAGAGGCGGTTATCTGATTGGCAATCTTCAGCCAGCTCACATGGATTTTAGGTTCTTCACACTTGGCAATCTCTGGTCCATTGTTTCGTCCTTGGGTACTCCATGGCAAAATGAGGCTATTTTGAATCTCATCGAAGCCAAATGGACTGACCTTGTGGGGCATATGCCTCTTAAGATATGTTATCCTGCTTTGGAGTATGAAGAGTGGCATATAATCACTGGCAGTGACCCAAAAAATACGTGAGTTTTCTATACAAATTTAACAAACTCTCTCTATGTATGTGTGTGTGTGTGTAGAATTCAAATCAAAATCTAGCTTTATAGATGGTTCAGTGAGGTTTTTGTTACGAATATTGAATTTTATTTGATTGATTCTTGCAGCCCTTGGTCATATCACAATGGCGGATCTTGGCCAACACTTCTTTGGCAGGTAACCTTGGATTCGATTTTAGTATATATGTTATGACCTATGATGGTTGCTTTTTGAACGCCCTTTTAAGATTGTGTCTTAACAGTACATTCCCAAATCTGGCGCTGGTTTCTCAGCGTGAACCAGACAACCATTGAACCTGTCCCGTAGGGTCCACTTGCATGAATCACTATGGCACATGCATGCTCAAGACACTGTTGTTCTTTTATGTGGGAGTTTGGCTTCTCTTTGGTCCTTTGTTATCAGAACTGAAATGAATTATGTTGTGGTTCACTAGTAACTATCCATTTCAACTCTTTCACTTGCTGTGTCAAAAATGCGATCAAAACAAGAATCGGAATGTGGAAGGAAGGAGTCTTAAATGATAGTCATGTAAGAAAAGAAATAACGAGATTAGATGGCACATGTTTTCAGAAGAGATCATAATTTTTCTGTGTAATTTGACCCCCAAACACAGTGGTGCAACCGGTAAAAAGCAGGGTTTTCCACAATTCAATTGGCTTGTCGAACTTGGTTTTGTAATTGTCTACCATCATTGAAATCCATAATCTTCCACCAATTGTAGGCTAGAACGTCATGGTGCTGAGGGTTCACCAGGGTCCATCTATGGAACAAATGGTGAATTCTTAGATGCACCTTAGAACGGTGAACTTTTAGATGCGCCTTACGTTTTTCACAAAGTAACAAGATAAGCTGCATCTTCTAAGCTGTGATCACTCACTCGTTGATTGTTGATGCTGGCAACTGCTGTTATTTGGACATTTAGTCCCACTTGGGAAGAAGATATTATTGTGGAAGAACACCACAAGGGCATGTGAATATTGTTTTCCATGTCCACAAAGGAAAATGAGACATTGCCGTCCATTATACCCCACTGGTTGAGAAAGAAGCTACCACTAATTAGATTGTAAAAGATTCCCTTGGCAAAGATGATTATCAGAATTGTATTTGACCTAGGAGAGGTAGACAAAATATTCAGTTAGAGACATGCATATTCTTTTTGATGACTAGCAGGTTCTTTAGCTTTGTTCTAGCTTAAGCTTGCTTTATGAAATATACTATTTTTCAATCTTGTACTATTTATTTTCAGTTCACACTCGCGTGCATTAAGATGGGCAGACCAGAACTAGCCAGGAAGGCAGTTGATTTGGCTGAAAGGAGGCTTCCAATGGATCGTTGGCCTGAATATTACGACACCCGGACTGGAAAATTTATAGGAAAGCAAGCCCGACTTTACCAAACATGGACAATTGCTGGATTCCTGACATCTAAAATGCTCTTGGAAAATCCAGAGATGGCTTCTCTGTTATTTTGGGAGGAAGACTATGAACTTCTTGAGATCTGTGTTTGTGCTCTAAGCAAATCTGGCCGGAAGAAGTGCTCCCGTGGTGCCGCCAGGTCTCAGATTCTCGTGTAATGAGAAACCATTCTTTCAAAGCTGAAAACCTTCTGTACAGAACAACCACTATAGTACAGGATAGAGTAGTTTTAAGAGCTTTTCTCAACATGAAAATGTAACTTCAAAGGATATATATATATATATATATATATATATATATATATATTACATGTTACTGTACAATAATCATTGTTTTGACATCCGATTAATTGAACAAGTTAATCAGAGTCGGAAATCTAAATAACTGAGCCTTAAATTTAGTGCTGACGCTCCATCCTTGATCATTTATATGTACATAATATAACAAGAATTCCATGTATACTTTTGTTTTCACATTTACAAGTGCTGAAAGAGAGTGATAAAGTTTTTGCATTAAATTTTCCTGTCATCTATTTGTTGCTGAACAGATTGATTTATAGTGTGATTTTTTTTTTTTTTTTACTTTTTCCTGTTTTTGGCTAAATGTATGAATTCATATTCTTGGGCTGGTAGTCTTTTCGGAGGCTTGTGATTGAGTCTTTTAGTTAGCTGGTGATTGATGGATAGATCACGTTGTACTTAAGGTGTAGAGATTATTAGGTCTCACGGTAGAGAGACATATGTGCATGTGGTTTGTTGCTATTGGCCCGGGACCAACAGACCCGAGACTACCATTCCAAGGATGAGAAGAATGGAAGAAAAGTTGACAGAGTGTGGAAATGCAGCTCATGATGAGATGAGATGAGCTCATCAGCAGACGTTTGGTACGCGACTAAGCTTAGCATTTCTGAATTTGAAATGGTAATCGACAATTATGTTAAGTACATAGTTTGTAGTATGGGATGACAGCCCATCTTTGAGAGTACTAATGATTGAGACATGCTGTTACTGCAATGTGTACCCTGGGAAAATTATTTAGATTTTAACAAGGGAATAGATGATCCATACATAGGAAAGGCAGTTGAAACTTGTTCTAATCAGATATATTTATTTGAAGAAAAATTAAATAAACCATGCGTGTAACATTCACCACCTCGCCAAGGAATGTTCTTGAGAAGTTAGAATCCGAACCAGAGCTTCAAACGACGGAAGCAGAACCTTAAGAATGAAGCTGGAATGCGTATGCTCAAGCTGTCTGAAAGTATAACTAGAAGACCGATGAGAGTGTAGTAAAAGTCACCCATATGGTAATTTGCATGAACAGCGTCGACGACGTCCGAGTTAATGCAGCCACTGTGATAAATGCAATGATTACAATCTGCAAAGTAAAAATAATTAAAGGACTACTTATATTCATAAAGCTTTAGACACAGCAAGTTGAAAATTCATCTTTGATAGCATTAGATGATTGATTGAAAACTGTACTGCCAAAAAGGAAAGTATTGATCAAAATATGAGAAAGTGCCGATCCTAACCTGAATTGGTTTGAATTTGTAACCAAGAGCATTACACCTCAATAGAAAGAATTCCATTGACATTCAACCGTGCCCATTTAAAAAATACAATACATGCTATATGCTTTGGGTTTCTGTGACGACTTGGATAGCTCCTCGTCCAGCTTCTTCTCAAAAGGAGATTTCTTAAATTTTAGGACACATAGAGAAACATGAACTATGAGTTTTTTTAGTCCGGTGCCAGTTCTATGATTGATCTTTTATAGATATAGCCTGCAAAGCAGCCAATAGGAAAGTAATATCACCTTGAAGAAAAGAAGAAAAAGCATAAAAGCAAATTAATGTCAGCCATGATGACTTACACCCTGAAGGAACTCGGTGAATCCTAACCATTCTGTTAAACTTAAAAGCCTCAGAAAATCCTAATAAATGACTACAAGGCCCATGATAGATGATTTCTACTCTGCATTAAGATAACGTCATCAAAGATATCAAAGGTTTCTGGTGCTGGCTGAAATGTGCCATCAGTGTTAATGGCATCTGTAGTGTCATGTGGTGGAACTGTCCGAACCTTTTGATATGCCCATCCATAACCAGAGCTTTTGGGACCTATAATCATCCTGCATAATACAAATAAAACTGATTCTTAATGAGAATATCAGTAATAATCAGTTTGATTCCTCAATGTTGAGAGAATGACTGACATTGTGATTAATTTATTCACTAATAACAATAATAAATATTGTAAAGTGTGCGAATTCTATTATCTGCTAAAGCTGGCAACCTTGTCGTTAAATCTACCTGAAGACAATCTTTTGTATTGACCACCAAAGATTCCTCTTACGATAGCGTCTCCAACCAGTGTGTCCGCACAAGTATCAAGTCCAAGAATCTGAGAAGCCATGAGTAATGATGGACAAATCATCAAGCAGAAAAACGTTTGTTTGAAAACATCTACTAAATAAGATGCTCAATGTTAGCTGTCAGTTAAAGAGAATGACTTCTAGAATGTGGTCTGTTTGAAGGGTTATATTTTTTTCATAAATTTTCATCTCCCTTTGTTGATTCCAAGCCGAAAGAAAGAGACAAGGAGCTCGCAAGTAGGATACTTTCTCAAGGAGCAAATGGAGTTGACCTCTCTCAACCAAGCTCCATGAAATCTATGCCGCCAACAAGAGGAGCAATGACACAACCAACTTGATTTTGAATCATACTACGCTACCAATACTCTTTGCAGGAACACAAACCCTGCTTGAAGTGGTGAAACAGATGCCGATCCCTCACCACAATCTCGCGATTAAAAGCACTGGAGATGAGCTTCGCTGCTGCATGACAATCATTACATATTCGCAAGTTCTTCATTATCCTGATTGGTGTCGGCGGACTAGTAGTGATTAACCCAAAGGCAATCGCAAGCTTCTCACTGTGTCTAAAGAGAGTAGTTTCCTTCTCCTCTTCATCAATGTCAAGGAAAACCTCATTTGTGTCCGGAGCATAACCCAGCATCTTTAGTCTATTGGCCACTTCATTCAACACCTCCTCAATCTCATTTATCTGGGGATGTGTCTTATCTCCTGCCAGGAATTCATGAATGACACCATTGGCTTCAATCATGCTGCAACCTGGGGTTTTAACCACTCTATGTTGCATCATCATCTCTCTTATCTCCAGAACATCATCCCAATTACCTTTTGAAGCATATATATTGGATAATAACACGTGAAATCCGTCATGATCAGGCTGAAGTTCAACAAGCTTCCTTCCTATCCTTTCCCCCATTTCATTGTCACCATGTTTCTTACAAGCTCCGAGCAAGGCACCCCAAGTAGCAGCATCTGGTGACATAGGCATACTGTCAATGAGTACCTCTGCTTCTTTTAGCATACCTGCACGTCCAAGGAGATCAACCATGCATCCATAATGTTTAACATTGGCTTCAACCCTGTGTATTGAAATCATGGACTCAAAGTGGCGACGCCCCTCATCTACTAAGCCCATATGCCGACAAGCCCCAAGAACTCCTATAAAGGTTATCTCATTTGGCACTACGCCAGAGTTCTTCATCTCTGAAAACATCTCAAGTGATTTTTCTACCAACCCGTTCAGTGCATATCCAAGAATGATAGCATTCCAAGAAGAAACGCCCTTTTCCTCCATGCCATAAAAGACTTCCAATGCATTTTCCACACACCCACATTTCATATACATGTCTATAAGGGTAGTACCAAGAATGACATTAACCTTTAAGCCATTCTTCCTTATATAAGCATGGATCCATTTCCCTTGCTCAAGGGCAGCCAAGTGGGTGCATGCTGAGATCACACTCACCAAAGTGGTCTCATCAGGCTTAATGTCTTCAAGCTGCATCTTTCGGAACAATTCTAAAGTCTCCAAGAACTGGTCAAGTTGGCCATAACCAGATATCATTGCACTCCAGGACACGATATCCTTCTCGGGCATGGAATCAAATAATGACCTAGCCTTTTCAACTGATCCACATTTTAAGTAACCTGAGATCATAGAGTTCCAAGATATCTGGTCCAAGTGGTAACTCATATTAAACAATTCTTGAGCAGCCATTATATCTCCACAAGTCGTGTACATGTGAATCAAAGCATTTTGAAGGTTAACATAAGATTCAATTCCAATTCTTAGAACTAACCCGTGAATAGATTTTCCTGTCTTAATAATTGATAGGTGTGCACAAGCAGAAAGAACGCTGACCACCACAACCTCATCTACCATAATTCCATTGGCATTCATTTGCACGAATATAAGCAACGCCTCTTCATACATCTCATTTTGTTCATAACAAGAAATCAGCGCAGTCCATGTAACCATATCTTTCTCATCCACGGCATTAAACAATCGGGAAGCCTCACTGACATGGCCTAACCGACCAAGCAACACAATCATAGAATTCGAAGCAATTATATTCCGTTCAGGCATCCGATCAAATATCAACTTTGCCTGTTCTACATCTCCCATCTGAACATACCCAGCCAACATAGAATTCCAGGAAACCAAATCCAACACCGGACTTTCGTCAAACAACTTCCGTGCATCATTTATATTCCGACAAACTGCATACATATTAATTAATGTATTCTGAACATAGACATCTGAATCAAAACCCATCTTCAGCACATGATCATGTAATTCATTGCCCTCGAATTCCGAGGATCGGAGAGCTGTAGCTTGAACAAGAATTGGGTATGTATAGTTGTCAGGATCCACATTGTTCTCCAGCATCAATTTGTAAAGAAAGATAGCTTTTTGAGGATAATTCTTCTGTAAATAAGCTTTCATCATGGTATTCCAAATGAACCCATTTGGGTTTTCGATGCGATCGAAAATTTTGTGAGAGTAATCAATGTCAATGTAGGATGAATCAGTTGAGAATTTGAGGAGTCTGCTCGAAGCATATGTGTCTTTGATAAATCCGGTGAGTATCATCTGAGAAAGAATTTGATTGAATTGCTTGGGATTTCGGCATTGGTGCAAGAGGGTGTCTAAGATTGATAGAGTTAAGGTTGTTCTCAAAGTGGGTTTTTGGTTCAATGTTGATTTAATTGCTGAAGAAATACTCAACTTTGCCAAATTCATGTAGAGAGAGTGTGTTTCTAGTAGTAGTAGGCTATGAGCAATGCGTCAGTGTGGAAATTGAAACACTGAATGAGATGTTGAAAAAATTCTCTTATATTAGGAGACTTGCCTCAATTGTCTTTTTATCCTGGTGAATATTGCGGTATCTGCAAAATTAGAGACAATGAAAATTCACCAAATTATGAAACCGATTCATATACGATGAATGTCGCGTGAAGAACCTAAATTTAACTAAGAAGCAATTGATAATCTGTGTAACACTGTTTTGCGGTACCTGCTGCCTAGTAAAGAAATAAAAAATACAATTTGATAAAAATTACGAAAATATATAAATAAATAAAACTAATTACTTAAACACGTCGTGTCGTGCCGTGTTTTTTTGAAATTAGCTGTGTCACCGTGTCCGTATCGTATTGTACCCGTATCTTGTATCCGTGTCCATACTTCTTAGGTGCTCAGTAAAATACAGAGAATTTTGACGCCATGACAAGAACATTGACTTTGAAGAGGTTTTGGCAAATATGTATCATCTGTTCTTGTCTTTGAGTCAACGTATTTGTTCACGTTGAATGGTTGATCTTTAAAAATTCTACTTGTTTTATATATATATATATATATATATATAGGTCTTAACTTGTGGTGGCAGTGGAATATTAATTTATGTTATGGTGGTTGTGCTGTCGTTGTTTTAAATTTGAAATTACTTTCAAGCAAAATCAAATTGATAGTTGAAATAAACTTCTTGAATACACTAGGAAGAACCTAACAAAACACTAAATATTCCTTTGTCGAATAATGATGATTTTTCCTTTTGGTTTATGCAAGAGAGAAACCTGTCAAGCGATTGTTATCAATTATTGAGGGTCTCAAGTGAGTGAGGTTTACAATTTCAGAATTACATAGACTATCATGGTGTGACAACCACATGAGTCCACCATTTATAATGGATATGAGCCCGTAGTAATTATGTGGGTCTCATGTTGATTTTTATAGTACCAAAATGTTCACTGCTGGTAGCAGTTTAGTATGGATCATTATTTTTTTTTAATTTTTTGGTCATAATATTTATTATAATTAGTGATGACGGACACTACTATACTGTGTGACACCAATAACTAGTAACACAAGTTACTAAAATAGGTGATATTGGATAACACTGTATCACCCATTTTCGAAACGTGTAATATCACTCATAATTACAAATGTTACCCACAGAAAAAACTATAAAAAACATTAAATAAAGATGATTTTTACTCGTTTAATACAGCCCAAAATGCAGCGGCTATCCAAAGTCTGCAAGTCTCCTCCTTTTGTGCTTTTTAGTGTATACAAAGCATGTCAATTTGTGAATGCTTACTTTAATAATACAAGAGGTATTATTTTGAGAATGTGACCTTTTTTATTTAAAAAGAAAACAACACCTTTGCTTCAAGGAGTAGTGTTGTATTTTGGAAGCAAAGCCCTTGCATTCTTAAATAATAGATTCAATTCCCACGAGTAATTTTAAGAATTTTTTGAACTGGATCGAGTCATAACTTCAAACATCAATTTCGTATAATTTGCAAGACATTAACTCAAATAATAGAGTTTTCCTAAATACGATAGAGATTAACATGAATAATAGAGTTTTCCTAAATACGATAGAGATTAACATGAATAATAGATCTCAATTCGCACGAGTGATTCGGAGTCTTATGACCCAAGCCGTAACATCCTGTGAGCAAGGAGTCTCGACCATGACAAGGCGGTAAGCTCGAACATACGATTCCTTGTGATTTGCGAGACATTAACCGACACTCCGAGAAAGCTCATCTTCGTAGTCATTAGATAAGGAGGCGGCTTTTAGGCCGCACGTGTAATAACGTGAGATGATAACACAAAAATCTTGTGAAGATTTGTGTCAGCGGAGAAGAATCAAACAAAAGATATTAAGCAATAACCTTAATCACATATAACATTTATATGGTGATTAAAGTTATTGTATATATATACACGTGTGTGTGAAAGGTCAAAAACATAGCATCTAAATTTCTGAAATATATATAAACACCTTCATGAAACTGTAAATTAACTTTTATTACCATAAACTCTATGGTAGAAAACATGAGTATCAAAATACATCAACATGTAGACAAACCACTATTTTGAGTACTCAAGCTATTCTCCAAAGATAGTACTATTAGTTAGTACTAAGACCACCTCTTTTGATATATAGCATCATATAAGTTGGAGTTGCACTTACACCTCCTTGGGCACTTCATTCATGACTCCAACATTCACTCCATTGATTTCCTTCCCTTCCTTTCCCTCCTTCTTCCCTTCCTCGATCTGGAAAGCCGACACCGGAAAGGACCTGGACAGCCCCGCCGGAGTCTTGAAAGTGATCTTTCCGGTGGGTGGGTCATCAACATATATCTCACTGAGTGTGATCCAAATCAAGAGCTCTTTCGTCTTGACACCAGTCAGCTTCTTGATCTTGTTTTGTTCCACATAGGCAGTGACTTCAGGTGCATAGGACACAAGCTTGTTGTTGATCTTCTCAAACTTGTGGTCAGTCTTCTTCTTCTGTTTCAGCCAAACATACCCAGTCTCTTTGATATACCCACACTCCTCTATGTCTTCCAAGGGTAGGAGGCCATTGGGGAGCCCCACTTCTGTGAGCAAGAACTTGGATTTCACTTGGCAGATCTCATTTCCATGGTACACCTCTGCATTGGTTTTGAGATTTTCTGTGACCAGAGACATTTTCTTTTTCCTCTGTCTTCTGATTTGATCTTTCGCTCTGTTTTTAAGATAGATATAGACGGATGGGGAGGAGTGGGAGGATGGAAAATGAAAGCTGGGGTATGTATATATAGTCGTCAATCTATATATTTGCCCTTCAACTTGTAGGAAACTGCAAAAGTACCACAGCCTTAAACTTGCAGGAAACTACAAAAATGCCACTGGATTAAGGTGGGTGATTTGGTTCCTGTATGTTTCATCGTTTTGGAAATGGATGCTCTGATGAATCTTCCTTGGGAACTCTGCATAAAAGTACAATCGGACTAGTCCGATCAGCTTTTAAATTATTGTTCTCTGATTATAAATAAGATTAGTCCCTTAAAATTATTGAAAGCACGTTGATTCAAGAACGTGAATTACATAATTATAATGACAAAAGTTACAATTAAGTGTTTTCACCGGAAAAAAATGTTATTTAGATTTAAGAGTCTAGTGAAAGAATTTTTATCTATTTGATGAATTAGATGGAGGCTAGTGTTGATCTCATCTATTTCATTAAATGAATAAAAATTCTTTCAATTAAACTCATTGATTTAAAAAATAGATTTAAATAACATTACTCTTTTCACCATTATTCAGTGTTTTCAAATATTAAACTGAAAAAAGATAATTAAATATAGACTTGAACTTATTTAATTCAATTTTCTTAAAAATATTATTGTTTTTCACCGGTTATAAATTTTATTTAGTTGACAATTTTGAAACAATTATTTTTTAAAAGGTGAGTTAAAAAACTGAAAAAAAAAATTCAATTTTACTTTTCTATAATTTTTTTAAAAATCATTTTCTTTTCAAATTTGTTGATAATGATTTTAGATAATTAAACTAAACACGCTTTATATTTTTTTAATCCGGTCGAGAAAACAACTCACAACCTCATGAGTCATGGCAAAAGCTGTCACAGACCACCTTTAAAATAAAATAAAAAATGCTGTCACAAACTTAAAAGTTAAAACGACTTTTTAGTGAGTGGACGATGAGAGGCACCACTGTCATTTAGATGAATAATGGGGGGCATTTTGGGGCATCCGCTACTTGAATAAATAGTATTGCAGTTGGAACATTTAAAGCGACAGTGCCAAACTAGAGATGAAATAGCGGTGGAAAGATTAGCCAATAAGCATGCGGCACGTGTGCAGTGTAGTTGGGAGTTTAACCCATTTAGTGAGGTGACGTGAAGTAGTGAATGCAAGGGAAATGGTCTGGTAGCTGAAACCCTACCTACAATCCTATACTATCTATCAACTGATGAGATGAAACTAACAACAAAGTGATGTTAATAACGAATTTAAAGACCCACCTAATTCAACAGAAATCATTTCATTTGACCATCCAATTTTGTTTTATTTTACTTTTCATGTGGATCATGTATCAACCATATTCAAACGTTTAATCCCACATAATATACAAAGTATATTTTTTTTTATTTCCTTACTAGAACATTGACTAAAAATAACATTTACAAGATTTCTCTTAATTAATTGGTTATATAAGATCACAACAAAGCACTAAAGATAACTTGAGCTTTTTACTCATTCATGTATTAAGAAAGACAAGGGCATTCACTACCATGAGAAAAATAATAGGCAACTGTTTGGCATATGCTTGTGTTTTGTATTTTTGCTTAATTTGTTATACAGTGTTAAGAAAAAGTGTTTTAAATTTTTTATTTTTTTATTTTATTTTATTCTGGGTTCTATAGTAGTCAAGACATGATAAAAACAACATTTTAGTGTTTCTAATTTCGGTCCAAAATTTTGAAACGTTTTGATACTATTTAAAATACAATGAGCCCACAATCAATGATTAGTTGTTATTTTCTATTATCAAATAAAATAGTAAATATTTATTGGTTGGAGTACCTCCGTATATTTAATATTTTTTCACAACATAAAAGTCACGGATTCGAAACATAAAAATAACATCTCCGCATGTGAAGATAAGTCTTGATACTCAAAATGCCATTTGTTACCCTTTATTTTTTTTTAATTTTTTTTCCTTTTAGATTCCTTCAACAAGCAAATTAAAATCTAAAATGAATAGAATAAAAACATCAATCCACCATACAACCAACTCTTTATAACATAACCCCAACTACCAGGTCACCACCGTAGCCTTTAAAGTTGAATAGTAGTGACAACCGATGCTGGTTAGGCTAACAACTGCCCTAAATGCAAGTCTGCACCTTGTTAGCTTGCCAGTTCACACCCATTCATTCTAGGTCTTAAATGCCTTTCAATGTGAAGTGATGCCATCACCCAAAGGAGCATACCCTAGGACTGAAAGATGTCCCACAAGAAACAAGAAAAAAGTCAATATATGCATGCATATCTCTCTCTTTTTCTCTCTATGGAAAGAGAGAGAGAGAGAGAGCGCGTCTGGCATAAGAATAAAATTAATCCATTGTGACATAAAAGTTTCAAGTTCGAAACGAAAAATAGTTTCTCTACATGCAAAGATAACACTATTTACATTTAACCTTTCCAAAACCCCCCAATGGTAGAAACATCGTGCACTTGGCTAGCCCTTGTATATATATATATGGCCACTGATGCAATAATAAAAGTTGGGACAATCAAGCGTGAGAAGGTAGGTTCCTATCTGGACCACACGGGGTAATGATCTAGAGTGTGTTTCTAGTTTCTGACTGACAAAATTACTAGTGGTAGCTACCATACAGCACGTTCATAAAATGATAATGAGGCAGCTAGACATTTACAGACTGCAAGAAATGGAAGGCAACAACACATGACTAATCCCTAAGCCACTTCATATTCGTTATTTATTGCAATCACGGAACAAGTGAAGCAATGGAAATGAAAAACCAAACTGCAACAATGGTCAAAATTCCTGTTATACAAGAAAGTAGTATACAAACTAATCTTACATGTACAATCAATGCAGAAAAACACCTAAAACGGGATGAAAACTGAGGTGCTTCCTGAAATAGAATGAAGATATCAAAGGACTCAATATGTTTAATTAATCACTTTCTTGAATCTTGAGAATTCTGAGGGGATCACTAACTGGATGCAGCTCTCATAACATTTTGAGTCTCAATCCCCATTCCATGGCTGTAGTTGTTTATCAAGGACTCAATATGTTTAACTTCTTTTGGTATCGACCCAGTAAGGACCTGTTTGTCAGAGGGGATAGATTATTAGAAATTTAGACTTACATACATGGCAAAAAGAACCACTTCCATTAAGCCAAACTGTTGTGATGACAATGATAGTACTGTTAAAAACATGATGCCTGATATTAGGAAGGACAGTCAATTCAACTATCACTTTTCTCTAATTTAACCAGTAATAATGTTTTAAAAAATGCTTGATATTGTCATTTTCATAATATTATTAAACATTTGATGAAACATTATGTTGTAATATGAAGATACGTATGGAAAGAGCAAATGTTTGAAGCTGTTATAAGAGCTATAAGATTAAGAAAGAGAGAGAGAGAGAGACCAAACCTAGGAAACCTAATCCGCCTACTTAACAGTGCATACACACTCTAAGAGTGTGGATCAATGCACTAAGAGTGAAAATGGAGTCAATTCGTGGGTCACGCTGTGTTGGAGCATGAGTTGAAGGGATTCTATATGAGTATCCGTTGAAGATATACCTTCACAGTCTTGCAGAAACATCATCAGAGTAAAATGAAAGTGCAAGAGAGTTGGAACCATGGAACTGCATGTAGTCCATACTGAAAACTAACCACTAGGCAATCTCTATTCTCTAGTTTGTGTTGTATTCTTTTATTATAGTTACTTTGTCCCATTTTCATCTTTCATTACTTTGTGAATCATGATTGTATGTATAATTCAAGCAATGCACTCTTATATCTAATTATATGATTTGTATATATAATCTCATTAATTACTTTCATAGTTCTGTATTTGTTCAGATAATTTTTAATTTATGTATCTATTACATAATTTATGTTCACATATAGGCCCTCTATAAGCATCCTCCTCTTAAGGTTTTTATAGAATTAACATTCTTAGTCACATACCCACTTTCACTCTCTCTCTCTCTCTCTCTCTCTCTCTCTCTCTCTCTCTCTCTCTCTCTCTCTCTCTCTCGTACCTTGCTTTGGTCATATAAGACCCAATAGTAATGACAGAAACTCGTATTGTATTAGCCCTGGAAGGCACAAAGGATATAGGAGAATCTTGACTTCTCTATTTGTCGCACTATAACAGGAACATATGAATTCAGTCTTGAGATATACCTCATAACCCGACTCTGTTATAAGAACTTCATCCTCAATCCTTATCCCAATGCCTCGATACCTGCATTAAGGATCCTCAATATAAGCATGCTTTACTGTCACCATACCCACACAAGGAGATGTAGCAGAGCGATGGCTCAGAGAATAATAATTCAAAAGAGGAAGTCAACTCAAAAGAAATTTCCAGAAAGTAAAAAGCTTTTTATTGTTAGTCAGCAATTGTTGAGGGGTGTAAACATTTAAATATGGTAAAGAAGATGAAATATGTGCCTTTTATCCTTGAAGCGTTGGTAGAAAAGTTTATTTTTCTATGGAAAAAGATAAACTTGCTGAACGGATTTTGTTACTGATGTGGTAATCATTGAGTTTAACACCCTAGGAAGAGAGAGACACTATTTTTATCAAATACTGACAAGAGCCCTTGTTGGACACAATTCATTGGAGTCACCAAAATAACGGTCAGTGTTTGTAGCATTACTCTTTTTCTATTGTTGAATCATATGGAAACCCTCATTGAAAATTTAAAAATTAATTACCAAAAAGAGAAAAAAGAAAAGAAAGAATTGAGTTTTGACTCCATCTAATTTAATGACCTAATATTCTTTGAAAACAAAAAAGTGTCATACAGATGAGTCCTGGTTTGGAAGGTCTAACCTTCCAACAAATTTATTAAAAGTCATGACTAACTGAAAACTATTGTCGTATACATAACATATTAGAGAAATTCTTGGGATTTTTTAAAATTCATGATCTAGTTACAGTAATACTGGATCAGAACCACCAAGCTTGTTGTTCAAAGCTGGACTGCCCAATAGTTTTTAGGGTTTTATGCTCATACAAGAACCCAGAAAAAGAATTTGACTGGTTGTGGTAACAAACAACATGCGGTGGTCCAAGCTAGAAGTTTCTTGTGTGTCCTCAGTAAATTTTGTAATCTGATTTTCATTGGGTGACCTTACCAATATTTATGGGACTCCGACCAAATTCTTGACTAGGTTTTGAATTTCTAAAGTGAGCATCCTCTTGTAATTGGACCTGACACCCAAATATGTCTAAAGCCCAACTTTGGGACCTTTGAGAGAGAACTCGTAAAATAGAATTGGAGTTTGAGATTTAAGGATTGTTCATCTTCTATTCTTCTCTATGGTGAAATTTCTTGATTGTCTTCACCTTTGATGTGGGCTTTAAGCCGAACCATGTATGTGTTGTGTGCTTGTGAATGATTGTTATTTTTGCATATTCCAATTCGAAACCTAACCTAAATTTATCAGAGGATAAAATGCAACAAGACAAAATATACCGTCCAATTATGTAGATTGTTCTATTATGGGACTCCGTATTTGGCCAGGACCAACACCTTTGTCCAAGAAGGCAATGATAAGCTGTGTCAAGGGTCTAGCTGATGGCAATGTTTGAATTGCAATTTTGCAAGTTAATATTAAAATAATATGAGGAACCACCACAAATACCTCTCTGGACCATTAAAAGCAGATGGGATGTAAATTCCTGGTTCAATTGTTATCACCTGCCCACAAATTTTTTTCGCAAAAGAGTCAATACTAAAATAGAAAAAAAATTATATGCACCAAAAGCAAAAAAATAGTAAAGAAATTAAAGAACATGTGTGTTAGATGCAAGGCCCAACGTAGCAAAAAGTAGTGCCTATATGTCCAGACAGTACACAGATTGACCTATGTGGACATGCTATTGAGAAAATCACATTTGGCTACTAATGATGGCCCCCAAAGAAAACATTTCTTAAGGCTACTGAAATCAGGGTTTTAGATAGAACATATTCTATATCAATGTATACTTTTTTGTTTGATTTGCTTCTTAATTTCCTTCAGCTCCTAGCATTAACATAAATACAAAAGCACATGCATAAATTAGTCTGTCAATTCTTTTGGGGAAAATTACACTGACCTCCCCTGAAGAAAGTCATAATTACACCCATCTCCCCTTAGTTTTCAAATATAACACTGATCTCCCCTGTCGGTGAAGTCAAGAGTAACATGGTTAATGAAAACTGTGAAATGACCATATTGCCTATGTACTTTTATGTATTATTTAATCTAAAAAACTTGTCTTGTAAAAGTAAAAAATTGCCCTTGTCACTTTTTAAGCATCACATCTATCACTTGTTTCTCTCTCTTCCTTGCTTTGTCCATGGCAGTGTTTCTGAAGCTTTTCTCTCTACATCGTCATCATATTCTTCTTGTTTTTCTTCTTCATCTTCACAAGCTCATTTAGCACTCTCACTATAAACTGTATAATATCATCCCTATCCTTCTATGGAAACCAGTAACATAGCTTTTGCTATTATAAGAGCTGAGATTGAACTGATCAATTTGGAAACACAATCCATAGCAAAAGCTCAGTTTTAGAGAAGTGATCTTTGTGAAAGACTGAAAGATCCATGGTTTTGATTTGTGGGATTTACACTTTGGAGGACTAGTAAGTATATTGATTTGTGTATTGAGTGGGTTTATGATCTCCTGATCCTCTCTCTCTCTCTCAGTGTTCTCTTTTGCGCTTGATCTTGGGAACAATATGTTTTCCGGACAAGTCCAGTGAGTATAACTGGACTAAACTTGGAGAAATCAAACCTTTCATACAATAATTTCAGTTGGGTGCCAAATTTTGCCCAATCAAAGTTTGGAGTGAAGGTTTTTGAAGGACACCAAAAGCTCGATTTCGTTGTTAATTGGGTATATACATAAGTTTTTAGAGAGAAAAATATCAATCAAAGTTCAATTTCTTCGAATTTCTTTTAGAGAGAGAAATGCCAATTCTATAAAAACTACTATTCTACTACTATATTCAATAGTGGGATTTAGTGTTATGGCTCTGTTTTGTATTATAATGAGAAATGATTGTTGACTTGGTGAAGACTTCTGGCCATTTGATGGGTTCTGAGAGGAAATCAGTAAGTATGATGGATGGAATATGTATGCCATTGGTGGTAGTGGTAATCCGACCATCTTTAGCGAAGGGAACTACTTCGTGGCTCGGGCTCCTAATAATCCTACCGCCAAACAGGTATATGTGTGTGTGTGTCCATACATATATATGTGCGAGTGAGATGTTCTCGTGATCTTAATTAATTAAGAGCAGAGCAGTATGAAACAATATATAATCTAATACTGATAAGTATACAATAAAATTTTGACAATTGTTTTTTTTATTTTTGGTCCATTATATTTTCATTTGAGAGTTGTCATGTGTTTTTTTAATTAATGTGATATGAGTGATATATATATATATATAATTGTATATATAACAGCGTGCAGGTAACGAAGAGAGAGGTTAAAAGCAGATATAAGGATTGAAAATGGAGGTCTTCCAAGGATAAATTTGTGAATGGGGCATACTTTGTTCACCCTGGGAATCTGGTTTTGTTTCGGACGGTTAGCATCCGGCTCTTGAGGATGTGTGCAATGCCATGTGTCAAGTTATGAAGAAAAGTTATGGGACTATGATAAGATTGGGTAAAGGGAATTTTTGTCCACTTAGTTTTTGTAAATGGGGTGTTTGAGTCATTTAACCTTACTACACAAGGACAATAATGTATTTTCAAACGTTTTAAGGGAAAAACTGGATTTTCCACTTTTTTTTAACCATGACATCATCAGATTCTGTCCATCATCACCACTAACGGCCGTTATGACAGGGGAGATCAGTATTACTCTGACAGTCTGACATCACCGACAGGGTAGGTCAGTGTTATTTTTGAAAACTTAAGGGAGGTCGTTGTTATTTAGCCTATCTCTGGGAGAGGTTAGTGTAATTTACCCATTCTTTTTAAAAAGCATTAATACTAGTATGGTTTTGTGACCATGAATCTTACCTTTGAGTTCTGCTAAATCAATTAATAGCAAAATGCAAATGGGAAATCTGTGGCTTAAGTTAGTGTCTATGTGTGCAGACACAGATTTATTTAAACACACACACTTGACAGTTGACACAACCAATAAATACAAAAGCATGTGCATAAATTAGTCTGTCAATTCTTTTTTAAAAGCATTAAAACTACCATGGTTTTGTGACCTTGAATCTTACCTTTGAGTTCTGCTAAATCAATTAATAGCAAAATGCAAATGGCAAATCTGTGGTTTAAGTTAGTGTCCATGTGTGCAGACTGCAGACACAGGTTTATTTGAACACAGACACACTTGACACAACCAACACCCACGGCAGTTGGTTGCTTATGATGTCCCTAAGTAAACCTTATCAAATGTAGTAATATTAAAAATTTATACTTATAGAACATATTATGTAACATTGTTTGGTGTAATGGTAAAAGCACAGCCTGCCAAGCTTTAGAACGCATGTTCGAGTATGAAAGCAGTCACTCTATGCAAATCATGCCAAAGAACAGGTTCATATCCAATCTGCCCCTGGGACTCCCAATGCCCTGCTATAGTATTATCAACAGGTTCCTCACTGGGTAATGGATTTTCTTGAAATTATGAAGCGATTTAGTATTACATTTACCACAAGAAGTTTGATTTGCTTGCACTTTTAATTCATAAGTTAAAAATACACCACATTATTAATAGGCATACTATGTCACCTTGTCATCTATATTTAGTACTTTAGAGTTCCACATTCAACATCCTAAACCCGTTTTTGGATCCCAATACTTGCATGCATAACAAAGCAACAATCAGATAGAAAGATTTCTAAAGAAATAGAAAAGTGGGGAAAATTTTGGTTGTCAGACCTCAATTGGATAGAGATAGCACGATAGTATATTGACCAATTCTACTAATACCAGAATGCATGACAAACCTTACTTCTATCATCTACGCAACAACAATAACTCAGCTAATAAAAAGTCAGGAAAGATAAGTTAAACAAAACTATCTCTCAATTGCCAAGCAAGAGAAGAAGGAGGGAGGGCAAAACGAGTTCGAAAGAGTAAAGTTGAGTTAAAAAAACTACTTACAACACCTGGCTTCAAAGGACGGTCATAGCTGATTGTAGAACAATCATGAACGTCCATTCCCAGATAATGGCCTGCACATCATTAAGAACCAAAACAAATAGTATTAATCACATCAAGCCAATACAAAATATCATTTATTTAGCGAACTAAAGACTTAATGCTAAGATAATTTTTTTGACTAAAAGTAAATTGCTATTGTAAATTTGCATTTCTTATGCCTCATATTAGCTCAGAAACAAACTGGAAGATTAAGAGATGCTAAAAGAAACCTATATTAGTAGGGTTCAGCTGATGGTAACTATAATGTTTATCATCTTTCAATACTCCAATCTCCTTCAATCCTTTTCGCAGCTTGTCAACCTAGGCCATTTAGCATCACAATGATTAATACATCTGCATTACTTTGCAGATATACATTTCTTTAAAGGTTCAATCTGCTACTTAGTAATTGATCAGAAGTATACACATCAATTTGGATTCATTAAAATTTAAAACATACCGAATAGTTGTGTATTTGACGGATGCTTGTGCCAGGTTTGCAGAGCTTCACACATTCCTTGCTTGTCTCTAAAATTAGATCATAAAGTTCTTCCTGAAATATACACATCACAATAGGATGCCTCGTTCATGATGCCATATGCCATAGGCAAAATAAAATTTAAGATAACAGTTTGAAGGGGAAAAAAACACCCAGATAGTTGTAAAACCACATAACTTATGCTTGGAAATTCTGAGCGCACACAAACAATTAAGTGGACAATAAATGGGCACTTTTTCATTGTACAATATGATATACTATGATGAGGGGTAGCGAAAAGAGATATAAACAGACATGAATATAGAAATTATCTTTTGCGAATTTTTCCGATTATTCTCTTATTTGGCCTCTATCCTTAACATGTACTTTGGTTTTGCCATCTCTAGTTTTAAATAAACTAGATTTCATAAAAAAAATATATAGCTATATATACACCTGCTTCCAGTTTTTTGTCATGACTAAGATTGTTGATGATTTGAAGAAAATGGAATACATACATAAACAGGAGAAAAGCTGCCACGCGGTGGCCATGTACGAGTTAGGTCACTGACATAACCATGCAATTCACATCCAATGTCCATCAACACGAGGTCCCCATCTTTGATCTGTTAATACAATTCATTTTAAATACAAAATGGAGTATATCTATACATGAAAAATGAATATAATCTTCACATTTAATTAACTTACTGTCTGATCATTTCGAGAATAATGAATAACACTACCATTAGGCCCACCACCAACCACAGGGTTGAACCTAGTAAAGGATAAAAAAATTGTAAATCATCAGCAGACTCCTTGACTAGAAGCATTATGGCGAAGGAAAAGTCCTTGTAATACTACCAGAAGGCCCATCACCAACCATGGGTTGAATCTAGTGAGGGTAAAAAAAAAAGTTTGTAAAGCATTAGCAAAATCTTCCTTAAAGCCTCATGGAAAAGCAGAAATTAAATACACTATCTTCCATTCAACCCAACATCTTCAAGTAAAAGCACAAGAATTAGGTGGAAGTAGGTAGTAGGATGAGGGATACATCTGTCTTTTTCTTTCAAACTTAGGAAAAAATCAGTCCAGGAAGAAAAGCTTACGCCATTCTTTGGGCACCTCTCATTTTGCATTCATATTCAACCTTAGCTGCTAGCATACCCTCATGAGGAAATGTCTTTGAATGCAACATTGTCTGCAAAAGAGCCTATACATGACAAAATCACATTTCTAAGTATTCAGTTACAGTTCAGAACTTCAGATATATTGATCATTACAAAGACCTACCATATCAAAACATTCAACGACCTAACATATATGGCTCAGTATTCAATTACAATTTAGTGGTCCAGTGAATTCTTATTAAGATAAAATTGGTTCAAATCTAAACAGATGTGATTATAAAATAAAAAATTGGTCTGAAATTTTATAGCATGACTTTCCACAACTCCAACATTTAAGTACACTTGTATTTTAGTCTCCTTTATCAAACTACTTGCCACTTCATGAGGTCTAACAGAGATTCATGAAATATCACCAATGACTATGAGGAAAGGGAACATCCAAGTAATAAGCTCATCCATCGAAATCCAATCAAAATATTTGGCAAAAAATTGAATAAATGAGTACCTGGCTACCTATTGAAGCAGAGTCTCTCATTAATTTAAGCTCAGCTGGTGATTTTATCCATCGTGCTTCATGGGAGTAGACAGAAAGATCTTTCACTTTGCCACTGTTAGCAGCTTTCTGAAAGGCCTCCAAGTCCATATAGCTCGGTATGGCTGTATTCGAATTATGGAACAATTTGGAGGAACTTTTTATCATGTCTGGGAGGATCTTCAACCACCAGTTACAAAAATGAAATAAAAAATAAAAGGAATATGAGCAGCTACAATTGGGCAGTCAAACAAGATCAAATGAAAAAGTAGATTGCATTTTTTAATGGGAGAAGTAGGAACTGTGTACGAGTCAAGTTCATTTTATTAATGAAACAACTAATAAGTAATGTTTGCAGATAGAAAATCATAAACTGCTGAAATTTTACTGACTATGGGGTAAATTAAAATCATCTATTTCATATGAAATAGATCAAACCATAGTGCACATCATACAACAATACAATCCCTAATCTGAAACAAAAAAATTGATTATCATATAGAAAGATATGTTTGCTTAACCAATGTAAATATAAACCTATAGTTTCAGATCTAGTGAGTATTTGCCAACCTTTCCTCCCCAATCCCAACTGCCCATGCCCAATTTCTCCCTCATCTTTCCCCAAAAATAAAAAAATAAAAAAAATAGAGAGAGAGAGAGAAGGAGAAACAAAGTTGAAACGATGCAGAGCCCTGTTATAAGAAAGGCGCAAACACTAGGATTTCTTGGCATATCCTGTGTAAGGGAATAATAATAATCCAAATGGGAGTATTTTTGTAGGATTATCTGAAACTGGTACCTCGATTAGTAGTCATTTCGTTATAGTGTTTATAAATTCTTAGGCTGTGTTTAATTGGTCATAATCTAGGATAGTTTGGGCTTCCATTCCCATTCCAACTAATTTCCACATTTAGACACATTATCAGCAAGGTAGTTACACTCCTCTAAGATGAGCTTACTAACGCCCTAATCTGAAATATAAAGTTGATGACCACAGAAATAAAAGTTTGTTTAACCAACATAAACATAAATATACAGTTCAGAATCTATCTAGAACTTGCCAATCATTCCTCCCCTATCCCAATCGCCCACCTTCTTCCTCCCTCGCCTCCTCCCACCCACCACCCCAGCCCAAAAAAAAAAAAAGAAGTTGTAATGATGCAGAGCCTTGTTATAGAAAGGGGGAAGGAAAACCTAGATTTCTCGGCATATTCCTCACACTTGAATGATAATGATTCACATGAGGGTATTTTTTGTATTTATATCAGGATTGTTTGGAACTGATACCCAATTAGTAGCCACTTCATCACAGGTTTGTAAATTCTTAGGCCATGTTTAGTTGGTCATAATCTATTACAAGTGTAGGCATCCCATTTCCATTCAATCTGAGTTTCACATTCTGAACATGCCATCAACAAGGGGATTCTACTCCTCCAAGAATGAGATAACCCCCAAGTCGAGTGATTCTCACAGAAATACTCATTTCCAAATCTCAGAGGAGGTTTGACACCAATTTTTCTTTTTCAGTAAATAGGTTTGACACCATTTTTTACAATCCCAAGTAACAAAATCATTTCCTTAAGAAGTGATCTACATTGAAATAAGAAAATAATATTCACAAAATTTAAATTAAAGGTAGGATTGCAAAAAAAAAAGAGCCCAGTAGAGCTCGATACTTGGCTCAAGCTGATGATGAACTTAAAAATATGAGCTTGAGCTCTCACAGATTGTTTACGAGAAGGCTCAACTCGATTAGTGAGCTCGTGAAACATATTACTTTTTTATTTTTATTATACGTTTCTTACTTTTATATTTTATCATCCTCTTTATCAATATATAGGTCAAAACTAGAAAAAGAAAAAAATTAACATAATCGTGTGCAAGAGCCAAGCTTATACAAGTTGGCCACTCACGAGCATATATGAGCCTAGTGTTCACATGCCTATACGAGGAAAGTTGAACATTGTCCAAAGTTGACTCATTGAGGAACAAGTCCCAAAAACGAGCTCAAGTTCAAATTGTTGCTTAATGAACGAACATGAACAGAGCTCTACTTTGAAAGTTCGAAACCAAACAGGAGTATTTTCTTAGGCTAGTTAACATTTAGCTTCTTAAAAGACATTCTGTTTGTGAAGAATAAAAGTTCTATTGAGTTACTAAATGAACTGGTCTTGTTTTTAGAAGTGGTTACTTGCCTAGAAAGTTCTCTAAAGCACATGAATAAAATCCATGGTACACAGCCGGTTGAAAGTAAATTTAATAAGTTCAATTGATGGAAGATTGAATTCTACTTCTAGTTATTGTACATGCACTTCTCTTTCTTGAGGTATTAATGTTTAACCCAGAACCAGCTTTTGTCTTTTGTCTTCTTCTTTTCTCTGTACTTTTCTACTTCCTTTTTTTACCTAAAAGCCTCAGCTTGCTACAAAGCCTCTTTGCGGATACCTCATACATTAGATTGACTGCTATCTAGAAATTTCAACAAGCTTTGTTCTGAAATTCAGCAACTTCTCATTGAAAGTTCATTGCAATTCTATTCCATCTACTACAAATACTTATTTCTCTACTATTCATATGTATTTCTCTCATATTTAAAAAAAAATGAAGTGATTGTAGACAGCATCAGTATAAAATTGAAGTGTTTTATTGTATCATGCAACTAACTAACAGGGAGCAGAACAGATAGGCTTCCGCCTCATGCTAGTCCTCCATTATCTCACACTGGTTGTAACTGTGGCAGCCATTTTGTCAATATAGTACAATTGCAGCTTGATTTAATTCCTTCTTTACATGGTTTCAGAATAATCAAAGCAAATAACCAACTCACCTCACGTAATCTGTTCATTGGATATGATTGTTCAGCCTTGAATGTGTCTAAAGCTGCATCAACTCCAGCAATTTGTCCTTGCCAAACAACATCCTAAAACATATTTAATAGATAATCAGCCATGCATCAAGTTTTTCTATTTAAAGACATCCTTTTATGTTTGAAATGAATGCCGCAAACTGCATGTCTAATTTATCTAATATCACGTAAATGTAAAATTCAACAGCATTAATGGAGTGTTAAAAAAATCTTATCATACGATTCTAGGCATACATGAGGACTTGCTTCTGGCATGAACATGCATAACCCACACTCTTGACCCAACACTGCTACACCCCCAGGTTGTTGGCAGCCTGTAATGTATAAATAATCAGCATCCTGTCGAAACGTGTAAGGCACAACATCAGTCATCATCTTTACTGGGGCAGCAGCAATTATTGCTAAACTCTTCTCCGGAAGAAGCTCCAATAATCTCTTCCTTCTCGAGATATATTCTTCACTAGTTATGCCAGGTGTGATCTCCCCTTCCTTTAGTAACTACAATCATAAAAATGACAATTATAAATAGTTCAAAAGAAGGGGGGGGGGGGAAAAGAAAAGTTAATCAGAATGGTGAAATAGATGTTGAAAAGCATTACCTGAGGGTGAGTAGCAGCAGTTGGCTGCCCCACATCAAGGACCCTCATGCTAGAATATGCACGGCTTTTGGCTACCTATATTACCAAATTCACCAAACATTGACATGAAATTGAATCAAATAAGCATGACAAATGTAATTTATACAATTGTACATCAAGAATTGAAAAATTAAATCCAAAGTTGGACAATACGAATGAGACCCACCAGTTACATATATTGGACTCACTAAAATGCTTCTTATGCAAAAGAACAGTTCATTTCATTGGAAAATGAACTGTAATAACTCCATTACTTCAAGAAAAACATATAAACATACAATCATCTAACTTGGAAAAATAAAAAATCAATCATTGATCAAATCCCACAAATTACTTTGAACGAATTCCTTCTATATTATAAAAAGAATATACAAAATCATAAATTTTTCAATCAAATTCAATAAACATGTCTCACAGTTCTCCTTTATTCTTTCTGTGAACATATACAGGATTAAGACCAGAGGCTACAAGGAAAACTAAAAATGAGGAGTACCCATTTACTGATTCAATCCAAAAACCACAAAAAACGATATATTCATATGTGTGTGTGTGTAAGCACATGTTATTATAGTTGAGAGAAGTACGAACATGGTTAAATGAAATCCTCTGAAAAAGTTTTCTTTGGAAATTCAGCATTCTTTGCTTCGCGCTCTTCCTCACGCTGTTGTATACTCGATTGTTATGTATATATTTACTTCGTATCAACAATTATTTCTAGGAATCTCTAAATATTCTTAGTTTAGGGTTTAGACCACTGGGTTTTTGGATTTGCCGAATCGCCCCCTTTATTTTTTGGTTTTAACAACAATTGAGTCGCCCATTTAGCTTAGGTTAAAGTCAAATATTGCACAGTACAGACTACAAAGCCAAGATTGTAATTTGATTTGGGCCACAATGGCATATATTAAGGTGGGAAATATTTTTTTGTGAAATAATTGTTTGGATTAATTCATGAATTTCCCATTTATAATTGGTAAACAATTATGTTTCATATAAATTCTTAACATATCTATATACTTAATAATAATTTATAATCGACATTCGAAAAGAATAATTTTTTAACATTTGAAAATGATAATTTATAACTTATTTTAAAAAAAATTAATTTTAATTATCATGTATAGAACATGTTGCAAGTATCTATTTTGAAAAGACAAGTAGTACTAAAATCAATTCAAGCACGCTAACATCAAGGAGTCCTATCCGGTGATATTGGCAGGGGAGTAAGGTCTTGAACCACCCACAATTTTTATGTTTTTGACTTTCAAGGAATCACAACCACTATAAATCTTCGAGAATTAGAACGAGTCCGAAAAATATATTCTAGGATAACTAATGCCTAATCTGTCAGGGAGTCTCTCATACCTTAAGACCATGAAAAAGTCATAAAGTTATTTGAACTGATATCATATCTCATGAAGTATGCACTTTCGCACGTTTAAACTCTAGAGTTTTTCAAGGAGACTCACTTGCGTGCAAACTTCAGAAAAGAACGAACTCTACCAAAACATAACACCTCAGACAAGCCACCTGGGCTAGGGTAGCAAAGCCTAGGAGATTTGCATGGATCCTATCAAGTTGGTAATGGAAGCCTAAGGATGTTTTGACTTGACGGCTGGAGTTTGAGTGGTTGCCCTTTTGAGAGAAGTTACTCTTCGAGTTAGGCGTAAAGAGTGGCGGAAGATTACTAGTTTTTTAGGATTAATATTCTCGGACCCTACCCTACCCTACCCTACCTTGAATGCCACTTTGTCTACTTCGTGGACAGTTTAACGAAGTATGACTTGCCCCATCTCTCATGCCATTCCTTAGATTTTAATCCTTCGTACTCCTTAGACCCTTCGACGATTGTTCCTTGGATTCCAACCTCTTTTTCAACACTTAGGACACAATCTCCTATAGCTCAATAGATACAACTCCTTAGAAGCCTTGTCTCTGGTTATCCAATCGCATTAAATGTGATAAAACTCTATAGGAGCAAGGCTAGCATCATATACTTTGATCTCATGATTACCCCCTATGAATTGACTTTAAAAACCTTAAACCCTATACACTAGACTTTGGGAAATGACCATTTTGCCCTAGTGTTTTACCAATATAAATAGGATATTCCTCCTTTCATTTACTTATCTATCAACAACAAGATCACCAATGCATTAATCCTCCATTTCTATCCTTACACTTTATATCTCATAGGATATTCCTCCTTTCATTTACTTATCTATCAACAATAAGATCACCAATGCATTAATCCTTCATTTCTATCTTTACACTTTTTATCTCTAGAACTAACATCCCTCCCACATTTCACTTGCAATTTCAAAGTTTTGAACACACTTGTTGGGTTTCCCTACTTGCACTTTATGCGGTTATTTTCTAGGGTTTCAGACTAACTCTGCCCTATATTTAGTACATGGAGCCCTTATGCCTAGTTTCATCTGGTAGTTAACGGATAATTTTTAACATCATCATAACGTCATCGACATGATGATGTCACATTCCACTCACATAAACTCATTCGGAAACAACCGAATTCGAAAGATATATCATTTTCCTTGTTTATAATACAACAAGTGAATTATGAATGCATTCCAATATTATGAGGATGAGTAAAAATCTAGAAAATAATAATTTCTTGTATATGATTAGAAAAAATCCAAATCGATTCGTTGAGTTTTCTTAATTACCATGACTATATCAAGATCTATAAACACTTTGAATCATAAACAGAGAAGTCATCTCCTACCACAAACTCATAACAATTACGACTCATTTCAATCAAGCTACAACTAGAAATTTTTCTGTAATCAATCTTCTTCGTCTCATTTTTACCTTTTCCATATGATCCTATATTCCAGCCTCCCCGTACAAACTCCACAAAGCCATGTAAAATGCCCCATTCCATGGCCCATCACTAAAATAGTCCATATAGTAATGTTCTGCAGACCCATTTCATCAAGAACCTAATAAGCCGTCATTTTTTCAAAATTAATTCCTAACAAATATATTAATGTACACAAAATAAATGAAAACCATACACAAGAGCTTGGAAGTGGCTTTCTTGGTTTTTTTTTTAAGGTTGGCAATTTTTAAACAAACTTTAAGGATGTTAGGACTATGGGTTTTGAATGTAATAAATATTGTTATTTTAGTTATAGGTTGGCAAATTTTGTAGAACAAAACTCACTCTATGAATTGTAATTAGTTTTATCTTTTGAGAGTGGAGAAATAGACATAGGATATTAGATGTTTTAACAGTTAATACTACACTTGTTGAATATTCTACATTAACGAAAAACTGTCAATTCAATCTACATCAAATGACAATTATGTCATCTTCTCAATGTAATACTCCACTCCAACACATGGTATGATATTGTCCGCTTTGGACCTGAGCCTGCATGATTTTTCTCTTGGGTTTTACCCCAAAAGGCCTCATACCATTTGAATAGAACATACTACATATAAGCACATCCCCTTTTTTCACACCCAGGCTATGTGGGATTGACCACCCTGTACCCTGTCAGTGTGGTAGGTCAGCCCAGTGTCTGTCTTCGCACCCACCCACTCACACCCGTCGACAAGGGTTACTACAATCCACCCCCCTACGAGGCCCGACGCCCTCGTCGGCACACTTCCGGCTGGGTTCAGGCTCTGATACCAACTGTAATACCCCGCTCCAACAGATGATATGATATTGTCCGCTTTGGGCCTGAGCCCGCACGGTTTTGCTCTTGGATTTTATCCCAAAAGGCCTCATACCATTTGAAGATAATATACTACATATAAGCATATCCCCTTTTTTCACACCCAGACGATGTGAGATTGAGCACCCTGTACCCTGTCAGTGTGGTAGCTCAGCCCAGTATCTGTCTTCGCACCCACCCACTCACACTCGTCCACAAGGGTTACTACACTCGAGCTGGAGGGTATAAAGAAAAAATATCACTATTATATATCATATATCATAATCTAGGTTTATGCATACACATCATACGTGCGTTATACATGTTATATGCATCTAGAACTTTCTGTTTAATATTTTTATATATTGAATTATATAAAAATATAATTTATTTTTACAAAGACTCTAAGGACTAAATGTATATATGTATATATCTAAATATATATGAGTTTAGAATGTTCTCGTATATACATATATATTGTCCGTATTCAATAAGGAAATGTTTTCATATATGCCTTATAGTTAAATATGTTATTTTTCCTAAAACTTGTTTTGAAAAATTATTATATGCATATATGTGAATTTCTATGCATGTACATGACTATTTCATGAAGTCTAAAACATTGTTATAATAATTTAGACAAAAATTGTGCATTAAGTTAACAGTTTTCTAGAATCAAAAGTTGATTTAGCATATTTCAGTATTTTTTGATCAAAGTCTTCAATTGATCGAGACTTGATGAAGTATTGATCATAAAAACTTTGCAGAGTTTCGATCAAAGTTATGGATCGATTGAGATTATGTGGGCTTCGATTGTTGGAATGAAAAACTTTCAAAAATAAGTTTTCTTAGTCCCAAAGTCTGTGATGCCTGTATATACTAGAATTTGTATAAGCCCTAAGTATGATATGAGTGTCAAATGATTTGGAGTGCTAAAAACTGCCTTACACATTCATTACTATTTCATATAGTTTGTTAGAATAATTTGATTTCTTTATTTATCCACAAGCGCTCATGTTCATTATATATACATATCTATGAAAAAATAATTTGTGAAATTGAGGGCATACATATAGATAGTCTGCATATCTATATATTTGTGTATCATTCATCATGCATACATATCAGTGGTGATATGATATACATATTTGAGTGTTGATACGTACTACAAACTGCGGTACTATGTTGAAAATACGATGTCAACGCTGGGTGTTCGATAGGCAGATCTGAGAGAAAGAAGTGGAGTTTGAATGTACTGAGTTATCATAGACAGGTCAGAAGGACTACTTGGATATCTACGAAGGGCTATTAAATTTGGTGTCTTATACCCAAAGATCAACTAAGGATTTGAGTATACTAAATCATTGCCAAAGGACCGTGCAAACTTAGGTTATGCATCTGTACACACAAATTTCGTGTCCGAAATTCTAGGAACGAAAATTGGTAACAAATAAACGATTTTATTAATTTTAGAAAAATGGTACAATCCTCTGTAAATCTTTACAAAAGAAAGATAAATTCCTCTTATTTGATCTTTTTGGTGATCCGGCTTCAAGGGCTGCAAGAGCTTGATCTTGAATTGGATTGAAACTTTGGTAAAGAACGGCACGTGGATGATGTGCTTGTTGTTATTCTCCTTCAGGGTTTAGATGCTTTGGAGCTTTGGATTTTGAGTGAAGACTTCTGCAAAGTTTTAACTTTTTCTCAGAGTCTTCTGGTCCTCTCTCACATATGGACCTTTATTTATAGGCTCACCGGAGGGGTAGATTTGTAATTTTCTTTTCTTCTGATAATTATCTTATAATTATCCTTTATGATAATTGTGATAATTATCCAATATATACATAATAATTATCTCTGGTAATAATTTTATATATATATATATATATATATATATTTAATTATCCATTTAACCCATTTTGAAGTGGGCTTGGACATTTTCAGACCATTTGGATTAGCCCATGACTCATTTATTTGTGGTGGGTCTGAGTTTCAAATTATCTGACTCATTGGGCCACATTCTAAAGTGGGCTAAACTGAAGATAAGCCCAAATTATATTTTGGGTCCATTATGTAATTTTTTAATGTCTACAACATAAATGTTTTCACAGTGGATTGCTTTGCTGGACCAAGTCTACGTGGTGTGCAAGTCTCTTTACTTTACTTGTTTATTTATTGCACTTTAAAATGCTTATTATATCATGAATGCTTGGTTGAATGAATGTACATAATATGTTTGGTAAAATGTCATCAACAAGCACATGAGTATATTGTCATTACAATTTAACCAGATTTGTCAAACTGATCAAGAACACATGTATTTATTTATTTGACAATATATTTGCCTTGATAATATATTTGTTTATGTGTTTTTAGTATATTAGATGAGTTTGATATTAACAAAATATTAAGTGACAATAGAAGTTTATGATCCAAACAAAATCCAACAATTGGTATCAGAGTTCATATAATTTTAGAATAACAATTGAGTTCAATATATTCATATCTTTAAGTGATATTCATGCACAAAGTTTAAAATTATTGTGTGAATTTTAATTTAGCCATGCTTTGTTTTGAAGACCTGTACACTCCTCTATGTCTATAAGTTAAGATCCTGTGCTACATAGCTAGATTGCATACCACTAGGTCATTAGTTGAGCCGTCTTCAATTAATATCACTCTCCGACTTAATTGATAAAACAGACCATTAGAGGAACAAGGGTAAGGTGTAATTGACTGAACATGGATTGTCTTGATGGTTTTTCTTATGTAAAAATCAAAACCTAGTGTGGGTCAGAGCTTACAACTACGAATATGGTGTTGTAAACGTAAGTTGATGGGTGTTGAGTTTGCTCCAAAAGAAGTATTTTAAGTAAGAGGACATCCCAAATAGCTTTTTTATCTCTTCTAAATGAAAGGTTGAGCCATCACCCTAATTACAAATAGTTTGATTTACTTTGAATAAAGACAAAAATAAATAAATAACTAAATAAATATGAGTTATGATATTCTTCTTGAAATCAGACTGGCGGAAATAGAGAGTTGTGAGCCTCACCAACCATTTAGAATTTGAAAAGAGAAGAATTTTTAAGATAAAAAAGTTCAAAAAATGATAAAAGTGTCAATCAGTTATTGTTACCGTATATGTGAGGGTCATTAAGATAAACACTTATGTTACGTTTGGTACATAGGAATGAAATGGAATGCCTATTTCAGCCATTGCTTTGTTTGATATGAATTTTAAGGTGAGAATAGTCATTCCCTTATAATGAAAATGGAATGAACATTCATTCTATAGTTAAATCTATGGAATGGACATTCCATTCCTAGTAGAATTTTAAAAAAAAATTATATTACAAAAAACCCTTCACCTCCACCATCACACCACCTCTACCACCACCACCATTACTACTACCATTAGCTCTACCACCGCCGACGCCATCACCGCCGCCACCTTCCTCTGCCACCACACCACCACCTCCACAATGCCACTTTCCTCCTCCACCACCACCACCACCACCACCACCGTCATCGCATCGCCACCATCTTCACTTTCCTCCACCACCACCACCACCACCATCGTCGCTACATCGCATCGCCACCATCTTCACTTTCCTCCACCACCTCCACATCGCCACCTTCCTCCACCACACCACTACCACTACATAGCCACCTTTCTCCACCACCACACTATCATCTCCACATCACAACACCACCTCCACATTGCCACCTTCCTATACCACCTCTACCGCCACCACACCATTGCCACCACCTTCACTTCCATTTCACCCCCCCAACCTCCACATCGCCACCTTCCACACTTTTGTTAGTTTAATTTATTTGTCACTAGTAGGGGTATTTTGGATAATTTAATTTAAAATTTATTTAATTATTATCTAATTTTTTGTTTGCAACCAAACAATTGAATGAAAATGACCATTACATTTCATTTTCGAGTACCAAATACTGCGTTAAAGGATAGATACTATCATTATCTAATACTAACACTCTAAATTGTGGCTTTTTGAATTTAGAAAGCCAAAAACAATTTTGAGAAACCAATTCAAACAGAAGCTAAGAGTCAGCTCTAATATTTGGATCTCTCAAAGCATCTAGAAGACTCCATCTAAAGATAAAAAATTCCTCATGTCATCATTTATGTAATTACCCATCATATTATAGTTACATAACTAACTTAATCCATACAAAATAGTGATGAGATGTGGTGTTTTTGTATTCATTGGATGGAACCTTGGAGATATATCTGTATTATGTTTTAGAGTCCCAAGACAAACGGATGGAGCATTGTAGAATTGCTTTTTGCCGTTGTCAGATAGGACCCACAAACTGGTGGGATCGTTTGCCTACGTGGAAGTCTAGTTTGTATCCAACAAACGGTGCCGTTTGTTGGATCTGCCGAAGAAGCCAAACAGGAGAGTGACCTATTGAGCAAGAGATTGTTGGTCCATCGACGCTGATCGAAAATGGCATGGAGGCAAATCATGTCCTTTCATAGAAGAGCACTCTCGAAACCTTCGAATTTGGTTCCTGGGTTCGCAAGTTTTTCTTCCAAACCCAATCCATATATAGGTAATGATTCTTAGGGTTTATATATATATTAGGGATTTTGGTGATTCTGATGAAACTCGAAAGTGGGTTTGTTTGATATTGTTGCAGTGAAAGTTGGAATACCAGAGTTTCTGAACGGAGTGGGAAAAGGGGTCGAAACCCATGTTGAGAAGCTTGAAACTGAGATTGGTGACTTCCAGAAGCTGCTCGTCTCACGCACACTTAAGCTCAAGAAGCTGGGCATCCCCTGTAAACATGTAATCAATTTTCTATCTTCTGATCCTATGAATAATTTATTATTTCTCTTTCTATCTATTTCTTAATGGGTTTCAAGAAAATGCGATAAATTTAAGCAAATCACAGTTTAGGGAAATTCTGGTTTCTGGTGATATAATGTCATATTTACATTATGGGTTTGTGTTGATTTGAGGTGTGTGTATACACAGCTAATGGTTGTTATTTTGGTGGTGTTGCTTCGAGCTCATTCAATTTCTTTTGCTCCACCATATTGTCTTTTGAGCTGGATATTGCGATCAATGTAGTGAAGAGGAATTTTATTTTCTTGCTTGGTTCATATTGTGCATTGATACTTCAACTGGAGTCACTCAGAAAATTGATTCAATGGGTGGGACTTTTTAAATACATTTGAGACATGGTGTAAAAATTATGTTTCTATTTGGATTTTTCAGAGTATTTATGTTGGTGGATTAAAGAAGATTTAATTTTTTTTTAAGTTTTTCTTACGCGAGGTTTGCGGATGGTTAGATGCTTAACTAGTTAACCTTTCAAAATGATTTGTGAAGTGGTGTAAAGAAACAAATATAATTGGTTGTCAATTATATTCTTATTTGTCAGGAGTAGAATTTCTATTGATAGAGTAGATTTCATCTTTTAATTTCTTTTGATTTGCGATTAAATTCACTAAGTGATTCTTGTCCTTTTCAGCCTGTTGGTTGTGAAGTAGTTTCTTTCCTCTGACTTTCTCGTTTTTGAAGACTGAAAGACGAAAGGAACTTAAAATATGGCAAAATCTGATATAATGTTGAAGTACACTCCCTAAGATTTTGATGCAATTAAATTACTCTAGCTTATAAGAAGGTTAACATGAAATATTCTCATGTGTTCCATAACTTAGATTTAGGTTGCTGCAGAAAAATTTAAGTTATATGTTGAGTTCTGCCATAGCCCACAGTTGCCTTCCTCTATTCAGGGCTGCAATGGTCCTGTAGCATTTAATCTTGGTACTGTTGTTAATTCTGTTCAAATACAATTTTTGAAAAGTTGCAGTTAGTAGTTCCTGAGGTGCGGAGCTAATGAGCTATCGAGTCCCGAGTGGGTACGGACGTACCCACTTAATTTCTAAAAATATTTCCTATACATATAATAAATAAAATTATTTTTTGGGTCTTAGTGCAATTTATATAACTTATAAGGTTTATATGATAATAGAACAAACTTAATGAGAGTTATTTTTTTACCAGTAAGTCAATAACCCACCCCACTCATCCACTTTTCAGTTTTCATACAAACAAACAATACATAACATAAGGTGGGGGAGAGCAGCACATTGCAGAGTATCGCAGGCGGCAGCTCCTCGGGTCTCTCTGATCTCGCAAATCAAACCCAATTTTCTAAAGTTATGGGAGTTAGTGGGCTTGCTAAAAAATTGGTTCAATTGAAGAAGTATCGTACATATCCATTAATATATTTGCTCGTGAAGTTGACACAACGCGTTGCAACTGCAACGGTAGAAAGAGTATTTTCTGCAATGAAAATCATCAAGATTCAACTACACAATCGATTAGGAGATGAGTTAATTGAATGATTGCTTAGTGACATATATTGAGAAAGACGTATTCGAGACCATTGACAATGAAGATATTATTCAAAATTTTCATATGAAGTCTCGAGGAGGATCGTTGTAAACAATAGTTACAATATCATGTTATTTTGGCATTTTGTTGTGTAAAAAATATTATATTTTTATATGTGGTATTTTATTTTGTCGTGTTTTTAGTACATGGAGAAAAAAATCATCTTACTTGAGCTCTTACATTCGTACTCACTTGTTCAAATTTCTGGCTACGCCCCTAGTTCCTGTGCTTGCTTTTCGAGAGGGAGTGCAATTCACATTGAGCATGTGGTTTCACAATGATGCTTCCACTCAAGATCTATCCTATTGCATATGTTAAAAGGTTGGAAATTAGTACTCTAATTACTTTGATAGACTTCGGATCCTTCATGGTGTCCTAACGTGGGGGCTTGGACATCAATTCATTCATATTATCCTTAATATAAGCTTTCAGATGACATGGGTCATCTGAGAAGCTGTTTCACCACCAAAACATTACAGAACAGTTCTATAATTGTGATAAGAGTCAGAAGATGTTTCACCTTCAGTGCCCAAGACCCAGCATGATTTTTATTTCCGACCTCTTGTAATCTCCCAAGAGCCAAACAGACATAGATGCTGATACAAAGCCTAGCTGGGGATTGACATCCTGGATTATGGCCCCCCGCTTTAGTGGCCAATCTTTTGCAAACCTTTTGTAGTGATTTGTAAGTTGTGTGACTCGTGTCTTTCTAGATTGTCGTATCTCTGTCTTCTTGGAAAAAAAGAGGTTAAGTTGATGAATTGTTTGTTAACTTAAAGATGCGATGACAATTAAATTTTGCCACTGTTCAAAATGTAAAAATTGATATATTTCATAGGAATATTGGATGAGATGCAAAAGCCAAAGTAATCCTTGCTTTAAGAGTATTTGAAAGGGTCAATCTAACTGTCTTTGTCTTACAATTCGTCCTATTCAATCGGGAATGTTCTATCCTGTGTTTTGGTTCCTGGATTTTTGTTATCTTGGTGATAGAAAAAGTTCATTTTTCTGCTTTTCGATTTACTGGCCTGCTTTAGGTGCACTTGTACTGTCTCTTGCTCATGATCATAGCATGTGTCTTGAATGGTTTTGAAATTTTGATTAAGATAATTTTTAGATTCCACTAAGATTAAACTTTGTTGAAGGACATTGTTTATTTGCTTCTTGTGAGGAGTTGCTTATTTGTAGGACTGGGGGTCTTAGTTAGAATCCTACGATAGGATAGGTAATAGTTATTATTATTATTGTTTTATCATTTATGAAGAATGAAATGTAACATCTGATTTTGCTGTTGCAGAGGAAGCTGATATTAAAATATGCTCACAAGTATAGGCTGGGGCTTTGGAGGCCTCGAGCGGAGCCTGTGAAATCTTGACGACTCATGGAATAGCTAATCCTACTAAATGTTATAAGATTTTTTTCTCCTTACTAAATGTTACGACTTTTGGCTTCTGCAAAATGTGACTAATGAAACATCCCTATATAAATTATTGTTTAGGTTTGAAGAGTTTTGGCACTTGGTAATTTGTAATTTTTTTTTTGTTCTCTTTGCAATCTCATGGAGAAGGTTTAATGGGTCAGATTGAAGTATTTTTTTATTTTCCTCTTTACTGTACTTTGTTAATTGGTTGGTCCCACTGAATGCACATAAGGACCGGAGTCCGCGGAATAGACATTCAGTGCGCTCGGAACACATGCACCTGTTCCGAGCGCAGCTGGGCCATTGGTGCACTACACACGCCATGGACCCCATCTCACGTGTAGCGCACCAACAGTCCCATGCAGCCGTGCAACGAATACCTTCCCCTACTGCAGGTGGTTTGAGTTGCTTCTAGTTCCCATTATTTGCCACCACAAGGCATTAGCCTAATAGTTCCTCCTCCCTTGTAAAGTAAAAATTTGAAGGTTCAAGTCTCCCCCAAGACTATTGTGGGAGTTCTTTGCCCGAATTAAAAAAAAAAACTTCTATTATTTGCCATGAAATAGTAACTCTTTGGACTAAAATTACCAAAATGGAGTCAGGTCGGTAAAAACATAAAAAATAAAAATAAATAAAAAAACACGCCATTTTTGGCACTGCTGGAATGCAGGCAGCAGCTATATGGAGGCTACCAGCTGAATCAAAAATTCAAAATGCTCCTCCCAACCTGGAGAATTTCATTTATTCACAGATCAATTTCCTTCCAGAGTTCCCCATAGATATTATCTAATCATGAAATATAAAGATTCCAAGCAAGGAAATATAATATTAACAAGGAGAGACTCATAAATTAACAGCACTTAACAAAACAAATTCATCAAAAACTCTCTCCTTGCTCTAAACTTTTTATACAACAACAAAAAAAAAAAGAAGTGTTTTACTCCGATGATATGGTTTACGATATCACAAAAACTGTTTGTGGCTAACCCTCAACAAAAGCATCAACAGATATTACCCCACAGATGGGATTTAAAATGCATACAAACTTCCAGTGATTCATTAAAAACCTCTAGTAGAGAAAATTTAGGTACATCAAATTAATTCATTCCTCATCCTACAACTCAGTTACTTCCTCCTGGGTCCAAATCCAGAAGATACCTGTTCCACGTATCTGTGTAAAGTCCAGAGAAAAAAACTTGATTTTACTGGAAGCAGATTAAAACTTTTATTCAAGTAAATAGTACAACTCAATTCTCCATTATTAATTGAAAAAGGAAAGAAGAACACTATATTGCATACTTGGGTCATCCGGAACTAGGTCCACCGCTTGCACTTGCAGTTACAGATGGGTTGAAGTGTACAACTTGAATACCACCATTTTCCGTTAATTGGGTTCTGGAAATCTGTTGAAGCCTACAGTTAAGGTTTTTTAAAGCACATTCCTGCAATAATATACAAGATGGAATTGTTACCTTCAAAATTGATCTCTCTGCTACACACCCACACCCATATGTCTTGAATAATGCCCACCGGCATATCATAAGAAACCAAATTTCAAGTGTGCAACAGAACGTAAAATTTTAACAGATATTTGGAATAGACAGCATATTTATCAATTCCATGAATAACAAACTATGAAGCACGGAGACTTCCTATTTCCTTTTCCTTGAGTGGAGCACCACATTGAGTGCTAAAATCCTTCAACACACACACAAACATATCAGACGCTATGCAAGTATCTATTTTTTTTTCCTTCCTAAAAATATTTAAGATAGTACACATCGCCACAAAAAGTTAAGCACACAACCAAGACTTCCAAGGATAGGAAAAGAATATGGGTGTAAAAGAAGAGATACAGTAAAAAAATAGAGTAAGAGTATATGTAAAAGATTATATACAATATTTATTAAGCTTCATCTTATGAGTCATGCAATTGTCAATATCAAAAGGTGCACAATCCAATCAAATTTGTATATTTGTCCTCATCTAAAATACAAATAGATATAAAACATACATATATTTTTATATTGCCATGTCCTTAATGTGTTTGTGACCAACGTTTTTAGAATTTGTCATGTTGGCATACAAGTGCCATGCAATCTCTTTGTCTGATGCCCGTTTCCATGATGCTTAGACTCATCTCTACAGGGATTAAGCTATAACTTGTGAACATGGACCACAATCTTTAGTATCGACAAGGACACAGACAGTTCAACAAAACAAAACCGACAGACAAAACCCAAGCTTCAAAGACACAAGTGTTAATAATCGACACAGACACAGACTATTCGAAGGCAACAGTTTCGGATACACAGACAACTGAGAAGCAAAAACCAGCCAGTGAAACCTCAATTGGAGGAGAGAAAGAAGGAGAACCTCATTTTTTGGTTAGGTTTTTCCATGGGAAGATCTAGGGTTTCTTAAGAGAAGGTTTTTGGGGTTTCACGAGGTAAGTTTTCTATTCCTTTTTCTTCTTTTTACATATCAAAACGAGTATTCACAAAGAACCTTTTGAACCTTCTAAATAATTTCAGAGCCTTGATAAAATAGTCCCCCAATTAGATAGCTTCTAACATATAACATGGCCATACGTTCCAAGCAATCTCAAAAAGTGGCTGTCCTGTATCGGGCCATGCCTTACCAGTCACAAGGATTAAGTGTTAGGGGAATAATTCCCGCATAGAATTTACTTAAACTCGTAAGTTTTGAGAATGGGCATATGATAGGATCTAAGAAGCACGTCCACTTCTCATAGGCTGCCGTGGCAGTATCGGACACTCGACACGTGTTGGACATGCGAACATGGCTAGAAATATCTTGGAATTTGAATATTTTATTTTCTAGTTGGACACGACTAGAACACAGCACAGACACGATTTGGACACTTCCTGCCATGGTGGGTGGTTTAGTATTTATTTATTTTTTAGAAAAATGGGATTCAATGCAATTTAAAATATATTATAGGTTAATTAGAAAAATAATATAAAATTTAAGGAAAAAAATAACAAACATCTAGATCTAAGCACCAAATTAGTGATTTCATTCATGATTATATGGATAAAATGACCAAAAACGATTATTAATATATATATAATAATATATTATATTATTATTTTTTGATGTATCCATGCAATATCCGTGTCCTGTTTTTTTGAGATTTGTCATATCATGTTGTACCCTATTCCGTGTCTGTATCCATACTTCCTAGGATAGGATATTTGTGATAAATCCATTGTGGCATAAGTAAAGAAAATATATAACAAAATAGATAGGCCTATAAGAACTTATATATATGTATATAAAGAATACTATATGCCTACAAGAAGAAGAGATAAAGAGGAATGACCATGTTGTATATTCCAAAAAGTTACAAAATTTGATTACACGAGTTTTGATAAAAAAAAAATTGGATTCAGGGAAGAAATTTGACATGTCAGATGCACTCCAAATGTATGTGAAAACTGAAAACAACTGGTCAACTGAAACTCTGAAAGTGCAGAACCAATGCCAGTAATAAATACTGTATTAGTTTATTGATATGCATTAGAATAGAAGCAATGGTAAAGGAAGGACAGGGTCTTGGTCTTACGGTATCAATTCAAACAAAAAATATCTTCCAGTTTTTGTTTCATGAATGGACAATAAGATTTAAACTCCAACGCTAACCGAAACAAAGAATGTGTTCTCCCTTCTATTTAGACAATAACTTGTGTATTTCGCACCATCAACGTTCACAATAAACAGCTGCAATATTATATATTGAAAGAAAGGTATGAGTCAAAGTTGTACAGAAATCTACTCGGTGCAATTTGAGGAAGGAACACATCTACTGGCGTCATATACGAGAACCCAGAAGACCTGAAAGTCGACAATAAACAAACACATTACACTATCTTATAAGCACAAGTCTGCACGATAAATACTACTAAATGAACAAATAAGGAAGAAACATAATTTTGCGAATGCAAAATTCCTTGCATATCACTTGTAGTTTAAATAATTCAATTTCTCCTTGTATTTAGAAGCACATCAAACCTCTCATCATTTGCCTAAGTATTTCGCAACACCCCCGGGGAGAAAAAGATAGACTATGTCTGTCACACTTTTTTTCTTTCCTGATGAAATACTCTTTTACAGCTCATGTCATTTAAATCTTCACATACATTTCCTCTCAGACAGTGAAGTGGATAGTTTGGACATTTACAAGGTCAGGTAAGAAAGTATTCTTAATATACACATACAGATGGCACTTACACAATCTTTTTGTGTGTGTGTGGGTGTGGTGTGGGGGGGTCTAAAAAACCAGCAAGTAGTTTATAATATAATAAGAAAAGATAGGGCGTTTATCCAACACGAGCAAGCTATAAGCAGTTCCTTGTGCTTTATTTAACATGGATACACGAACTGATAGAGGTTGTTTGACTAATTCCCATGCTAATTACAAGAAAAGCAAGGTGCTCCAACCACTCACAACATAAAGAGGGGACAGGATATGGAATTAGTGTAGAAGCAATATAATCTTCCTTTGTAACTAATAGTGAGCAATTTAGTTTCACAGGACCATTATCAGCTATTTATAATGATTCTAATTCCCTATAATGAAAAGGCAACGGGAAAATAGTAGTAATATAACAAAGATAACAAGCAGAAGAGCGTAAGGTGCTGCCAAAAATTCCAAATCAGAGTCTAATATCAGCCAAACTGACTTATAGATGTAACCATTATATTTATGTGCCATGGCTTCGATTGCAGTTCAAGCACTGAAGAAAAACTCGGTAAGTATACATAAATCACTTATTCCACGTGTTAATTCCATTAAAAGAAATTTTATTGAAAAGGGGGAAAAATGGCTTTCATGTTCTATAAAAAATACTAGTATTACCTTGAAAGATTATCACAAAGCAGAAGAGAACGGTGACAATCATTGCAAAAAGATTACTATTAAATGACATTGGCTTCTCTGCTTTCATTTTCTTCAAGGCCTTCATCCGTTCAATCCTTTTGCGCTTTAACAAGGCAAGCTCTGAGATTTCTCTGACCAACTTCAAATCAGCTGCATCCAGCAATGGACCTCCAGGGGGGCGGGGTGGTTTGGGAGGCTTTTTGGAGCTCATCTTATTCCGCTTCTCCTTCAATTTCTTACCCACAGAACCTGTCAGATCTTGTCCGTACTTGTTTGACAATATTTGCACATTTGCAACAGTAATTTCACCAGAATTTAACAGCCCGTTGTATGAAGTCAAACCATCTCCACCCCCTGTGGTTCCATCTAATCCCAAAAGGCCACTCCAAACCCTGCCCAACAGTTTCTTTGCATGTTCATCACCTGAACTCGGGTCTTTACTTCCATCTTCCTCACTTGTAGTCCCACCACTTTCTAAATCAACATCAAGATCACTTCCTTTTGAATCTATACGATCCATCACATGCTCAATCCCTCTGCCTCCACTCTTTAACCCTCTCAATATCAACAAAGATAAAAAAAACTTCTACCCAGTATAAGCAAAACCCACATACCTTTTCAGCTAACCCATCACCTTGATCAAATGAAAATGCTATTTTTTCAAGCAATTGTGGCAGGAAACCATCAATCTCTATAAAGAAACCACCTTTCTACCACTTCTGTGTAATAATTGAAGCTCAGAGGTCTTCAAGTTTGCAGCACACAGAATTACCCTAAACAGTAAAAGGGCATAACCCTCTCATTATTATTAATTTTAAAAAGCTAACTTTTACCTCCACTTTCTTCAAATTTCAAAATATATAGATATTGAGGTCTCTGAACTCCCAATAGTGTCCTGCTTTGAAAAATGAAAAATATAAGTATCATATAAAAACTAACTGAAACAATATTCAATTTCTGAATGATGATAGCCCTCTAACACAGAGAACCAAGTTTCCATTTTAATGAGCCACAAGCCACAGAAGATTAAAAGAAAAATAAATTTTTTTTTTTTACATAAAATAGAATCACGAATGAGGGATCAAAATTACAACGTACCATTTGGTTGCTCAAGGGTATAGAAAAGAAAATAAACTAAAATAATTGTGGCTTCTGCAATTATTTGTTGAGTCACATTCAGATTTCAAAAATCAGAGCATGAAAATCCCAGAAATGAAAAAAATTCAAATCATAGAGAGAGAATGTCAGTCAGAAAGTTAGCTTTGAATGCAATAGATATTGGGAAAGGAATAGTCAATATATCTATATATACACACAATTATACACGCGTTTTTATATATATAGCCAAAATTTTTTACCAGATTCACGTACATTGGTAATACCTAGATGAGAGTTGCTCGCCATCGAAATGATACCTGCTTGATCGTTTCTAATTGGAGAGAGAGAGAGACACAGAGAGAGGACGGCGATGAATGTCCTGAATAGAGTTCTATATTGTATAGTCTGGAAAAAACGACGCCGTATTGAGGAGAACTCTTGAGGTCGTCGTCTTTTTTTGTTTAAATTTTGCTTGATGCCTTTGTTTTTTCCTCTTAACTTTTTAATAAATTGTCTTGTTACAAATGTGACATATGTCAGGAAATAGAACAATTTGAACTTATATATGTAAATCAAGGGTCTAGATTTATATTTTAAGTTAGATAAGTTTTAATTACAAGCCCTCTCTGATTTAAAAAAGTCAAAAGTGTATAATATCTTTCTAGGAATTCACATAATGATCACAATATCCCCCTAAGTTTATAAGTGAATAGATTCGTCCTACTAGTTTAAAAATTGAGCAAGTTGCCTCCCTGCTTTTGACCGGAGATCAAATTTCCGTCGATGATAAAGTGCATTTATCAAATTGTCCCTTAAAATGAATTTTTTTTAAATTTAAAGAAATATAAAATATCGAAACTAACCTCAATGCGTAAACCGATCCATATACCAAAATATTCAAGTTGAGACGTCTTTGTGTGGTGATTTGTTCAGTGCTAAGAGAGAGAATTAGGGAAAATGCAATCTAGGGCTAGTGCGATTTTGGATCTAAAGTTTGAGTTCACAAATTGTTGTTTATTGTTGGATTTGCTTATTCAAATAGGTGAGTTGTCTATATTTCTCTATTACATTTATCACTTTTAGATCTGTGTTTTTTTTTTTCATTCGTCTCTCGCTTCTCCACCCTCGACCGCCACCAACACACATTACTCTATCTCCACCATCATCCCCTTCTATACTCACAACTACCACTGTCACCCCCCTTTTGGTTCTGGTTGGCCTTAGGAAAACCCATTTGCCTTATTCTAAATCTATGTTGGTGGTATAAACCCCTAAAGCTAACAAAATCAACCATATAAAATTGATTATATATAAAATCAATCGTATAAACTCCTAATTTGTTTAAGTCAATTCTAATTGAAAAATATCAAATGCACATATTACCTGGTGAGAGAACTTGAATTGGTTGTTTCTTTGGACACTTTTTTTTTTAATTTAACCTCACTTTCTTTTTTTCTTTTGGCTACATTTCTGTAAATTGTTTTGTGCATATAAAATATCTTAATCTATGTGGATGCATGATGGCATATAAATGTTTAGGTTTTCTTGCTTTCAAGGTATTTACATAGTCAATGCTCTGAGCTTTCGCCCCTATTCTGCTCTCATTCTCACCCCTAGATTGTGGCCCTTTACTTATTCAGTTTGTGGTGCCATCAAAACAAGGTTTTTTAAGTGAAAATAGTTGACCCTCTAATAGTTGGCATATAATAACTAAACAATTCTAGTGAATGACAAAATTTGAAGAAGCTAAAGTGGTTCCATGGTGGAAAACTAATAATTATATACTTAATGACTTTAAGAGAAAAAAGATGCTATGTTATGAATTATTAGAAAGGAAATATATATAAAGATACGAAAAATCATGTTCAAGAAAATTTAAGGTTCTTACATATATCATATTTCAGCCAATAAAATTCTTGATGAATTATATGCGTATGGTAATTTGCATATATCGTTCTTATAAGTCAACAATTTGATTTAAAAAATATTAAGAAAAATTAGTAGACATGATATGTACAAGTATTTATTAAAATACGAAATTAATAACTGTATTAATTCAGAAAGTTAGTTTGTCCAATTATTGTTAATTATTAGAGACTCTAATGTAGTGAGGAAAACGTATGTTGATCTTTAGTTTAAACAGAAAAGTGGGTATTCTTCTTATTGAAAAATGAGTGGTGAGAAGGAAAGGGTTGGGAATTGGGTATGTTTAATCTTTTTTTCTCTCGTGCTTTTGTTAATTTTACATATGTTTACAGATAATAAATATGTTAGATTGTCACCGGACTGTATTGGTTGACGATGATGTTGACACTGTGGTAGAGGGAGTGGAACATGCAGTGTGGGAAAGTGAAATCTTAGAATGGGCATGTGAGGTTGCTAATGGTAATGTTGAGTTTGCAGTGAGCAATGAGATGGCAAATGAAAATGCTGAGATAGAAGATGACAATGTTGAGCTGGCAGTGAACAATGTAGATGTTGAAACTCATGAATATGAAGTGGATAGTGGGTTTGATGATGTGGATCTTGATCTGCATCCAAGAGAATATAATTATTCTAACATTGACTCAACATATGCACCAAATGATGACCTTCAAAGCTTAAACAACTCTCCTGAGGATGATGATGATGATGGTGGCATGCATGTTCCAAGAAGTATGATTACGAGTTTGAAAGTTGATAAGAAATATGAATCAACAGCAAAGTTTAGAGAGGACTTGAGGGCTTATTCTTTTACTAACAAATATAACTTTAGATTTATGAAGAATGAGGGCAATAGAGTTATTGCCGTATGTTCTTCTAGTTGTGGGTGAAGGATTCATGCATCCTCTAACAATGTAGATGACAGTTTTCAAATTAAGACATTAAATCCAACTCATTGTTGCACTTAGAAAAAATATCTAGACAAACATCCGCAGGTATGTTGGTAAACAAATACATGGAGACCTTGAGGGATGAACCTAAATGGAAGACCAGTGCAATGACGAAGGCAACCTTAAGGGAACTTGATGTGTTTGTTACAAAATCCAAGGTTTATAGGGCAAAAAAGATGGCATTAAAGGAGATTAATGGGGACCATGAGTTGCAATTCAGTAGAGCAAGAGACTATTGCCATCTAATTTAAAATACTAACCCTGGTAACATTGCTATAACCAGTGTCAACAGGCCAACACTTGATCACCCTGCAAGATTTGAAGGGTTATTCATTTGCTTTGAAGTAATGAAAAAAGGTTTCTTGGAAGGGTGTAGGTCATTCATTGGGTTGGATGGTTGTTTCTTGAAGGGTCCTTACAAAGGTCAATTATTAAGTGCAATTGGGAGGGATGGTGACAATGGAATTTTCCCAATTGCCATTGTTGTGGTTAGAGCTGAAACAAAAGAGTCTTGGAAGTGGTTTATGGATCAACTACAAAGTGCATTAGGTCCATGATAAGCACAGAATGTTGTGCATTCGGTCCTTCTAATTTACATATGTTAATCCTTTAATTATGTTTATATTAGTATTTTTATAGTTTTATTTTGTTTTTGTCATTTTCAGATCCTTAGATGAAATAGTGGTTAATTCCATGGTTCTTGGGCTTTAAATGAGGCTTCCATAAGAAGAAGAAATTGCCATTAGTTTGGGCCAAATTACAATGATGAGTCCATGGATTGGGCCAAGCTATATTGAAGATTTAATGCAAAAGGGGCCAAATTTCTGAATTGGTTCATTCATTGGGTCAAGTACAAGTTCAAGACTAATCTCAAGCCCAAAATTCGTTCAAAATTCTGATCTGCACACTGTTTGTATTTTGACCATAACTTCATGCTCCAAACTCCAATTAAGGTGATTTTTGCGGCTATGGAAAGATAAAAGAGAGTTCTAAATACGTTTAGTTTTGAGAAATCTCTAAATATGACATCTTGGTGGTTGAAAGTGGCCAAAACAGTAGGATAAATATTCTGGGCAGATTTTTCTTTGGTTGCTTTGAAAATTTTGTGACAAGTGACCAATGAGATGACAAGCAACCACCCCACTCAATTAATTCACCAAAGTGCTATACACATGGAGGGAGATGATCCAATTCTTCTACAATGGAGTACATATGGAGCTATTTAGGCCATAGGATGAGTTTTAGTGGAAGAAATGGTGGACACTCATATTGCACTAACTTTGGCTATAAATGGAGGGGAATTGAGTAGTGAAGAAGGAGGAAGTGAGTGGAAATATTCTGCACGCATATAGAAATATGAAGTGTTCTTCAACTATGAAGACTTGTAAGTTAGCCATGAGGAGCTAAAACTCTTCCTAGGGCATTGATGTAGCCCTAGCTAAGCATCAATGGTATGATAATAATATTTTTATTTGGGATTGTTATATGTGTATAATAAGTTGTATAACTTTGAGGATTACATTTGTAATTGAAGTATAAAGTTATGTTTAATCTTGACTTCATTCTTTTCTTATCTTATAAAGTATGAAAGTTATACAATAGTTTTATTAGAACATAATTTCATTAGATTTGATAATTCATGCTTAAGGAAGATGAATCGTTCTACACTTTTAATTTCATGTTATGTCTTTTATTTAAGTAGTTAGGTAGACGATTCATGCTAACTAGAGATGAATTATTCTTATCTTTTGATTTATGTATTTTCTTGAAGATATCATGGTGGTATGTGACAAATCCCATGAATCATGATTATACATATATAACTTTCCCAAGTTGAAATACATTCTTCCATTGATGTGAGGCTAGTGGTGAAATCAATACCCTAGTCCCTCTTATATTTATCAATTCAAACTTTAACTAGTGCCATTTATTTTATGTTAAACAAATACCAAAAATATCAACCTCTCTTCAATGAATCAAATGAGACTAATTTAATCACATTCTCTGTGGGATCGACACCTTCACAAGAGCCCTATCTTACAAAGATTCGTGCTATTGCGAGTGGTTTATTAAGAATTGGACAAGAATTATTTTGGTAAAACAAAATACCCTTTCCAAGCACAACAATTTTTGGCGCCGTTGCCGGGGAATGTTGATTAAATCTTGTTTGATTATAGTTAGGATTTGTAAATATTTTGGTATATAATTTGTTTGTTAAGTGTGAAGGTACAAGAGTTGCTACAAGCTTTGAGAGTTGATCTTTCAAAAGAAAGTGGGTAAGTTTTGTATTTTACATTGTTTTAATTTTTTTTTTAGTATATATATTTGTTTTGGTTGTTTTTGTGAATTGTCAAATCTCATGTTCAACGTCGGCACCCTTGAGAGTTGATCTTTCAAGGACATCGGGTAAGTTTTGCAATTTACATTGTTTACTTGTTTTCTTGCCGTTATATTTAGTGTGTTTGTTTGAGTATTACTACTATTTTCATTTTTTTAAAAAAAAAAAAAAAAAAAAGATTTTCTTCTCCGAAGGACTCAATTTTTAGTCACTCCGGTGAGTACCCTTTAATTTGAGTGGCGAAGGATAGTTAATATGAAAGCTTGGATGTTCCGTCATTAAGCAAGCCTAGTGCTTCTCCTCCTTTCATATGTACTACTTTGTTCTCGTTTTAAAGGCTCTTAATCGGTAATCTATTAATTGTAAAATCCAAAGAGAAGTAGTTTTTAATAAATAAATAAAATAAAATAAAAAATTTTTTGTTGTTTTTGTGTGATTAATTTCTTATTTTGTTTGTTAGTTTATGTTTGGTCGCCGTTCGTTATCACTACCATTACTTCCATTAGATCCTAATCTTGAAAGAACTCTTAGGCATCTTAAAGGAACTGTAAGGGACTTTAATTTACCTAGAGAATCTTCAATTGAAAACATGGCAGAAGATGGTGTAAGACCAGTAATTGTAGAAGAAGTTGTACCACCCATAATGGTTGAGGAAAGACCAATGCTCCTTCGGGATCATTACATTCCTACCACATACAACTTTCCTTCAGGAATTCAATTACCAAATGTAACGGCCACCCATTATGAAATTAAGTCCAGTGTTATCCAAATGTTACCATCTTTTTATGAACTTAATAATGAAGATCCATATAGGCACCTTGATGAATTTCTTGAAATTTGCTCTACCCTAAGGATGCAAGGTTTTACTGAAGATGCCTTAAGGATGCAACTTTTTCCATTCTCTTTGAAAGACAAAGCTAAACATTGGTTGAAATCCTTAGAAAATAACACGATTACTTCTTGGACACAATTACAACAAGAGTTCCTCCAGAAGTACTTTCCTATAGGAAAAACCAATCAAATTAGAAAATCTATCACTGGATTTGCACAAAGTGAAGGAGAACATTTCTATGAAACTTGGGAGAGATTGAAAGATCTTCTTAGGAAGTGTCCTCATCATGCTGTCCCAAAATGGCAATTGGTGCAATGTTTCTATATGGATTAACTGAACCACATAGACAAATGGTTGATGCCTCTTGTGGTGGAACATTCATGCTAAAGAGTGAAAGTGAAGCTTGGAAACTTTTTGAGAATCTTAGTGAAAATTCGATGCATCATGCTTCATCTAGTCGTTCTAAGGTCAAAGGTCTCTTTGAAGTAGGCAATTCAGTAGATGTGTCTATTAAAGTGGATGCATTGTCAAAAAAGCTGGATCAATTGATGGCAGCAAATCAAGCACCTCCTACTCAGTCATCTGTGCCACCTGAGTTGTGTTCATTTTGTTCTAGTCCATCACATCATGCCAAAGATTGTCAAATCATTGGCCAATTTTCTGAACTTGGGCAAGAACAAGTGAATGCTACTTTCTCTAGACCAGGGAATAATCCATATTCCAATACCTATAACCCGGGATGGAGAAATCATCCTAATTTTTCATGGAGACCCCAAGCTACGGGAAATTCAAATCCTCAACCTATTGGACAACCCATACAGTCCAATTTTGCGTCCAATAGTCATTCTTTCAATCCCTCATCTAATTACCAACCTTCTCAACAACACCAGAACCAAGCAACTCCACTTCCTAGGCATTCAGCTTTTGAAGACAAGGTGTTGGCTGCATTGAGCAATCTTGAGTCAAATACTCAATTGCTACATTCCCATTCTCAATCCATTTCTAAGCTAGAATCCCAAATCGGGCAAATAGCTAATTCTTTGAATAGAAGAGAGGAGGGAAAACTTCCAAGTCAGCCAGTGGTCAATCCTAAACCAAAAGGACAATACATGATTGATGAGAATGCATCTAGTTCCTCTCATCATGAGCATGTCCAAGCCATCATGACCCTTAGGAGTGGGAAGGAGATAGATAACAAGATTGAGAAAAAGGAAGATGAAAAAAATGAGATTCCAAAAGTTCCAAAAGAAATCCCTAAAAATCCAAATAATTTGCCCCAAAATCCAAAAGATTTGGTGAAACAATTGTCAAAGGACAAAGAAGTCAGGAATGAAGTTCTTTCTTCACCTATTCCCATTCTTAAGACGAGATATGAGCCCAAAGCTCCATATCCTGAACGTCTCAAAGAACCATACTGTTATGGAAAGCAAGGAGAAAATATCCAGGACATGATGGAAGTTTTCAAGCAAGTTAAGATTAATCTTCCTCTTCTTGATGCAATCAAACAAATTCCTTCATATTCCAAATTTCTCAAGGACTTGTGTACACAGAAGAGAAAATCAAGGAGTCATGTTCCAAAGAAAATTCTTCTCACTGAGCAAGTTAGTTCCATACTGCTGTACAACACACCTCCAAAATTCAAGGACCCTGGTGCTCCTACAATCTCGTGTGTCATTGGAAACTATGAAATTGGAAAAGCCCTACTTGATTTAGGTGCTAGTGTTAATCTACTTCCTTACTCAGTATACTCGCAGTTAGGCTTAGGAGAGCTTAAACCAACTCCAATTGTCCTACAACTTGCAGATAGATCGGTTAAGCAACCTCGAGGAATCATTAAGGATGTTCTCATCAAAGTAGACAAGTTCTACTTTCCAGTCGATTTCATTGTCCTTGACACCGAACCCGTCCAAAATCCAAAAAAATATGTACCTATAATCCTTGGTCGACCTTTCTTAGCCACGGCTAATGCATGCATAAATTGCAGAACAGGGGTTATGGATATATCTTTTGGGAACATGAATGTAAGATTGAATGTCTTCAATGCTTCACAACATCCGTCAGATGCAAAAGAATGCTTCTCCCTTGACATCATTGATGAAATGGTTGAAGATTCACTTTCATCCTTTTTATCGAAAGACCCTTTAGAGGCATTCTTGACTCACTATGATTTTGAAGGATATGACATCGAAAATAGTGAAGTCAATTCTGCATTTGAGATTGATACTATCATGGACTTTTCACCATGGAAAATGTCAAAGGAGCCACTTCCGTTATTGTCTAGTACTCCTTCAATTCCATCCCTTGAATCCCCACCCAAATTAGAGCTCAAACCACTTCCGGACAAGCTAAAGTACGTTTTCTTAGGTTCTAATGAAACTCTTCCAGTTATCATTGCTTCAGACTTGACAAAGGACCAAGAAAGTAGTTTGTTGACTGTACTTCGACTGCACAAAGAGGCGATTGGATGGACTGTAGCTGATTTAAAAGGAATCGATCCTTCTATTTGTATGCATCGCATTCATCTGGAGGATAATGCTAAACCATCTCGTGAGGTACAAAGAAGATTGAATCCAAATATGAAAGAAATTGTTATGAAGGAAGTAGTCAAGTTGTTAGATGCAGGAATCATCTATCCCATCTCTGATAGCAAATGGGTGAGCCCCATTCAAGTGGTACCTAAGAAGTCTGGAATCACCGTAGTTGAGAATTCGACTGGAGAATTAATTCCGCAACGTACAACAACTGGTTGGCGTGTGTGCATTGATTACAGAAAACTCAACTCTACAACTAGGAAGGATCATTTTCCCTTACCATTTATTGATCAAATCCTAGAACGTCTCGCTGGTCAGAGTTACTTTTGTTTTCTAGATGGATATTCTGGCTATAATCAAGTAGCTGTCGATCCAAAGGATCAAGAGAAGACAACCTTCACATGTCCATTTGGAACATTTGCTTATAGACGCATGCCCTTTGGGTTATGTAATGCACCTGCAACATTTCAAAGGTGTATGATGTCTATTTTTTCAGACATGGTGGAAAAATTTCTTGAAGTTTTTATGGATGACTTTTCAGTCTTTGGACCTTCTTTTGAAAAATGTCTCCAAAATTTGTCAATTGTTCTTCAGCGTTGTAAAGAGACAAATTTGATCTTGAGTTGGGAGAAGAGTCATTTCATGGTAAAAGAAGGAATTGTATTAGGACACATTGTGTCAGAAAGAGGAATTGAAGTAGATAGAGCCAAGGTTGAACTTATTTCTAATCTTCCACCACCTACATCGGTGAGGCAAATTAGATCATTCCTTGGACATGCAGGATTTTATCGTCGATTTATCAAAGACTTTAGCAAGATAGCTAAACCATTGTGCAATTTACTTGCCAAAGATACTCCTTTCAACTTTGATAAAACATGTCTTGAAGCTTTTGAAAAGCTCCGTTCTCTTCTAGCCTCTACCCCAATTATGAAACCTCCTGATTGGTCTTTACCATTTGAGATCATGTGTGATGCATCCGAATATGCTATGGGAGCTGTCTTAGGACAACGTGTAGATAAACTTCCTCATGTTATCTACTACGCGAGTAAAACCCTCTCAGATGCTCAGTTGAATTATACCATAACTGAGAAGGAATTACTGGCCGTCGTGTTTGCCTTGGATAAATTTCGATCATATCTGTTAGGATCCAAGGTAGTTGTGTATTCTGATCATGCTGCTCTAAAGCATTTGCTAGCCAAGAAAGAAACCAAGCCCCGTTTGATTAGATGGATACTCTTGCTTCAAGAGTTTGATTTTGAAATACGAGACAAGAAAGGTTCTGAGAATGTAGTAGCCGATCATCTTTCTCGTATTATCATTAAATCCTCTGATTCCATCCCAGTTCATGATTCCTTTCCTGATGAGCAACTATTGACAATGACTGATGAGAGAGTACCTTGGTTTGCTGACATTGTGAATTACCTAGCAATAGGTAAAATTCCTTTGAATTGGACCAAACAAGAAAAAGATCGATTCTTTTCCCAAATAAGGAGGTATTTCTGGGATGATCCTGAATTGTTTAAATATTGTCCAGACCAAATAATCCGTCGTTGTGTCCCTGAAAGTGAGTTTCAAAGTATTCTTACTTTTTGTCACACCTTAGCATGTGGAGGACATTTCAGTGCTAAAAAGACCTCTCAAAAGGTTTTACAAAGTGGATTATTTTGGCCATCATTATTTCGGGATTCTTATAATTTTTGTCGAGCTTGTGAACGATGTCAGAAATTAGGATCAATGTCTAGGAAAGACATGATGCCTTTAAATCCCATTTTAATTGTTGAAATCTTTGATGTATGGGGTATAGATTTTATGGGACCATTTCCACCATCATTTGGATGTGAGTACATATTGTTGGCCGTAGATTATGTATCTAAATGGATTGAAGCAGTTGCCACCAAATCGAATGATCACAAAGTTGTGATTAAGTTTATTCAAACTAACATTTTTACTCGTTTTGGTACACCGAGAGCAATAATAAGTGATGGAGGTAAACATTTTTGTAATAGGTTTCTTCAAACCTTGCTCATCAAATACTCTGTTACTCATAAAATAGCTACACCTTACCATCCTCAGACAAGTGGACAAGTTGAAGTATCTAATAGGAAAATAAAGCATATTCTTGAAAAAACGGTTAGGCCGGACAGAAAAGATTGGTCTTTAAGACTAAATGATGCACTTTGGGCCTATCGAACTGCCTTTAAAACTCCCATTGGAATGACCCCTTACCGTCTTGTTTACGGGAAAGCTTGCCATCTCCCAGTTGAATTAGAACACAAAGCTCTTTGGGCCATTAAGAAATTCAATTTTGACATGAAAATGGCTGGCTCAACCCGAAAACTCCAACTGAATGAACTTGAAGAGATGAGAAATGATGCTTATGAAAGTGCCAAAATTTATAAAGCTAAAATGAAGGCATTTCATGATAAAAATATTGTGAATAAAACCTTTGTTCCAGGACAGAAAGTTTGGTTGTTCAATTCTAGATTAAACCTCTTTCCTGGAAAGCTTCGTTCACGTTGGGATGGTCCTTTCATAATTTCATCTATTTTTCCTTATGGAGCTGTGGAACTTCAAGATCCTAAGAATGATAATCTTTTCAAGGTCAATGGTCAAAGATTGAAGCTTTATGTAGAAGATACTGTACAAGCAGAAGATGTTGAATCCGTTAACTTGACGGATCCTGTTTATTTTGACTAAAGATGCATCATCATGTCTACCCTAGACGTTAAACTTGGGTCATTCACTCCTTTTGCTTGGCGAGGAGTATAAAGATGAGATTCCAGGAATTGGTTGTATATGCGAGCCATTAGGGACCTGAACCCAACTTAGAGTTAGGAAATGGCCTACCTAGCTTTATAGGTTTCCCTTTTGCACGAGTGGTAGCAAATAGCAATCGACGAGCTGGAACGGCATAACCAGCAGCTATCCATTGTTGAAGGAAGCTTGACCAGAAATGGTGTATTCAACACGTCTTGACAATCTGACGTTAAAAGAGTCATTTTTATAAATTTTGCATTTTCTTTTCTTTTGGTGATAAGATACAATAGTAGTATTATTACTATAGGCAACAGATTGCTTTAGCCCAAAATTTTTTTTTATTTACAGATTTTTCATGGATCCATCGTCCACCAATGATAGAAAAGTCAATTTGGTTTGGCGTCCAAAAATCAAAGTGACTTCTTTATGGGATAAACTTCCATTGCACCTTCAAGAAGACATCCTTGCAAGGACGAGTGCATTTAATGGAAAGTCATCATTTGCTCGTAGACGTAAAGCCAAGCGTTTGGGATGGTGTAAGAGTTGTCTCTCTGAAACCTGCCCTGGATTGCAACCATTGAGCGATTATGGCCGACCATTCATGGTTTATTACTGTACTCCTCGTTCTTACCAGGATTGTGCTCGGTTGTATGGAAAAGATCCACCTCGATAGGAAGACCCTAACTTGGGATGATATGTATTCTTGTCGTTACTTAGGATCAAGTTTGGGGGTAACTCATTTACTTTTGTTATTCTTGTTCACCTTTTCTTATGCATCTTTTTTTTGTTTTGAAATTTTTAATTTTGTGTTAATGTTTGTTCTGAATTTTTTTTTTTTTCTGATTTCAAAAAAAAAAAAAAAAAAAAAAAAAAAAAACATAGAATTCATAACAGTCTAGCATAACCACCCATTCTCTGACTATGTATGTAGTACCAATTCTATAATTTGTGATATGATTGATAAAGTTGATGATTTCCGTTTATTAAAGTCTGGTTTCGATACCCAGTACTGTCGAGATTGCTTCAACACAGTATGACTTTAATAAAGAAAGGCAACCCCTTTGTACTCTATACGTTAGCGTGTCTGGATAATCAATATCTTATCACATACATATCTTGGAAAATTGGGAACCACCAGTTCAGAGAATGAGAGAAAAGTAGTACTCGTGAAGATTAAGTTTTAAAAAAAAAAAAAAAAAAAAAAAGAAGAATTGAGCATGAAATTTTTCATAAATATTTCAAAAAGCCAGCAATACATGTGCCATCGATTTTAACACTGACTTTCAATAGGCTGACATTAATTTTGTTTTGAATAAGAAAAAGAAGGATTTTTCTCGACAATAGCTATGAGTCTCCCATGATTCTCCTGAATCTGATCACTGGAACTCTGTAGCTCATCCAGCTTCGTCTTCATGTCATTAGAATACTCAGTTACAAGCTTTCGTAACTGTTTATTCTCTGCTTTCAGTTCTCTATTTTTTTTCTGAGACTCCCTAATTCTTTTCTGAAGAACTTTAACGTTAGTTGTTAGCATCTGAACTTCAGTTGTTCTTGCTAACAAACGTTGGCCTATGTTTGAAATCGACGCAGCCGACCGAATGCTGAGAGTCAAAGAGTCATCAATGGCCATAATGTCAGACCTATTTGCTAAAACTCTTTTATCTCGAGGAGTCAGCAAATTTTTAGCTGCTCTCGTAGCAGTTGTATCATTCAGCATCACGGATTCCTCCACTGGGTGAGGATCAATAGAGGATAGGAATGTTGCCTGCCCAACATTGGTTGATGGCACCTCCGGCAACACATTTAAATCGAAGTGATTTTTGGAAACAAAAGAGGAAGCCATTTTTGAGAGCTTGTGGTGAAGAAGATAGATGGATACAACAATGTTCTAATATTAAAAAAAAATCTGCTCTTCAAATGCATAAAAAATTTGCCCACCAATTATGCATCTCGAATTACGAAATTTGTCCAATCAATGCTTTTAGAGCTAGGTTAGGTCATTTTGTCAAACATAGATGGCTTGTTTGTCAATGACATCATTAAGTGTGTGGCGGCATGTTTGGAATATGTGCAATATAGGTACAATGCATGTGTGAGACACTCTTTTACCCCAAAGGTGAAAAGAATTTGTTTGATTAAAAAAAAAAAATTTGAAAGAGTAAGTGTTAGCCATCTGTGTTTCTTCTTCGTGTTTTCCAAAATGTCTAAAACTCCTTGTGGTGTTTGCAAATTCTTGAGAAACAAATGTGATAAGTATTGCATTTGTGCTCCTTATTTTTGCCATGAAGATAGTATAGACACTTTTGCTGCCATCCATAAAATTTTTGGGTATCGCAACTTCTCAAACATCCTTGCTCATCTCCCTAAAGAACATCGTGGTACAGCTGTTCTAACTATGGCATATGAAGCTCAAGCTAGGCTTCACGATCCCATTTTTGGTTGCGTTTCATATATTCTTTCTCTTGAATGGCAACTTCTCAATCTACAAGCACAACTGGTTTCTCTCAGTCACCTAGCAGCTCAAAACTTTGCTTCTAGCTCCTCCAGTGTAAACCCTAATGATATTTTTGAAGGGAACTTTTCATCACATCCACCCGATAATCATGTTCAAAGTTGGGTTCCATCTGAAAATGTGGACATGGCACCACTACTGAACCAAGACTTATGCAACAATTTTGACACCATGTCTTATTGTCAAAATCAGTTTATGGATCCAAACATCGTACAAGATGATGGTGATGAGTTCCAATCAATTGTTTCTTCCTATCTACGTCATTCATAAATTAAAGAACATGTTCTTACTTTAGATGAATGATGAAATCTTGATTTTTTTTTTTTTTGTTTTTAATTTGTGTTTAACTTATTTTGGATGTTCCGATTAATTTTGTTGGCTTGGTTGGTATGTATTGTGTTCTGCATGACAGGTTCTTGTATCCAAGTTTGGGGGGATGGCTAACCCTTATGGATGCTTAACTAGATTTTGATATTTCTACCACCACGGTAATATTGTTCTATCACTTACCATATACTTTATGTTTTTGTTACATATTGAGGACAATGTGTGATTTAAGTTTGGGGGTAAGGAAGAACAATTTTGTGTTGTTATGTTTTATTTGAAAAAAAAAAAAAAAAAATTTTAAAAAATAATAATAATAATATATTGGTAATTTTTACACTATGATTTGATTTTTCTATTTTCAATGTGCAAATAATTTTTGAAAATCTTGAAGCTTCAGTATATTTTATAGATTTTATCCTATCTTTTAATTAGAATAAATTTCATGAATTTTAAAACTCAGAACAATATTATTCACGATAGCCCTTCGATATAATTTGAAATTGATGAGTGATTGCATGTTAGAAATCCGAAGAATAAAAGTGGAGATTTAACCCAGTGAGCTTTTGTGATATTCTTATTATTTTGAGGGTTAAAAGGTTAAATTCTAAAATTTTCATTGAGTTCGCATAATTTGTTGATCGGTCTCATTATTTTTTCTTTTGATCAAATATTGGAAATTTTATGCCACATTATCTTTTAAGTTCACACTTGTTGAAGAATTATAGTAATCCTTGAGAAATGATTTTAGGCCATCTTTGGATATTTTTTTTAGCCTTTAAATTTCTTTTCTTGGTAATGCAATACCACTAGTGAACCCGTTGAGCTTTAGCTAACCTTCATTTCATAACCCTTTTATCAAAGTGTTTCGGAATCGATTTGATCAATAGATAAAAAAAAAAAAAAAAGAAAAAAAAAGAAAAAAAAGAAAAGAAAAAGAAGAAAAATAGAAAAAGAAAAGTGAAGAAAAGAAGGTATGGATTTGTTGAAGAAGTGTATACAAAAAGAATTAATTGACAAAAGTAAGAAGAAGTTGAATGCAATGTGCTCTAAGAAATTGACTTTTCCCAAGCATTCTCGAATACACATTTCAATTTCACCATCACCTCTTTATCCTCTTTTTACCTAATATTACATCCTAGTAAAAGCCCTATTTGATCTCAAGGATGGTATGATTCTAAAACAGTCATGACTGAGCTATAGTGTTGTGGTATAAATTCTTAATGTTTGATATCCCTTTCATGAGACTACATATTCCTTCATGTATTTGCGGTCCTTCAGAGGAATCATATGTGAGATAATTTGCACTTGTTTACATTATTCTTCTCATATATACTTGAGTGAAAAATTAGCCAATTTCTGAGAACTTTATTTTGAGTGAAATATCATATGTGAGATTTGAGATCAAAGCTAATTTTCTAAAGAAATCTGGACTGCAGTCGCTTTTAATTTGAGAATTATATTATCAGGCTATATTCACACACACACTCTGAGTTAATAATAGTAATGAAATTTTCTAATTTTTGGATAGTATTGAATCTTTCGATCTTTATTACACACTGAAGTGGATTGATTAAAGTATTCTTGCCAGTTGCACATTAAATGGAGAAAATTTTATTGAGTGTAATTATTATCACTTGATGTTTGTGGGTAACATATCTGTTAAACCCTCACGAGACTTCACTCGTCCACTAGGGATGCCTAGGGGTTTAAAAGGCTTGTTGCATTTGCTAAATGCAATCGTATTTCCCACGAAAGAGGAAAGTTGTTTTATTTTCTTGTTGTGTATTGCTAAGGGACTAGCAATATGTAAGTTTGGGGGTGTGATAAGTACAGAATGTTGTGCATTCGGTCCTTCTAATTTACATATGTTAATCCTTTAATTATGTTTATATTAGTATTTTTATAGTTTTATTTTGTTTTTGTCATTTTCAGATCCTTAGATGAAATAGTGGTTAATTCCATGGTTCTTGGGCTTTAAATGAGGCTTCCATAAGAAGAAGAAATTGCCATTAGTTTGGGCCAAATTACAATGATGAGTCCATGGATTGGGCCAAGCTATATTGAAGATTTAATGCAAAAGGGGCCAAATTTCTGAATTGGTTCATTCATTGGGTCAAGTACAAGTTCAAGACTAATCTCAAGCCCAAAATTCGTTCAAAATTCTGATCTGCACACTGTTTGTATTTTGACCATAACTTCATGCTCCAAACTCCAATTAAGGTGATTTTTGCGGCTATGGAAAGATAAAAGAGAGTTCTAAATACGTTTAGTTTTGAGAAATCTCTAAATATGACATCTTGGTGGTTGAAAGTGGCCAAAACAGTAGGATAAATATTCTGGGCAGATTTTTCTTTGGTTGCTTTGAAAATTTTGTGACAAGTGACCAATGAGATGACAAGCAACCACCCCACTCAATTAATTCACCAAAGTGCTATACACATGGAGGGAGATGATCCAATTCTTCTACAATGGAGTACATATGGAGCTATTTAGGCCATAGGATGAGTTTTAGTGGAAGAAATGGTGGACACTCATATTGCACTAACTTTGGCTATAAATGGAGGGGAATTGAGTAGTGAAGAAGGAGGAAGTGAGTGGAAATATTCTGCACGCATATAGAAATATGAAGTGTTCTTCAACTATGAAGACTTGTAAGTTAGCCATGAGGAGCTAAAACTCTTCCTAGGGCATTGATGTAGCCCTAGCTAAGCATCAATGGTATGATAATAATATTTTTATTTGGGATTGTTATATGTGTATAATAAGTTGTATAACTTTGAGGATTACATTTGTAATTGAAGTATAAAGTTATGTTTAATCTTGACTTCATTCTTTTCTTATCTTATAAAGTATGAAAGTTATACAATAGTTTTATTAGAACATAATTTCATTAGATTTGATAATTCATGCTTAAGGAAGATGAATCGTTCTACACTTTTAATTTCATGTTATGTCTTTTATTTAAGTAGTTAGGTAGACGATTCATGCTAACTAGAGATGAATTATTCTTATCTTTTGATTTATGTATTTTCTTGAAAATATCATGGTGGTATGTGACAAATCCCATGAATCATGATTATACATATATAACTTTCCCAAGTTGAAATACATTCTTCCATTGATGTGAGGCTAGTGGTGAAATCAATACCCTAGTCCCTCTTATATTTATCAATTCAAACTTTAACTAGTGCCATTTATTTTATGTTAAACAAATACCAAAAATATCAACCTCTCTTCAATGAATCAAATGAGACTAATTTAATCACATTCTCTGTGGGATCGACACCTTCACAAGAGCCCTATCTTACAAAGATTCGTACTATTGCGAGTGGTTTATTAAGAATTGGACAAGAATTATTTTGGTAAAACAAAATACCCTTTCCAAGCACAACAGTCCACTACATCGATTTACATTTATATCCGATAGACAGAAGGTATAAATTTAAAATACTATTAATTTATGTTAGTTTAAACCATATTTGTTTTAATTTTAGTTTAATTAATGTTTTTTTGTTTCATATTAGTGGAAACTTTTGAAGACATGTTGTATGGGGCTGACTACAGATATTGTGTGAAGCACATGTATGAGAATTTTAAGAAAAAGTTTAAGGGAGTGAAGTTAAGAAATGAGATGTGGAATGCAGTAAGGCCACTTACTGCTAATGCATTTGAGTATCACATGTAAATTACCAAGAAGATTGATAAGGATGCATATGAATGGCTTGCAAATGTGCCTTTTAGGTTATGGACAAGGTCTAAGTTCAACGATAATTCTAAGTGTGATTTAGTTGTTAACAACATGTGTGAGGCATGGAATGACAACATTCGTGAGGCTAGGGATAAGCCATTAATTATTATATTGGAGTGGATCTGAGGTTATTTGATGTATCACTTTTAATCAAAAATGGAGTGAATTCATAAAAAGAATGGATTGTTGTGCCCTAACATAATATATGAGTTGCAAAAAAGATGGATTACTCCAGACATTGTAGTACTACAAAATCAAGTCCACATATATGTATGAGGTTTACTACAAAGGGTGAATGAGGGTGTCAATTTGGAAGCTAGAACGTGTAGTTGTCGTGAATGGGATGTAAGAGAGATACCTTGCATCCATGTAATTGCATGTATTGTTTCAGAAAGGGAGAAATCTGAGGAGTATGTTGACAATTGTTATCATAGGGAGAAATATTTGAGGACATATATGCCTATTATATTTTCTATGCCTATTAAATACTTAGTATATGAAGTTGGAACTGATCCCATACACCCACTCATTGTTAGGGCTACAACTGGCAGGCCTAAAAAGTCAAGGATAAAGGCAGTTGATGAGGTTAGTAAACCTGGGGTACTTAGCAAAAAAAGGTCACATATTAGATATGACAGGTGTGGGGAAATGAGCCATAACACTCGAACTTGCAAAACAATTGAGGCAACACCTAGACCTAGAGGTCAAGGAGGTAAACCAAGGTTGCCTGTTACTTCTGGTCTACCTGGTGGACTACCAAACATTGATGGATGTGCTGCAATAGGAAAATGAGATGGAAGGGTTGTGAGTGGAAGTGGAAGAGTTGATGGAAATGTTGCTAGAGGAAGAGGAAATAGAAAACAACTGCAAGAGGTAAAATAATTTTTTTATCATTATATTTCCTTATTTTATGACAATTAACCATATATATCATTTTCTTGCATAGGTGATTACAATACCATCAAGGTATGAAAATATGTTGAATAACTTATCTGGTTCTTCATCAGTTGATTTGAATGTTCTGTGGAATAGTCAAACTTCATCTTCATCAAGGTATATGAAAATTCAAAAAAATCAAGTGAAATGTTAATGTTGTGATTTGAATGACTTGTATAACTATAACGGTCTTCATCATTTTTTTTTTATGCAGGCCCATTACATAGGTGTTGCAGCTGATGGGAAGAAACAAATTTTTTTTTTGTTGCACCAATGGTACAACTTTTGTTGTAGCTGATGGGAGGAAATATTTGTGTGTTTAGGTGAAAAAAATGGCTTTTGTAGTTGTGGTTCAATACAAGAGATTTTGGAAATGCTTGAAATACTAGGCACTAGTTTGGTGCAGTGAAATGTTTTTGTTTTTTTATTTCTTCCTAATTTGTTGCCTTTATTTGAGAATCCCGCTGGACTTTGTCAATCTTATTTATGTTACCATATTTGTTATAACTTGATAATGTTACAAGTATGATGATCAACTGGTGTTTTCTGAAACTCTCTTGAAATATAATGGGTGCTCACGAACCCGTATGATTGGTTCGGGGAGGCTTCTGTTTACTGCAGTAATCACTTGCTGACTGCACAACTGCTGGACATGTTTTGCACTTGCACCATATACATGCAAATTTAAAATGTTACCAAATAAATGTATGCGTGAATCTTCAAGTTTGAGACACAGAAAACCATATACACATACACACACATCACACTTGATTATAAGTCTGTCTAATTTTCAAATAAGACAATGAAATACAATTATGATTTATGATTCGCTTTGGTAAGGTAGGTGAAGTATGGTGCAGGAAGAGAACCTATGAAATTAACTGAGAATATGATGTGTGCATAGATTTTCAGTAAAGAAGAGCAATTTGTGGGATTTAACAATACTCACACGCAGAAGAATGTACTAAATATAAATATAAAATTTTATAATTGATAAAAAAGTAACATTTATTTTAGATAAAAAAATACTAAAATTTTAGAAGCTTTGTAACTATTTATTATTGATAAAAAAGTACTAAATTAATTATTTTCATAAAAGAATGTACTAAATATAAAAATGGAGAGAGAAATAAAGCTAAAGAAAGAAGAGGGGTATAAAGGTAACATTGAAGGGTAATTTTGGAATTATAAAAAAATTTAAGTTATGTGCATCAGAAAGTGGCCGAAATTATATTCAATGGGGTAAATTGCTCATTTTTGAAACTAGAAGGACTCATCTCCTTACTTTGAAAGTCCAGGGAGATATTTTGTTCATGTGGTGAAAAAAAATAATATTTTAATACTCTTGTACTTTAATTAACAACACACAAGCATTACGATCCTGTGCATGGTGGTAGTTGTTATTGTATTGACCTGTCGACAATCTACTTTAGCTATTTTTATTCACATCTTTTGCTGTCAAAAAAATTATAACTTATGTTAATCATTCTTGAATGGTCAATGCTTGATTCTTATATTTCTGTTATTCTCTTAAAAAAATTTAAAATCATATATACATAGTTCATTTTTTGTTGGTTAAGGATGACTCAAGTATTAACCAGCACGATGGAGCCATCGGAAAGGAAACAACTAACAAATATCAATGCAACCACAAACATAGAACTCAAAAAGTATGACAGATCAATAAATATTAATGTACTCCAGTCAATTTTTCATTGAAGATGATAATGTTACCATAAGAAAAAAAAAAACACAAAAACAAAAAGGCACATGTTTTTATAATGGCATATGTTGTAATTTAATTTTTCTTGGCTTAAACAAAAAATGGTACACTTGGTATTTTGAAAGTTTTATTAAACCATAAACAACTTCCCATGTCTTGAAAAAGAAGAGCATTTTAAGAAGTTGGGTCCCAGCTTCTTCCAAAATGCTCTCTTAAGAGATGAAGCTCTTCTATAAAAACTAGCCAAACAATGTTTTAAATAACTTTTTGACCCAAAAAGTCAAAAGTAGCGTTTGAAAAGCCAATCCAAACAAGGCCTTAGTACTCTCACTTGTAATATTATGCTTAAATAAATAAATACACACACACACGCTATGTATTTGTGTTCATTATTCAGATGAATTTGAAGAAATTTGTCAAGATAGAGAAGGAATGAGTATTAAGATTTGAGATTAAATTTTTATACACACACACACACACACAACAATGATGGGTTATTTTTGCAATTTGTTATTTTTATTAAAGATAAAAGGTCTTTGTATTCATATAAGGGTAATATTGGCATTTTACTAATTTTTAAATAGATAACATCAGCCATTTATGTCAGAAACTAACAGTAATCGTTAAAAAAGAAGGTTAGTTTTACAAAGTTTCATTTTTAAGGGAGGTCAGTGTCATTTTGAAAATGATAAAGAAGGTCCGTATAATTAAGACTGTCTTTCGGAGAGGTCAGTGTAATTTACCCTATATTTTAATATATCCAATTTATACAAGGGAGTTGATGTTGCTTGTTAGTTAGCACTTCACGTCTGACATCAACACTTCAACTTTTAATTTTAATAATTGAATGACAAATTTATCTTTTATTTTTTAAAAGGTTAAATACAATGACCTCCCCTTGAAGTTAGACCTAATTATACTTGGTGAAACTTTTTGAATTCATACACTGTGTTCCACGAGGTTTGAGCACGTTAGACACCCTTACTTCATTTGCAATGTCTTGCCTTTAGAATGTCACTTGTTTACAAAATGACCTCATTTTTTATGCCTAATTTACTCCTAAATTAAATGCAATCAAATTGAAATGAAATTCCTAATTACTAACCGTTGCAGATCTGTAGGTGCATATATATATATATATATATATATAGTTTGTATTTGGGTCTGCCATTTGAAAAAATTAAAGAAGAGAAGTTGAGAAAGTGATTGAACAAATTGACGAAGATCCGAGGTGTGACTAATGTAATGAACTGTGTTATGCATTTGGACACTTTCTGGAAGTGGTTATATAGTTCAAAATTTTGGTCACTTTCTTGGTCAATATTTTTGGTCATATTATGGAAGAAGTATGAATTATTTGGTCACTTTGTGATAGTCAAATTGAACTTTGGTAACTTGTCACATGCGACATAATTGCATTCAATAAACATCACATATAATATAATATGGTCATCCAAATAACACACAAGTAAATTGAACACATAATTTGGGCATTCATAGTTAATTATAGGGTAAAAATAGTGACCATAGTCATATTACATCGCTACCACACCATATGGGCATCCAAAAAATAGCAAATAAATGGTCTTAAACATCAACTGCCACATAATATACATTGTCTTAACAAGCAGACATATCCCCATAGTCATGCAACCACTGTTTTACTTAAATTCAAATTAGCAAAAGCCCATATCACCAAAAAAATATAGGTTGAGCTTGCAAGTTAGTATCTACCATAGTCCACATCAGCCAAAAATATAGAGTGGACTTCCAAGTTAGCACCCATCAATACTTACAACCCTATATACATCCATCTTCAAAAAAACTGCCAATGCCACATCAACAACTTTAGTTCAAAACCAATTTGTAAAAAAGAATAAAAAAAGACCAAATATCATATGAGATCATTACTTACATCAACATCCCCAAAAGAGAGACAAAACACTGCATTAATATCATCAAAATAGAGACCAAATACTACTTTTTGTCACCCACAAATAGAAGTAATTGTTAAAATTAGATTCAATATAAGTTTGAACAAAATAAATGAAATCAATTGAATAAGTAGAAGATTTGCATGTCTTACACTAGTAACACCATTGTTTTGACTTCCAAGTGCACCCATGCCACCATTCCCTCTTGCAGGTGCTTCATTTGTTGTTGCACCATTCCCCATAAAACTGCAGATGCTTGCGTAGAAGAAGTTGCTAGTGTTTGACCTGGTGTGGCACTATGGACTCTTACTCTTGCTGCATATGTTTGTGTAGATGCTCTAGCCCTTGTTGTAGCTGCTCTAGTCCTTAGTGCAGCTACTCTTGCTTTACTTATAGTTGTTGCACCTGCTCTACCTCTAGCTGCTGCAACTGCTGCCACTTCTGCTGCTGCTGGTGTCCTTTGGCAACCTTTTCTGTTGTGGCCCTTTTTTTGTCATTCTTGTATCTAATCAGCTTGAATCCCTTATGGACAGAATAATTCTTCAATATACTCCTAAAATGGGTGACATCATTAAACAAAAGGACCTGCAGTAACTCTATTTCACCATTCTTACTATATTTAAATATCTTACCCTTTATATACCTATGAATTTGAAGTGTATCACCCTCTAACTCAAGATCAGAATCTAAATAACCATCATCACTTTTATTGGAATTGTAATCAGAAAGCCCATCACTATCATTGGCAGAGAACTCAACATCCAGTTCACTATCATACCTTCCCCCCCACAATCACAATATTAATCACATCATCACTGCCACTAAAAACAAAGTCTTCATCACTTGAATCAACATCCTCATCCTCTACATTCACATTATCACCCTGTTAACCCTCATTTTGTTCACCCTCATCCTCAAATTGAATATCAACTACTTCAGTCATAAACTGAGAAACATCAATATTATCATCTCTAATTACATTCAAAGGTGCACCAGCTACTTCAACCTCAAAAGGGATATTTATGAAAGGATCTGATGCATTCATCTCAAAAATCTGAAGTACACTTATATCTCTCCCAATCATAACCTTTTTTTGTCTACCTTTGTCAAGCCAATATAGGTTCATTGTCAAGCTAGTTTAGGTAGGAATATTCTTAAGTACAACCTCAAAAGGATCAGAAAATAACACCAGGTAATTATACTTACCAAACAATGCAACATGTCTTTACAGACAATTTACAAAGAAAGAAAAGGTATACAAAATATTTATGGACAATATAAATTTATTACAGTTTAATTAGGGTTTTGGGTTTCAGGGTTTACTTAATTAATCTCATTTTTCGATTAACTAGAGTTACTAAATTTTAGATTAATTAATCTCATTTTAATTACTCTAAATTTTAACTTAAGTAGACTTAGTCATACTTAATTACATTTAATTTCAGCTTGGTTAGAGTTAAGGTTACTTAATTAGACTCAATTTCAAGTTAATTAATGTTAATGATACTTAACTACACTTAATTTTAGCTTAGTTAGCCTTAATGTTACTTAATTAGACTCAATTTCAGGTTAAATAGAGTTATTGATACTTAACTACACTTTATTTCAACTTAATTAGAGTTAAGGTTACTTAATTAGACTCAATTTCAGGTTAATTAGAGTTATTGATTCTTAACTACATTTTATTTCAACTTAATTAGAGTTAAGGTTACTTAATTAGACTTAATTTCAGGTTAATTTGATTTATTTATACTTAATTACACTTTATTAAAGCTTAATTGGAGTTATTGATACTTAATTAGACTTAATTTCAGGTTAATTATAGTTGGGGATTAAAAGCCCCAATTTGTATGGACAATTCAAGCCTCGATTTGGTTAGGGTTTATATAAATAGACCCAATTATGTGAAAAATTCAAAAATCCTACTTTCATACATTAGAAACCCCCAATTTATAAGAACAAGATATAAAACCTAGTACACGAATAGCAAAAACCTAGTTTCAATAAATAACAGTTTATATGAACAACAAAACCCAATTATGTGAAAATTTCAAAAACTCTAATTTCAAATCTCCCAATTTATAAGAAGAATAGACAAAACCCTAGTACACGAACATCAAAAAATAGAAAATAAACAGTTTATATGAACAACAAAACCTTAATTTCATAACAAACCTTAATTTTGGATCGGATCAGAATTGAATTCATGAACTAACAACCACAAGAACGAGAACTATTGGAAGAAGTACATGATCTTTGAACAAAGAAGTACTGGAAAATCAAAAGATCAAGCATTATAAGAACGAAAAAGATAGAAATAAAAAAAATACGAACACAACTGATACCTCTACCAATATTGAACCAACGAACAAACAAAGGAGCTTTCTATTCGATTAATCGAACAAATGTCTTCAGCTTTTACGACCGATTGCACGAACCTCTGTAACGGAGACCAAAAGCAGGTTTACTGTGAACCAAAACCCTAGTACATGGGTCTATATTGGAGACCAAGAGAAACGTAAAGGGAAGGTTAACGATGAGACTGATGGGCTCTTTTGCAACTTGTGTTTAGTTAATCAATAAGGGTAATTCAGTAACTTCACTAATATCGATTTTTTGCTTGACTTATTATTTAAATAATTGAGGTATTATAGTCAATTCACCCTCAAAAGTAACGTCCGTCCACTTGATTCTGTTACAGACTTACAGGGGAGGTGAGTATTCAAAAGGTGTCACTCTAAGTATAATTAGGTCAAATCTTAGGGTATGTTATTGTATTTAACCCTTTTTTAAATGAAGTCATAGGTCTATTTTGTTAGATGAAAATTAATAGCTGTGAAAGTGAAGTGAAAGAAAGAAAGAAAAATTAATTTTTTAGCATGATTTTTTTTCCTAAGAAAGTTGTGGGAACTACTATTTCATGGTTTGGATAGGATGAAAGTTACAAGAAAATATAATGGTTTATTTAAAAGCAATATAAGAATTTAAATAAATAATTTTGTAGGACATTGAGAGAGATACAAACTATTATACTATTATTTAAAAAAAATATGCACAAGAACGTTTTATTTTATAGAGATAAAAAGGAGGGCATAGTAGTAAGTTCAAATAACTCCCTCAAGAAATAATTTTTTTTTAGTGTTTCTTGTAGAAAAAATTATGAGAAAATTAGGTGGTTATAAAAAGTACTTTCTCACATAAAAATTCCTTCCACTCGTAAAATATAAAAATAATATTCATTTTTTTTCCTTTCTTACTATTTATGTCTAACTAAATGAACCATAGGATTTATTTGAAATTATAAAAGGAGAGGCAAAACAGTCATTTTAGTTGCTAAATTTAAAAGGTGGAGCTCCAGAGGTTAAATGTGGAGTGCCAATATTAGCTCATTTTATATAATTCATGAATTATTAATTCAAATGATTTAAAAAATAATAAAGATTTGTAATTAAACATGATCCATTTTTTTCTAAATAATGATAGTGACAGTGAAAGTTATCAGCGAATTGGAATTGAATCACTCTCATTCCTTAGCAAGCGGAATCCAAACATTTATTATACTTTCACAATCTAAATCATTATACATTTATAATAAATGAAAGACATTATCACAGTTATACATTTATCAATCACCACATTCAAAGGTAATTTATCACATAACATTGAGATTATTCACTTTATATATATTTTATTATATCTAAATGAACATAAAATAAAAAATAATAATATTATATTTTAGGTTTGGGTCTTCAAACACAACCGAGATCTACATTACAAATTAACATGAAAATTGAAAGAGTCAAAGCATTACGATCGATATTGGTTGGTTATTTATTTATTTTTACTTACATTAGGTTTTAATTATTTATTTTACTTAAAGAATATCATGACTGGTAGGACATAACTGGTGGAAGCTAATCCACTATCAATAGTTAAAAAATCAAACAGAAAATAAACAAAAATTATAACTTTCTTTATTTATGAAACCCATAATATATAAGGTCTAATTAATGATTGTGTGTATGTATTTGTACATATCAACTACATATTGTTCCAATAATTTATTATGCTTTGACAAGTTTAAAGAAAACATAAATGACAAAGATATAGATGCTCTCATTTCAAGTTCAAAATATCAATTATTTGAAGAGGCCGACGGAAAAACTTCCACTTGAAGACATAATTGAAAAATCCACAATGGCATGCATTCAAAGTATTAAATTATTATTATTATTTTAAAATTCTTTTAATTTTTCATTATTATATCACATGATTATAATTAATCTCTGTTAAAAAAAATATATTTTGTCACTCAATTTGCATAAAACACATTACTTTTTTGAAGCAAGAATTATAGAAATTAAAAATGCATTCGAACCATGGTATAATGCATGTAAGCAATACAAGAGGAAAGTTGAAGTATGAAGGAATAAACTCAGTTGTACTAATTGCAAAACAAAAGACGCTAAATGATTTCAAATGTATTATTATATCTTTAAACATTCTATATTTTTTTAAAAAAATTACAATATGACAAATATGTCATTCTTCATTATTATGTATCAATGAAGTATACATATTTATGATGCAATTTTGAGTCAAATATATAACTGCATATCTAATAATATTTGATGATTCTTAATTATTAATAAATTGTTCACTAGATGAACTAATACAGTTAAAAAGTCAGGTAATACTTTTTCCCCCACTCATAAAATTTATAAATAAAATAATTTATTTGAAATGTATCAATATTACTAAAATAAATTTGTTCTTTTTGTAGGACGAGGAGATAGAATGAATTTTACGACAAAGTGACAAGTTGTAAAGGAAAATCGTTTTTTTTTATGATCAAGATAGACAACAGTAAAATTGACGTAACCAAAAATAATTTTGTGGTGACAACTATCAAAGAAGTTTCACTTGAGAATGATTTATTTGAAGAAGAACTCAGAAATATAATATGGACAAAGTGTCGAGTGTGAGTTGCGCGGTGCGAAAGCGTTTGCAAAAAGTACTTTAAAACCTAGAGGGGGGTGAAAAGGATCACTTGCTCGTTTGCTTAATTTTTCAAGTTAATTTAATTTTAAGTCTAATTAATAATTAATCAAATGATTAAAATAAATAAATAACTTAAAGTGCAAGTAAAGTAAAGTAAAGTAAAGAATGTACCAGATATATATGAAAAACCCAAGGCAGAAAAAAATCATGGAGGGAGGCTGAAAGCCTCAGGAAACCAATTCACTATAATGAAGCAAAGTATAGTAGACTCTGTCTCAAACTCACACCCTTCTTCACTCTGTCAAGAATTTGATGGGGCACACCTCAGACTTATGATTGCGACAACACGTCCAACTGCTGCAGACTTCCGATTAACGTCACGATCCTAATAGAAAGGTTGCTGGAAGAACAAAAATACTCAACAAGTATCTCGTTTCCTTCGTAGTACGATATGATCACCTTTCTTCACCGGCAAGTAAGAGAAGAACCATCAATCCAATGTTCTGATCAGCGATTTATTTGATACAGTCTCTGAGTAGCTAATCAATTGTAGAACACCATCCTAAATATCACTCGTGAAGTATAGATGTGTGTTTTTAAAAATATATAGCCCTAATTATACTGTATATCATTTCTCTATATTTCAGGCTTTTTATGCTTATCTTGTAGAAAAAATATAGATACATATATATAGGCAAGGGAGTCCTAATTCTACTTGAAAAAATAGTTAAATACCAAAATAGAACTCTCTTAAAAGTTTCAAATCCAATAGAAATCAGAATTTTTGTCAAAATATATTTCTTATTTAGAACAGGATAAGTGAAACTGGTGCTAAAAGAATAGGACCGGTGAGACTTTGTAAAATTAAACCTGCAAAAACCTAACTGCCGAGAAAAGTTGGATCGGTCCTACTTTGAAAAATCATAATTTTTCATTTAATCCCTAATTTTTCAAAATAGGCTCAGAAATAAAAAGTGCAGAGTGTCCTCACCATACTTACCTTTACTATATGATGTTTTTACTGATTTATCTGGTTCCATGCACTTGAGTATCGAAGTTTGTCAAAGATCGATTATATAAAATAATACAAAAATTACAACTCGATCAATCAAGTTTTGATCACCGAAATATGCCAATTACAAATATATATGTCACATCGAGAGTTTTCAAGATAATAATAATTGATTGTTTAAGAATTGTTAGAATTATACCTTTTGATTTCTTGTAGTTTATACTTGATTCCTTTCATGTGAATAATAGTTAACTTATAGTTTTATTTTTTTCAACAAGTGAATTTATATTACTAAGGTTACATATTGTAAATAGTTTTGAGTGTTTTAATTAATGTGTTTGGATGTGTTATAATAGTTTTGAATGTTTTGGGTGTTATAATAAAATTTTAATTTATTTTTTAGCCACGTGCTTTAAACTAGTATATATATATATTCGATACATTTTATTTTGGATTTAGAATTACCGTTCAAACTCGATAAAATAATAGATTTTGGATGAGATGAAACTCAAAAAGGAAAGAAATACGCATCCAATTCATTTCATATATATCTTAATATGTACTATATGCATATCTGTTAATAGGGTTGGATATTTTAAGAGTTATTTTAAGGATAAATCGAAGAAAGATTGTCCCCTGTAAGGCCCATGTGATATCTCCTCTCATTTAAAGTGAAAGAGGGAAGGTTTCAAGTCTCCTCAAGTGATAGTTATATTTGCCTGGCAAAATCAAAGAAAAAAATAGTAGTTTAGACTAGGGCTACTACTTGACAAGTTCATGAATGGACTATATATATTTATATTTATATATATATTATTATTAAATATCTTGTTCGTAATAAAAATCATGCTTTAAATGTATAAGAACTACTTTACTTTACACTAAACTTTAGCCCAAAAATTATGGACTCAAATAATTTAGAATGGTCACGTTTGTACGTTTAAACTTAATCCCAAAGAAAATCCTAATAATATAGCCCATACAACCATAACCCATACAATCATAAAGCCCATTGTGCTACCCTAAATATCTATGTAAATGATTTTTTTAAGAGCAATGTTACATGTCTCGAATAAATATTACAAATTTTAACTCGAATCTATGTGGCAGGTGATATAGTCCATTATTTTAAGAAATAAAATTAAATGGTAAGTTATTATTGGTGGGATTCCCCCCATACACGGAGTCTCTATGGTATTATCACCTGCCACATAGATTCGATTTAAAATTCATAAAATAAAATTGTGACGTTTAGCATTTTTCTTTTTTTAATTACTTTAGGTTGGCTTTGATTATATGCCAACAACCTTCACTAAAGATTGGCGGTGGTGTTTATTGCTTACTTTCTCACTACTCTCTCTCTCTCTCTCTCAATTTCATCTCTCAAAATCTTTCTTTTATTTTGAGATGTATGGAAAAACATGATGGCGATTAGTCTATGCATGAGCTCTCGGTTTTGACTTGATAATTACAATAGCTTGTTAATGAGCTCAAGCTCGAACTCAACTCTTTAGTCGAGCTCGAACAACCCACTACTGCTCTCGTTTACAAACCATAGTTTAGGTTTTGAACCAAAGAGCAGGAATAAGAGTATATTGGACTTTAATTATTTAATGTATCACATCAGGTCCCACAGCTGTTGTGGGACAACCGCTCTCCATTGTTGTCAAAAGTTGAATTTTCAATTGATTAAATATTACTAGATTAGTCTCTCTTTAAAAAAAAAAAAAATTCCTCATTAGCTTTACCGTGAGATAGGAGTCAATTGCAACCAAGTACCAACTGGCTTAAATTAACATATATGGAAACGAAATTTTAGTACCCTTTTTAGTAGATCTTCGGCCACACATATATATAAACTTCAAATGCAAGTACACATAAAGTTTGATGCAGCTAATTAATTAATACATAATCCAAACCCAAACTAACGACTTGATCACCAACAGTAATATATATTAGACTTTGACAAACCCAAACTTAGTAAATTTCATGCATGAAATAGCTAGACACATTAAATTAAGCCTATTGATTTTCTATAAGCAGCTTGTGACCAATCTTATAAGAAGCATAGGCATCAATGCAAGCATATTCAATCTGGTTCTCATTGAGCACCCTTGCCTCCCAGTTACTCAAGGTAACATGCCTAGGCTTCTTCATGTTCAACCCCACCACTTCCAATGCCAGATCCTTCAGCCCCGGACGGCGAAACCTCCCCGGCCAACGCTTCATTGCCAGCACACGTATGTCCTCACTGTTGCTGCACTCTAGCCCATACTCGTTCTTCAGCTTGGCAATGTCATCACCAACCTCAATCCCCACATAAGTGAAGTTTGAGTCTGCCAAGAAACTCTTGAGGGATTGAGGGATTTCATCCACGTAGAAGAGCTGAACGATCAAGCACTTGTCATCTATGCAGAGTTGCTGATTTGTTGCTCATTGATCGGATGGGGTGGGGTCTCCATTCGATGTCTAACCCTACAACCATGGGTTTGTTAGCATATATGGAAAGAATTTCACGTACCCATTCGTCGGCGGTGGCAGCTTTGTTGGTGAGAGTTGTGGATATGGTTTTTCCGGCGAAGCTGACGGAGTATTTGGAGGTGGCTGGGTTGTAGGTTATAGTCATGGCTAGCTCGATCTTCTTTCTTGTGGAAATGTATGTTTAGGTACTAGTGTTTTCTAGGTTAACAAAGTGATGGTATTTATAGAGATTTAACCTAGCTAGCTAGTAAAACTTTGGAATCTTTCTTTTGCTTTTCTTTGCATTGATTGACCTAGTATTGTCCTTCAAGATAATGATCCTCAGCCTGTTCATTGTATTTGAAATTAGTAAAAATAGAGACTTAATTGCCACTCGACTGTTTAGTTTTTCAAGTTTCAATTAAGAGAAGTGCCGGGAGTCCTTAAGCGCTTCTCTTTCATGACTGAAAAGTGAAAATCAATTATTAATTATTTTTGTGTAATAAATGTCCTTTTTTGTCATCAATCAATATACCCTTCTAATTTTAATATATTTACATCTATGACATCAAGTAAAACTATGACGTTCATAAAGTGATTTTTTAATTTTTTTTAAAAAAATTTATTTTTTAATTAAATTGAGAACCAAGATTCATAAAATATTTTATATTCCAATTAATTACAAATTTCAAAAAATTATATAAAATATAATTATAATAATAAGTATATGGATTAATATAAAAAAAAATATTTATGATCACTATAGTTTTATTTGTTTGTTGTTGACATTAATCTAAATATTTTAAAACTACTAGAGTATACATATTGATGACAAAATAACACATTTATAACAGAAAAGTATTTAATGATTAGTTAATACTTTCCACCTATCAATGAGATGAATGTGAAAGGAGAGTCGCTTAAGCGAGTACCCTAACACTCCTCTTCAATTAATAATTCCAGTGACTCTTCATGTCATTATAAACTTGCTCCTAGTAATTATAGGCACTTGCCATGATCCAGTTTCAGTGTTTCAAGTTCCAACTATTAATTCTAAGCCTCTTCGTTGTATTGAAGTTGGTGATGTAATATATTAAATATCAGTATAATATAATAGGTATATGCATGCATGCACAAGGCCCGTGCCCCAGTGGTATTGAGGTTGTAAGTCTCCCTGAAAGCAACTGAGAGTTTCTTGTCACAATAAATAAAAAGAGCAATGCTACATGTCATGAAAATATTTCATGAATTTTTATCTTCAATGATATGGTAATTAAATGGTGAGTTAGTATTGGTGGGATTCCCCCCATACACGGAATGTCAATAATATTATCACTTGCCACATCATTCATGAAGGCAATTCATGATAAAATTTCATGACGTTTAGCATTTCCCAAATAAAAATAAAAAGTAGGCATGCATGCCATTAATATCACCAAAATATATATAACAAAATTCAAATGATGAAGAATGCTGATTTTTAGAGAAACAAAAGTAAGAAATATCTCTTTTGAAATCTTCCGGTTGAAGCAAATTTAAACTCATCCTTCAAGGACCAAAAGTTAAGTAGGGAATGAACCTTTAACTTAATGAATGATAACGATAAACCAAGCCAAGTTCAATACAGTACATGAAAGTGTACTAGTACTTGTGGAATAAAGCTTTGCCAAACAAAGTTTATCCTTAATTGCTTAAATGTGGATAGAATTTCTTCACAATTTCCAAATGTCGTACTCATAGATGTTTTAAGTAGCGAATAAAGCATGCATGGCATTGCTTTGTGGTAGCTAGATGCCAAACAAACTTGACAACTACACTGCGAGTTCAGTGATGAAGAATGCTTCTAATCTTTTGCAAAATGACTATTTCTTGAGTTCTTGGTTTCAAAAAATTCCATATGATTTATTATCGAAATATTACTAAATATTTAGGCTTAAAAGTGTTTGATTTGCCATGTTTTTCGAGTTTAAAATCATATCCAAATACAATTATGACAAAATCGGTTCACAAGTTTGAGGACGACGCTGAGTCTATCTCTTAATATAGACCTCGAATCTATTATAACAACCGGACAGAGGAGATTTTAAGAGAATGGGCACCGAAGAGGGTTATTCGATCAATTTATATAATTATCAAATGTGACTTCACTGACCTCTGTTGAAATTAAAATAAACTAAAAATTCTAAACATAAGTGCATGAATTAAAATACAAAAACTCACAAGAGGTCTTAAAATTTCAGCTTCTTTCCACTTGTGTAGTAGCTCCTGTACTTATATTCAAACACAAAAAAATAATATATATATATATATATATATATATATATATATATATATAAGTCCTAAATTAAGAATCAAATTAGATTCCATTTAAATGACAATTCTCAACAGGCCTAGATGCAGACTCGGGCGATTCAAACTCAAAAATTAGGCTTTGGGTCTATTTTGTCAAAAGGCAGACAAAAGCATGACATGTGCAATCATACCAGCACTAATGCATCGGATCCCATCAGAACTTCGCTATTAAGCATGCTTGGGTGAGAGTGGTACTAGGATGGGTGACACCAGAGAAGTCCTCGTATTGCACCCCTTTTGCGTTGCACGACTAACATTTGATAATGACCTTGTCGAATTCAAACAAGCGACCGTTATTAATTGGTATGTTTATACATGATAACAGTTGGGAAACCTAAAAGAAATTAATAAGCGAGTTCACAACACATTATAATGGCATTGGTTACTATAGCACCCTACTTGTTATTTAATTATGAAATAGATATATTGAAGATAATGACTTTAACACTGAAGAGTTTGAACAAAATGGGGAGTCGAAGATGTCAGTTGCGTGGTGCGGAAGTGGTTGCAAAAGTAATTTAAAACCTAGAGGGGGTGAATAAGTTCACTTGCTCGTTTGCTTAATTCTCTAGATTAATTTGATTTTAAGTCCAATTAACGATTAATCAAATGAATAAAATAAGTAAATAAAGTAAAGTGCTAGTAATGTAAAGAATGCACCAAATATACGTGAAAAACTCAAATTGGAAAAAAATTACAGGGGAGGTAGAAAGCCTCAGGAAACCAATCCACTATAATTAGGGGTGGCAAATTGGGTGTCAACCCGCCCATATCCGCCCAGTTAAAAATGGATATGGGTGACTTATTTTCTTATACGGGTCATAAACGGGTTGGATAAATATAAACCAATTAATTAGCGAGTTAGATGGGTTGAATATGGGTTGAATATGGGTGCCCATATTCAACCCATCTTTCACCCATAAAATAAAATGTGAATTAAAGTTTCTCTCTTCTATCCAACCTCTCTTTCTCTTTGATCTCACTTCTCTCTCTCTCTTTCCTTTCTCTCTCTTCGATCCCACCTCTCTCTCTCTCTTCCCTTTCTCTCTCTTCGATCCCACCTCTCTCTCTCTTCCCCTTTCTCTCTCTATACTTGGACAATATATATATATTTTTAAAAAGTATTTTAGTAAGACTTCAATTTTTAAAAAAATAATATTTTTTCTTTTTAGTAATTATTGTCGGATTTTACCATTGTAATTTCTTAATTAAAAATAAGAAGAATATATAATTTAGACACAAACTTTATAGTGCAACAACAATTTTCATTGGAGCATTCTATATATATATATATATATATATATATATATATATATTCATCATTCTTTAGATTTTTTTTATTAATTCCAAAAAAAAAATGACTCATCGAAAGGTCACATATTTTATTTTTTCAACGGTATTTTTATTTTTATTGATTAGTTCCAAAAGATTCAGACTCATCCAAAAGTCACATTTTCTCCCCCTATGCACATAGTTCATTTTGTATTAAAAAACAAGAATAATTGAATTTTCAAAAGTCACATTTCTCTATCTACAGAGTCCATTTTTGTGTTTGAGTACCTTTCTCAATGTTTTAATTTTAATTATATTCCATGTGTTTCTGTGATTTGCTAGGTCATTTTTAAAATTGCCCAATTATGAAGATATAATTGAGTTAGTGTTGAATACCTTTTTCAATTGAAATACTTATTATAATTGTTTGCTTATGTTTTGATTTTTTTAAAGAAAATTTATGCTGACTAAGTTACTCGAGACTCTATACTCTTTTTTCTCTTTTACTATAGATTCATAAATGTAATTAAACACTAGATTGCAATTAAATTCTTATATTCTTTTACGCAATCATCTCTTGGATAAAAAAAATAAAAAAATTTGCTAACACCCAAAAATAAACAAATCATATAAATAATATCAGTATGATTAGCAAATTATAGTTTTTTTGTTTGATTATAGATCTTGTGCATTCCATTTTTGTGTTTGACGCCTACCTACTGTCGTGTCTAGGCGGGTCAAATATGGGTTGACGGGTTGACCCGACTCATATTCAACCCGCCCATATTTGACCCGCAACAAACGGGTTGAATATGGGTCACAACCCATATTCAACCGCCCATATTTGACCCGGCCCAAACCCGCCCAATTTGCCACCCCTAACTATAATGAAGCAAAGTACAGTAGAGTATGTCTCAGACTCACACCCCTCTTTATTGTGACAAGAATATGATGCAGAACATCTCAGGCTTACAATTGCGACTTAAGGTCCAACTGTTGTAGACTTCCGGCTAACGTCACGATCCTCACAAAAAGGTTGGTGGAAGAACAAAAATACTTAGCAAGTATTTCGTTCCCTTCTTAGTAGGATATGGTTCACTTTTCTTCTTTAGCAAGTAATAAAAAAATCACAAATCTAATGCTCTAATCAGCAAATAATTTGATGCAGTCTCTGAACAGTCAGTCAGTAGAAGAACACCATCTTAAAAGTCACTCATGAATTATAGATGTGTGCTCTCAAAATATAGAAAAATATTATCATAATTATACTGTATAAGCTTTATCTCTCTAAAAATATTAATTCTCAAGGCATATTTGTATAGAAAAAATAGATACATATATATAGGTAATGAAGTCTTAATCCTACTTGGAAAATAAGTTGAAAACCAATATAAAACTCTCCTAAAAGTTTCAAACCCAATAGGAATTACAATTTTCATCAAAATTAATTTCCTATTTAGAACAGGCTAAGTAGAACCGGTGGAACTTTTGAAATTTCTTGCAGAAACAAAACTACTGAATAAAGTTGGACCAGTCTTGGAAAATGAGAACTGGTCATATTTTGAAAAACTCTAATTTTTCAGAAACCTTAGTTTTCCAAAATAGGCTCAGAAATATAAAGTGCAACGTGTCATCACCATACTTATCTATACTATATGATGTTCTCCTTGAAAGAACTGTTTCCATGCAGTTGTGTATCAGCTTAAAGATGTTGACGATTAATATAGAAAAGAAATAGAAAATTACAACTCGATCAATCCAATTTTGAACGCCAAAATTTGCTAATTACAAAATTATAACTCATAATCTCCCCCCTTTGGCAATTTAGTTACAAACTACCTAGACAATTATAACCTAACCCATTGAAAAAATTATATTACAATTTGTCCAAATATACACAAAAAGAAATAGTCGATCCAATGAAGCTTCATATGTGTGTTCAAGACTATTAGAAGTAAATACCTGTATTTGCACATCACTTAAACAACACAACTTGTGAAAAACTTAATAAAGAAAATATATATAATCAGAATATTCAATACTCTCCCTTAAGCATAAATCTCTTATAAATATATCTCCCCCTTTTTGTAACAAATTGACAAATAATGACCAAATAGAGTAATATAAATAAGATTGATAAACAATTAATCACAAAGAAAAAACAAGAAAATTTTTGAAAAAAAATGAAATAATCACTGATCAATAAACTATCCAAAACATAACATTAGTTTTTGGAATAAAACATAACATGAAAAGATAATCTAGAACAAAACATATCAGTCTAGAATAAAAAACAATAAGGCCTACCACCTATGTCTAATCCTCATCAACATCATCAGCAGCCTCATCAAGAACAACAAGGTCAATCTTGTCTATCTTAGCATGAAGTCTATCAAAGCCTTGCTGCATGAACCTCATAACTTGGTTTATCTGATTTGCTTTTACCGATGTGTCAATTATAGGAAGCTGAAATACTCCACGACCTCCCGACACAGCTTGTCCAACTACTTGTCCAAGCTCGTATGCCTTCCTATCGATCATTTTCCTTCTTGTTCATCGGGCGAGTAATTGAAGTAACATCAATCACCCTTTTTTGTTTCTCAATATTAGCTCGCTTAGGAATAGAAACCCTAACATCCCTCAGAATAGCTATCACAATCTATAGAAAGGGCAAGGCTGAAGATGACCTAGAATGCCGAGTAACCAATATCATGGTACGCATTATTGTTGTGGGAAGGTTAATGGGATCTTCCCAAACAATGTGGTATAGTATCTCAGCCTGATTTTTTTTTATCAAATTGTCCTTGTGGTCATGAGGATCAAAATTGTATGAGACCACCAAATTCAACGCCGACACGTTGTGAGTGAGGTAGAGTGAAGACAACCTATTTACTAGCCTTGGGGCATTAGGTATGCACAACTCCTTAATCATGTCATCCATAGTCGGTCGGTTTGGATCCTCAACTTGATAGGGCAAGATAATGCCATCCTCAACCTCCCCCACACCCAAAATATTCGCAATGGTGTCCTTGGTAATTGTAATTCGAACACCATAACACTTTGTCACAAATGTTAGGTAGTCCAAGTTCGACGTGATCACATTACCATAGAAATATCTCACCATGTATGGCTTGATCAACTATCTCCCGTAGATAACACAATGACTCCCAACCATTATCTTCAAAGTACTTAACAAACTTCAATTTTCATTTTTGTTTGATTGCCACAAGATTAACTTTATGTTCTATCCTCATAACCCGACAACCAATGATGTTAAGAAGATTGTTGTTGAAGTTGAAGTCATCCTCAAACATGTCACGAGTAAACACAATGCGATTTTTTGCACTTGTTAATGCCTCGGTGCATCCCCGTTTGCGTGCCCTAAACACGACGATGAAGGGAACCAAAAATAGTGTCCAAAGCTCCATCCGGTAATTTTGTCAAACACCTAGTGTACAAAGCTAAAATCCTCAACTTTCAATGAGCTTTGTTTGTTCAATTCACCACAAACACAAACAAATCAACCAAAAACCTCCAAATGATTCAATCCCATTCTCCAACCATCAACCAACACAAGAAATTTAGAGAAGAAGAGAATGTATGAGAGTTGAGTGTTTGAGAGTGTTTTATGAGCTTGAGAGCTTGCGAGTTTTAAGTGAGAGCATATGTTTGCGAATGAGGAAGTGTATGTATGTTTTAAACCAAAACACCCGTGCGGAGATGCTCACTATTGGGCATCCACTAAGTGCCACCGATGCTCGAATATGAGGACCTGTTGAACATATTTCGGTATGTCTGAACCTACAGAAGTGCGATCGATCCTGGTATTTGGGGACCAGTCCCACTTTGTGAATTATGAAAAATTTCACTGTGGAACTTGATTCACTAAATAACCTCATCTCAACCTATTTTAGCAATAAGCACTGTGATGTTAAAAATAAACACATAAAAAAAACAAAACAAAATTTTTTTTTTGGATTTTTGTTTTTCTTAAAACAAAAAAAATAATCTAATGAGGATAATCAGAACAATTTTTTCAGAGAATAAAATGAATTCTAAAATTTCTTGAATTTTTTTTTAGATATTTATAAATGCAGAATCTTAAAACCCATAATTTGTCAATAAAATTTATCCTCAAGTTCATGATCATGACACAACTTTCACTACACAAATATTTATAAAAATTTAAAAATTCATCTAACAAATTCATGTGTGTGCGTGCAATCCAACATTATCAAAATTTAATCAAATTCCTTTGATTCATCTTCTAAAACATATTGGATGATAAACAAATAAAATTACACATGATCAACTTATTTTTTTTCATTGAATTTCACAATTTTTTTTCCTAAGACGGTGACTTTCATACTTACAGGTAGCCGACTATTTCCTCAAAACAATTTTTTTTAAAGATATCTCATTAGAGATTTATGTCATAGTGGTACCTTTGAACAAATTATAAAGGTAGCATTTTCCTTTTGTCTTAGATTTTAAGCAAGTTTTTCATTTTTTTTTTTCATACTGAATAATCATATAATCTTTTTTATTTTTTATTTTTAAAATTGATCATTTAAGCCTTTTCAAGCTACTCATACAATATACCCTAGTCAATTTCACATCAGTTTTGAATTAATTCTTTCAGAGTTGGACTAGTGCACAGATTGTATAGACTCAAAAGATTCACCACTAAAAAGATATAGATACATATAATACATTAGTCATCAATGCTTAGATCATAAAATCAGGTACTTTATATACTGACAAACTAAGTGTTCCAATTATGCATTCACAAATCAAAGTGAAATTAGAAAGAAATACAAAGAATTCATATTATTTCTAAAAAAAACATGACTCTCATCATCTCATATGATTATCACTAAAAAATAAACAAAACCTATCTTAAACAAAAAGATATGGTCCAATGGAAAACAAATAATGAACATAAGCTCAGTTCATGACCATAAAAATCCTAATTACCTAGTTAGGAGGTTTTGTACCCAAAGACCTATTAGGAATAAATTTTATAGTTGGGCAGTGTCGTTATCATCTTTTGTTTGCCGTCTTAACTGAAAAAATTCAGATCCCTTGGCTTTCATCAAATCGCATGTATTCAACGAGTAGTTTTCGATTTTACCGTTGCTCCAACGAGTTCACTCTTTTGCAGTTTCTTTGTATGTGTTCGTAGCCACAGTTCACTCTTTTGCAATTTCTTTGTATGTGTTCGTAGCCACAGTTGGTAACATCACCAAATTGCTTTCATGAGCCACATTCAAGATTTTGCTCCAAACTCAAGTTGATTTTATATAAAATACTTTGAGTTTGCGGGAGACTGTTAGATTATATATTTCCTATTATAGCTGTTGTAGATTATATATCTTCTCCTAAATCACATAGGTTTCTTACACCTTCTCCTAAATCATCTATGACTAGAATTTTTTGTCTCCTAAATTTACTTAACTTCTAAGATTATGTGCCTATAAATAGGCTTTTATGTATTGTTTATAATATCAAATCAATTTAATATATAATCTTTCTGTATTTCTAACAATAATTAAGTATAAACATGCATGCACCAACGCTTGTGCCCTAGTGGTATTGAGGTTTGAGTCTCCCTGAAAGCAACTGAGAGTTTCTTATCGCAGTAAATAAAAATAGAAAGTAGGCATGCATGCCATTAATATCACCAAAATATATATAACAAAATTCAAATGTTCTCCCAGAACGTTATAAAGATATGGTATGTCTTCAACCATGAGTGGGACATATATATATTTTGAAATTAATGTCCTTTTATGTATGTTTTGATATGACATTTACGACTGTTTATATATTTCAATTATACAAGAAGTTTGAACCTTTTTTATATAAGGTTACCAATTGTTTAAACTACAATGATTTTAGAGAGCAAATGATTGTATATCTTTATCTATATATATATATATATGCTGATTTTTAGAGAAACAAAAGTAAGAAATATGATCTTTTGATTTCTTCCGGTTGAAGCAAATTTAAACTCTTCTTTTTTTCTTTTTTTTTTTTGCATGTCAAGCTTTCCACTTGGAGAGATTCGAACCTGGACCTTCCCTAAGGGAAAGCCAGGAGGTAGTGGTAAAGTCATCCTTTTAAGGACCGAAAGTTAAGTAGGGAATCAACCTTTCACTTCATGAATGATAATGATAAGCCAAGCCAAGTTCAGTACAGCACATTAAAGTGTACTAGTACTTGTGGAATAAAGCTTTGCCAAACAAAGTTTATCCTTGATTGCTTAAATGTGGAGAGAATTTCTTCACAATTTCCAAATGTCGTACTCATAGATGTTTTAAGTAGCGAATAAAGCATGCATGGCATTGCTTTGTGGTAGCCAGATGCATGTCAAAAAAACTTGACAACTACACTGCAATTTCAGTGATGAAGAATGCTTCTAATCTTTTGCAAAATGAATATTTCTTGAGTTCTTGGTTTCAAAAAATTCCCTATCATATATTATCGAAATATTATTAAATATTCAGGCTTAAAAGTGTTTGATTTGCCATGTTTTTTCGGTTTAAAATCTATCCAAATATATGCATGACAAAATCGGTTGACAAGTTCGAGAACGAGGTTGAGTTTATCTCTCCGTTAACACCTTGAAAATAAGGCACGACTAACACTGATAATGACTTTATCCAAGAAAGTTAACAAAAGTCAATCATGCCATGGATAATGACTTTAACGCTGAAGAATTTGAATGAAATGAGAAAGTCGAAGACTCTCTATTCTTTAAATAAACTTAACTAGGAATGATGCAGAACCCGGTTGAGTGTATCCAACGAATGAAGAGTGGTTGGCTCTCCATTTCGTTGAAACTGGTGGGTATGAATAGCATTACTCATAATGCAATAGAAATGTTTTTTCATAAATAGTTAACAACCCTACATTCACAAATAAACCAGTAAGAAACCCATTGGTTATAGCAGTAAACATATATAGTTGGGAGTTTTACACAAAAGCAGCCCAAAAGGCTAAAGAGATGCATATCCTTGAGGGGGTATTGAGCCCAAGGCAATAAGCAAATACAACACTAACCTCCTAAAACCCCAATACGAGCCATTTTATAAAATAAGCCTTAACCCACCCATAAGAGCAATCCAAATTGATTGATGGACTACCCAAGAAGCCTACAAAAAAAGCGAACCATGTATACTTACAGTCTCATATTTCAAGCACAGAATCCCTTGTAATTTGTAAACCTAGCAAACCCCTAATTTGTGTATGCGGGGTTTCATATATTTATTTATTGTAATTGGATCCACTCCAAGTTTTTTTCTCTTCAATTATCTCGAATGCAAGATCGGGCGGTTACATTCATGTTATGTAATTCTTTTATTGGGATTAAGTTATGTATGTGACCATATATTGTGGTAGTTGAACAAGTGATTATATGACACTTTTGTAACCGTTTGATTTTGCTTGGAGATAATTGGAGAGAGAAATATGAGGATTCATTTTCTTTTATTTTTTTTCCTTCACAAATACTGCACCCACCCATTTGAGTTATGAAACACAGGCCCAAGTTGAACTGTTGGGCCTGAGAAACATTTTCCCACCCATTTTGTCATGCTTTGGAAGAGAGAGAAGGGCCTTTATGGTGTGGGTGTGTCATATATACATATATATTAGGGGGAGATCATTTCAGAAGATGGGTGATTGGTTTCTAAAAACACATAGGTATCGCTTCAAATTTGGAAATCAAAGTTTATGGTCTTTGAGAGATGGGCTCCAACTTGCGATCCATTGAAGTATATATCACAAAAATCTGGCGAAGGTTGCATTTGAGCTTCTTCTGAAAAAAGTCGAGAACAAGAGGAACATCATTGACGCCCTTTAATATCTGATCCAAAAGAAGTAAATTTCTCACATTTCTAAGACCCTTGAAATCCTGAATTTGGATTAGAGAGAGAGAGAGAGAAATAGTCTTACAAATTCCAGTCCAATTTTATGACAGTGACATGCCAGATTTACAATTAGAACTTAGAAGTGAACCCAATTGTACATATAAGATAATGTGTTAATTTAATTTTTTACAATTGAATATGTCAAGTTTTAAATAGTATTGGCTCAAAAAATAACTTATACAAAAAAGTATTTACGTATTTGATACTTTTCACTGTTCTCAATATATAGGACCAAATTATCCATCTACAATAATATTTTGTGCAGTAAAATTATAACACCATGCAGTTAAAGTATTACATAAATGCAGTAAAACTATTACATTGCGCACTAAAAGTTTTAGTAAGCTATACTGTTTAATGTTTTGTGCAGTAAATTATAACATCATGCAGTTAAAGTATTATATAAATGCAGTAAAACTATTACATTGTGCATTAAAAGTTTTAGTAAACTGACATATAAAAGGTCTTAAGGAGCATTTTGGATATAAATAGTATAAATTATCGTATTTGTAATTACTTTTTAAAAAATTATTTTTTTGACTCTATACTATTTAAAAGTTAGTATATTTATAATTAGGCTCCCAAAAGTTATCATAAATTAAATTAACTTTAAGATAATAGCATAAGGTAAGCCACACCCACCTAGGGTGGTTGAGCCCTTAAATTGGGAAGGCAAGAGTAAAATTTTTTTTTTTTCCGCGATACATCCGATGATAACATTTGTAACTATCCCTAATAGTTTGCTATACTGAAATGAGTTATATTAACATTATTTAATATCACCTATTTGAGTAATGTGATTGGTGTGACTTGTGTCGGCTATAGTAATAATGTGAATTACCAGAAATAATAACAAACGTGGTACGTAGGAAAAAAATCCTCGCCGGAGAAGATTTGGGTCCAAGTGCAACCAAAGCAACGAGCAGAGGTGTCAAAGCAAACAGTGAAAAGAAACAAGTCCCTGTCCTAGCAAGCACGTACACAGTGATAACCCACGTGTGGCAAGGACTATTGGACCTCACTTTGCCAACAACAAATCCAAAAGCAGATGCCTCGGAATCAACTTTTGTCCCAATAAAAGGAGATCATAATGATGACATGTGTGCTAGTAAGTGATGCCACGACTCCTTCAGTCCTTCACAATCACACCACCACCCAAAGCCCACTTGGTTTTGATATCCTACTATTTTGTCCTGTTAACATGGGGGGCCGGCATTAATCTCACTCCATTAATGGACCTTGTATGTATATGTGTGTATATATATATATATATATATATATATATATGAATCAAAATCATGTCCAGTCAACCCTTTCGCGGTTGTAGGTAAAGTTCATTACTGTTAATAAAAAATTTCGTTGCTATACGGATGTGAGATTTTTTTCTATAATGATATTAATAGATAAAATTTCACTTATTTGAATTTTGTTAGTATTTGTTTACCGATTTATTTAATATTATTAAAATAACAAAATTTACTATTGATAGTTTATCCATCAGATAGAACTGGTGAAAACTCGCTTAAAAGAATTTTGATCCATATATAAATATACAGAGGGTGAGAGATGCAAGGTACGTGATTGATAAATATATCTATATTTTCAAACTACAAAAATAAAAAGTCGAAACGTTTTTAATTGATATTAACTTGAAACAAATTATCATATACTTGATGAAAAAAATTGACTTTATTAAAGGTTTATATTGTGTTTGTTTATTAAGAAAATGGATTGGGTTCAAGCCTCACCTATACACTTGTTCATTAAATAAGTCAAATTTAAACAATGGTATTGGTAGGTTTGGCTTACTTAGGTTCATGAATAATATGCTTAATTGTTATTAAATTTATCCATGAAAATTAATAGTACATGATAAAATATATAAATTAATAAAATATAATAAAAATTAAAATAATACTCTTAAAAATATCAGAAGTCAAAAATTGACCATATCTTAATTTCAAGAATCCAAGTTGATGATGAAAAATTAGAATCTTCTTGAAGAGTTATCTGTGATTATATCTTGTACGACTTAATGGTTACACAATATAATACAATACAATATAATACATCGCTTACGCTATACAATATAATATAAAATTGTTATAAAAGTACGCGTGTGAAAATGTTGTATAAATGATGTGAAATTAGAGGTGACTAAATGAGGCAAGTAAGTGTCAGCAAAATTGCTTACTGTGAATCCAATTCATTTGAAGCACCTAACTTGGTAGAAAAAGGACAAGCCTGAATTTATTAGCTTGAAGCCTGCAGAATTACTACAACAAAATATGTGGTCCTTGGAGCAAGACTTCACTTGGCTACAGCAACCCATTTATTGAGGTTCCATGTGGCAATGACTTGTCAATATCAGGTTATGAAAGCGACAAGTGGCATGCTCAGTTGGATCACATGCAAGCATTTAATTTGAAAAGCCACAGCAAGTTTCAATTTCAGCTAGTCGTATTCCTAATTCCTATCACCTACCATGACTTCAAATTCTTTGCAGTACACTGTTTGGACGGCTGAGATCAATTTACACGCCAGGGGAGAAAAAAAAAAGAAAAAAAAAGACATATATGGAAGGAGATTAGATATACATAACTTTATCTTTGCATACTGAGATAACAGTTGACTTCATGAAATGTTTGCTTCATGCATGCTTTGATACTTTACGAGCTAGGGTTAATAGCTCCCTAATTTTACAGAGTTATTTTCTTACATTACCTTTGATGGATGGATCACAGTGCTTGACAGCATGCCTTAAAATGCATCAATATATATATATATATATATATATCAAAAGTTCAAGCAACCCTTATGGAAGTGGTCGACACTCAAATAATCTCACATTTGGAGAGAAGATATCAAACATTGGACTAATGTCCTTTCGTAAAATCCACCAACATTGTCTGCTAAGTTGGACACTATTGTCTACTGTATATGGCACAAGACCGGAGAGCTAAAAAAAAATCAATCTCAGTAGTCCCCCACAGTGGCAGCTTAATACCAACTTTACTGATTGGTACTGATCATCCAAGGTTTTGAACAATAATTTGAAGCTCAAATCCACCACTAAATGCCTCAACTGAAACATATATATACATACATATATATATATATATATATATATATATATATATCAAGATTGATATATAGTAAGTAATTCTGGTATCACATCAAAGATTGAAGGCACATGGATGCATGTGAGCTTACAGTGTGTGGACAATACATAAACAAGCATGAATCAACCAAAGCACAAAACATTGTGTTTTGGTTAGGCTGAGAAGCCAACAAGAAAAAGCAATTATGTGGTCCTTGATTTAACTTTCTATGCAACTTTTCTAGCTAGCTCCAAAATCCCTTCTGATAGTGATGGGACGCCGGCGCCAATCGGAGTCTCTATCTGAAAAGTGACAGTGGCGCTGTTACGCGGTGGCACACGCATTGGCCTTCGATAAGGAGAAAGGGCTAACTGAGATTGACCCTTAATTCCCTCCTCCACAATGGTAGGGTGTATTTTTACAGAGCATAAAGTTTGTTTGTTCAAAGAACAATTTAGATGCAATTTGAATGCTAATGTCAATGTAAAATGAATATAGTTTTTGTATCAAGTGCAGAGATAGGTAAATACTCTCTCTCTCTCTCTCACACACACACATGCTCTCTCTCACACACTCCCACAAATGTTCACGCTCGCCTCACGGTTAGTGATGAGAGATTATACCATTTGAGTAAATAGTTCTATAGTACATCTGATTCTTTTCAGATCTTGTAATATTGATGAGAGTGCCGGGCATTGAATTTGTCCTTTCTTACCGCCCTATCCATTTACCATTTACCATCTGAAGGCCCAATATGCAGTACAATTCTCTTGATATTTTGTATATGCCCTTGTTCAAGCAAGACGTCCTCCCTAAAATTCATCATATCATACGGTGCTCTAAAATGAGCTTTAATTTAATGTCTATTATAGGCAGAGTCTATAGTAACAGAAATAGGCAATGAATCTTAGCATCTTCCATAGAGGTAGCTTGATACCAATTTTGGCTAGTGGACCAGGTTTTGAGAGTGTACTGTTTTCATATCACTACTACTACACTCATGAATAACCACTACAAAAAGATAGTTGAGTAAATCTGGTATCTCATGAAAAAAGGATGGTTTAATTGAATGAAGGGGGCACATGGATGCATGTGACTTTATAGAATATGTGTACAAACGCATTAAAATGAATCAATAAAAAAAAGCACACACATAATGTGTTGTGTTAAGACTGTAGACATCTTACAAAAACAGCATTTGTGGTCCTCATTCAACACCATCATACCGGCTTTAGCCCCAAAACCCTAGTGATAGGGATGCGACTTGGCACGGTCGGCGTTGGCGTTGGAGTTGGAGTCGGAGTCGGCGTCTCCATCCGAAAGGTGACAGCTGGGCAGTCGCGGTGGCACACGTGTTCGTCGTTGGACCGGAGAGAGGGTCATCGGTCTGAGACTGACCCTTCCCTCATCCACAAGGGGCCACAAAACACACACACACACAATGGTGGGGGCTTGTGTTTTAGACATTGAAGACTTATCTTTTACCATAACTCTTTGTTCATTGAACAATTATCCTTGGACAATAAAGTTTTATTCATTGAACAATTTGGATGCAATTGAAAAAGCTAAAGTATATGTGTCATCATTAAATATAGCAATGTTTGTTTTCTTTTGAATCTCACATGTGCCATTACTTGGTGGGGCTGGAGGTCAGTGGCACTTGAAAATGTAGCACATGACATGCATTTGTTGATTATTAGACCAATTTGGCTGATTCCCCAACTTTCTGGGCTGTGGGGTTCACTCTTCCCCCACCACTTCATACTATTTGTGACTTTCCTCCTATGATATTATCTATATCGATACCATGCTTAAATTAAAGTAAGCTTCACATTAATCAACAAATAACCATCCTACTCATCATGAAAGTGAAATGTGGAATGTAAATTGTCTCTTAATTTAACTACATAACCTACCCAATTCTAAATTATTCCTCCTCAATTCTTGAAGAAAGAAAAATTTTTGAAGTCTTAGTCTTGAAGAATGTTGAAAGTCTTAAAGAAAAAAGAAAGGTAGTGGTCTGAGGTTAGTTACCAACATGAATTTAACAATTTTTTGAGTTTTCTTTTGCTGAATATAATTGCTCTAGGGGTTTTCAAATTAACAATGATGAAGATTATGTTCATTTCGCTGCAATTTTTGCAAATCACTTAAGGATGTAATTATTTTCATAACCAATGAATGAGGTTATTTTACCAGGAATGTGTCTATACAAGACTTCCAATTTATTTCTGGGATAAAAAAAAAAAAAAAAATCATCATTTTGTGATAATTTTACAAAAACCATTTTCTAGAAACAAAGAATTTATTTATTTATTTTTATTTTATGAAAACGGCTCTTTCAATACTATTTTCAATGTTTCTAAAATTAATTAAAGCAAGTGTACTACAAAACTTCTCTAAACAAAAGTCCCAAACATGATTGTGCATAACTTTTTAACTTTGATTGAAGGGAATCACATGGGTGTCTTGTAGGTAATATAAAACCTTAATATTAGTTGGCATGTTCGATTCAATCAATAAAGAATTAGATAATTAAACAAATTGTGCTTAAAAAAATCCAAAAATCAAAAGAAAAAGTAAAAAAAATAAAAAATAAAAAAAAGAAGAGAGATAGTGGAGCTGAAAAGAGAAAAAAAAGACGTGTGTACAATAAAATACATGAATTTAAAAACTCAAGAAGAACAAAGGGTTTAATAAGAAAATAAAATAAAATAAAATAAAATAATAAGAAGTAAGCCGAGCCTAAGATGGATTGGAGCTGAGCCGATCAAAAGGAGCGGCTAAGTTTCCGGCACCGGCCGCAAGTCCGGTGAGCTCAGTCATGGTTCGGACTTGCATCTGCAGAGCAGCAATGTAATCGGTGACTTCTTCTAGAAGGTTCGGGAACTGGAGTTTCTGGCAACCGGGAACTAACCGGCCAAGAACGCGAACTTTTCGCTGCAACGGCGGTAACCTCCTCTTCTCCACCGGTTTCTTCAACCGGATATCGCCGTTCACCTTCACCTTCCTGTGCTTCTTAAGCCTGTGACTGAGTTTCAGCCTGAGCGGACTCGCTAGAATCGCTCTGCTCCACCGAGTTCTCCCCTTGGCAGCCACCGCCAGGACTCGGTCGGCGGTCTCTCGGATAGCGCGGCCGCCGCCGACGGGCGGAGAAGAAGGAGAATTCCGGCGGACTTGACGGAGGGCTTCAATGAGCTTCGAAGAGTAGATCTGGTGCTCGGCTTCTGTTTTCCATCTGGTACGTTCGATCTTGACTTCTTCGATTTGATTTTCGCTCTCGATTTTTCTTCTCTTTTTGCGCTTCGATTCTCGCGATCTGTTGGAGTTCGCTTCGGGATTGGAGATCAAAGTTGACGCCATCAATGGATAGATTGAGAAACAGAAGGTGAGAGAATACAATCAAAATCTATATAGAATATGCTCTGTTCCTTTTCTTCCTCCTACACTTTCTCTCTCCTCTGTCACAAGCTTGCTTCGAGAGTCAGGAACACCTGCACATAAAGAAAGAGGCCTTTGGAATCTAAAAAAACTACAAGAAAATTACTAGTAATAATCTAAAGCATTGATATATACACGCATATATAAAGCTCATAGTCTCAATTCAATCTACTAGATCATGTCAATACAATACGAATTTTTATACGTCGTGACTAATATTATATATACATAGATAGACGTGTATATGTGTAAGTATATCTATATCTCAATGAAGAATCAAAATCGAGTTCTCGTTGTTACGAATTAAAGCAAAGGAGGAAAAAGAAAAATTAATAAAATGAATCAAAAAACTTGTCCACAGAGAAAAAAGTCCATACCTTGGAAACTGGTTTCTGAAGAGATGGAGGGACTTGACAACTATGCTAGAGAGAGAGTTTTAATTGGACCTCCAGATGAGGTGGCGGCGGAGGAGGAGGAGATAGAGATGGTGGCGCAGTGTGTGTATAATATATATATAGAGAGAGAGATAGAAAGAGAGGGAGAGAGTTGGGGACCTGGTGTTGGGGTTAAGCGGGGGTGAGGTGTTGAAGACTTAAAAGAGCAATGAGAAGAAAGCACGCGTCGTCTCTTTATTCACATTTATTGCCTTTGCTTTTTCCCTCCCGATTTCGTGCGCCGAGAACTTCCCGATTTAAATCCTTCATTTCCTATTTTTTTGTTATGGTTTTAATTTGCTTATATTATTTACTTATTTATTTTTCAAACTTTTTTTTTTTTATATTACTTACAAATTTTGTCATACCAAAAATTATCCTTGCTCATTGTAAACAATGTAAGTTGAGCTGAGGTGAGTGGATTTTTTAAATTCATTTACAAATTAATTTGGTACAAAAGGTAAGCAATATTTATATCTCGAGTGACTTGATTAAGGCTTTTCTAAATTAGACAAGTAAAATACTTATAAATTAATTGAATTGACCTTTAATCAAACCTAGTAATTTAACAAAGTTCATAGAATTATTGACGAAGTTTGACTTTTTCTACGAGTTGATTTTAAATGAATTTCTATCTAGTATAATTACAAAAAAAATTCTTAATTATTTTGTGTGCATGTAGGACGAAAAACCACCCTAGTTGACAAAAAAAAAAAAAAAAAACACCCTTAGTCAAACTTGCTGAGAGTAGCATCTTCGTATAGTTCACTTTATAGTATTTTGTCATTTCTTTTATTTTATAATTTATTCAAATTCAAGAAAATATTATATATATATATATTCTTTTTCTTTTCTATCGTAACTAATATTATTACCACCTTCTTTCTCATTTTAACTATCCAAACGAAGCCTTGGTCATTGTATTAGATGGATCCTGTTGATAATTTGTAGATAGCATAATATATACTAGTGTATTGTCGCGCTTAGAATATTGAAAAAAATATAATGTTATTTTAGGTGTAAAAATAGGTGAATGTGTATGTGTACGTGTATGTAAATTTAGGTGTAAATATAGTGGGTGAATCATAATCGTAGATAGAGAGAGTTATTTTAAATCGTAGATAGACATGAATATTTTGAATCAAAATATTATTTTTTAAGTATTTTTGACCGTAAAATCGTAATTTTTTTTGAAAGGAAGTTCAAACACAATGCTTAAATATAATACAGATACCTCTCTTCTTTTGAAATTCATTTGAACACTTAATAAGTAGATTGTTATAATCAGTTTATACTTGGTTTTTTTTTTTAATTGGTTTATATGTAGTTATTATTAGTATAATTTTTTGGAAAGCATTTGTACTTGGTTATTATTATAACAGAGAATGAGATTTTTTTTCTTAAAAATAATTACTCTTAGAAGTACAACCAAACAGCATTTATTTATTTTTAAAACAATCAAACCCATGAAGGAGATTAATTAATAATCATTGAATAATTTCTCCAAGAAAGCCTAGTGACGTCTGACAATAAATATATATATATTATACACACACACAAACACACACACTAGTAGTACATTTCAGTGTTTTACACAAGGGAATCCAATCAAACATTGGAAAATATTCCAAGCACTCTAATTTCAATCATCTTTTATTTACAATTAATGGAGGCAATCTTCAAGAAGACATGTCAGTCCAATCATCTTAGCTTGCTTTCAAAGGTAGATGAAACTCAAAAAAGAGTCATTAGGTCTACTTAATTAAACCTTCATTTCATTTCATTTGGTGTCTATGTAATAATTTAATTTAGAGACTTTAAGATGTGTTTGGTGCGATAGATATTTACATTGTACGTCACCTGTCCATCAAACATTTCTTTATTTTGGCATTTATCACAAAACCTAGTATCAATTTCCATGTGCCAATTGAATGCTTAAAGTTTTCACCATCTTTTTGACTTCTCACCAAACATGGCATAGTAGATTAAAAACCATAGAAAGAGTGAGACCCACAATCGAATGGTAAAAATTGATGTTATATTAGTGGCAATTTTGTAAACTCACAGCATGATTTCCTATATTATAAGGTGGAAAACACGGGAACACCATCTCTGGTGTCTCTCCTTATCGTGTCTTGCAAGGCCAATATGCTGTATTATATTACTGTGTAAATATATATATATATATATATCTATATATATTTGACAATTCATTTTATTGAATATGTAATTAGTTGGTGAGGTGGAAATTGATTATTTTATTATTAACAAGTAATGTTGGTATCCACTAAGTGGCTGTTTGGTGGGGTCAGTCCAATTTGTTTTTATTCTCAACAATGATTAGTGGGTGATGCACAAATATATATTATATATATATATATATATATAGAGAGAGAGAGAGAGAGAGAGAGAGCATGTGGTTGTTTTCATGGCACTTTCTATCAACTTTGGCCTTTGTTTTGGTTTTATATGAAGGTTTTATGGACTCGCGGAACTTTATTGGGTGTGGAGAGGTTTAAGCCACGTTGCATGTCATTACAGTCTCGTACTTTTTTTTTTAATTTCCAGATGATATAATTGCACGTATTTATTTTGAATATTTATCACTTTAAATGATGAATTAATTTCACCATTTTTTACTCCTCTAGTCAAAGTAGTGAAGATCAAAGTACAAGTCAGTTTTGATAGTGAATGACGTAGAATTTTTGTACCTTACTGAATTCTCACCTCGAGTACTCATATCAAGATTTTGTTCATAAAATGACAATATATAGATGATATTAAGCTACAATCTTAAATGTTACTTGACTGTCAAATTATTGCATGTTTTCTTACCTTTATATATAAAATACAAGTTTATACATATGTTTCTTGACCTTCTATGGATGAACATGTTTGTGTGTGTGACTGTATGTGTCATTTTATATATATATATATACACACACATATTAGTGTATTTTTTGTGGTTATAATACTAAAAAAAAAAATATTAGATTGAATCATTTTAGAAGTGTAAGGATAAGTAGACGTGTATATAAATTTAAGTGTGAATGTAATAAGTGAATCGTAACTATTATATTGATAATAAAGAATTATTTTATATATATATATTTTTGAAGAGATTGAAACACAATATTTAAATGTAATATAGATATATAGGTTGCACGACACTCCACTCAATATTGTTAATTGCTAGGAATTTCAATAATTTGATCCTATGAACGAAACCTTCCCTAACGGAGGCTACGAGGTGTTATTAAGCTTAGACTTTATATAATATAGCATATAATATGCTTGTGTTTTTATATACAGTATATTTGGGCAAATGAAGCGGGAAAAAAATGATAATCAAAGGACAAAGAAAACCTTAAAAGATTATTTACCCCCCACTCCCCAAAAAAAAAAAAAAACCCTTTAAAATTTCAGATGAGTCCTAATAGGATGTGGCATGCCAGATACACATGTCTCCTTGCGCGGGACAGGCTTAATTCATTGTCACAATAAAAGAGTTGATTAATTGACAAGTAGTAATGGACTCCATTCACAAACACCTCTCTCTCTCTCTCTCCACACACACACACACACACACACACACACAAACACAAGAAACAACCCAATTTTAGATTGTTACTATGTGGAAAATCTACAAACAGATATGCATGGTATGGCTATAAATGTTTTGAGCAATTTTTAAAGTAATCCAAGTCAGGAACATGAGATTTACTGAGCATTATAAATATATATATATATATATATATATACTGGTTAAAAGATTTTTAGTATCATCATATATATATATATATATATATATATATGATGATACTAAAAATCTTTTAACCAGTCCAGTTTTGTTGTCTTCTTGTGTATTTAAAATGTTGGTCTTTGTCAAGAATTGAGAATTACTCTCGGCAGTATATATATATATATATATGAGCAATGTTACACGTTATAAAATTATTTTATGAATTTGTATCATGAATGATATGGTAAATAACGTGGAGAGTTAGTATTGGTGGAATTCCTCCCATACACAGAATCCTATGATATTATCACTGTTGAATCCCACCAATACTAATTCTTCACAATACCTGCCACATCATTCATGATACAAATTCATAAAATAATTTTATGACGTTTAACATTTATATATATATATGTTTGCGTTTGTTTATCCTGAAAATGGTCTTTGGTTGCAGTTACTAGTTATTTTAACATTTATGAGTGGAACAACATTATATAGCAGGTCTATTCATAATAAAGAGTAGTAAAGGAACAAGTCAAAAACTGGATAAGAATGATAAGGGCTTGAAGACCCGTGATTGACTAAAACACCAAAGCCAATTGTTTGTTGTCCTGGTGCTTTGCTTTCCCAACATGGCCTTTTGAATTAAAAAAACACATGTTTATCTTCTAGAATCAACAAGCTCTTCTCGCACTAATAATGACTTTGCCCAAATTTGAAGCCCAAACCATCTGTTTGTCTCTATGTGTCACAAACTTTTGGTTTATGGTAGATAAGTTCTGACTTCTAAAATGTCGTAGCGGCCGATTCCATTCTCTGCCTGCTTGGATATTCTGCGCCATCCGAACCACTGCTTAACCGACACAAATATAAATATGTACCACACACAAAACATAAAAATTTACGAATTTAGAGAAGATTTGAGAATGACAAAAGAGTCCTGAACCCGAGTTCACACAATGTTTGAAACATTCGAGAAATCATATCATCTAGACAAATGTTCCATTGATTTAGCTTGTCTTATTTTAAAACAAATAAATAAAAATAAAAATTTTAAAAAAATTTACGAATTCTTTTCAATTCAATCCTCCGAATACATGTGATGGGAAGTATGAAACCTAATAATACTATACACCTTACTTTAACTTTACAATAATTTTTTTGAAAGTATTTTTCGCACGAGGTGCCTATATATATTCTGTAATTGTAAGTTTTTTTTTTCTCATCATAATGAAAACTCTGTAATGCAAAGAACGTAATTCAGATTTTGGGTGAATCTTGTAAATCTGTGAATCTTTACTTGTGTGTTGATTTTTTTTTTTATCTAGTGGTGTAACACTGTAGCCCCCAAGACCACGCCCCACCAAAGGATTATAAAAAGAAATGGAACATATGAGTGCATAAATCCACTTGCATAGTTACATAGTGCTTTATAATAAAAATTCAGAAAGCATGGTTGGTGATGAGACATAAACATGGGATTTGTTGGAGCAAACGTGTTTTACGCTGTCATTATATAATATTATAATGCATCTTAAAGCTCAAAAAAATGATTAAACATATAATCATATCATGTTACTTGATTTTGAGGATGTTTAAAGATAGGTTTATCTGTTGATGTATTTCTTTGCTTGGTTTGTAGGGAGCTAACATGGTCCTCAACATTATGAAACAAGAAACAACATTTTATAATTCCAAATAATTGGGTCGCCATCGTCCAACCAGTACAAGACAAGTGCACATGAGTGGGTGCCTTGGTTAGCAATCCATCCCTTGCTTATGACACAGATAATGATGATGATCATGATAATAATATCAATTAAAACAATAATAAAAAAAAAATTGATGCAATTAAACCATCACCTACAATGCAGGCATGGACAGGTTTGACAAAGACAATGCAGGAATGTATGTATCACCCTTGAAGCAGTGATGAAATAAACAAAAAAGAGTTCCAACAGTTTGGTCTTCTGGAAAAGAGTCATAACTTGACACAAAAAAATCAATACTGACAGATATAAGAATGTATATTTACTTATTGTAGTTCAAGTCAATATATATGTAGACAGTCACATATACTTAGAAAAATTAGGAACATAAAGCGAACATAGTTCATGTAATATATACCTTTGGTTCAATAAGATTATTCCAAGTACTAAAGAATAAGTGTGCTGCATTTTTGTTTCTTCCAAGAATGAAAATCTATATGGTTTCAGATCATATAGATTTAAATGCTATAATTACACTCACTGCTTCAACCTATTGTAACTAGTTTCTATATCGAATGGAACATTATAATTTATGATACAATGTAAGAGGAATGATTCAGGGAACTTTTCATATTCACATGTTTAGACTCGGGGGAAGTAAGCTGCTTGTGGAAATCTTGGGCTTCACAACATATGGAAGGGTGATTTCTGCCGGGGTAGAGTCTGGTACCGCCTCTTTGAAGGGCACTTCAAAGGCCAGAGACTGGTATAGACAGACCTCATCTTCTTTACAGTAGTAAACCTGGAAAGTAGATACCAATTCCAAATTAATTAAGGGGCCAAAATAAGTAGCAGATGAACTGTGAGCTCAGCATGAGTTTTTTTTTCTTTTTCTTTTCCTGGTTTGCTCTCTCTCTCTCATTTTTTTTGGGCCAACTCTCTCTTTCTCTCTCTCTCTCTCTCTTGCATCAGAGCAATGAAAGAAGCTGGTCTCAAGTGAAGTTCTAATTGTTTCTCAAACAGTACACTTCTAACAATTGGAATGGGGTATGAAAAATCTAGATGTTTTTTTGGTCTTTGCTTAGCTTTATCCATTAAGACCTCAAAATGGGGACATGGAAGAACCTGGAGCAAAACTGTTGCTAAAAAGTAGCTGCAAGTTACATAAACTAAGTGATTGGTTCCAGGACTAATCCCCATTAAGCTACAGCCTCCATCCTTAACCCTTTGATGTCAAAAACTCACTCTGATTTCATGTCTGTCTTCAGCAAAACAAGGCCAAACAGCCTGGAAAAGGAGCATATATTGAACCACCAGAAGAGGACCCTAAGGATTTGTTTGGTTCTCATAAACAATGAGGGAAAATAAAAGGAAAAAGGAGGAATCACTCTATTTATGGAATATTCATATAACCATTCCTCACAGATTTTCCCACATTTTATCTTTCTTCTGTAATACAATATTGGGTTTCTTTGAAGTAAAATATTCTCTTATTTTCTACTTCATATTTTCTTTTCTAGCTCTCCAACACAGCCAATTAAGTGAAAATCAAGTTTCATCTAATTTCTTTTCCTTTTTCTCATAGTTTTGATTCCAAATGGAACCCAAAAGTATTTGATGAAAATTCGTAAAAGTCCTTTCCTTAAGTTAGGATTTGTGTTGGACACACGACACTAAGGCCCTGTTTGGATTAACTTTTGAAAAGCAGTTTTCGGCTTTTCAAGCTCAAAAGCCATTTTGGAGAGTGTTTGGATTGGCAAGACTGAAGAGTTTCGGAGCCCAAAAAGAGCGTTCAAAGGAAACTGGTAGGTACCATCTTCCTCATTTAACTTCTACTTCTCTTTTTCTTCTGCGTAAAAGCCGAAGCAAAAGCTTTGCCAAACAGGACCTAAGTATGGGGATGGGATGTTATGTGTGATATGTCTAGTCGACATGCACACAACAAGTATATTCAATAATTTTAGTTTATTATATAATTGCATGTAAAGCTCTCTTATTATGTTCTTTTGATACTATTACTTCAAAAAGGGTGATGTGGTTATGTTGAACACACTATTTTTTTTTTTGGGTAAAATGCAAAAAAAAAAAACCTGAACTATGATGGTTTTTGCGAAAAACCTCCCTGAACTAAAATTTTGAGAGATAACCCCTTGAACTTCTCAATTTTTTGCAAATTGCCCCTTGCTGTTAGGTTACTATTAAAAAGATAACGAAATTTACGCATGTGAGACGCACATGACTGATATTTTTACTATTATGACTATTATACCCTTTTTAACTATTATGTCTTGATCCGTTTGTAAGGATCCCGTATTATAGATCCGATCCCTTACTCTCAGTAATTTCCCAATTCATTTTGAAAGCCACCATAGCTCCACTTTTACCCTATCTTTACAACAACTTTCTTCAACTTATGTTTTAGAATTTTTAGCAGAAGTAGAAGTCACTGAAGGGGGGTGGAGAAGCCAAGATTGAACGCAATCATATTGACTCGCTCTCACACATACGGAGACATATATGTATACATGTGCTCTCATTACTTGCTTCAAAAATTTGGCATGTAAGATGTCTTCTATATGATCTGGTCGCATCATCTTTCTCGAAGTCTTTTATTTTGAGTAAATCTAACCTTATAAACTTATTGTCCAGTTGCTTTACAGATAACTACAAGAGAAACCTGTACTCACAGGCCATCAACTTTAATATCCGCAACCCTACTCTCTCCAATTACCTTTCAAAATACAAAATGTTGATATATATATATATCAAGTTATCAACATAAAACAGAGGTATTAGTTAATCAAAGTATGATTACTGGCTTGTTAATACGATAATCAGTTTCCCGCCTTTTGTTCTATCTCAAAAATTTGAGTAATAGAAGCTTCAAATGCTGCATCTTTTCTCCTCAGCAGATTTTATCCATGGATATTGCAGGAGAGAACCCATTTACAAAAATTAGAGTTCTTTAAGAATTGGAAAGCTCTCTCTACGCTAAGCTGGAAAAGGGCTTACTAACTTCACTCTTATAGTCATGAAAATGAAAATGTCTTTATGAAGTAGGATTTCATTTTTCCCTATGTTCTACTTTCATCAATGTAATGAGGTGATGACTAAGCAAATTTTTGAGGTGCTGCCAGACATGTTTGACGGCTCCATTGAGGTTGAGAGAAGTAGGGAGAATGCATGTATGTTCAAGGAGGTTGCATTTTACCCTTGAGATCTTGATTATTTAGGGTTGACATCATTGATGAAGAACTGGAGCTTGGGAATACGGTTTCTAAAAGAAAGAAGAAGATTAACAAAATGGTTGGGTCTTTTAAAAACGGGTAGGCCATGAGTGTTTTTTTCCCCTCAAAATTATCAACACGTGTCATCGTCTTATTGGATGGACCGTTTTTAAAAAATGCTTAAATGAAATGACATCGTTTAGCTCAGGTAATTTTAGGGCAAAAAGGTAATTTTATTTTTCCGTTAATGGCTGTTTGACGCCGTGTCCTTAAGTGTGTATTTCTGTTAGTTTAGGGGGGCAGTTTGTAGTTTAGGGGGGTTAGTTGCATTCTGATGATAGTTCAGGGGGGTTTAATGCAATTTACCCTTTTTTTATAAAAAAAGAATACCATTTTATTTTAGAAAAAAGGAGCACTGAAAATATATAAATATTTAGCCGTCCCCATTCCTTGAGATTGAGGATTTGATAAATGATAAATCTGATGCTTAGACACATACCCAAACCAAACATACATAACCAAGTCCATGTAACATAGGCTTGTCTAAACCCAATTAACCTTAAAACCAATGTCCTAAGCTCATGGTTTTACAGACTGCAGCTATAGGGTGTATTAATGGTCTCAAGGATGCAAAAATTATGGCAAGGAACTTAGTATCTACACGTTAGCATTAAGGTGCAGGAACTGAACAGATGAACAAGAATTTGGTTTAGCAATTTCTCATTGGAAAAAAGGAAAGTTGGACCCTTGCAGCAAATGAAGATATATAACCTAGAAAGCTTTCTATAACAAAGGCATACCTTGCAATTTATTCTCCCAATGGAAGCTAAAGGGGATGATCTTCTAAAATGAAGCATTGCAGATCCTTCCGGGCTGAGATTTCCATCCACGGGATCAATAACCAGAGCATTTTCTGGCTCAGTTTCTACAATAAATTTACTACGTGCTTCCTGCGTTTGATATTAGAAGGATGAGTTTATACGATATATGCCACAAAGATCATATTACTAATGAGTACAAGAATGGTAGATCACAGAAAAGGAAATCTAAAACATAGTATAGAAGTTGAACCTTTGAGAAATGGTATCCTTCAGGTACCGATATTTTTATTCTTAAGTTGCCCTCGTTAAATGAACCACCATCAACTGAAATGGTCACTGCGTCGGCTGAAGATCGCCTTCTAAGGCGTTTCAAAGATCTGGATTTTGGTGCAGGAGGCTGAACTCCTTTCAGTTCTAAAGTAAGAAGTTCAACTTTTTCCTTGTTCAAGTCTAGATATCTAATTACACTATTGTTTGTATCGGCTATGAAAAGTCTTCCTGCAACACATCAAGGAATCATTGCAATTAAATTATACACAAGATGCAAAGTCAAAACCCAAGCCCATATAGAAACACAATAGGCCATAAAATAACAATCGCTTATAACGCCACATGCATCAAAGGGTGGTTCTGCGAAGTTCTCTCGACTGTTAATTGAAATGATTTGCAATACAAGCAAGCATGTTTTAAAAGGAAAGTTCCCTACTAAATTTATAGAAGGGTTTTAATGCAAAGTTACCAGAATATGTCAAGAAACTAGGTCTTCCTTTGTACAATATCTCTCTGCCCTTCAATTGAAAATATAAGGATGGGATTTGTGTGGTTAAAGGAATTTGAAGGAAATTTAGATTTAGAAGCAGAAAAGAAAAATATAATTTACAAGTTATAATTCTTTTTGTCAATTTTAATATTCTTCTTGATGTTTCTCTCATTGCCTCCACTTTTCACTGCAACAACTATAATATGTAATATGGATGTCCGAGTTGCTATGGTGGGGAATTACCATTCCATTCTTACTCTAAGGCCATTTTGTTTAATGAAAATTCAATTGCAAGAGTTTGGACTAAAGAGGCATATGTGAAACCCACCTGAGGCTTTAGAAAAGAGATCATACAAAATTGTTGCAAATTACTGCTAGGAGAGACGATGGTCAAATTGCTACATCACACTGGGAAAACTATTTCCACAATCCATTGACAAGCAGAATTTCAATATGCTTGTGTTTGTTTTAAAGTTGAATCATCATAGATTCCTCTTACAACTACCACACCAACTTCTACAGAGTAACAATATCTGCAAAAATAAGTATTTGCCTTTTTGTTGTCTACAATCTTTGATTATCAGACCAAAGGATGTATTTTATATTTCATATTTTATTTTTAATTTATGTACACAAGGAAAAAGCAAAACCTGTATCTATGTCCAAATTCGAGATATAAAAAAAATTCATGTGTTGCAATGCCTTTTTAACCTTCAATGCCAATTCGGTTAGATTTCAGCTGATACAAGGATAATAAGGTATTAGTAGTCCATATCAACTAGGAGAGTCAAATAATACTCTCAATCAGTGCTATTGCCAACATTAAGCAATAATATAACCATAGAGATTATATTTTTTAATCAAAAAGTAAACAATTGTCTGCAATTTTATTAACGAGGAACAAACCCTCCAAACTTTAGGTACTATGTTTGGAACTTAGCTATAGGATTCCCAGCAGAATAAAATGGGCAAATTCATAAAAGGTGGTAGTATAACTAAACCTGATTCCCCCCAACCCCCCTTCAAAGGTGGGAGAGAACAAAGGGAGTAGTCAGAGTATTCCAAGCTAGGTGGGGCCGAGCGAAGCAGACAGCGGAGTAGGAATCAGTAGGCAAAGCATTAGGTAAGAAGCTAGCTCAGGTAGTTTTGAGGGAGGTTGTCAGAAGGCAGGGAAGAACAGCCATCATAAAATAATAACTATGCAACTTCTTTTACTATAATGGATGCAAAATATATGTCCAGAATCTCTAAAAGATTGTGCTATGAAGTTGAGGAATGCACCAGATAACAACTATGAAGAATTTTTGGCACATAAATAGTAAAGAGCATCACCATTTTCAGCTTCAACAATTCCGGATGGCTCTGAAAGCTGCAATAACATGAATTCTTTAGAATGAAATTCCAGACTACCAGGTGAAGGCAGAAATATGGTTATAGCTTAAGTAAGACAATGGAATAACAATAAGTCGACCCTTTCATTTGTTTACACCAAGAGACTTCACATGGAGAACATGTATTAATGACAATGCCACATTCACCACATGCAAAAGTATGCCTTAGTAATATATTGTTATTCACTGATTGTTGTCAGTGTTGTCCATGTGTAACAGCTATTGATGCAAAATAAATGTCTTTTATAGTTGCTAACAGAAAAGAAGGTAGCTTAACCTTAATAGTTTTACTCATCCAGCAGCATCACAACATGTAATAAGCTTAGCTTTACTTACCGGAAAAAAAAACATGTAATAAGCAAAACAAACAAGGACTCCAAGAGTCTTCATTTTGCATATTTCAGCTTAAAGAGATGACAGTTAAACAGTTCAATTAAAACATGTCTATAAAGATTAATAATAATGAATGCTGATTAGACAAGAATAGTCTGTTAAACGTAGCATCTTGAAAGTAAAAAGCATTAAATGGATGAACTGCAGTCATTTATGTAAATAACATTAAATGAGAGTTTATAGAATCAGGCCAAATTCTTAAATACTGCTAATGAAAAATTGACTGAGAATTATGATATTTCATCTCTAACGAGAAAATGAGTTCCTAGATGGATACATAAACACATCTTAAGCCAAGGTCCAGCAGCCTAAACAAGGAGCTTATGGTATATATAAAAAAAATTCCTTTCTAAGATTATGTAGTTCATGAAGGTTAGGATCCGTATGCACAACAAATTTCATACATGACTTGTTTACCCATTTTTCATAAAAATTTTGGCCCCTTGCATATATAAATTAGCTCTTCAAACAATTCTCACTAGTCATATTATGGACAGCAACATAATGTTACACATGAAACTCCCTGATAGATCATCAGCATCACCGTATGGACCTTAGTCAAACACTCTTAGTTCAGCTATATAAATTCATCATCGCTTTCCATTCTATGAAAGACAAGGTGTTCTGCTTGATGTGTATCACCAAGCCCAATCCCTTATCTTAGTTTAAGCCCTTCTGCCGTTATAATCCTGATCTTAAAGCCGCTTTCCTGCACCCGAGTGATCATCAGTTCATCAATGTACTTCATTACCCGTAACTATTAAAATTGACCTTCCTTTATAACCTTTTTGCTAAGCCTAGATCTCATAAATGCTTTAAAAAAAGGATCATCATCATCATCAACATCCTTTTTGCGTAGTCAAGATATATACTAGGTAATATGCTTTAAAAATACTACGTGGGGTATTGGGAGCGGAAGACTTTGGCATTATTTTGTGCAAAGTGGCTGTTCTCGTACTCAAATATCCATATAGTCAGCTGAACTTTTACCATTTCATCAAGCAAGAATTACCATCAATGCCTCATTCTCAAAAAATTTTCCATAATTTTCTATCCATTGATGATTGATCTCAAGATCCTCCTTATATTTGCATTCATAAGAGAAGAAATACCGAAAAGAGGAAATAAAGAAGAAATATGTAAAGGCTTGAATAAGTGTATATTTACCCATTCACAACTTTGATATTTATAGATGAAAAGAGCACATGTTAAATATTACAGAAAAGGAAACTAACTAAAAACACTGCAGATTCTATGCCTAAATATATACTTAAATAAGGTCAAATCCCATGATTCTAGGCTAATCATATCACGGTTAATATGGTAAGTCAAATCACATGATTCTAGACACATATCTCGGCTAACAATAATAAATCCACATCCTAGCAAAAAGAATAAATCAACGTTGTGCCACAATTCTTTTCATCACATGATTTTAATGTGGTATGTGTCATAGGCCATAGCAGAGAACAACCACACACATCAACCACCATAAGGGTTACTCTAGCTTAATAAATAGTGCAAGAGCGTGTGTTTGTGTGTGCAATGCCAAATTGTATAAACACCAATAATTTTAAAATCACTCTTTTGATCAGGAAAATTTTAGTTTTTATTTTACCGTGAAGGAGAATGACCTGAATGAAGAGAATTATTATTGATAAAGAAGAAATACAAGATACAAGAGAAATATGTAAAGGCTTGAGTGAGTGTGTTGATCACCCATTCACAACTTTGGTATTTATAGTTGAAAAGAGCATATGTTAAATATTACAAAAAAGGACACTAACTAAAATCACTGCATATTTTATGCCTAAATATATGTGTAAATACAGTCAAATCCCATAATTCTATACTAATCATATCTCGACTAATATGGTAAGTCCAATCTTATGATTCTAGGCACATATTTGGGCTAACACTCCCCCTCAAATTGGTGCGTGGATATTTGAGATGCCCAACTTGGACAATGGATCCTCAAACACTAAAAAAGTCTCCTTAAACCATAACGATGTCTCTTCAAACCATAATGATGTATTCTCAGACCATAATAATGTCTCCTTAGACCATAATGATGTCTTTTCAAACCATAACATTGTCTACTCAGACCATAATGATGTCTCCTCAGACAATAATGTTGTCTTCTCAGATAATAATAATGTCTCCTCAGACCATAACGTCATAGCGTTGTTGTCTCCTTAGACCATTCCCAAGTCCAAATAAAGATTTTTTTTTTTAGGAGCGCTACCAGCTTCGATATAGCCAGACAACCTCCTTTTCAAGCTTCCGCAGTACATGACTGCCCTTCGTTATTTTCTCCACAGTACCTTCACCCTTCTCGGGGGCATCCTTCTTTGTAGGAGCCTTCTTCTTACTACCGATGTCACCAATACCAACCATTCTCTGACACCGCAGTCGGCGGTAGAGACGGAATCACAACCGCGTAAAACCCTCTTTTGCAACTCTGGCACTGATATCAAGAAGAAATACAAGATACAAGAGAAATATGTAAAGGCTTGAATGAGTGTGTTGATCACCCATTCATAGCTTTGGTATTTATAGTTGAAAATAGTATATGTTAAATATTACAAGAAAGGAAACAAACTAAAATCACTGCATATTCTATGCCTAAATATATGTGTAAATATAGTCAAATCCCATGATTCTAGACTAATCATATCTCGGCTAATATGGTAAGTCAAATCTTATGATTCTAGGCACATATCTCGGCTAACAGATAATTTTGAAGAAACATAAATCCTGGTAGGGGCAAGGACCGCAAGATACATATATATGTTCTTTCTTTGAAAAAATCAAAATATATGGAATTTCCATGAGATACAAATTCTCTATGTTTATGAACAAATTTCAAAAAGATGAGAAGATATATTAAAACATAAATTCCTCGTAACTTTTCATCCAAACTCCAACTTCTCGTAACTTTTCATCCAAACTCCAACTTCTCGTAACTTTTCATCCAAACTCCAACTTTATAGAATCATTTTAGAATTAGTAGAACATTAAAATGAAATAATATAAACTCAAACACCAATTTTTTTAATATAATTTGGCTTCTTTAAAATAGAAAAACAATACAAAATGCACCATTGACATCTGCAGAAATATGTGAACAAGAAAAACTACACTACATGTATCCAACCTGAGCTGCTAGGGCTGTTCCATCTTTGAAGCCAGCTCTCCCCATACCTGCTAGTGTACTCACTCTTTTACTAGCTATATCTAGCTTCTTGATCTGAAATTTGAAAATAAATTCAGCGGTTCACCCAACTTCAACCATTGCATATAATTATCACTACATAATAATTAATCCCCAAAGTAATGTAAAAGTCCACTAGCAAGTTTTATAAAATTAAACTGAAAACAATTAGCATCTATATAATCTGACCCCATAAAAGATCATTAAAATGATGCATAACATGTATCAACATAGTTTTAAACCTCTCACTAGAAGGTACCAAGAAAATAAAAAAAATAAAAAAAAGAAACTTTAATGCAAGAACTTAAAATTTTCAAACTCGGCAGTAAAAGGATGGAAAGCAGCAGGAACAACTGAGATGAGCAGAATATGTAATTTCAAAATGTAGATGAAGTTGGAGATGAGTAATATTCTTTTGATGACGGGATAGCAACAAAAAGGCTATTTCCCTTGGAACTGCCAGAATGCAAAACATTTAAAAAATAACAGATGAACATATCTTGAGCAAGATGTGAAAATACCAACTTGATTCAATCACACGAGTATATAAGCATCCATTATATAGAGTTTTCATTAACATAAAAAAATTAAAAGAAGTTTGACAGTGTGATAAAACAGGGATGAAGGAATCTCAGGTGCATAAGCCAAGTATGTGCCTAATTTTACTCCAGTAAACATGCTTCGCTATATGATACACGGTGCCTTTTGATTGGAACTTGTTAACCAGACCATTCATCTGTTAATTGACGTTTTGATAGTGATAAGTGGTGCCTTTTGGTTAGAACTTGTTAACCAAACAATTCATCTGTTTATTGACGTTCTGATTAAATTCATAATTCTGTGCCACATTTTAGAAAAGAAACCTCACAAGAGCAGGCACAGAATAATGTATTTTTTTTTTAATTGTTAATATCTTTTACTGTCATAATTTGGGCCAAGGGTGGTACTCCTGGTAGTTGGATTTATTGGCATCAGCTGAGAGAGCATACAGGGGTGGATGAGATTCGTGTTCATTCTCTACAGTGGATCACATGGCCAGTGGAGAGGCAAATTTTCTTGGTTAAGTGAGTCTTTTTATGAGAGATATCTACCGAACATAATAATGGGCAAGCCTAGTGCACAAGGTTCCCGCCATTGCGGGGTTTGGGGAGGGTCAGATATCTACCAAACATACTATCCCATCTTAATGTTTTTCCTCTTGATTTTTGTTCTACTTGGTGTAGTTAAGGACTGTTTGCCGTCCTTTTACCTCTATTTAAAATTCAATTATGTTCAAACTATGTATTTCAGTTGGCCGTTTCCAATCTCATACTAATAAATAATTCAGTTTATTTTACTAAAATGTTATTGCTGCTGAACCAAGGTAGTGAAAAATATAATACCAAAGAAAAAGGTTCACAATAGTATGCTACAGTTGACCAAACTTGATTGCTTCATTCTTTTGGAACCTATGTGCTGCATGGACGCAAAGCCTAGCCAACATAATATAAAAACCTTTCCATGAAAGAGCAAGCGTTACTATTAGTTCAACAGCTAGAATGGCCTGATGGAATGCAGATTTCTAAATAACTGAAGTATCTAAACAATAGTAAAGTTGATAGTCCTAGGATTTAAGACATTAAGTACAACTTCTTGAATTTTGTTTCCTTCCAAGTGAACAAAACTAATTATGATTTATCATATAGGGTATTTAATTGCATGATAAAAACACAACCTTCACTAGTTTCTGCCATAATCATGTAGAGAAAAACGAACTTGACCATAATGCTACTCAATTTCAATCGCCTTGTGTAAGTTTAGCCAAGCTTGAAGATTAGTCAATATGAGCCTAACTGAGCCCACAAGGCCAAATTAAACAAAAACTCTCAAACATTTCTATTTAAAGAAGGAAAATTATACACTACTAGTGAAGAAAAAACAAGAAAAAGAAACCAGAAAAACTAAATTTACGAATACAAAATGATGGTAGTTGAAAAAAGATGGTAAAACACAGTTTTAGCATAGAATATTGCTAACCAGAATATCTATAATCTAAAATATACAGTCTAAACTAGGGTACATTGCTACTGTAGAATATTAATTTAACAACTAACAAATTGCTTCTCAATTCTTTTGTCACCTTCCCTTGTAGGCAAAACAGAAAATAATGTTGATTTGAAAATTGAAACCAACTAAAGTTGGAAAAAGGGGAAAAAAAATTCAATGGCATACCAAGTGTCAAATTTCAAAACTACATAACAAAACCAATGCCCTTATATGTTAAAATACTATCCAAAAGGTTTCTTCATGCAAGTACATCAACTTCGTGTGCATCTTAGAAGTTGATTTTTCTATTTATTTCTTTTTCTCAAATTAATTCCATCGGTTACAAAGATAATCTTAGTTCACTGTAAATTAGCAATTTAGTATATATATTACTAGTCTCAGTGCAATGACTGATATTAGCCTAAATTCATTGGCCTACAATTAGACAAAGTAACCTATCATGACCTGTTCCTGGTCAATAAACCTCAACAAAACACATTCTAGATAACTGTAGGTCTGATTATGATAATTGATGAGTTAATCTGAACATGACAGTGAAATCCAGATAAGTGCAGGAGAGAGAGAGAGAGAGAGAGAGAGAGGCATTATGTGACTTCTCGAGATGTAAGGGAAAACCAAGTTTCTTGAGAGAGTACGGTCCTCTTTGTCGTCCAATTAAATATGGATTTGTCATTATTTCATTTTCTTCATTCACTTTACTTACAATTTGTATATATAATTATTAATTATTAATTATTAATTAATGTGGTGGACATGCAAATGTAAATGCAATGCAGGGTGCAGATGAGGGAGTGAAGTTATACTGGGGTATATGTGCTGATGGATCTGTCGTAATTTCTGACAATTTGGAGGTCATAAAAGCAAACTGGTGGGAATCTGACGACCTCTAGGTAAATACTATTGTGTCAAAATGGTTTTGCCTTTGGGTCAACACAGTTAAGCAGAGACATTCAACATGTTAACCGGCAGTGAGGTTTGTCTTGTCAAAAAAGATATCCTCACTGTTATGTGTGGAAGTTCCTATCGAGAAGGCTAGAGCCCTTTCGAGATATTTCCTCATGCAAGAATTTTTTGCTTTTCTTGAGGTGTACATGTAGTCTTCAGATGGTATTCACCGAAACATCTCTCAATACTTTGTGGAGTATCATGTGTCCACAACCTATCAGGAAATATTCACCTAAACATCTCTTAATTATTACTTGTGCTTGAGGTTTTTACAATAAATTTTCCAGCGAGTACACAGTAATTCCTCTATTAATATTTTACATATGAACACCGTCATGCTTTCACAATACATATCTACAAACCCTACATAATAAACTACAGAACTATTTCCATGAGACATCCTAGTTATCCTTCATTTCCAATGGTACAAATATCATGCAAACTGTCCCATCAGAAATTCTCCATCTATCCCCACCAATCCAAAAAATGAAAAGAAAAAGGAAGAAAGGATTCAAAACCATCATTGAAAACGTTTCCCTCTCTAATGTGTATACTGCTGCTAAGAGAAACTCATTAACAACTAATATATCATCACTAGAATGACACAAGTAGGAAATTAAATCAAATATAATAATCAAATAGTACTATACAGATTCCTTAGGTTTTCTCGACTCAAACAACTTGTGTTTCTCTTTTTTTTTTTTTTTAAATCAATAACCTAAAGGCTATCTCACAACAATTTTTTTACACAATGAATCAATAATGCACAAAAGCAGAGTTAGAATCATAACAGAAGAGGTAAAATTCCCTATTAGCCACTGGAAGCTTCTAAAATACTTTTCAAGGTGAAGATTACTGCAACGTCAGCATCCTTAGACGTGCACACTGCATGTTGTTTCAGTATCTATATAGTTCCTTTTTGTTCATTAATCAGTAAGTACCTTGTGATTATAAGAATCTGCTAGATAAAGTAGACCATCTTTTCCACATAAGACACCCAAAGGATGTTGAAGAAGTACTTCAGACCCTATTCCATCATGATCTCCAAACTGCAACAGTAAAAGATATCATGAAAGAAATTATGTAAAAATTAAATTGCAAGATGAGAAACCAAATTGGTTTCATGATATGAAACTAATTTCTTATTTGAAAACCAAAATACCCTAAACAAATCGTCTGAGAAAACTGAATCACCACCAGCAAGTAATCGCGATCCTCCTGTTTTCAGATCAAGCGCTCGAATGGAGCTACTCTCACTATCAGCAATATATGCCTCCTTCGAATCTATAAAAGCACACCAAAGAAAAGTCTATCATGATAGTTGAAAGTCCATGTAAAAACTTTCATAACCTTGGTTGAAAGACATGGAAACTATCAAAACATTCCAACATATTACCAGGCGATAATGAAATTCCAGAAGGTTGAGCAAATGATGTGCTTGTAGAGCTTTCTCAACAAATGAAAGAAAGAAAGAAAAAATTAGCCATGTAAAAAATCAGTATTGTTTGATTGTGTGTGTATAGTAAATAATGTTCTTGTACATAAGACAGTGTAAGTATGTAATTACATATAAAAAAAGATGAACTGTAAATTTTAACATCAAGAAAATTTGAAAATTAATGTGAACCTTGAAGGAGGTCAATATTGTGTATGTATATATATATGTAGAGGCATATAGGTATACATGTATATATTATGTATTACTTTTCCATCTTTTTTAATCTCGTGGTGTAGCTAAGAGGGTTAACACCATAACCACTAAGTCTCCATAGATCTAATTGACTTATGTGCTGTGAGCCCACTAAGCAAATCCATCATGATGTCATTGCTTTCTGCAGGAATTTATAAGAACCAGGGACCTTACCTATTTAAAAACTATGCCATTTGAAATAACATAAGCTTATCAGGCTGCAATAAGTCCAGAAGGACACAAATAGATCTAGCTAAAAATGAAAGTTCAGACAAAGTTTTAATTCCACTGTAGGTAAATCCTCTTCAAAATCAGAATTGGCCCAAACCCTTTTATTTAGAGGGGTTAGACCAAGGCAGGAATCAAAGTGGAGATGTTTGTATAAGATGTATTCAATTTGGATAATAAGCTTAAATTCCCCTTGCAATTATTCAAGGAAATATATTCACATGCATTTCCCATGAAATGTCATGCCTATCAAATCTAGTTGTAAGTCAAAAAACAATGCTAAGCACAGCCCAAATGAAGCCAAATTGGTTTCTTGTTACAAGATGCACGAAAGGTGGGTGCTATAACGCACGGAGGGGGATTAAATTTATTGAGCATGATCCAAATGAGATCTTCATCCAGGAAAGATATAGACCAAAGTTTCAAGATCAGAGGAATCATAAATTTAGTTGGTGCCTGGATCCAACTGGAACGCTAGAATATGAATATTGAATAACACATTGATCATTACTTGGGTACAAGCTCATATATGTCTAAAATGTACAACTCAGTGTATACAACTGTAAGCAACAGTCAATTAATGCATGTACGTATATGTCTTCTCTTTGTCAATTTTCTGGTATATATCGCAAACATATCCAGAGTACGATAAATATAATAAAGCAATCAACCCTCTTAACATAAAACATATATAATATAAGTAAACGAGAACGCTTCATGATGTGGACAGTGAGATGAAAGAAATTTTAATACAGCCAAAGCAAACAACTATATTAGTATATATATACCAATACACTTCGTTTCATTATAAAAAAGCAACTTCTTTTAAGTCCATCCGAAGGGAAAACAGGTAATATGAATGATAAAAATTGATGAGAATATATGATCAACCTACTTATCAGTGAACTTTATTCCATTAATACATATATTACCTTGAACCATTCAAATTTCTTTCATAACCATCACCACTAAAAGCTCTTGTAACTCCATCTAATGTATTATGTTCCCAAATCTGATGCTGGCCGGCCATTGCAATGTAAACAATCTCATTTACTGGCTCAAAGCAGACATCCCATGGAGAGTTGAGGACCTGAAAGAACATGAATAAGAATCTATGATTTTTGAAAAAGAGGCTTATCAAGAAAATTTGATAGGCAATTTGGTTTTCAAAATCAGGATTACACCAATGCACCTAAATAGATAAGCATGTCGATATTTTATAAACAAGCGGCCCCACTTTCATCTCATGGAAGCAAGACAAAGATAAAATTCTAAACGTTTCATTTTCTTCAATCTTGCCTGAGTTGTTCCCGTTCCTCCTCCTTTGTAGTCCGAACCTTTGGTTCCATTTCCAGCAAGAGTTTGCACTGTCTCGTTAACAAAATCAATCACCCTACAACAGTAGAAGTTAGACAAATTAAAAATTCACAAATCTATGCATAAAATCTGCCTAGTCTGATGTGAGAAACAACACCAAAGACAGAAACAGGAAATGAACCCTTCATATTTTATGGGATGCATGATACAAGGAGTGACAATAAACAAGTTGAAGACCAGAATATAGTAATTATTTAGTATGCAAATTTTTTTTTCCCGTGTGATAATTCTTCAATTCCTTGCTTTGCTTTGCTTTCCTTTTTTCTGCATCTTCACCTTCCAATTTCCAGTCAAAAAGAAGAGATTCTGTTGTAAAAAACTCAACAGCATTAATGGTTCATTGGAAATTTTCCAATGCTTCACAAGAATCAATTGGTACATTGCCTACTATATCATACATTCCTTTATTCTTCCCAAACATTGCTTCTCAAGTGATGCCAATCCCCATGGAATGTTTCTCCCAGGATAAATAATCCCATCTATTCACAAATACTTCAATTCGTATGAAACCTGCCATTATCTCTGCAGAATGCATCCTAGTATCAGATTTCTGACTAAGCACTACTAATTAGCAAGGAGACTAAAGGAATTGGACCATCCCCAGGCTTTGATACTTCAGAGTAGGATAAATAGGTCTGACGAAAACCCAACTTCAATAACTGATTCTTGATTTTTTAATTTAATTATACTAATTATTAATTTGAATTCCTCAATATGTATGTGTTCGTTTATCAAATCTGATTGATCAGTCAAACATAAAAAGAAAAAAGCAATAATAAACAAAATAAAGTTATCACACAAACACTTCAAATTATTTGTGGAGAACCCCAATGGGGAAAACGGGGGACTTAATCCAGGCAAATCAAATCCACTTCATGAAGAAAAGTGTTACAACCTAGGTATCAGATTCCAACCCTAGAATCACCTAATTACCTCAAATCCAGACTCACGCCAGATGTTCCTCCACAGACTCTACAGCTAAGGATCTACGAACAACTAATGAATGTCGTTTGTTATTCTCTAAAAATATATCTTTCTTCAGTTCTTTAGAATAATACAAAATCACTCTCACAGCTAGATGTTGTGTGTGATAAAGAAATAAAGATGCACCCCTAATCTCTACTTGAAACCCTATAAAATTTTATGCATCAATGTCTCTTCTATATGTTTTTAAAATAATACATAGATAAAGTTTTAGGTAGAGTAGTCCACAAGAAGTAAGTTTTTTGAAACTTTTTTAATTGAATGAAATAAGGACACTCGTGCACCATATCATGGATCGATCTTTGGCTAATGGGGGATCGAACCTTGCTCTCACATCTAAGCAATCAATCATTTTGCATGAGGGAGCAATCCCTCTTGCCTGCAACAGGGGAGTTTTGACCTGTTATGCAATTAAACATATTCTTATGTGTTAGCCGAGATATGTGCCTAGAATCATGGGATTTGACTTACCATATTAGCCGAGATATGATTAGTCAATAATCATGGGATTTGAATTTATTTATCCATATCTTTAGGCATAGAATATGCAATGATTTTAGTTAGTTTCCTTTCTTGTAATATATAACATGTGTTCTTTTCATCTATAAATACTAAAGTTGTTAATGAGTGATTATACTCATTCAAGCGTTTACATATTTCAATTATATAATGTATTTCTTCTTGGTATCAGAGCCTGGTTTATCTCTTCTCTTTTCTCTTGTTGCGACTGTCTAGGAATAGAAAAACCTTAGGACAGTCACCTGGTGTGTGCGACAATGTAGGGAGGATCTCTTCCCAGGTTCGGACCCATATTTTGGGGTATCCCCTTAGCATCTGAAATGTGCTAAGGTTCTCTCGGTGCTATTTGTGACTTGTTTGGGTTGCCGGTGTGTTCAGTAGCATTGTTCTTCGCCTTCGTCGTATCTCAGACAGTCTTATTATCTTGTATCTGACGAGACATGATTATGGTCTGAGGAGAGATCATTATGGTCTGAGGAGACAACGTTATGGTCTGAGAAGACATAACTGTGGTCTGAGGAGACATCGTTATGGTCTGAGGAGACATTATTATTATCTATGGAGATATCGTTATGGTCTAAGGAGACATTATTATTATTATTTTAGGAGACATTGTTAACGTCTCCTCAGAATCATTGTTCATGGTTTATGGTCTGAGGAGACATTGTTATTGATTGTTTTTCAGCTATTTTCACTGGATCTCCATATTATTTGCACTCAGCAAGATCGTGTTTGAGGATCCATTATCCAAGTTGGGCGTCGTAGATATCCACGCACCAACTTGAGGGGGAGTGTTAGCCGAGACATGTGCCTAGAATCATGGGATTTGACTTACCATATTAGCTGAGATATGATTAGTCTATAATCATGGGATTTGAATTTATTTACGCATATATTTAGGCATAGAATATGCTGTGATTTTAGTTAGTTTCCTTTCTTGTAATATTTAACATGTGTTCATTTCATCTATAAATACCAAAGTTGTGAATGAGTGATTATACTCATTCAAGCGTTTACATTTTTCAATTGTATCTTATATTTCTTCTTTATGAAACCAAAACATTGTGAACTACTAAAATTAGGTTAAATATAATAAAAAAGTAAATGAGAACATGAAAACAAATTATAATGCAATAAAATTTATCACGCATAATTGTCCCTCACTCAAGTTTAATTACTTAACCCTAATCTGAGTGATAAACAAAAGTCATCCAATTAAACGTGGGGCATTCTTCAATGTGTTGATCAACTTCATTAGTCATCTCAGGTGGATCAAGAGATAATCAAAATTTTCTAAACAAATAAAAAAAAACAAAATATTAAAAAAAAAGGAGTACAGACTCCGGATTTTCTTGTGGCAAAAATGAGAATGTTAAGATGGATGTGTGGTAAGACTAGAAATGATAGAATTAGAAATGATCACATTCGAGAGATGGTTGGAGTAGCACAAATTGAAGATAAAATGAGAGAAAACCGGTTAAGATGGTTTGGACATGTGCAAAGAAGACCTTTAAGTGCATCCGTTAGGAAAAGTGACATAGTCCACATTAAGGGTAATACCAGGGGAAGAGGAAAACCAAAGTTAACGTGGGTAGAATTAGTAAATAAGGATATGATAGCATGTGGATTGACTGAGGCTATGACCTTAAATAGAGCAGAATGGAAACATAGGATTCATGTAGCCAACCCCAAGTAGTTGGGAAAAAGGCTTGATTGTTGTTATTATTGTAGACTCCAGATTTTCTTACGAAATATGCGAACCTAAGACACTAAGTCCTCACTGAATTTTCTGGCATAAATGCAAATCTGAATGTTTTTGAAGTATAAACAACATATCCTTTTAGAAACAGTATCAAATGAAGTTTCATTTTGTTTCTTATCCAAATGTTTGATATTGCAAAACTCCAAATGAGAAGATTAGTACATGCACTCTGAACTGATCTGAATTCACAAGCATGTAAATAACAAAATGCTGAGAAAACTAATTCCATCAACCAATAATAAATAGTTCACAAAACACCACTACCTTAAAGCATGGTTTTCAGTATCCGCAACATATAGAAGATTTCTCTTTGCATTGTAAGACAGGCCCTAAACAACCATATAAACCATTAGGTCTCTGTCCATACAATTGATAATCAACATGATATGGAAAAACCTTGCAAGATATGTAAGCCTCTCCAAATGAATGAAAGTACCCTGATTAAAGGAAATCTTTGGCAGGCTAGGTCTAACAGAGTAGTCATTACCTGAGGGCGATTGAAGGTGGCATCATCAAAGTTGCCATCACAAAGACCCTCCACTCCTGAGCTCCCGATTTGGATAATGAAATTCCCATCTAGGTCAGTTACCACCTGAACTTCATATGCAACAAGATTGTTTAGCACCAATACAGTTATTCTCCATCAAAACAGATTCACATGCAGACACCAACATCAAGAAAGAGGAGGGGAAATATATATTTTTACATAAGACAACGGTTAAGTGGTCATTTCCTAGTGCAATGGTAAAATTTTGGGCTTCAAGCTTGGAGAATACATAAAGGTTAACTTCATACCAAATACACTCCCAACCCCTAAAATGGTCCAACCCTTGGTAATGGCCTTTTCTTATTCTTTATCTCTTTCTTTCTTCTTCTTCCTTTTTCTTTTTTAGATCACAGGTGAGCACAACTGGTTAGGCTAAGGCTACGTTGAGTCAAATCAAAAGTTTAATAACAACTTTAGATCAAGAAATTTCTCATGGGAGATCTACAAACTTCTTAAACCCTAATGCAAAGCAGCTTCTCATAAAATGTTTTCAGTATTTGAACTTGATCAATAGCGAATTTTAGTGTTACTTGTTTTTGCAAATTTGAAAATTATACTATTACAGTTTTGACCATGGTAAGTACTAGTTGACATTTGAATGTATCAATCTACTAACCTAGAGCTCTAAGATGTTTAAAGTTCATAGAATTTGCCTTTAATCTAAAAGGGTTCGATAATATTGTTTTTCGGTAACAATACAGTTAAGGCATCATCTAAGCATCAACTCGTCTTTAAAGCACACATATCCCACATGCTTTCCCGCCTAGGTGGATGTAGATATAGTTGCCAGTTAGACCCCTTTAATTATGACACATGTCACTTTAACCTCAATGGCAGGGTGCCTTGGTATCAAAGGGTCCACACTGGAATGTCTATACAAAGCTATCTCTCTAGCCAGCATGTATCAACCTTGTCATCAAAGAGACATATGCGACTCTTCCATGTTCCTCAAAAGAAGTCCTTAATCACTCAAATGTTTAACGCACTTGCCTGAGTAGGAGCAGTACTCAAGAGCTCCTATTGCCCTTTTGTTGGGGGTAACCCTATGAACTCATGAAACAGTTGTTCCAGCTTGTATTGAGCATCTCTTTGGGTATTATACTATTATTTATGAAATTTCAGCTGTTACAACAGTTGTTTACCTTCTCTCTCTTTCTCTTGAGACTGAGAAGTGGGCCTTTAAGCTTTTATGCCCTTCGTCAGTTTATTGCTACTCTTTGCTCTATCCTAACACTGTCATGGATTGTCCACTTCTGTGGCATGATGTCTCATACATTACTCTTAGCATCTTCAACTTTAATTACGCTTGGTTTCCATTCATGCATTTATTGAATTTTTACAACGTACTAATTGGTATCTAACCATTTGCATCTGTTCTTTCTAAGAGACTTTCTCATTTTTTAAAATACCAAGAAGCAAGATATCGTACACCAATGGAGTGTTGCCGAGATTGTTTGGCTACAACAATTTCTTACTATGGGCTAACTCATTTCACTCTACTGTGATAACCATCATTAGAGTGCCATACAGATTACTAGGATCCAGTATCGAACGGACTAAGCATATATAAATTGATTGTAACTCAGTCACTTCAGTGCCCTATGTTTTATCATTCCTTCAGCTTGCTGATTTCTTCATCCACCCAATCACATAGAATTTTTATTTTTTATTTTTTGACAAAACACCATGAGTTTAAGGAAGGAGGAGGTTGATACAGTAGATATATTTGTATATAATAAATATATATGTAGTCTATTACCCACGTGGAACCATTATTATATGTTTTAACCTTGCCTTCATCAACCAAAAACACAGTTTTTCCATTCCCTGCATGTAATGGAATAAAATAATAATCCACCATATTTGTTATCATATATTCCAGTTCAAGATTTGAAAAAAAAAAAAAGAACCACTCTCTAATAAAATGAGACCTTTCTTTCGGTAAGAGATTACATAGCTTTTGCGTTTGGACTTCATATAACCCTACCCATTTTCAAGTATTGCGCATGAATAAGTACTATACATGCAGGCACTACATTCTCCAAATTGGAAAACAGTATGTAACAAAAAATTGGTGTGTATTCCATTTTAGTGTGTGTGTGAGAGAGAGAGAGCCTACTATTCTGTTATGGTTACTGTCTGAAATGAACAGCCGATTGTTGAGGACGTCAACTGCCAGTTTACCAGGAAACTTCAGAGGAGATGTCAATAAGCGGGGATCATTATCCTTCTCCAAATTCAACGGAATGGGTGTGTTGTCCAAAACATTCTTTCCACCGTAATATAGAAGAGCTGCTTCCACTAAATCATCAAGATCCTGTTAGACAGCAACACCAACAACTGTTTCAACTATTTCTTTTTCAGTTTAATGAACATATGTTATGTAAGTTCTTGAATAGTTATAACCATGATAAACATAAATACATTGTACGTAGCCATCTGAAATGACCAACAGTAGCACTAGAACTCAAATCACAAAAACACAATAAAAAATGGTCGAGAAAATCTTACCCAACAAAAATGGTAAGAGGAAACTGATTCAACTCAATGAAAATGTTACATAAACTGCAAATTTAACAAGAAACATGCATTCCATAAAAATATAGCTGCAAGAGTAACCTCGTAAAAAATGTCTGATTGCTCATTGAGCTGCTTGAATTGTGCCAATTCTCCAAAAGGCAACTTAAGAGGTGTCTGCAACTCTAAAAAAATTAATTCATTTCCATCCCTCAAGTCAAGGACAGAAGGATGGTTTATGAGGGGGTATTTATTCTGTCCTGTTGCCGTGGAAGTTCCATGAAGTGCCCTCGAGGCAAACAGATGAAGGGCTACATCTAATTTTAAGCAAACATGAGGTTTAAGTATTTGCACAACATTTTCATAAAAAAACTGAAAAAATCCAGATCAAATCACAGAAGTAAGAAGATGCTACTATGATTGCATAAAAGTTGTAGCACTTGGCCAATTTCAAATTTTTGCACAACACTTCCATTTACATGAAAAATATGAATGGTGAAAATAATAAAATATAAATCAAGTAAAAAAGGAAATTTTTTTAGAGAATTACAATTGGTATTATTTTTGGTTGACCATTGAAGTAACATAAATAAATGGGAGGCGAAGGCGCAAGTCTCTAATATACAAAAGATCAAATCATATGCAAATATCACTCAAAGGTCTCCCTATAAATAATTCCAGAAATGTCTTCATTATTCTAATAGCTGCTCCCCAATGAAATTCCTAATCAAGAACTTGAAACATGCTCAGATACTACCACACAAGACCAGACATTAGACCAATTGCGGCTCGCCCCTAGTTTCTAGAATGCCGTTGTCACATTATTGATCCGGCTCTTCTGCAATTTGCTCAGTTCCACCAAATAAAGAAGAGACTAGGGAGCCACATTCAAATCCTCCGAATGGACTGAGTGCAAAGCTAGCAGCTGAGATTGTGCTTCCACACATGTTGTTTTGCTTTTAGGTTAATAAAAGTTCATGCACAAGAAGTTAAATTTGTTTTCCTCACCATATCATGATCATTATCAGTTATTTGAGGATTAATAGTTACTATTCATGACCACTGGAAGGATTACAAATTTTGTTTGGGGTTCATCATTATTAACTGAATTACAATATTTCTTGAGAATTGAGTAGAAACGGTAATTCTATATAAGGAATGTCCTACTGACACACGACTGTAATCTTGATATTCAAATACGTAGGTTGAAAAGAAAAGAAAGGACTGTTATCCATATTTGATATCATTTCTAGTTATTTCCTAAATTGTTATCTTTATTCTGAAGGATAACAATAAAATACAAATATTTACCAAATAAGTATTATTTCGAATGTTTTGGCCAATTATATGTTAGTCATGAATTTATTAATGCAACACTATAATAATATGAATATTTGTAGAGGGAAACTAAATATGCTTAAATTGACTTCCTAGTTACTATACATTGATTCTTAATATATCCCCACCTAAAAGACAAAAAATGAAAATAAAAAGAGAAAAACACAAAATCCTTACTCCCTTAAAGCCTTAACTGCAACTAAGTGTGCTTGAAAAAACTGACTGTGATAAGTATCGAGGAAAATAAAAAGAAAAAAAGTAAAGTAACTATCTTGTCATAACTAAACGGTATCTCCAGTATCACATAAATCAAATCATCATGCATTTTATTGAATATACAAAGCAGCTTCGACCATATCCATTGGGAAGCTAGAGAGGGAGATTAATACCTTTCGGCGACCTTCACCGGCAATTTGCCCAAGGAGCTTACCATTGGGCCCAACAATAGCAAATGTAGGCCATGAATTCACACCTAGCTCCCGCCATAAATACATATCCCCATCATTGACAACCTGTATGTTATAAAATATTAGAAGGTTTACCAAGAATAACTAGTTAATAAGGTGAAATAGGCTATACGACACTAAAGTGTCCATAGCGTAGTCGTATTTGACAAAAATATGTGGGTTTAGGCAAGGATGTGGGGGCCTCTGAATCATGTTTTCAAAATTCAACAGCACAAAATTTCTAGATTTTAGTTCTTTAGGCAATTAATTAAGGAACTTAGACCACACAAAAAGTTAGAATTAAATTTTGTACTTTCGAGTTGAACTATCCAATAAGCAAAGTACTAACTACCAAGATCATCCTTTCCTCTATACTATACACCCCCCAAAAAATAAATTACAGAACAATAGTAAGACAACAACGGAAACAACAATAAGTAAGGTCTTTTCTCCCAACTATTGGAGATAATATTGATCATAAACTTAAAGCAAACTGTCATGGAACTAAGCAAGAAGGTTTTCTTCCTGAAAGAACGAACATGAAGGTTCAGCTGATACCAAGTTCAAAGCATTTAACTTACTGGGTGAGTGATGCCATAGCGTAAGACAGCATTGCGAATTGATTCCAAGTCTTTCTCATTATCAAACTTTGCAGAATGCACTCCCACAACAGTAAACTGCACAAATATAACCACTTATGCAACTACAGATAAACCCACTATTAATACTCTTTACCAATCCACTAATAATAAAGCACTAAAGACTGTAACACAGAAAAAGTGCATGTTACATACACATGTGTGCATGTGCCTCTAAGGCAAGCATCACCATGGAAAGTTCTGCCACAACATGTGAAGCTACTTTCTGATTTCTTCTAAGTTCACTCCAATTTTTCCATTTAGGTTTTGGTAATTCTTTGTCCATTGTCACAAAAGTTTTATTTATATTTTTGTTCTAAAATTCTAACATAGAATCACCTACCAATCTTGGTGCACGAGATCCTATACGTTTTGTACATGAATCTGCAAGAGTGTCCTCCAGCATATGGTAACAATTTAATTACAATGCTACTAAACAACTTTCACCATCAATTTCTCAAACTAAGTTTCAAGTTCCACCTGAAGTCATATTTTTTAAATTAAAATCATTGCTTTATATTTGAACCAAATTTATGACACCTAATCATAACCAGGTTGAATTTGTGCAAATAGAATCCATTTAAAAATCCTATACAGATTCAGATGCTTGAAATGAAAGAATAGAATTTTACCGGCTTATCTTTATATTTTTTCTCCAAAAACTCCAGATCCGGCAACACATGCATACAATTTATGCAACAATAGGTCCAAAAATCCAGAACAACCACCTTCCCTTTCAAATCCTGTTCAAACATCTCAATAGGTTAAAAGAAAATCTGTACTTCAGTAGCGGTTCTTCATTGTATCATATAAAACTTTGGCAGAAATGAAAGCAAAAATTCTACCACCACGTGACAGATTCCATCATTTGACACACAGGTAGAGGTGCAAAAGAAGCAATTTTTGTGATTAAAAAACGTATATTTAATATGAGTAATGCTATCAAGAGGGCTCCTTGTTGACAAGAGCCATGAGCTCTCCCTATTGAACATTGGATTGATAAGTATTGCAAAACTTGTGAATGTAAGGCGAAGTTGATGCTCAATCCGATGGTTAATAGGAAGAGCTCATAGCTCTTGTGAAGAGAGAGACCTCATTGGCTTTTTCCATCTCATAACCTGATTACTTTACTGCCAACCATGTGCTTGTTTTCCTTTCGATAGCATCCAAATGTTACATGAAAAGGGTTGGTGAACAAAACAAAGAGGAATGTGTTTTATCACTATCTCACAATAACGTTTCCAACATGAAAAGATTAGAGAAAGTAACAATACTAGGTAATTAAAAGTTTAAGAAAAATTGAATAGAAATAAAAAGTAAACAATAATTTTCCACGGGCATGTGTACAATATATAGATGAAAAATCCATTTAGAAAAAAAAAAGGGCAAGACACAGAACCTAAACACCTGCACTTCGTAAACAGTAGCAGCAGAATCATGAAACCATTTAACAAATTTACCCGGTGTAGCTGAAGGGGAGCTGCATTCAGCCAATCAAGTTTAGATGGAAACTCTGGCACAACAGTAGCGGTTCCCCTTAAAAATGAAAGACAAAAGATATTAGGGAAAGATTTTTTTTTCTAAAATAAAAAAAAAATTTGAGAACACAATTTCAATGTATGGTATGAGATAGTGTCAGTCAAGACAATTACGATGGAACATGTCATTAAAACGACAAGAGGGGCAATTTTCACTTACCTACTTTCCAAATCAGATATGTAGTTCACAAATTGTTGGATTCTTGCAGAACGGGATCCATCTGTGACCAGTAAAAGCCAAAAAGTTTGTAATCCTTACTCCTGTTGTTGTAAGCCTTAAAAAATAGAAAACATAGATGCAACCAAAAGAACCATGTTTTCTATGTAAATTTTTCACAACACGAAAAAATTATTGAGAATATGAAACAATAAAAGAAAAATTATAAGTAAAAGAGAGGGAGAAAGTGAAAATAAATTGAGATGCACAACCACAAAGGATATACAGCGTAACGCCGTATCCAGATAACATTTCATAACAAAAATCAGCACCTTCATTCTGTTCAAAAGATGGACTGTTGACTCCAAAAAACAGATTCCATATAGCTTTCGGAGATGCATATTGCATTGCCTGCAAGAGCATAGCAGCTTCCAGAGACATAATAAAAATTAAAATTAAAAAACAACATCAAAGTCCTTTTAGCATACTAAAAGGCACTCAAAAAATGCTGTTTTCAAGACAAATTCAGAATCTAAAAATCATCCAATATTCGTTTTTATCACATAACTTGTACCTTCCAGTTTGTCATCGTGAAAAGGAGACAAGCTATTCCCAGACTTCCATATCTCAAAATGTCTCGCCGAGAACCCTGCAACCTGTCAAAAAATTATTTCTGCGATCTCAACGTAAAACTGTTGAACTAACTGACCTAAGTATATCCCTCAGAGTGCCATGTCAAATTAAATGTCCTAATATTCCCACAGAGTGTCATTTCATATATTTATGCAACTCAAAGTAAAAATATAATCCGCATGTAGTGAGAGCAACATATTATTTCCAGGGAATCTTACCTGAGGAATTTTCCTCTAGTAAAGAGTCAACAGAAAAAGGAAAACAAAATGAAATTTCTTATTCAAGATCATTCTACATCACACACATTTATTATATCATCATTGTGGACTCATAGCTGCTTATTGGGCATGGCGACTATATATGATGCAGTACAGCCCAGATCCCTTAGGTTCTGGTGTTAAACTATGAGGGAAAAGCAGCAGAATAAGAAATTACGATAAGTGTTCAAGTTTACTGTTTCAAAACAAAAAAAAGAATATATATATATATATGTATGTATGTATGTATGTATATACTTAACCTGGCACTCAGATTTTAGAGATGAGGAGTACTGAACCAGTACCCTGGAAGATTAAAATCAGAAAACATGAAAGTAATGAGAGAAAGAGAGACTACCCAGTGAAAGCTGTTTTAAGACCACAATGAATAAAATAAAAAGAGTTCCACACTCATTCAGCAACCAAAATAACCATTTTATCAAAACTCAAATCCTGTTTTACATCAATATAAACATTTGTAGATACCTGAAACCCTATAGAAATAGACAACCTTCAAAAAATTGTACAGCTGGCATTGTAATTGAATATATATATATAACATACAGATCCCATCAAGTAAAAATATTTTAAGCAACTAACAGACTGAAGCACCTAAGCCCTGTATTTCCCGCTTAGAGGAAATGGTTTCAAATTCTAACAATCCTGCCTCAAACTGAGCAGATTTTAGGTTGTTTGCAACATTGCTCATCAAAATATTGGGATATTCAATGAGATATCCAAGGACTGTCGTGCTGGTCTTGCACAAGCCTTCATTCTTGATAGGCCTAATAAGTAGGCAGTTAGCACCTTGCTCACTCTGAGGTGAGTTAAGTGTGCTATTTCTATCTCACGTGCAGTGGTAGTGTAACTGAGCCACTAATCCTGCTGAAAGGAAACCTATCAAGTAAATGCCAATCGAGGAATGTATTCATGAGATCTTGATTTACATTGTTGGACCTATTCCTTAATAGCCAAAATTTTAGGCTACCAGTTGTCAAACATTTTATTAAAATCCTGATTATGGGAGGTCTTAAGTTCAAGTATCTCCGACAACATTTATTCTCCCATTCCATTTGTCTGTGCAAGTTTACAATCTGACCTATTCTTTTCTGTGCTTTCCTTTCTACATGCAAAACAAAGTCACTAACCTAACCTTTGGCATTTTTACACAAAGCAGTTTTTATGTTTGCTAATAAAACTTTTACAGTAAATGGTAACTTGTACAATAATTACCACCAGCTATTCAAAGAAGAAAAGACACATCTTTCCTATATCTATATATCTGAAATTTTGCTTTAGTATAGAAATCCTGACAAGGCAAGTCTAGCGCTCAAACTCATAAAAAATACTTAATAAAAGTTTCCATCAGTTGTTGACAAAGCTTCTTTATATATCCCAACAGATGGATTTTTCTAATAGGATCTGTTTGGATAAGCAAGAGGGAAAAGAAAAGAAAGGATAAAATTAATTATAAGGGAAAAGAAAATAAAGGAAATGATAGTGTAACACCTTTATCATGTTTGGATAAGTAAGGAGGGAAAGGAAGGGAAATGATAGTATTAACCCATGCTCGTGTTTGGGGAGAGAAAAGAAATGAAAATATCTTAACAAATTTACCACTATGCCCTTTCACATTTAAAGTAGAATATATAGGTAGGATAGTTATTTTTTCACCACCATTGTGTCTTATAAAGCTATATATTTTTACAAACTAATATTTTAACCGGAAAAACATATATATATATATATTTACAACTATAACCCATATGAGTGATTTTTCGGATCTATATATAATTTGATCAAGGGTATCTTCATCAGTTTAAGGGTTGAGTTGTAAAAAAAATGCCCTAGGATTGAGATGTAATTTATTTTTTATATGCCCTCTCATTTCCAAGTCCTTATAATAAGAGAAAGTTATGTAGATTGATCCCACTCCAAGAGAGATGACTGGAAAAAAGACTTTTCATGGTGGCCAAGAAGCTATGAACATGGATTCTCCTATTCCCCTCAACATACTTATATCGATGACAAAAATGGACATGGGTATGAATATGTGTCTGACACATATACCCAAAGGCCAAATCAGACACCCACATTCTCTACATGATTAAAGAAAAAGAAAAGCTTAAAAAATTTGATAACAAGAAGAATTTCCAACTTCCAGAATATTTGATATCCTCCTTTTTCTTTCACCATATGTCATTTAATTTAAATTACAGTTAAGTATATTTGTAAAGAAAAACAACATCATAGATTCATACATAACACTATAATATAACATGTTATTTATTTATTGTGCAAGAACGTGTCCACTTACTCGTACCCAACTTTTGGATACATTATAAGTCAAGTCCCATATGTCGTATCCTAGTATTTGGGATTGAGGAAGGTCCGGCACTTCACACACCCACACTCGATACATGTACCCGAGTCCATGGAACATAGCCACGAAGGAGCCAGTAATCTCTAATCTCCGATTTGTGAACGATGTATCTTTATCTGATGAATATTCTAATGATTAAGGATTGTTGAATGTGTATTTATGTTCTACGAGGCCGCATAGGTTTAAAAATTAATCTTTTCAGTTTTCAAAAGTGAGTTCATTCGGAGTTGATAATATGATTTGTATTCAGTGAATGGCTAGTGATTCAGTAATAGCTTCCAACTTGGAATATGGGTCTCCCTATGAAAATCTGTCCGCTCATGTTTAGGATTGGAGAGTGGAGAAAATTGGTGCCTTCTCAGAAGAGTTTACATCTACTGAGGTGAAAGGGTTGCTTTGACGTAAGATAACTCTTATTAAAAACATTTGATCCAAATTTCTATATCACTTTTCTCTTTCCACCGTTGACAAAAAATGACTATCAATTTAGAGAGAGCGCAAAGGAAATTTCTGTGTTATGGGAAGAAGGACAAATGCAATTATCTTTCCACCATTGATAAAAATGACTATTAATTTAGAGAGAGTGCAAAGGGAATTTCTGTGTTTTGGAAAGAAGGAAAAATGCAATTATCACCTGCTACAGTGGATCAAGGACTTCCAATAAGAAAAGGGTTTCGATGTTCAATCTGGTTAAAGTGAACAAAGAAACTTCTAGGCCAGTGCTGTGGTTTTTTATTGTGATGAAACAAAGGTCTTGTAAAGGTGATCAAGGCTAAGTGTGGTTCTCCCTCAAAGACCATTGCTTGCGTTGAACCTTCCTCGTCATTGCAATTTGTTGGAAAGCATCTTCAGCACTAGTCCTCTGTTCACGAGTTTGATATTTGAGAAGAGAACAGAGATGGTTAAATTGGCAAGATTTACAATAAGTGAAAGCCTGTAAACTATATCTTTTTTAATATCCTTCTCTAAACTATTTGTTGACTTAGGTCACTGAATGCTCAAAATTTTCACTAACGGTGTTGTTTATTCATCTGTTATATGCCAAGGGTTGGAATAATAGGAGTTTGTCTTCTTGGACCAGTTCTAGGCATTGTCGTACAGTATGAATGTTAGAATCTAGGTGCCGGGCCCAAATTTCATCCTTTCTCAATAAAGACCCTCAGGCACTATTTGAAATCCAAAGATCCTATTTAAATTTCACTTCAAGTTTAGCAGCTGCTTCAGATAATATTCCACTGGTTTTAATAAGGAAGATAAGATTCTTATATATATATATGTGTGTGTGTGTGTGTGTATACGTGTATATGGGGTCATAAGCCGGGATTATTAACTGTGCAATGTGTTAAGTATATCCATATTTTTTAATCACCTAATTTACTGTTCCTTGACATCCTATGCTTCAGTTTTCTACACACTGTCATATTCATCCATGATAGTATTCAATTTTCTATTTGAAAAGAAGATTTTTCCTGGACTGCATAAGTGAACCCCAAGGCCAGTAATTTTATGGGAAAATAAGATGATATTTATAAACAAAATAAAACCAACTAACATTAATATGTTTTGTACGCCTACCAAAGAAAGTTGGAAGTAATAGGAAAAACAAGAATAGTATGATTAATCAAAACGATTTTATTGAAACATTCTGGATAGAGAACCTCCCTTACCCTCCAATTGAGAAGACCATCTCATTCTTAGAATAGGTATCCTGGAATGACCCACTCTCTGTTCTGTCCTTGACTAATGCTGGTGTAGATTGTGCAGAAGAATTTATATATTGAAGTCCCTGCACCTTCTCATCTGCAATGGGTTGTCTTCATCAGACCTCATTTTGCCAGAATATATATAACCTATGAAGCATAGACACGTAAACGAGATGCGGACAGACACGATTTGGATATGGGGATAGGGTAAATTCTTAAAAAGTAGGATATGAATACGGCTGGGCACGTCAATATATATAGATATACTGTGCTAATGTAGATATGCATAAAATTAAGAAAATATATATTTCTGTGTATAAATTTAAAATAATACATCTTTGCCATGTTATACATATTGTTACTAATATTTTCTTATGAAAGATTAGGACAAACAAGCTAAGAGTTGAGAGTTATATTGAATGGATAAATTTAGACTAAATTAATCATGATATATATCTAAATACTTCTTTCTGAAGAGATTTTAAGCTTTTCTTAACAATTGTACTATGATATTATATTTGAAAAATATATATTTAAATGTTCACAACTTATTAAATGTGTGTCCCTAAGTATATGAGAAGTATCGGATACATGTTAGAAATAAATAAAAAATATTATTTTCAAATTTTGAATACGTTTAGGAAGTATCGGACACGTATTCGCGAATATCCGAAGGGTGTCGGTATCCGACACAGAAACGATACGGGTACGTCCCTCTTATAGAAGTATCCGTGCTTCATAGTATATAACCTAAACCATTACCCAACAAATAATTGCCAGAAGAATAACATAGTTACAGGTATATATAAGCTTTTCTCCTGCCATCTTATGAAACCTACAAACTAAAGATTAAGAATCAATAAATTAGCAAGGACAGATTCACTTCAGCAAAAAGGAATAAAAAATCACATTACATAGAGAACACATTACAAGACAAATAGGGCTTACTTATAGTTCCTTAAGAAATGGCACAAATTGTAACTTCATCTCTCTTATGTTATTAAAGGTACAAAAAGACATTTGAATGTATTTTCAGAACTACATACTATGGCAACCAGAGCCACCACTGAGAATATCATGAAGTGAAACACTTCCTATCTCCTTTCTGATAAGTGATGGACCAGCTGTTTCTAAAGTCTCTTCTGATAATGTTGTTGTCACAGCTATACATCTGCACGTAGAAGAAAATGGTTATATTTGAAAGAATATAAATTCTGTAACTCTCGAAGGAAGTGATCAAAATATAGAAAACTTTAGGGCCCGTTTGGTAACCGTTTATGTTTTGTGTTTATTGTTTAAGTGTTTATATAAACAGTGTTTATGTTACGATTTTGTTTATCCATAAATATGAGTGTTGTTTGATAACGAAAAAACGTTTGACTTATTTTAATTTTTTTTTTTTTTAGAATGGGTGCTCCTAAGTAACTATTTCTTATTATCAAGTATATTAGTAATTATTCATATTGCATCAAATATTTTTTTCTTAAGACAATTGATGCTCTTTAATTCTGTCCACACTTGATAATTCTAATATTTTGATCGTTGTATCAAATAATAGTCTTTTATAATTTTTTTCTTTTCATTTTCTCACTTTTAGTTTTAATTTTTAATTAAAATAATATAATCACCATTTTAGATAAAAAAGAAAAAAAAAAGTTTTTTTTTTCATAAACATAAACAATAAACATCATTTTGGTGTTTAGGATTTGAAGGCTTATGAACAGTGTTGTTTTAAAAACGTTTATACAATTTATAAACAAAACAAAAATTATCAAACGTGTTTATTCTAAAAATTTGTTTTTATAAACAATAAACACTAAACATAAACGGTTACCAAACGGGCCCTAAGTCCTATAAACACCCAATTACAATAAAAACTGGATTTAGTATCAGCAGATTCACCTCATTTGTGCTGATTTGGCAGCTTGCACTCCAGCTAATGCATCTTCAATTACAATGCACTAAAAAAAAATAGAGATGAAAATAATATTTTAAATAAATACTAAAATTGCAGACAAACACAAACAAAGCTGACCATTCAGCTAAAGAGCATAAAAAAATGCTAAAAGTTTACAGCCTCAAACGGTGAATTTCTCCAATCTCAATGAAATCCCATAAAGGGCTAACCTAGTGCACGAGGCTCCCGCCAGTGCAAGGTCTGGGGAGGGTCAGATGTACACAACCTTAACTCCGCAGTCTCAATAAAATCCCATGGATTGTAAAAATAAAAAAGGAACAAAAAAAAATGAAGTCGGGAAGTGCTGAATTTTGTTAATAGAAATATCAAATTCAACTAAAACACTCAGGGAACATGGTAAAGTTGTAAATGGATATGCTAACTAAAAACTTCATTAGATTGCCAAATTGATGGCAAGAGAAGTGCGTAGTACAGCCTTAATTTTTCCAGACAGCTTGGCTGGGGGAAATAATCTTTTAAACAAAGATAATCACAGTAATGTATAGGAAAACTACTAGCTGTAAATACAAGTTCATAAATATGCAGTAACTCCTTCAGGCCAATAAAATCTACTCTTTGCAACTGATGTCTATAAAAAAGATAACGTCGTAAATCTGCAAGTGTACCTCACTAGGGGGCACATTCAAGATCTTTGATGCAGCTAAAAAAATGTCAGGTGCAGGCTTCAGATTCTCAAATGCATCTGCTGACACAATAGCATCAAACCTGATAAAAAGAGACTACGAGAACCATGAGACTAAGAAAACATTTAAATAGCTAAAAAAGATCATAACAGTTATCTTATTATATGAACCCTTCTAAACATGCATGAAATTACTTGAACTTACAACTTGATAGCCAGAAATAAAAGGCATTAACTTGTAAGAGATGATGCCAATGTGTTCCCGATAAAGAACAAGTAATGCATCTACATATGACAATGAGATATAAATAATGGATATATTTATTCGCCTGTATTATGGCCCTCACTTCACTTCACTTGATGGGGTGGCAGGATTCAACCACGGTTGCAGAGATATATCTGTTCCCAAAGGTGATGACCAAAATTTAAACTCAAGTTATTTAACAGAAAACGTAGTAAAGTTATTTCTAAAATAATGACGTTGCGTGTGTGTGCACGCTCACATGTCTGAAGGATGGGAAAGTGTTGGGGCCTTTGGGGCAAAATAATTTCAAGGTAACTTATTGGTACAAAAAATTCCTCTAGAGAATGTCGCTTAGAATTCTATAATTAATATGAGATTATAAACTTAAAATTAACATACAAAGGGAGATTATTAAGATAACTAAATGATTTACTAAAACTTATACTATTATACAAAAGGATGTAAGACAGCAAAAAATCACAAATATATATGCCATTTCAGTTTCTATACCATTTTTAAGATTAAAATTACTAATTCTAAATGATTAGTTGATTAGATGTTATCATTCTAGATCCTTTTTATTAATCCTTCTAGACCGTAAAATTTGACTAATGTCTATGTGGACACAAGATGGCAAACATGCAAAATTTGGTTTATAATAAATATAACTTAAATTTATAGCTGACTGTAACGTCCCGCCATGGAAGGTTATGCCACATAGGCACATGATGTACGACGACATAAGTAGTTTGCATGTCAAAAACATTCTAGAATTCCCTACACAAGTCGCAAGTGTGGGCTTGTATGGAATTCTCTAGAGTTGTGTAGAGTTATCTAGAGTTGTACATACTTGTATAGAACACTCTAGAATAGCCTAACATTATATAGATATTTCTTTGGAGCATTATAAAATCCAATTCTAGAATACTCCTGACCGTTGGATTGTAGACACTGGTATAGATTGTAGCCATTCATTGTAAAGCCCTTGGCCTATAAATAGGGGTGAGAGCTCATTTGCTCCTCACCAAACAACTAAGTCTTGTAAAGCATCCTCCAAGCAATACAATCTACATTCTCTCAAACTCTCTCTTGGTCACTTGTCTACTCCTCATCCTTCACTTCTCTAGCCTTATTATTCACTAAGCTAGCTAGGTAGACTAAACAACCTCCCCTCGCTACTCACGGGCTTATATTGACACAATGAGGAGATTTTGGCCTTTTCGCGGTCCAGACGGTGGAAATTGGCAAATTTTCAATACAAAATAACTAAATTTACACCACCTAATTTATATGGATATCAAAGGTTTAAATGGAATAATACCTAATTTGGATAACCTAACTTATATGCAAAAACTAGGGTTTGAAAATAAACTACAAAAGGATTTGAATATTCAAACTATGTAACAAAAATTCCAATTTACATACTATTCCCATATGTTCAAATATTTATTCATTCTCCTAAATTAATAACAAGATTAATTACTAAATTTTCATAAAGGTTATAAAAAAAACAGCAAAGTGATAAACTTAACACTAGCTCCCATGGCGATATAGTGTCATAATCTGAGCAATAATAAATCTAATACCATTTTGAAGAACTCTTATATCAAATTAATCATTTAAACTAATGAAATGTTAGCTTCTAGTAAGAGCTGAAATGTAAAACAATTTGTACCCATAAATAATACTTGGTTTAACTTGCATGGTCTGGCTCTGAAGTAAACAGACGTAGACTAATATTGAAGATTAAATACTGATCAGGGTTACAAAAGTCTCAGAACACAAGGACATTTTAGTGCTTATGGCAGCAACATGTGACAATCAGAAGATATAATTAGAGACTAAAGTATATAAGTTTAATTCATAAACTTAAAGGAGAGGACATGATTGTAATAGCTTACATTGACAATTGCAAACTGGCAGCTGCTAAATTTGCATCAACCTTAATGCGGTCAGCGCTAGATGCAACAGCAACTTTGAGGCCATTGTTTTTACACTGTTGTACAGCATCATAATATCATACTACTGCTTGATGCAGCAACAAAATACTAGTATGAAACTCATCTAAGTTACTGCCTTACATACCTGAGTAATGAGTTCAAGAGCACCAGGAAATCCTATTCCAGAATTTGGTTTTGCATACTAAAAAAAAGTGATGCAATTTTAGAGGTCAGTGACAATTTATGAACTTAAAAGGAGCTGCACTTGATCAGATTATTATTACAGTATGTGTCAGGAAAAAAGATGACAGTTGAATATCACCTTATCCAAATATATCTCAAAAAACCTTTTCTTTGCGGCCTCAGAATTGAATTCTTTAACACCCTTCACGGAAGCTACACCTCCTAAAAAGTTTGCTTCACCTAGTTCATTTGCACGAAAAAAAATTAAGCAAAAAACCATTTCATTTTTGTGTGTGTGCATGCGTGTGTGCAAAACCTTGCTATGTACCTTACAAAATCAAAATACTTAATCATCCCAATTAGTTATTTTTAAATGATATTTTTTCTTGCTGAAAATGCAGATTTACATTTCATTTGTGGCATAAAAGGACCCATTAACTCTAGTGGTATGTCCTCTACTTTCCAAGTGGAAGGTTGAAGTTCAAGTCCCCATAAGGGGCAATGGTAGGTGGGTGTCTGCGTGTGATGTACTTACCAAAAATAAAACAATAGGAGCTAAATCAAAAAGAAAAAGAAGTTGGAGTAGATTAATGTTACCATCACACCTCTTTTATCTCAACATCCAAAAAGTGTTTCTCTATTCTTTGTAAAAAAAGGTCGTACCTTTTTACACAGTGTAAGAAACCATGTATTTAGTGATAGTTTTCTGTTGAAATATAAATACAACTTAGTTGTATGGTGCTTGAATGCTTTAGCCTATAAGCAATTGAACAGTGTGTGATGGCATTCTCTTAATGACTGTCCTGCTTATAAGCCCACTGCTATGATGTTTAATGGTAAGATTTCCTGGCATTTCATTGATTGGGAACTTGACAGAAGACCACAGTCCCTTGTGATTGATTGTCCATGCATTTTGTAATGACGAACTTGATAATCATCATTTTGTAATGACGAACTTGATAATCATGAAACTCTTTGTATTCTTTACAATAAGAAGATCTAAAGGACTTATATGTGTCCAAATCACAATTATCATGCCAATTAGCCAGTTTAATAAATAGAATTGCCACTTTGCCAGCAAGGTTGCCAATACCCACATTTGTACTATCTGAAAAGATCAAACGAATACGAGAACTTGAGAAGTTTATCAAATTTTTGGAGTCTATATGACATCATGATTATTCCATTTTTCTCTTGATTGTTGTTAATAAACAGTGTCATGATTATCAAGTTCATCATTACAAATGCATGGACAATCAATCACAAGGGACTGTCGTCTTCTGTCAAGTTCCCATCAATGAAATGCCCGGAAATCTTACCATTAAACATCATAGTAGTGGGCTTATAAGCAGTACAGTCATTGAGAGAATGCCATCACACACTGTTCAATTGCTTATAGGCCAAAGCATTCAAGCACCATACAACTAAGTTGTATTTATATTTCAACAGAAAACTATCACTAAATACATGGTTTCTTACACTGCAGATTGATGCATCATATTATCAAGCTCTAATCATCAATCTGCAGTATAGTTTTTTTTTTTTTTTCAACAGGTAAATTTACTTGCACACACGCCCCCACTGGGGGTTGAACTCTCAACCTTCACAAAGGGGAGATGGAGAACATAACACTGAAGCCAAGACTTTGGTGGTAATTTTGTAGTATATGTTGCCATAGCATTACAAAAGTTGGTTCTGTTTACTAGCATTTTTTGTGTTTCCTTGTTTCTGTTTTCAATCTCTGTTTCACCTTTTTTTTTCTTTTTCTTCTGATTTTTGTTTTCTAAAGTTTATTTCCTTTATCTTTTTTTTTTCTTTCTCAAAACAACATAGACATTAAAATTTACCCAATAACTAAAATTTTCGCAGAAACAGAAACATGTTACTAAAATTTACCCAATTAGGCCCTTAATTATCCACACATTTAGTAGGGCACCACTTGACCCCAAGGAATGGTCATGAAATTGACCCTAATAGTATAATTATATAGTGCCTGTGTGTAACCATAAATTGGAACTTATATGATGTTTCTACATCATAAACGCCAATAAAACCTAAAAATATAATTACAAATGCTAAATGTACATATATGATATATACATGAATCTGCAACTCAAAGTTCACTCAAAAGGCATATGTGCAATTGGGGACTAATTGATAACTTCATTGAAATCAAGTGGAGTTTCAAATTCAACAAAGAGCTTTACCAGTGCCCGTGAATGGCACGAAGTCCTCTACAGTGACTTGAACCCCCATTTCAGCAAACACGTCAACAGCAGCCAATCTTGACGGCTCTTCACTGTTGCAGAGCACTCCGTCCATGTCGAACAGCACCGCAGAAACCTTCCCCCACTCGCTTCCGGTCTTCGCAACATTCTGCTCCTCCAATTTCACACACGCCTTCGGCGTCATCACCATGCTTCGCTTTTGTAAGAACACTAGGGTTTTTGGCCGCCACTGAAGCACAGAGTTCGATCTGGAGAGCAATCCCGAGTTGTAGAAGAAATTGCATTGTGATCGAGAAGAAGAAAGCGGTGGAGATAACAGTCTCAACGCCATCCTCTCCTCTCCGTAAACTGTTTCTCTCTCCAACCGAATCTATAACGTGAGTGGCGGGGAGTGGTTTTCAGTTATATTGAAATTGATGGGACAGAATTACCCTTGATCGTGTCTAAAATTCTTTGGCATTGGGAATTGGTTTATTGTCTTTTTGACAATTGTTTCTGGGAGTGGAAATTTCAGGGCAGCTTGAGGGCTTTGAAATAATTTAATTGGTGACACAATCGCGAGAGATGGTGAGCAATGAAAAGTGAATGCATTATCCACCTTATCACCATTTTTTTTTCCTTTTTTTTTTAACCCAAAAAAATTTCTTTTTTCTTTTTCTTTTTCTTTTTTTATTTATTAATTTTCTCTTTTCCTGGATTGATGGGCTAATAGATCCAGCCCAAACCCAATGTTTAAGAATAAATTGGACAAGGACAAATCAAAATTTCAAAACACATATAGGCCTTATATTTTTCTTGGCAATAAACTGTCCTCATATACGAGTATTTTACAATTGGATATATGCATTTTTTCCGTATATCTAATATGTTTACACATGAAAATGATATATTTAAACATGATATAATATATCTTTTTTTTTTATCTTAGACAAGAAATTCAAACACTCATTGCCTCCATAGAAACTTAACCCTTCACTTTTTACTTTAAAAGATGAATAATTATCAGTAGACTACAGTTTTTGATGATAAACATGAGAGAATGTTAATCTTACATCTCTCAATAACTTCTTATAGAATGGATTAATTTTATGACAATTAAACATTGATGAAATGTACATAATGCATTTTAAAAAAGAATCTAGTTGGAGAGTTAGATTTTTTTTCTTTTTCTCAGAAATTTGAGAGTTAGAATTTTCACATCCACCTACAATATAAATTAAAATTTTATTCATATTTTCTAAAAAAATATGCATTTATAGAACGATTGAATTGGTTTGATTTATGGTATTGTGATAAACATGATAAAGGTATATACAAATTTCACAAAAAAGTTATCGAGGATTCGAATTTCTTATTTCTATATAATATAAATATAGATGCAAAATGGATGAGAGATGAAAAATAGATGACCTTGCATAATGGATATGAAGTAATCTCCAAGTCCAATTTGAATAACTCCTATTTGAAGGGGTTTGATTTTTCTCAATTCGACTATTTTTCGAAGTGAATTTTGTAAGTAAAGTGGTGGGTTTTGTCGCATGACATTCATGATGTCATATGATGGGACCTACCACCTTACTGACAAAATTTACTTTCGAAAATCGTCGCATTTAGACTCTCTAATTCAAATTAAGAGAGATTCAGTCTCTCTAAATCAGAGAACGTATCACCATCATTTTAATAAGCGAACCAGAAATATCAATAATTATTCTATTACTAAAGTTTATATATATATATATATATATATATATATATATATATATATATATATATATGTGTGTGTGTGTTTTAAGATTTTTTTTTTTTAAATATTTATCTTTGATTTGTATGGCATTGGATTTTTTTTATTATTGAAAATGAAAATTGATCGTTTAGAAAATTTTGAATGTTATGAGATTTCAAAAACTGAAAACAGAAAAATTTACCAAGCAAACAGACAATGAAAATGATGGTAACAGAACTCGACCAAAAGGAAAACTTTTCAAAGGACCGAAATTAATTGATTCCTATATTTTAATAGCGCTTTTATATATGCACATTGCAAGAGGGTGTCGTTTTCTTAATATATTTAATTAGATTAATGACACTATGTTATTGTCATCAACCAATCATCACCCTTTGTTGGCATTAAGTGAAGAAAACTGTTTTCAAAGTGGCACTTCATTTGAACCCTAAAATGGAAACATAATCAATCTTCAGAATGCATATGAAACCCTAACCCTTAATTCTTATTTGGCATCCACTTTCCTAGACAAGCACATTAACCCTCCTTCCAATGAGGTCAACACATTGTGATTACTCCACTATGATTTTGTGCTCTCTTAGTGCTCACAACCACCTTACAATCCTACTAATCATGATTAAACCATTATATATATCCTATAAATACTCTTCCTTCAATGCCCAACATTCATGACTTCATAATTATCAAGCAACTCCAAGAAGGCAATAAGGTACTTCAAGAGCTTCTCTCATTAGTCCATTTCAATTCAAATTTCAAACTTCAAAAACACTATATTCAGCTGCATGAAATTAGGATCTTGGTTTTCTATTTAGTCCATTTCAATTCAAATTTCATAATACCTCATGTTTTCAAAAACACTTTTCAGGCTATATTCGGCTGCATGGAATTGGGGTCTTGCCAAGACCCGAATTTCATGCAGCCGAACATAGCTTGAGTACTTTTAATATTGTTTCTAAATGTACAGATTGATCATGAAGCTAAAGTTAGTCCTAGTCCTGCTCTTGGTTGCCTTGGCCTTGGTGTGCCTCAAAACTGATAGCAGAAGGCTTGTTTTGGAGGAGAAGAAGAAAGGAAATGCAGAAACTCCACTTATAACAAATTCGCATACTGGTCAGAAGTTAGATGGAGTTAACAATGGTGCAACTGATGTTAAGACAAATGATAATCCCGGAAAGTCTAGTATGAATGGAGATTCAGTGCCAACAGATGGAACCAGTAACAAGACCAACAATGGTGACAATGACGAGAACAACAATTATGGAAATTATGCTAATCCTTCGGGTTCATCTACTGAAACTCACCATGTTTATCCATACGATCGCCGTCCTCCCCATTGAGCTGCAATATGAATATACGTATAGAATCATATGTGTGTGTGTGTGTGTACACCATAAGGATGGTGTTTATAAAAATAATTATGTTGCACTGCTGTGATGCAAGTTTGTTATCTAAGGAATATGTTATGCTATGAAGCTAATTATAATTACATCAGTATCACTACTGTGTTGTGTGTGTTTCCATTATGTCTTGTGATATGTAATGAGTGTATGGCCTGTAGGCCCAGTGTGCTCGTGTTAAACCATATGGAAATAAAAGGTCCATGTATGATATAGTTTGGTGTTTTAAAATACACATATATATGCACATATTTGAAAGCAAGATTGTAATTAAAACAAAAACTTGAATTATGCTTTCAATCATTAACATGCTATTCAGAGCATATTATATACAACTACAACTCCAACTTCCAGTTTGGGCATTTTGAGTATTTACTGTGTGTTGAAATAAAGGGCATAAATTGATTTTTTGTATCTATTTATGATGTACTTGATTTATGAAAATATCTTTCTTTTTTTTTGTTCTATATTTTAATATTTATAACATATCTTTCTTATAAAAATTATTATGTTCATTTTCAATTTTTTTTACTTTTAGTCCTCTCCAGTGTGTAATCTTGACTCCGCCCTTGCCTGTAGCCAATTCAAAGCCACGAACTCATGCTAAAACTTGGTATTAATGTTTCTAGATATACAATCATGAATATCAGAATAGAGTCAATGCATTGTATGAGTTATATTCCATGCAAATAATAATAATAAAATAAAATAAAAGTGAATGATTTGATTTCCATGGGAGGCCTATAAGGACTGAAACTAATTGACTCCTATATTTTAATAGAGCTTTTATGTATAATGCAAGATGGTCGTTTTCTTAATATATTTAATTAGATTAATGGCACTATGTTATTGTCATCAACAAATCATCACCTTGGCTGGCATTTAGTGAAGGAAACTGTGTTCAAAGGGGCACTTCAATTGAACCCTAAAATGGAAACATAATAAATCTTTAGAATAAAAAATAAATAAATAAAATAAAAGCCCAAAACCTTGAATCATTTTGATAAATTCAATACATTTTAAACCCTAACCATTAATTCTTATTTGGCATGGACTTTCCTAGACACGCACATTAACCCTCCTTCCAATGAAGAAGTCAACACATTGTGATTACTCCACTATAATTTTGTGCTCTCTTAGTGCCCACATTCACCTAACTATCCTACTAATCATGATTAACCCATTAAATATATCCTATAAATACTCTTCCTTGAGAGCCTCACATTCACTAGCATTATCAAATAACTCAAAGAAGGAAATAAGGTAGTTCAAGAGCTTCTCTCATTAGTCCATTTCAGTTCAAATTTCATGATATATATTATGTTTTCTAAAACACTTCTAAGCACTTTTAACTACTCATTATTCAATAATGGTTTCTAGATGTACAGATTGATAATGAAGAAGCCAAAGTTAGTCCTAGTCCTGCTCTTTGTTGCTTAAGGCAGCGGTCATGCTCACCTCGATCTCTACCCAGAAGATACAATGGTAGGAATTCTCATAGATTAGTTAGTTAGTTCAGACCTCAATCTTACGATTCAAATTTATCCACTTCATCATCTTGTTTAATTTTAGCACTTATCAATTTAGTTGTAATAGAAATTTCAAATTTGAATTTAACAAAATGATGATATATATCTGAATCTGAACCACATGATTGAGATGTACAGAATTCAGGAGAGAGATTTGTCCGAAGAAGATCCTTATCCGGCAACAAAACTGACACATTTACTTTGGTATAATCTCCTAAAGCAGAGCCAAATGAGTCGGTTGTAATAGAAATTTCAAATTTGAATTTAACAAAATGATGATATAGCTGAATCTGAACCACATGATTGAGATCTGCAGAATTCAGGAGAAAGATTTGTCCGAAGAAGATCCTTATCCGACAACGAATCTGACACATTTACTTTGGTATAATCCCCTAAAGCAGAGCCAAATGAGTCGGTTGTAATAGAAATTTCAATTTGAATTTAACAAAATGATGATATAACTGAATCTGAACTACATGATTGAGGTCTGCAGAATTCAGGAGAGAGATTTGTTCGAAGAAGGTCCTTATCCGGCAACGAAACTGACACATTTACTTTGGTATAATCCCCTAAAGCAGAGCCAAATGAGTCGGCCGTCATGCTCACCTCTTTACCCAGAAGATATAATTGTGGGAATTCACTGAGGTTGGTAGTTAGTTCGGTATTTAATCACCAATGAAGAGGAATTGTAATAGAATGTGGACGTTGATTAAGGATAAATAAGATTATGAAACATTGAGATTATGGGAATGAGACTTATTGAGTGGTATCTTTTGAAATATGAACGGATAGGGTTTTTGTTACTTGGAATGAAAAATCTGTGATTTGATGTCATTTCCTATGAGGCTGTTTGGAAAAGCTGTCGGATTCTATTTTCTGATTCCAGAAAAATGAAATCTAGAATTCAGTTGTGCTGCCATTTCTGTCAAAAACAGAATCTGTTTTGTAATGTCATCTGCTGTCAAAATTTTAAAAGCTGAAATCTGAAAATATGTTTGATAACTGAAAATAAATTTTTTTTTTAAAAAATAATAATATCTTTGTTTATAAATTGTGTTTGAGTTAAATAGTTCCAAGTCATTTTAAACTACATAAATGAACAATACATATTACAACCTTGTTTTAATATTGCAAAGGTACATATTTGTCTTCACATTTTTATGTTACAAAATCATATAGCATATGATAACAAATGTCACCATGCCTTGTCTACTTTGGACTATTTCTAATTTCAATTGAGGAGTTTCAGTAATGTGGAGCTCACAATAAATTTTGTTGCACTTCAAGGATTGCAAGTATTTACAGTTTGCACATGCATCTTTGTCAAAATAACGAGAAAGGTATAACCCAAAATATAATGAAATACAATAGCTATAATTATCATCCGCAAAATAGTCCAAACTTTGGGAGATTTTATTTCGATTGGGTGGACAATTTTGGGAGTAACGTAACAAAAGAACCTTGAATCTAATACAGACCAGATATTATTATTAGAATACTCATTCTAATTTAAGCTATTCAAACTGGAATAACAAGACAATGGCTCAAGCAACAAGTAACTTTACTTGACATACAACATTAGTAAAAGAAATGAAAAATTGTGATGGGTTCTTCGTAATGGGAACAGATGCTCTACCGCATCAGCCAAAATGGTTCAACTCTGATTGGCAAACTTGATTCTTTCTCGACAGATGATTTGAGCTCTGGCTTGAGGCTTTCCAATCCTTGTTTTTCATAATCTGAAAATGGGCCCAACCCCAGAACATCTTCCACAACATTTTCCCAAGCCTCACCTGCAGGCATGATGTAGCAACTACTTCAGAACATTTACCAGACAACTCTACCAGAACACCCCATAATATAGTTCTACTGATGAAAATCAGGAATAGAAGACAATGAAAAACATAAAATAAATAAATAAATAAAATCAGGATAGAAACATTACAGCATGTGTAGCATAAATGCACCAGTCCCAGACATGCAAGAGCATAAAAAATGATAAATGCATAGCATCATTATCCAGTCCAAACTCAAAACCCTGTTATTCTTTCATTTCCTCGTAATATTTCATTATGTCAGTTCAGCCTTCATATAAGATGTCAATACCTTCAACTAACAAGAAAAAAACATTACATAGCTTCCATTCAATCAAACAGCACAAGTAGAAATTTTAACGTATATTTCTAATGTAAAAGAAGATCCAAATTTAAAGATTTCTGCTGGCCTGGATTTTTGGTAAAACTAATGAATATGAGAGCAGAGTGACATAAAAATGAGAAGGTTTACATGGAGAATGTATGGCGATAATTGTCACCTTACCTTGTGGGCTTGTATTACTAGATATATATATATTTTTTTGGGTAGAATGACTTTCTGCTATGCTGTGAGAAAATCACTAGGTTACAACTTTTTGTCTGAAGTTCTTGGTTGTATTACAACTTAATTGGATTTATGGTGGGAAAAGTTATGAAAAGCTTTGGAATTGAGGGGCCTCAAGTGTAGAAGAAATCATTTGATTGAATTAGGGCCTCAAATGATTTATTGATTATGTTAAGATCGATTATAGCATAAACTATACCATCCGTCACACCAAAATGAATCAGAATGCAATAAACATTTACAAACATTCCAAACAGAAGAATTTGATTCATGGTAATACGTACACATATAGATATAGAGAACGATCAATAGACTATATATGTATATAAATTGTAACAGAGACTGCAAAATGGTTTTCAGAAGAAATTTTTTTGGAAAAGACACAAAAAAATTGTAACAGAGAGATAGAGAGGACCTGTGATTCACAGTGATGCGAGTTTGAGGAAGATGGAGGAGTTGCGGCGAGCTTGAGGAAGATGGAGGAGTTGCCACGAGCTTGAGGAAGACGGACTGAGATGATAGATATGATTTAGGGATTTTTGATATATGTTGTGCGTAACTTTTACGGGCTCTCTTATAAACGAGATGGTCTCCGTAATTTTAAGTTGCTACAGTGCTCCACTACAGTATTCTTAAAATAGAATCCAACTTTGAAAGCCACAAATTTTTACTTTCAAAATAACCTTAATGAATTCCAAAATTTTAACATTAAATTTTGAAATTTCAGAAACAAAATTCTGTTACCAAACCTGTTTCTTAACATAAATTTCAAAATTTTGGAATTGAAAGTAGAAATCTGGAATTGGAATCTTTTCCAAACAGCCCCTATATTGTTGTTGAATGATGATGGAGTACTACACTAATTATTTGTATATGTCTGTTTCTCTACATTTTAGATCAACATCTCATTCCACTTATCCTTTTTATATGTTGATTCTTTTCTAGCATAATTTTGGTATTATAATTAGCCACATGATTAACTTTATAATAAGGTCTTAAAGCACGTGCATTTGCATGCGTTTTTTTAGTATTGAAAAATGGAGGAATATTCAACTTTTATTGTTTAATGTATTAAAAACACAAACAAGGACGGAGCCACCTTGGGCTCTCCTCCACCCCGGGGCCCAAGGTCACTCTCAATATATATACATATATATAATTTTATATAATTTTAATCTAGTATATATAATTATTTCAGTATCTATATACATATATTAATTTTAGTGTGTAATTTTTTTAATTTTACAAAATTTCTCCCCTAAAATTCTCCTTTTCTAAAAATCTTTCCAACTCTTTCTTTCTTTTTTTACTTTTACTGTTCAGCTTTTTAGAGTCCCCCGGGCCGAAGGTCACTCTCAATATATATATATAACCGAGTCGACCGCTAGAGCTACTGGCTTTAAAACCAGAAATAAATAGACTTACTCCTTCAATTGAATCAAAATGAAATTACAATCCAAACTCAAAGGCAGATTGATGTTTTGTTCAACAAATCCAAAACTCCAAATTTGATTGTCGTGTCTAAAGAAAAAAAAAAAGAATAAATCTTTTTTTTATTGAATGTGTTCATTCATTTTGACTACTTTATCATATTAATTTCTACTCTACCGTCCCGGAGTATATAATTTTAATCTAGTATATATAATTATTTCAGTATCTATTTGTGTAATTTTTTAAATTTTACAAAATTTCTCCCCTAAAATTCTCCTTTTCTAAAAATCTCTCCAACTCTTTCTTTCTTTTACTGATTGGGTTTTTAGGGTTTCTTTGATCCCTTAAAAAAATTTGCATTCTCTCTCTTCAATCAAATCATAAATTTCCTCTTTAAAGTGCTTTCATTTTTCATTTCCTTATTCTTCTTTTAATTTTTTTCTCTTCTTACACTCATATATGATGTATGTGTAATAACATTTTTTCTCATCTTATTCTTTTTTTTTCTCTTGTTCTTTAAATTTCACTGCAATTTTTTGAACTTAATTTTCATATTTTATATTTTTGAATTTTTTTACTACATATTTTTTAGAATAATGGCATAGTATTTGAATCTTAATTATTGCATTTATATTTTTTGGCTTTCTGCTTTTCTATACTGTTAGTTGTAATAAATAAAAAATTCATCATATTCATTGCGCCCCTGAAATTAATTCCTAGCTCCGTCCCTGAACACAAACATAGTGAGTTATAGTGGCTTTAATGCTTTGTTTGATTGAGAGGAATACAGAAAAGAGGAAGAATGTTTGCTTGAAAGGAAGGAAAGAGATGGAAGAAGCAGGGAGAGATGAAGCATCCTCCTACTCTTATCAAATGGAGCATAAACATCGTTGGGTAAGTTCATTAATGTTTTCAAATTTGTTTAAACTTTAAATAATCCAATTTGGTGGGAGAGAAATGGAAGGAAAATAAAAGAAAAGAAAAGAAAAAGGTAATAGAAGGAAATGAGATATTGTGTTTGGTATAAAATGTTGGAAGGAAAAGAAAGGATGGGGAGGCATAAGGCATGATGATCAAGCTTGTAATCATTCCAAAAATGAGAGAAAATGCTAGCATTTTTTAATAAAATTTTGTTAATACCAAATTTAACTTATTCAAATCGTTACTTTGAATGGCACAATAGTAAGGTTGTTCCATTATAAAATACTGATAACGGATTTGAAATAAAAAATAACCTCTCAGTGTAGAGGTAAACTATAGGGTAGGACCCTCAAAAACAACATCTCCACTTGGATTTCCGTTATAGGGTGAGACTCTTGTGCACTAAACTAGCCCTTTTAAATAGTCACTTTGATGATGGATTAAGTATCATAGAAGTTAATTAACTGCTCATAAACCAAATGCAACTTTAAGCAGGATTTCACATGTTTGCTGGTATTTTCATATGCTATCAAGTCTTAGATGTTTGAGGTAGTAATTTTTTTTTTAGACAAAAAACTCACACACCATTTGTCCTAAGGAGACTTGAATCATCACCTCCCACTTTAGCAAGCAGAGGAAATACCATAAAGTTACTGTTATTATATGGTAATTGGGATGAATGATATTCTTTACTTTTTTTCTATTTATGTACGCCCCAAAGGAGGTTGCGTCACGTGGGCAACACGTGCACTGAGAAGGACTTTGCATAGGATTGTGGGAAAGAAGAGTTCTAGAGACTTTCGGAGTTGTGTAGAGAAATGGTCAGAGAGGTGTCGAGTGAGTTAAACAAGGGGTTTATTTTTTATTCTAAAAGATGAAGTTTTGAAAATGTAATAAAATTTAATTAATTTATAATTTCAATTTCAAATGAATATCCTATTTTTTTTAAAGATACAAGTAGTCCTATTTTTTTTGGTAGGCCACTCTCATATCAATCAAAATGGAAAAAAGTAACTGAGAATGAAATTAGACATGCGTAGTTTCATACTTGCCTCTCTTCAAGGAATGAACTTACCAAACAATTGTTTTTTTTTTTTTTTTGTATTCAATTTTTTAAAAAAACAAAGCAAGATTACCAAACAATGTTTTCTGAAAAAATATGTGCAGCATTTGTAAGTTAAAGGAACAATATTTATGTTCAGCATAAACACGTCTTGAACAATAAACCAAAAACAAAAACCACTACCAAACAGGATTTAAGCTATTGTTAATATACCATTTTTGCAAGAAAAGTGAAAATTTAAAAATATACATGTAAAGCTGAATGGTAAAATGGGCCATTTTCTCAAGTGAAAGATCCCGTTCTATAAATTTGAAAGTCAATTTTCATATTAAAAGATAATTAAATTTGTATTAAATCTCAAAAATAAATATTTTATCTTTAAGTTACTCAAGTTGATTTTACCAATCAAGGTAAGTTTATAATCTCTATGTATATGGAAGCCAAAATGTGGACAACTAACTAATAAATTAGCGCCATTACATTTTGAAAATTCTAACTCAGCCATGATATACTACCCTCACACAGAAAAGAGAAAATACACATTAGGTTAACACTGTACAAGCTACAAACTTCAAAAGATACAGAAAAGATCAACACATCCACCATAACTCCCAGTGTATGTGTGTGTATATATAGCATTTTTCTAATAACAACAAAGGTTTTTCTTTCATAATTGAATTTTTTGACCAAACATAATTGCCAACAAGAATTTTGTTCTTTTTACGAACTAGATGTTGATAAATCCGCGAGTGTAGAAATTTATTTCGGACAATTGAACCTTCTCAAACTGTTTCTTTTTAAGAACCAAAGAAGAACAAAAGACCTTGAAGGAGTAAGTTAGCAAAGCTTAAAAGCACTAATCAACAAAAGGATATATCATAATTTAGAGACCATGATCACGAGGTTGAAACATATTTAACATAACAAAGCAAAACACAGAATTTCTAAGAACACCCGAAATCCTTACGGTCACCATAATAGAATCATGCTTTGGTAGAAACTTAACAGCTCTCCGAGAACCAGACATCCTCATAGAATGGCAAGTCATTGATAATGATTGAGCTTAACAAGGCTTTCCACATTAACAACCTGATTAAATGAATCAATGTCGAGATTCACAACCCTTTTCTCTTTCAGGTCATACCAAATGAAATTACCAAACACTTGCATCAAGAAAACTTCCCTGCTGCTCTTAGAATAAGCCAAAACCCATGAACCCGACTCCCTAATGAATTCGAAGTTCAAATTCGACAAGCTTATCCGGAAGAGTTCTGTCCATGACTCCTCCACCCTATAATCATTCATGACCCATAATTCAATATGATTATCCACCCCATATAAAAATATATCATAAAATACGCATAAACATCCACCTAAAACCCCCAACCTCGTGTATATAAAATTAGAAACTTGTGGCATCTGCAATTCCCAGTGTTTCTCGTCCACAGGATCCAAAGCAACAATTTTAAACAAAACTTCTACCTTATCTCGAAAAGCTAACCAATGCAAAGCACCATTGACGAGCACACCAGGAGGAGGAGGAGGGTTCGAAGTTTCCCAATACGAGCAAAGGTGATAACTGAAACACTCACAAATACGCCTCCACATATTCGATCTTAAACCATAAACCATTACTTCGGAGAAATTGGAACCATGCACAATCATAACCACCTTGTATCATCACCGACAGGATCATACACTATTCCATTATATGATTCGAAATCGCAATCGTGAGATAGCGCTGGAGGTAAAATTTTGTACTCCTTGGTGGATGGATTTAACAAGGCAATGGCTTCATCTACCAAACGACGCAAACAGAGCAAACCATTGCACGAACCTTCTACACTAGAGACACTAAAGGGTTCAGATTTGATGGGGTTTTCAACTTCTACAACGTCTAAACGTTGGACACTACCACCAAGCTTCAAGACGTCATCAAGCACATCAAAGTCTACCGAAGATAATTTATTGCAATCTCTAAAAATCAGACTCAAATTCGTTCTCGTTTCAAGTGACCGATTGAGTTGCAATTTTATGAACATAGGTGAGTCAATTAGGGCACACCATCGTTTCGAAACGCACCTGAATCGTAGAAGATCTTTCACCGTTAGTCGGGAGAGAATGTCGTCGAGCACATCCTCCGCAAGCTCCGACATCGACACCGCCACTGATTGCTTCTCTCTCTTCCCCTTTCCCACTGCTGCCGTTCGAGAGAGAAAGAGAGAATATTGAGAGATCTGATCAAAGTTATAAAAAAACTCGCAGGTCATGGAAAAATTCATTTATACCCTTCCGAATATATACTATTAAAAAATAAAAATATCTCGAACAATGAAAAAGTCTCTTTTACTCTTTATTTTCATCTACATATATGTACACACTACTATTATTATTAAAATTTAAAAGTACAAAAATTTTCAATTATTAAAGGTATAAAAACATAACATTCATTCAACTCTTAAATAACAAGTATTATTTTTTAATGGGTAATGCTACTCACGCAGAATTCTTAGACAGAATTCGTAGGCAGAAATATTTACATCCATTAGATGTATGTGGTAGGCTCCACCACATACACTCACCACATGCATCCAATGGATGTAAATGTTTTTGCCTACGAATTCTGTTTTTTAATTCTATTTAGTCTCTATACTTCATACTTGACACAAACCCTTTAATTTCTAAAATTTAGAAGGAAAAAATTAATAATAATTTACGTCCCTCCTCTCATATTATAGGAGAGACTTTGAGTTCCTTACTTTATTAACTTATTATTTCACTTTCATTCTCTCAAGCCAATAGAATCTTAATTTCTCAGTTTACTCCTTAGAATTCTACATGAACTAAATAACTAATTCACAAACTTCATAACAACATAAACTCTACTTTCAATTTTAATTAAAATTATAAATCACTTTTGATTGCACATATCTTTTTACCTTATGCGGTGAAAATTGATTATGTGAGACGTATTTATATGGTGGGTTGATATTTGAGGGTGTTTTTTCTTTTAAATGTGATGACGTGATTGACTAATATTGGATGGTAAGAACACTTTTAGGAATAAATTACACAACAAAAAATTATGAAACGATTGCCAAAAGGCCCTAAATGTTGTGCCGGAAGTCTAGAAATTCAACAAACAAAACACCACACACACACATATACAGAGATTTATGTGGTTCGGCAATTGCCTACGTTCACGGGAGGCAGCAAATTTCACTATAGAAAAAATATACATATTACACAGATTTTCTCTCTTCAATTATACTAATTTGCAACACTTTTTGCAACACTATGTTGCACTGGATTTGTAACCGGCTGATTTTCTTCACATTCTCTATCTCAGGTTGAACTACCACACTCTTACAAAAAAAATACAATAAGTATATATAAAGTGCAAGGAGGGAGACAATTCAAAAAATTCGGCAAACTTTTCGTTAGAGTCGTCCACAATTTCAGCAGCCAATTTTTCTTCTCTCTTTCGGCGTATTTCTGCGCCTAATTCGAGCCACTATCCAACAATCTCCACCTTGGCGAAAATTCACCAATCAATGATCTCTACCTTGGCGAAAATTATGAATGCTCTAAACCTTGGTGAGAATCGACCAATCAATGCTGCCTCCTTCAATGCGCCCTTAGGCACCACAATAAATGTCAGTGTTAAACTTGACTATTTTCTGCTTGCCCGAAACATATTGCTTGCAGAAATCAAGTTTTCCAGTCTTGGCATCCCCTTATCAAGCCCTACAAAAGCCTTTTTTCTCCCCAGCATGCCTTAAGCGCATATGCCAGGGTCGGGAAGTATCTGATGCCTTGTCTTCAGAACTGCTGGAGATAACTGGTCTCCCTGTGAATGTATGCTCGTCTAGGAAATATAGATTTCCCTTTCGAGTACCTTTCATTGCTAGTAATGCACCATGTACAACTTTATTTCGCATTTTTCTTAGTCAAGACATTATACAGTACCATCCAACCATAATTTTCATAATACATTTTTCTTCCCCAATACAAAGTGCCTGTTTGGCATTGCTTTTGTAACAGTGAAAACGCTTTCATTGGTAGAGTGATCATAAAAGTGTGGTGATTAAAAAACATATTAGGCGTTTAATGATATATTTTATAAAACATTTTTTATACTTAAAGTATAGTGCTGCTTAAAGCACTTTTATTATTAATTTTACTATTTTACCCATACAATAATAAAATGTGCATTAGTCTAAAGGTGCAACTTGAGGGTCAACTCAAACCAACCAGAGCCCAATTTGATTTTTCACAGGTTTGGCTACTATTTTTAAAATTAGGGTGGAACTTGAGTTGAAAAATCTAACACAAACTTATTTTTATATATTTTTTAATTTTAAATATAATATATAAGTGGTAATATTGTATTTATAGAAAATAAACAAGTCCAAAGAAAATAAGCGACCTAAAATATAAGAGTTTTGAATTCAAACTCTACTCCTTAAACACATTTCCTTCAACACCAAACACTTCTCAACGCAAATTTTTTGGATTAAAAGTACTTTTCGATGGTTGAGAAGCAATCCCAAACATGCCCTAAGAGTGTCAAAATTGCAAAGATTTTGACAGATTGCAATCTGCCCTTATGAATCTCAAGCAAACGTCTCTTTGTTTTAGGTTCCTATGAGCTAGAATCATGTAAACCGTCAGTTGATTCAAGTCCTCATGGCTATCTATAGCTATTGAGGGAGACTTTCCTTTAGGCATTTAGTCGTTGTTCTTCATTCAGCTTATAAAAATTAAAAATTAAAAAAATAATTAAAAAAGGCAAATTACACTTACCTCCTCTCTAGATTGACTTTATTACAGTTACCTCCCCTCTAATTTGGCATATTACACTTACCCCCTCTAAGTAAGAAATGTTAACGGTTGTTAACGAAAAATGTAAAATTACTCTTATGTCATTTACACTTACCTCCCCTCTAGATTGGCTTATTACGCTCATCACCCATGTGTTTTGAAATATTACACTTACCCCCACTAATTTGGATGTTTGTAACAAATACTCCATTATCGTCAACAACACTATCTGTCAGCGATGGTCAATGATGGCGTGGCCAAATTTGAAGATTTATATGACAAAAATACTCTTCAAATATCTGCAAGAAAGCTTTTGTCCTATGTTGTTCGTGTATATTATAGACAACTGAAACACGTGGTCTAATATTTTTGCCTAAGATTAGAGCAGTTTATTGCTTATGTCAGTTCTGCAATCCCTTTAATTACCATAAATCCTTGCACGAACAAGTTTCATCCTTAAAGTGATGATAGCACACACGATCCCTCACAATTATCTCTCGGTTATATACTCGTGGAATGAGCTTAGTGGCAGTCCTCACATACCCTTAGATTCTTGACAATGCGGATTAGGGCTACAACTCGGGCGGATTGGATGGGTTAGAGGTACAACTCGGGCTCAACCTTACATATGAAATGTCCAACCCTAACCCTACTTCCAACCCTAACTACTCAACCCTAGCCCAACCCATCCTTAAATTTTTAAACTCAGGTTTGCAATTCAGGTTAAAATTTTGAGTTAAAAAGTCGGGTTAATTCGGGTAATCTATATCACCAATCTCCATGTTGAAAATTTAAAGTGATCTTTAATAAGTTTCACATTAGATTACTCCTAAACACAAAAAAAATTAAGAACTTAATCCAAATTTTTAAAAAATTACAAACAAATTTTTAGAAAATTAATTATCCAAAGTTTTAACATACAATAAATTAAGATTTAAATAAAGGAAGTTGAAAAGAAAAAAGTTTTCATAATTTGAATATTATATATAATATATTTAAAATAAAAAACATGCATAAAATAATATTACAATTCGGGTTCAGGTTGAGCTCAGGATTTTGGCACCTCAACCCAAGCCCAACCCTAATTATGTTCGAGTTGAAGTTTTTCAACCTAAGCTCAACCCTAATTGTAAAAATAGTTATCCAAGCCCGTAAAAAATCGGGCTAGGCTCAGGTTGCCCAACCTAAGTTGCACCCCTAATGCGGATGATTGTTCCTACCATTGTGTTGAGAAGCCCAAAGACAATGGCAAGCTTTTCACTATGGTGCCCAAGTGTAGTTTCCTTTTCCTCCTCATCAATGTCAAACAAAACTTGAGAGGTATTTGGTGAATAACCCTCCATTTGCAGTCTCTCAATGACCTTTTCAGCATCAAGTAGATTTCATTATTTTAGGTGTGTGAGCCATCGCCTATTCTGAATTCATGGATGGTACCATCCAATTCGACCATGTTGCTTCCTGCAGTTGTTTTAATCCCTCTTTCCTTCACTGATTTCTTCAAACTCGTAACATCATCCTATTTACCCGTCTTGGCATAGATGTTAAACAACGATGCGTAATGCCCGCTATTTTTGTGGCTCTAACTCCAGTAACAGCTTTCCCACTCTCTCACCCATATCTACATTTCTATGTTTTCTGCAAGCACCTAGAAGTGCTCCCCATACTGCAACATTGGATTTCATAGGCATAGAAATAATAGTTCCTTTGCTTCAGTTAGAAGCCCTGCCCTACCTAAGAGGTCAACCACACAACCAAGTGTTTTGCAGTAGGCTCAACCCCATACACTTACTCCATAGAATTCAAATATTTTAGACCCTTATCAACCAAACCAGCATGAACACAAACATTTAGTATACCCACAAATGTGAGATCATTGGGTTTTATTTTCTCTATCTGCATCTTCAAGAAAATCTCAAGTGCATCCTCTGTGCAACCTGTACATAATGAGTCCCCCAATCATGGCATTCCAAGAGAACACATCTTTCTGTTTCATTTTCTCAAAAAATCCCATGCCAAGTCCAGACATCCACATTTGGCATACATATCAACTAAGGAAGTCCACAATACTACATCTATTGGAATGAAATTCCTTTTTATACATGTATCCATCTACCTTGATCAAGAGCCCCCACATTAGCACACTTAAAAGAACAAATTTTCTTGGCCTAACTTTCTCTCTATGCATTTCATTTAAAATTTCCAATGCCTCCTTGAAATAGCCTTCTTTGTTATAGCCATCAACAATTGCACTCCAAGATATATCATCCTTCTCAAGCATTTTAATGAAAAACTTTCTCAGCTCTTCAAACATCCCACATCTAGCAAAACCAGTGATCATCACATTCCAAGTTCCAACATTCTTCTCTGCCATATCCTTTCTTATTAGGCCTAAAATTCACAACCACCATCTCATAATAACAAGAGATGGTTAGCACACTTGAAAGAACAAATTTTCTAGACCTAACTTTCGCTCTATGCATTTTATTTAAAATTTACAATGCCTCATTGAAATAGCCTTCTTTGTTATAGCCATCAACAATTGCACTCCAAGATATATCATCCTTCTCAAGCATTTTAATGAAAAACTTTCTCAGCTCTTCAATCATCCCACATCTAGCAAAACCAGTGATCATCACATTCCAAGTTCCAACATTCTTCTTTGCCATATCCTTTCTTATTAGGCCTAAAATTCACAACCACCATCTCATAATAACAAGAGATGGCCTTACATGGCTCATTGTTTTCTAGGCATCCTTTGATCATGGAATTGCATACAAAAACATTTGGTTTCAGTACTTGGTTAAAAACTTTAATGGAACAGTCTAATATGCCAAAATGAGGATTTGCATAGCACTTCATCAAGGACCCTGCTATGAAATGGTCTTGGAAATGTCCATTCCTTAGAATCAAAGCATAGGCTTGTTTGAGATATTGAAGAGAAGTGCTACATTTCGTGTTCATGAGATTCAAGATTGTTTTCTAGGAGAGCTTAGAGGTGGGTGAGTTCTCTGTTGAGTGGTCTTTTGGTGTGAAATGAAAAAAAGTAGGTATGTGGTGGTGGTTGTGCTTATCTTTTCTCATCCATTCAGTATTTTAGCTAAGACATTAACCAGAAGTTGCCTACATGGCTACATATCAAAGCTTTTCAAGGATAAAGCAGTGAATATGATTATGATGAAATTGATTTTACTATTTTGACATAATAATCTTTAGGGTTAAGTGCATTAAACCCCCTTCAACTATTTTCTCTCTCTCAAAAAACTCCCTGAAATAGTATTTGGACACTAATCCCCTGAACTATCTTCTCTTTCTCAAAAAATCCCTCCTGAACTATCATTTGGACACTTAACCCCCTAAACTATCTTCTCTCTCTACAATAAACCCCAAATTATTAAATTACTGTCCAAAATCTAACTTTAGTTGACACATATGACCCACTTCAAATTTAAAATGCCAAAAATGCCCCTATTAAAACCATTATATATATAAATACGCCTTATATCTCAACCCCTACAATCAACATAACCAACGTGTCTTATTTTATTGTATTTTCTTCTTATATATCTCTTTATATATATATATATATATTTATTGTATTTTATAAAAAAAATTATTCTTATTGACTTATAATTTTATATTTATTATATTATATGAGACTAGAGAAGGAGTTAATGCCAAATTGGAGGTTTAGAGAAAAGCTTTAGAACTAAAATGGTTTAAGATAAGTTGAAATAAAACTGAATACATGGAGTGTAACTTTAGTAAATCTAGAAGGACAAATGAGAATGTAGTGAGGATTGAGAATCAAGAGGTACAAAAAAGTGAACATTTTCTCTATTAAGGCTCAATTATTCAAAATGAGAGAGAAATTGGATATGACGTTAATCATATAATCAAGATAAGATGGATTAAATGGAGGGGTGCATTTAGTATATTGTATGATAGGCGCATCCCCTTACGATTGAAATGGGAGTTTTATCGAACAACTATTAGATCAGTCATACTTTATGGCACCGAATGTTGAGCAGTTAGGTAACAACATTTGCATAAAAGTGAGTGTTGCAAAAATACAAATGTTGAGATGGATGTGCGGGAAAACTAGAAAGGATAGAATTAGAAATGAACACATTCGAAGATGGTTGGTGTAGCACCAATTGGAGATAAAGTGAGGAAAAATCGGTTAAGATGATTTGGACATGTGCAAAGAAGACCTTTAACTGTGCCGATAAGAAAAAGTGACATAGTCCAAATTGAGGGCAATGCTAGGGGAAGAGGAAGACCAAAGCTAACATGGGTATAGGTAGTAAAGAAATATATAATAACATATGGATTAACTGAGGAGATAACTTTAAATAAAGTGGAATGAAAATATCGGATTCATGTAGCCGACCCTAAGTAATTGAAAAAAGGCTTAGTTGTTGTTGTTGTATATAATTGTATTTATATATGGCTCTTATTTTATTGTCTTTTCTTCTTATATATATTTATTATTATTATATATATCTTTATATTTATATATATTTTTTTTGTATTTATTTTATTTTATAAAAGAATTTTATTCTTATTGACTTATAATTTTGTATTTATTGTATTTTATTTATATTTTTTATTTATTGTATTTTATTTTGTTATATTTATATTTTTTGAGTCACCAATTTTGTATTTATTGTATTTTCTAATTTTTTTATTCTTTTGTTTTGTATAAAATTTTAATTTATTGTATTATATTATCTTATATTATATTTTTGAGCAAGAAATTTTTTTATTTATTGTATTTTATAAAAAAATCATAAATAAAAACTTGAACTGAAAAATGAAATCTGACATTGAAAGCTTCGTTATGAAGTTTTCAGATTATGCCTAAGGATTGTCAAAATTTTGACATCACTTTCTTTTTTCAAAAATGAAAACTGTGTTACTAAACACCATTTCTGTTGTGACTTTCAAAAAAATGAAAATGAAAGCTGAAATTTAAAATCGAAAGTGCTACCAAACAGGGCCTTAGTCTACTTCACCAACAATCATACATATTAACTAAGGACAAAAAAGTAATTTGATTTTTTGTTAAATGCTAGTTGACGATTTGTCCTTAAGGCTCCGTGTGGATAGACACAAGAGAAAAAAAAAGATAACATTTGTTATGAGAGAAAAGAAAGGAGAGGAAAGGATAGTAACAAACGCTATTCATGTTTGGATAAATAGAAGAGAAAAGAAAAGAGATGATAGGATTCTTATTTGGATAAGATAGGGGAGAGAAATGATAACGATTAAATTACTATCATATCCTTTTATATTTATGGGATATGAGTGAAAAAATAATTTTCTCTTTCTAATTGTTGAGGACAGTTTCGAAATTATGAAAGTACTACTTAAACACTATCATTTCCCTCCCAATCTTCTCATTTTTTAGAGGATAGGATATGAGGGATAACTATCCCTCCTTATCCTTTCTTTTATTTTAATGAAGTCTATCTAAATACAATATGACATATCCTCTCCTTTCTTTTTCTCCTTATCCTTCCAAATCCCTCAATCCAAACGGAGCCTAGGTGTGTGTTTCTTATAATTTAGGGTGGTTTCTTAAAATCTGGTGATAGTTCAAGGGGCCAATTTGTAGTTCAGGGAGTTTCTTGCAATCTAGTAATAGTTCAATAGAGTTTTTTGCAATCTGGTGATAATTCAGGGGGCCAATTTTTAGTTCAGGGGTTTCTTGAAATATGGTGATAGTTCAGGGAGGTTTAATGCATTTAACCCTAATATTTATATTTGAAACAATCTCAGTTTTGAGCGATATTTTATTAAATGACAGATTTTATGCATTCTTTTGTCTTACTACAGTTGTCTCAGCATATAACACTCAAATAGACTAATCCCTAAATCAAGGGTAACATTAAACATGTAAGGGGCTGTTTGGAAAATATTAGAATTCCAGATTTTTACTTCCATTTTCAAAATTTTGAAATATATGTTAAGAAACAAGTTTGGTAACATAATTGGTTGTGTGAAATTTTTGATGGAACAAATGCAACTGGCTCTAAGACACATCCCTCCACCTTAATCCCCTCGGATAGTGATGAAAATCATTTGTCTAAGAAGGAAGTTAAGAGGGAACGTAGTGAAGAGCTAAGGGTGCCTCGTCGTAGGGTAAAGAAGATAATTTTGCATTGACTATGGAAAGAGTTATGGATAAATTTGAAGTGAATTCAAAAAGGACTCGTGAAGAACTTTTTAATGTAGGCACTTCCTCCACTACTCAAAATAACGTGCATGGAGAAACTGATGTATGTTCTTTTGGGTCTCCAAAAGTGAATAAGATGCATTTAGTTCAGGAGTGTATTGATGTTTTATAGACTATTGAGGGCATTGGTGATGCCCATATAGCAAAAACTCTTAATAAGGTGTTTAAGAATATATCGTGGATGGAGTTCTTTCTCACACTTCCAGAACCAATGAGGAAGGCGTTGGTATTGATCATGTGATGGCCTTGTTGTCTACTTGTAGTTGGTTGGTTGCAACTTGCAGTTGTAGTTTTTGGCTTGTAAACTTTAAAAGTGGTGAAAACTTATGTTTTTCTAATTTGGATTTGGTATTTGTGGTAGTTATGTCTTTCTAATTTGTATTTGGTAATGTAATATGAAAACTTATGTCTTTCTATTTATTTTGAATTAATATTTATTATGTATTAATATTTGTCTTGTATTTAATTTTGGTCATTTATTAATAGATGGATATCGAGGAATATAAGACTTATGTGATATCCAAAGTGAAAGAGGCACAATTCTAGATTATAATTATATGCATAACAGAGGAGTATAAAAGACACTTGATAGCTAATGGGCCATGTAGGAATAATGTTTTACAAGACCATGATTATATACGTGAAATAATTAATGGTCATGACTCTAGATGCCAAGAAATGTTTAGAATGGAGAAACATGTATTCTTGAATTTTTGTGATGAGTTGAAGAATGATGAAACGATAGACTCACGGTATCTCTCAATTCAAGAACAAGTTGCAATGTTTCTTTATATTTTAGCTCACAATGAAAGATACCGTGTTGTGGCTGAGAAATTTCAGCACTCTGGATGGACAGTGTCTAAGTATTTTTATACTATCCTAATGACTATATGAAAGTTGGAAAATCAGATTATTATCCCACCAAATCTTGACGTGGTTCCACCAGAGATCTTACATGATCCAAAAGCTTACCCTTACTTTGAAGTGAGACTCACATAATCATTGTTTTAATATATATAAGAATTTATATTACTAATGCGCTCATTTGTATACTCTTTTTATTTAGAATTGTGTTGGAGCTATTGATAAAACGCACGTATCTGCATGGGTTCCCTCGGATCAACAAACTCCCTATCATTGTTGGAAATCAAACACTACCACGAATGTCATGGCTGCATGTTCATTCGATATACGGTTTACTTTTGTCATGGCAGGTTAGGAAGGGACAACAAATGATGTTAGGGTATTTTTGGAATGTGTAGAAAATGATGCTAATAAATTTTCACGACCACTTGAAAGTATATAGAATATTTATGAAATTTATATTTGATTTTTTTTATGTCTGTGAGACAATAAAATGTTGAGTTAGTTACCATGGAAATATTATCTTGTGGATTCTGGATACACAAACTTGTCTGGTTATTTGACCCCATATCGGGGTGAAAGATACCACATGCAAAAGTATAGGCTCAGTCGAAGGCGGCCCTGTGGTCGGGAGGAATTATTTAATTTTAAGCATTCATCTTTAAGAAATGTGATTGAACATTATTTTGGAGTAGTGAAGATGAGATATCCAATACTTAAACTGATGACTCCTTTTGATTTAGATATTCAAAAATATATTGTCATTACTTGTTGTACTCTTCATAATTTCATTAGAATGCAGGCACAACAAGATAAAATATTTATGAAATATAGGAGATATGGTTTTGTTGACAAGGATCAAGAAAAAGTTAGTACTCGCCGAAGAAGGCAAAGACTTGATCTTTCTCAAAATCGACTTCGTGAAGTAAATGAGTTACGGAATGATGTTAATGCGTGAAGATCATTTGTTGTAATTTTATTGAGGATATGTATGGTTTTTATTAAGGGCATGTAGTTTTTACTAGGGACATGTATGTGTAATGAATTTATTTTCTCACTAGACATTGATATTATGTATGATTGTATTTGGTATGTTTGATTATATCTTCTTTGTAGTGTAGTGTATTTGTTCATTTATTATCTTAGATTTGTATAAGGTGCAGCATATCTGGAACACAAAGAGGTGAATCTTCATGTGCATGTGGTAGAGGCTCAATGAGACTTTATACGACTAAAACTTCACAAAATTATGATCGTTACTTTTATAGGTGTCCGACATGAAAGGTATTAACTATTTGTATATTTTTTTCATTAACCATTTAATAATGATTATGTTCTATTTTGTAAAATCATCTTGATTCCTTTTATTGGTTGGATAATTAACAACATCAACAAAATGCTACTGAAGATTACAAGGATGAAAAGTTAGATTCAATAATTGCGAACTTATTGGCAACACGACGTAGGAAAAAATTTATTTTTTGTGGTTGTTGTGGGTGTGCTATTATAAGCATTTTCTTTATTCTGATCATTGTAATATTTTTTGTACTTATAATAGTGATTGTAAAATGTACAATGTAGTAGAATAATCAATATAATATTTTAATTTGGATACTTAGTAGAACACATGTTTTGTATAAAATTAAGCATATACTATTTAACATTATCATATGCTATATGATTTTGTAAAGTAAAAGTGTAAGGACAAATATATACCTACTTAAATGCGTTGTTTGCAATATTAAAACAATGTTATAATATGTATAATTCATTTATGTAGTTTAAAATGAGTTGGAGTTATATTACTCAAACATAATTTATAATCAAAGATACTAATATTTTTTTAAAAAAAATTTCTTTTGAATTACTCAACATATTTTTATATTTCAGCTTTTAAAATTTTGACAGCAAATAATATTACTCTTCTTTAGCCCTATCGAATCATCTTGTAAATGTTAGAAAATCACAATCCAACAATGTAAATGTTATACTGTCAATTAGACCACAATTGACAAGTATAACCCCAACTCATCAAGTAACAATAATTACATTGCAATCCAATTTTAGAAATAGTGCATAGGACCACAAATAAAAAAATATTTTATTTATTAAAATATTCTAACAAAAATATCATAATTTACAGACCATTATCACAAGGTTGAAACATATTTAACAAAACAAAACAAAACACACAGAATTTCTAAGAATGCCCGAAATCCTTTATGGTCACCATGATAGAATCATGGTTTGGTAGAAACTCAACAGCTCCCCAAGAAGCAGACATCCTCATAAATCACAGCAACAATTATAGAATGCCAATTCATTGATCATAATTGAGCCTAACAAGGCTACTCACATTAACAACTGCAGCATATGAACAAATGCCGAGATCCACGAACCTGTTCTGTTTCAGGTCATACCAAATTAAATTACCAAACATTTGCAACAAGATAACTTCCCTACTGCTCTTAGAATAAGCCAAAACCCTTGGGCACTCCAGGGTATGCACCTTAATGGGTTTCATATTCGGCAGCGTTACCCTGAAGAGTTTTGTCCATGACTCTTCCACCATATAATCATTCATGACCCACAATTCAGCAGTGAATTCAACGGGATCTTCTTCTTTGATAGCAGAAAATATGCACAAACATCCACCTAAAACCCCCAAGGTCCCATAACTACGGCTAGAAACTTGTGGCACCTGCACATCCCAGTGTTTCTCTTCCACTGGATCTAAAGCAACAACAGTGTCAAATAAGTCTTCCTGATCACGACAAGCTAACCAATGCAACGCACCATTGATGAGCACACCAGGACTTTTGGAAGATTTTTTCCAATCAATGTAAAGGTAATAAGTGAAGCTCACACAAACCTGCCGCCAAATATTCGATCTTAAACCATAAACCATTACATCAGAGACAAGGGAATGATAAAGATCAAAGAACTGCACAATCCTAACCACTTTGTAATCATCACCGACAAGATCATACACTATTCCATAAAAATTGAGGTAACCGTGATAACGAGATGGCACTGGAGGTAAAATTTTGAACTCCTTGGTGGAATGATTTAACAAGGCAATGACTTCATCTTTGAAACGATGCAAACATATCAAACCATTGCACGAAGCTTCCAAACTAGTATAATAGTGTGGACGGACAGATTTGATGGGGTTATCGACTTTTACAACGTCTAAACGTGGGACACTACCACCAAGCTTCAAGACACCATCAAGCACATCTAAGTCTACTGAATATAATTCATCGCCTCTAAAAATCACAATCAAATTCGTTCTAGTTTCAAGTGATTGATTGAGTTGCAATTTTATAAACATGGGTGAGTCAATTAGGGCACACCATCGTTTTGAGACGCACCTGAAACGTAGCAGATCTTTCACCGGTAGTCGGGGGAGAATTTCGTCGATCACACTCTCCGGAAGCTCCCGCATCGACGCCGCCACCGATTGCTTCTCTTCTTCCCCTTTCTCACTGCTTCTGCCGATCATTTCAGCCTCAGTCTCCCTCCCATCGCTGCTATTAAACAACACCGGACATAGACTCTAACACTGCGTCTGAGAGAAGCCAAGGGTGGGCTCAATGGAAAAGTCAAGAGGTGCATCAGGAAGCATCATAGTTCAACTCGTCTAAAGTCCAAAATAACTTTGTGGGGCTAATTTTCACCAACAATTACTTTCTAAATTTTAAGAATTACTTGAGGCAAAACCTCCAATACATGGTTAAACTTAAAAAAAATTTACAGTGTGAGAGAGATGTGATGAAATCTGATCTAAGAGAGAGAGAGCAGAAAGAGATCTAATCAAACTACGAGACACACGAGAAAGTTAATAATGTGAATTATAATGTCATGAATTTAATATATAGGGCTCTCTCTCCCTCTCCTGTCAATTTAATCTATAAATCTAATAATGTCATAATCTTAATATATGGGCCACTCACACGAGTCACTCTCTCTCTCTCTCTCCTATCATTTTAATTTATAAATTTATCCTTTTAAAAAATATATTCCGTATAAAAGAAAGAAAAAACTCATAATCCTCAAATGGGAAGCAAATTTAAGGAAAAATTATACTTAAATAATGTTAAGAGACTTAAATTATAAAGTGACCTATTTTAAAAGTTTAGTTTTCACTTTAATTGAATTATACAAAATAATCACATATGCATTGAAAATTATTATTCAAGTCTAAAATGCCATTCAATCTCTTATTTCAACCTACACTAAATTCCTTTTGGTTCCTGCGCTACTAAAAGAGCGTTGTGTGTCACTAAATAAAATTTAACAAATCATTGTCTTTTCATTTCGCTCGAATAAAATTGAATTCATTGCAAAACATAATTGCTTGGATAAATTATTGGTTGTTGATCATTCTAATCACAAAATATGGTCTCTTATTTTACTTTAGTGAAATGCTTTTTTTACTTTTTTAAAAAAATTAATAATTAGTGAACTATTTTTTGAATTGTATGGCAAATTGATGTGTCAATGGTTCTTAATTTTCAGATTTTTTAAATCTGATGAACGGTTTCACTAGTCACTTTTTTAAATTATCATTATCAACTATTTAATTCATATTTGCTTGTTTAATTATGTTCTTAATTTGATTTAGTGAACAGACATTTTCTATATAGAATGACTCATAACTTATTTACTGATAAAGCTTAAATTTTGTTTGCATTTGTAGGTATACTTGAAATTTATAAGAGTTTACTTGTGAAATTTGAATTTTTCTTATTTTTGTGCCTCATGTTTTGATATAATATCTCTTCCTAATAGTCATATTTTTTTAGGCATACTAGACCAAAAAATTACCCAAACACATGAAAAATCTACTTCATTCCCATCCAAATATAGTTGATGTGTTATGATACCACAAGTGTATCCATTTGCATTAATTTAAGAGGGAAAAGAAGTTGACTGTCATTTAGGGCCATATCAGACAGTCTAATTTTGACTAGTTTACGACATAATAGCATGCTCACAAGTCCTTGTATAACGTATATTTTGTTTTACTTTATGAGTTTGTTCACTTTTTCTAGATTACTTTTGTATTCTGCAATTTTTCAAAAACCAAACAATGTTCTAGATATTTTCTTAATTTTTTGAGTGAAAGAATTATTTGATTTACGAATGATAATTTAATATTTTTGAATAAGAGATTGAAGGGCATTTTGGACCTGAATAATAATTTTCAATGCATATGGAATTATTTTGCTTAATTCTACTAAAGTGAAAAATAAACTTTTAAAATATATCACTTTGTAATTTAGGTCTCCTAACTTTATTTAAGTGCAGTTTTTCCCAAATTTAAAACAATCTTAATTCAATTCTGTAAGAACAGTTTTCAATAACTTAGAAGGACTTTGTTTAACTGAATTTTCTGAAAACAAACTGTGAACTAAATATATTTTTTATAATTTTTTATTTTCAATTCTCAAATAGATATGGGAAAATTAGATCATAGTGACCAAAATTAAATAAATTTGTTATAAAATGACCATAATGTTACAAAAAGATAAATAGTCACCAAATCAAGAAAATATTTTTCAATTAGTGACCATTTAATTTTTATACCTTAAATATCCTTTTTATTTATAAATTTTATGTGTACACCCAATGCCAATAAATCAAGTAAAGAGAAACTAAATTGAACAATCAACCCTAAATCAAAATGTTTCTCTTTTTTTTTTTTAGCTCATAGTGCTCTAAATAAATATTTGGTGAGTTCCACTCTCGCCAAAAGTAATATATGCATTTCCTTTTTGATCACTTGAGTGAGTGAAAAAAAAAACTGATTCAAAACAAGTGGACAACTGTTAGCCTATTTTGGGTCAACAACTAAATCGGGAGTCTCCACTAATGCCATGACATGCGCTAGGATGCTCGTGACTGCTATTAAGATACTCAGGAGGGCACAATGGCAGTTTTGTAATTAAGTCAAAGTTTGGTAACATGACTTGGCATGGATGTGCAGCACACCAAAGGTGGTGGCACTTGGCAGATAGGATCTATGGGCATGGCGCAATGCATGTTCACAAGCCAAGACACAGACAAAGCTTGGCATTGACATTCAAATGAAGTCGTTGTGTGTGCGGAGGCACAATGCATTGCTATGTTTACTCATGGCATGGCATTAGTCCAAGGCATTTCGGGCTTGATGCACATTGGCATACGCATAACATGAGTTGATAGCTTAGTGGGCTTAGTCGGTTGGAAGTGGTTGGTGGCACTTTCTACATATGTGTAGACATGAGTTGATGGCTTAGTGGGCTTAGTCAGTTGGAGGTGGTTGATGGCACTTCCTACATATATGCAAACATGAGTTGATGGCTTAGTGGGCTCAATTGGTTGGAGGTAGTTGTTGGCATTTCCTACATATGTGCAGATATGGGCACATGACTTAGTGGGCTAAGTCGATTGGAGGTGGTTGTTGACACTTCCTACACACGTGCTAACATGATGGATTAGTGGGAAGTTGTTAGCAAACCACCTATGCAAGGTGACATAATCTAATATGCCAGCATAACCCTAAGTGGATGGGGGTTGTCATCCACCAACAAAATGGGTAGTTATAGGTAGTTTTGAGAGATGCCTATATATAGTTGTGTGGGTTGCTAGTTTGAGATAGAGATAGAGATAGAGAGTCTGAAGTGCAAGATGAGTGAGAGTTTACACTTTGGAAGGGTTGGCATTGGAGTGCCATTGTCTGTTTTCTATAGTCTTAGACAAGAGTTCTTTGTATTATTTTGTTGATATAATAATATAAGGTTGGAAACCGTAAGGTTTTTGTAAATTCTGCGTGTTGTTCTTTTTATTCTTGCATAACCTTCTTTGGATGTGTGGGAGTGATCCTTGGCGTGTGTTCTAAATATCAAGGGTGTTGGATGAGACTAGACAATGTCAAACAAGGGTTGTCATAGTGCCATCACAGCGGCAAAAATTTGGTGTTAAATTTCACCCCTGTGACAGTTGGTATCAGAGCGCTAGGTTAGTGTAAAGTAGTTGTTCGTTGGTGCAAATATGGTTAGAGGTAATGCTGCAGAAGCACTTCGGGAACGAGTTGCTCAGTTGGAGACTTTGGTGGGTTCTCCTCAATTTGATGATAGTGATGCTTTGACGGTTCAGACGCATTGTATAAGTGCGGAGATTTAGACTCTACGCACATTTGTTGAAAAGTACATGAAGGACATGGACTCATAAATGAAGTCAATTTCTGAAGGTGTATGATAGATCTCTTTAAGACAAATATGAAAGACTTGGAGGATGAAGTAACTTTGTTCAAGAGAGCCATGCACAATCAAACTATTGCTGGTGAGAAACCAGTCTCCAAGGTCAAGATTCCATAGCCAAAAGCATTTAGTGGCAAGCGGAGGGCCAAAGTAGCAAGAATCCACACCGAAGACATGGCCATTATTTTTTTATTATATTTCTTAAGCATAATAAGTATTGTCATTCCACTAATCCAATCAAAGTTTTTTCTAATACAAGAACTAACCAAACCTTAAAGCACAAATAGGTTTGCTAATCAACAAAAGGTAAGTCTAGTCAAAGACTCAAAATATCATAATTTATCGACTGTTATCACAAGGTTGAAACATATTTAACATAAGAAAACAAAACACACACAATTTCTAGGAATTGCCTAGATAATAAATACATCCTCATAAATCATAGCAACAATTATAGAATGCCAATTCATTGATCATAATTGTGCGTACAAGTTATTTTTTTTTGTCATGACAAAGAAACTCACACTCTCATTTGTTTTTAATGGGACTCGAACCCTCGCCGTCCACTTTGACAAGTAGAGGAGATAGCACTAAACTATTGTTGGGATGAGTGGCATTTTTCACTATTTCTATTTATTTTTTTGTTACAGCATACTCTTCTTACTCACCTTTCTATATGGACCATTCATAGGATGAAAATTAGCTTAAATAAATTTTGAGATTTGATTTTATTTGAGATAGATCCACTATTTTGTTTAATTGACTCAAAGTTGTCCTTGTTCCTATATAAAGCACGACTGAACCTCTGGGGAGTTATATCATTGGACTACAAGTCTACAAGTCATTTGATAAATTCAAACAAGTTTTTAAGAGAGCCATACATGGATTTAGATGGGATCTGACTTTAATTATGTTTTATTGCATTCGATTTGGCTTTGATTTGAATTTGATAAATTCTCTTGATACTTTTATGTAAATCAAATTTGATAAATATTGTCTTTATTTGATCATTCAAAAAATTTTGTAATTTGTACATGATGTATCTTTTTTTTACTTGACTTGACATTTGTGGATAAAAATGCAAATTACATTTTCTTTTGAAAGACGATATTCGAACTTTTATTTTCAATGATTGCACTCAAAACCTTTTTTTAATAAAATAACAAAAATGTCCCTAAGATCGCTAATGTATCATCCCTTTAATGGGCTTACTCATTTCTGCCGCTATGTTATGGAGGTCTGCCTCCAACTACTCCTTGTAGCTTTGTTGCCTTCTTGTTATAAAACAAACCCATTCAGACAAAAAAAAAACTCTTTTATCAATTCTCTGGCGTTTTAGTTGTGTGTATGCATGTATATGACTGCATATATTTGTGTATAGTTTATAGACAACTTAATGACTATATAAATGACATGCAAACTTTTCTTTTTTACTGTTTGGATTTGATGCATGTGTTGTGAGGCATGTAGTTTTTGCGCGACTCGTTACAGTTTGTTGAGGTTTGCCTTTTATTTAATTCTTTTGTATTGATGTGGGAATTCAATTTTCTTTTGGAGAGTGTCTTGGAATTTGAAGGTAGAGAGGGGTAAGTTTTCTGAGTTATTGTTGCTTTGGTTAAAGCCTACTTTTTTTTTTTTTTTTTTCCTGATAATAAGGATTTTTATAGCTTTTTCTTTGATGGGTTGCTGAGAAAATGTGAGAAAGTGTATGAAATAAAAATATTGAAAATTTTCATTCTATCAATATTTTGGAGGTGTGTTTTTGGATTTTGAAGAAAAAGAGGCGGTTCTGTTCTATTTTGATTATAGGTTTTTATTTCATGTCATGTTTGAAAGGAAGAAAAGAAATTGAGTTTGAATTTCGATTTTCATTGATTTGGAGAAAATGTTTTGGACTCTAAGTGCAGAGATGTGAGTTTTGGGGTTCTCTCTTTTCTGTGTTTGTCTCCGCTGTATGTTTGTTTGATGAGAATGTTTGCAAAGAAATAAGTAAATATTGGCTGTTTCTGCGCAATTGAAGATGTCACTGACATTACGAAGTTCGCACATGTGATGGTATTAATCCTTCAAACAGAGTAGTAGTAGTACTACTAGTATTTGTTTACCATTGATACGATCGCTTTGTATGTTGACTCTTCTTTTTTTCCTTTTTTTCGTTTTTTCAAATTGTTTGGGATGTGATTTTTTTTGAGGGAATTTGAATTTTTGTGCAATTGAGTTGGTGGATTTTGATCTTTTGTAAGATTGGGTTTTACATGCTTTAATTATATACTTGGTTCAAATTATTGATTTTATAATCTCATATGACATTTTTTCGAGGTAGCTACTGTGTCATCTTGATCGAATTTCATTTTTTGGATATGATTTAAGGGAGCTGATATTGGTACTCCTCCAATATCCTCAAGTGTTTCACTTTCTTTTTTTCTTAAAATAAAATTACAAAAGAGTGTATACACCACACAATGTTTGGTTGTTATATTTTTAATGTCATAATTGCCATTTTCCATTAAGCTTAGAACTCTTGGCCCTAAAATATAAATTCATTTATCTTCTCTATACACACAAAAAGAAATATCTTAGTATTCATATAATGTCTCGAGTTAGAGGAAGTTATTGAACTTGTTAAGAAAAGTAATACGAAAAAATGTCAGAAATCTATGAATTATTAAACGCTTCTAATTTTCGTACTAATGGTGGATTTTTTTTGAAGTGTCGATGATTAGGATGAAAATATATGTGTTTATGACAAAAAAATATTTGACTTGAAAGGAAATTTATATCAATGAATAAAACCTATTTATAACATTAAATTGAAAGCAAAACAATCTCTACAATGTATAGTAATATTTAATTGAATTGAAAATCAAAGGAAAACCTAATTTTTTTTACAGTGAGGAAAACCTAGTTTTACTTGAATAGAAATTCTGTTGTATAGTTCAATAAGAAGCATATCAATAAAAGATTGTTTGATTTAAGAAGGAAACTTCTAGAAATTATATTATTATGTGACTAAATTACTTTTAATTATTATATAATGTATTTTACATATATTTATAGTGTGTGTATATACCGTATGTAATTTCAATACGAGAGAGACAAAACTTGAGAGGAAAAATTCAAGAGTTCTGACTTTAATAGAAAAGGGTAATAATGGTATTAAAATGTGAGGATCAGTATCCTGTAGTCTAGGGACTTCTTTGTAAATTTTATTTAGGAAAGAAAAAGACTGAAACGTTTTAGGTCATCGGTGAAGAGTGAATATCAACTGCCATGATTTAATCGTCAAATGTATCTTTGATTGCTGGTTGGTTTTCTTTAATTGTCAAATGTATCATTGATTGATTGATTGCTTGTTGGTTTTCTTTAATTGTCAAATTTATCATTGATTGCTTGTTGATTCTTTGTCCTTGGATTTGATTTTCTTCTGTTGATTCTTTGTCTTTGGATTTGATTGGTGCTCTCAGTGGTGAGATTTTCTTCCATTATGTATTTCTTATTAATATTAGAGCCCGGTTTCTCTCTTCTCTCCCCTTTCTCTTGTTGTGATTGCCTAGGTATAGAAAAACTTTAGAGCAGGTACCCGGTGTCTGCAACAATGTAGGAAGGATCTCTTTCTAGGTTCAAATCCCTATTTTGAGATATCCCCTTAGAATTTGAAACGTGCCAAGGGTCTCTCGGTGCTACTTATGACTTGTTTGGAATTCGTTGCGTCTCCGACAGCTTTATTGTCTTATTCTTAGTTGGTTCTTTTATGTGAAGGATTTGGGTTCTCTTCTGTTACTTCCTGTGCATTGAGGTTGCTCGCTCTCGCCACATAATATCTCTTTCTCAGTCGTCTATAATCAAGCTGGACTCGGTTGAAATCTTCACTACAATTACAGTTTCACACATTGAACCTCAAATTCAAGATTGTATGTATCTAAAGGAAAGAAGGGGTTAGGTTGGCCAATGTTGTACCTTAGCCACTGGAGGAAGACACAGCTAAGTGAAGAAGTGAAGTTTGTACCGGACACAATAGTCGACAGATTTTCATGCATTCAGCCCACACTTCAGTTAGACACTTAAGATAGTAGATAATACACAAATCTGTTATGTTTGATCAATTTTGAGATCCATAGTTAACAATTTATGTGAAGAAATGTTAATTGTTTTCTTAATCGATACCAGCACAGGAAAGGTGAATCCGAATTAGTGATTCGTTTCCAAGTATCAAGAATCCACGGAATACATGGCGCCATTGTTTCTGTAAGCCATCTCTTAAGCATTGTCATTGCAGTAATCTATTTAAAGGTTTTTTCTAATACAAGGAGTTAGCAAAGCTTAAAGCAAAAATGATTTGTTAATCAACAAAAGGTGCAAGTCTAAGTCAAACTATCATAATTTACAGACCATGGGCATAAGGTTGAAACATATTTAACATAACAAAACAAAACACACAGAATTTCTAAGAATACCCAAAATCTTTTCTGGTCACCATGATAGAATCAGGCTTTGGCAGAAACTTAACAGCTTCCTGAGAACCAGACATCCTCACAAGTCACACAACAACAATTATAGAATGCCAATTCATTTATCAGGATTGACCTTAACAAGGCTTTTCACATTAACATCCGCAGCAAATGCTAAAATGCCGAGATTGACGACCCTTTTCTCTTTCAGGTCATACCAAAATAAATTACCGAACATATGCAACAAGATGACTTCCCTACTGCTCTTAGAATAAGCCAAAACCCTAGCACACTGCAGGCTATACTCGTCTTGGTATTTGACATTGGGTACCGTTATTGTGAAGAGTTTTGTCCACGACGACTCCACCATATAATCATTCATGACCCATAATTCAACAGCATCTCCTTCATTGATAGCATAAAGTATGCACAAGCATCCACCTAAAACCCCCAAGGTCCCGTAACTACAACTAGAAACTTGTGGCACTTGCACTTGCCAGTGTACCTCATCCACAGGATCAAAAGCAACAACAATGTCAAACATATCTGCCGAATCTCTACAAGCTAGCCAATGCAAAGCACCATTGACGAGCACACCAGGGTTTCTCGAATATTCCCAAGGCAAGTAAAGGTCATAAGTGAAGCTCTCACATGTCCGCCTCCACATATTGGATCTTAAGCCATAAACCATTACTTCGGAGGAATAGGTTTCAGAATCTTCAGATTCAACAAACAACTGCACAATTCTAACCACCTTGTAATCGTCACCGACAGGATCGTACACTATTCCATGGAATGTGAACAAACCGCCATCGTGAGGTGGCACTGGAGGTAAAATTCTGTATTCATTGGTCGAAGGATTTAACAAGGCAATGGCTTCATCTATGAGGCAATACAAACAGATCAAACCATTGCACGAACCTTCTACAGAAGTCCAATAGCCCTCAAATTTGATGGGGTTCTCGACTTCTACAACGTCTAAACGTGGGACACTACCACTGAGCTTCAAGACACCATCAAGCACATCTAAGTCTACTGAATATAATTTATCATCTCTAAAAATCAGACTCAAATTCGTTCTAGTTTCAAGTGATCGCAATTTTGTGAACACAGGTGAGTCAATTAGGGCACACCATCGTTTCGAAACGCACCTGTAACGTAGCAGATCTTTCACCGGTAGTCGGGAGAGAATGTCGTCGATCACATTCTCCGGGAGATCCGGCATCGACGCCGTCACCAATTGCCTCTCTCTCTTTCCCCCTTCCCACTGCTTCAGATCGCTTCCGCCTCAGTCTTTCTTCCCATAATAACCCAAATTCAGAGATTCATCGGCCCCTTTTTCACACGAATACCACCAGACAGAGACTTGACCAAAGTAGTGTGTGTGTGAGAGAGAGAGCAGAGAGAGAGGTGATGAAATCTGACTGAGAGAGAGAGCAGAGAGAGATATGATCAAACTTCGAAATGGTTATAAGAAGAGTAGGAGATTGGAGATTCAGAAAGAGTATCCAGAAGCCCCTACTGCTAAGCGCTGGCCACGCCAACGCTGTGCTGTCCAGAATTGCAACTTGGTTTTTCTCTCTCTCTAAACCTCTCTCTCTCTCTCTAATTAAAAATAAGAAAAATGCTATAACACGCACTCTAACGTGGACGAGTCAAAACACCTAATTTGGTAGATTCGACGAATGAGTGGACCAGCTTATTGCGAAAAGACCTCGTTTTAGATGAAATTTGTTCGAAAGGAAAAGAATATTTTAACATTTTAAGAGTTTAGCTAGAAAAAAGTTATCTTTTTTTAATAAATTAGTTACAAAAAATAAAAGTACCAAAAAAAAGTTTTCTGTTGTAAATGACCTCATTTGACAATAACCAAAAGAAAAAAGTTGTTTTTGTTAAATAAATTAGTCTATGGGTTGGAAGTTTAAAATCTTAAAGGTTGTTAGAAGTAATTTCTATGCCTAGGAATAAAATGTGCCTTTACCAGCTCCAAGGGAACCGGCATTTTTCACAGGAAGAAGTGTGCATCAGACAATTTCATTAGAAACTAATGAAAGCGAGTAAAAAAAGAGAATTCAGTAAATGGTTTGTCCATTTGAGAGGTAGAAACTTTTGTCCTTCTCATATTTGGGAACTGCTTTTGTGCAGAGTTGAAGTATATGTAATAACTTTCATTTGGACAAATATAAGTCTGAAGTTTGTTTACTGTCAAAATGACAGTAATTTGTTTTACTACAGCTACATGCATGGTTATTATGAAAATCATGCACTTCTTTTTATCATACTTCACTTGGAGTGGTATAAAATGAAAGAAATGATTGATTGAATTGCAGAAAGGGTCATCGCATGTGTTTGTTTCTTTGCAATGTTTTTAATAGGATAAATTTGGCAGAAAAAAAAAAAAAAAAAAAAGAGGACATGAATCCTACATTGATGTTTTAAGTATGTTTTAAATTGTTGGATTCAATTTTGAATTTGATTGCTTTTTTTAAAAATTCAAATTCGATTAACATATCCTTCCACGTTCATTTTTCTTTAAAAAACTTTTAGTATAAAAAATGGGTATGAAAATCAAATATTAGTGTAAGAAGAGAACTGTGTATGCAAGAGGTCATGCTAATTTGATGGAGAGGAGAGGAGACACACAATACATACTTAAGAAAGACCAGTGTTCATTTAAACAGCAAAGTCCACTTCGCTTCATTCCCATCAGTTCTAAAACCAAGCAGATACAGACAGTACTAAAATAAGAAATCAGTGCAGTAGTATGATCTTCAGCTGATGATGGATTATATTTATGACAACATGAAATTAATGTGAAATTTTACGTTTGGTCATCTCTTTGCTGTAATCTGATCTGATCTGTTTTGTCCTCTCGTGTATATTGTAGACAACCGAAACACGTGGTCTAATATTTTTGCCTAAGATCAGAGCAGCTTATTGCTTATGTCAGTTCTGCAATCCCTTTAATTACCAGAAATCCTTGCACGAACAAGTTCCATCCTTAAAGTGATGATACCGCACACGATCCCTCACAATTATCTCCCGGTTATATACTCGTGAAATGAGCTTAGTGGCAGAGTGGCAGTCCTCACATACCCTTAGATTCTTGACAATGTGGATGGTTGTTCCTGGCATTGTGTTGAGAAGCCCAAAGGCAATGGCAAGCTTTTCACTATGGTGCCCAACTGCAGTTTCCTTTTCCTCCTCATCTATGTCAAACAGAACTTGAGAGGTATTTGGTGAATAACCCTCCATTTGCAGCCTCTCAATGACCCTTTTCAGCATCAAGTAGATTTCTTTTGTTTGGGTGTGTGAGCCATCGCCTATTCTGAATTCATGGATGGTACCATCCAATTCAACCATGCTGCTTCCTGCAGTTGTTTTAATCCCTCTTTCCTTCATTGATTTCCTCAAACTCGCAACATCATCCCATCTCCCCGCCTTGGCATAGATGTTCGATAACAATGCGTAACGCCCACTATTTTGTGGCTCTAATTCCAGCAACAGCTTCCCCACTCTCTCACCCATATCTACATTTCCATGTTTTCTGCAAGCACCTAGAAGTGCTCCCCATACTGCAGCATTGGGTTTCATAGGCATAGAACTAATCAGTTCCTCTGCTTCTGTTACAAGCCCCGCCCTGCCTAGGACGTCAACCACACAACCATAGTGCTCCACAGTAGGCTCAACCCCATACACTTGCTCCATAGAATTCAAATACTTCAGACCCTTATCAACCAAACCAGCATGAGCACAAGCATTTAGGATGCCCACAAAAGTGATATCATTGGGTTTTGTCTTCTCTCTCTGCATTTTCATGAAAAGCTCAAGTGCATCCTCTGCGCAGCCGTGCATAGCAAGTCCCCCAATCATGGCATTCCAAGAGAACACTTCTTTCTGTTTTATCTTCTCAAAAACCCCCCGTGCCAAGTCCAGACGGCCACATTTGGCGTACATATCAACCAAGGAAGTCCCCAATACCGCATCTATTGGAATGAAATTCCTTTCTATAAAAGTATGTATCCATCTACCTTGATCAAGAGCCCCCACATTAGCACACGAGGCTAGCACACTCGACAGAATAAATTTTTTTGGCCTAACTTTCTCTCTCTGCATTTCATGGAAAATTTCCAATGCCTCCTTGAAATAGCCTCCTTTGTTATAACCATCAACAATTACACTCCAAGATATATCATCCTTCTCGGGCATTTCATTGAAAAATTTTCTTGCCTCTTCAATCATCCCACATCTAGCAAAACCAGTGACCATTACATTCCATGTACCAACATTCTTCTGTGACATATTCTCAAACAACTCTTTAGCAGCTTCAACATCTCCACATTTCATGTATCCGTCAATCATAGCATTCCAACACACAACATCAGAAGATTCCTCACCCTCATCGATCATACTCCGTGCCTCCATCAGGCGCCCAAACAACGCATACATCTGAATTCCTGCACTTTTTATGTGCCCATCTCCTCCAAGTCCATGTTTCACCACATGAGCATGGATTTGCACTGCTTCTTCAACAGCTCGTGCCATCGTGCAAGCCTTGAACAATGTAGGGTATGTGTACTTATTAGGCCTAGAATTCACAACCACCATCTCATAATAAAAAGAGATGGCCTTACATGGCTCATTGTTTTCTAGACATCCTTTGATCATAGAATTGCATACAAAAACATTTGGTTTCAGCACTTGGTCAAAAACTTTAATGGAACAGTCCAATATGCCAAAATGAGGATTTGCATAGCACTTCACTAAGGACCCTGCTATGAAATGGTCTTGGAAGTGTCCAGCCCTTAGAATCAAAGCATGGGCTTGCTTGAGATGTTGAAGAGAAGTGTTGCATTTGGTGTTCAAGAGATTCAAGATTGTTTTCTTGGAGAGCTTGGAGGTGGGTGAGTTCTCTATTGAGTGGTCTCTTGGTGTTAGATGATGAAGTAGGTCTGTGGTGGTGGTTGTGCTCATCTTTTCTCTGCCATTCAGTTTTTGGCTAAGACAATAGATACAGATAGATATAATACCACGTCACACCTTGCAAACAATAGAACAAAAACAAATGAACAATGCAAGTCCCGTGTGACCTGTCACGGTCATGCTATGCTATATAGATTCGAGAAAATTATTAATAGATCATTTTATGGTCACATCATGTCACGATACTTTTAATCCTAACCAAAATACACTTTTCATTTTTGCATTATGATTGCACAACATAGACCCTTAGAAACACAAACTTTGATATAATCTTAAAATACATCACCACCCATCTTAGCAGATGGAATTTCTACCTAGTAATAAACTTCTTTTATAAGAGCAATCTAATTTCATCATTGGTGACGAGTGTGCAATGGTTTTGAGCATGTCACGACATCTGTGGTTATCAATGGTGGAGTAGAGGAAGATACCAGTGCTAACTTCAGAATTTTAAAAGATTTTGAAATACATTTTTTAAGTGACAAATTTATGTGAATTCATGAATTTTTATAAATTTCTATTGCAAACTTTCGTTGATTTGTATAAACTTTTATTAGAGACTTTGATGAATTTTTATAAACTTGTATTAATTTCTTCAACATATTTTATTTATTTGTATCTTTGAATTCTATTTTTGTCATACAAGTAAACTAATGACTTAAAGGGATAGTTATAATGCAAGATGAATAATCTATCATCTGATATATTGTTTAAAAATTATTGTGTAGTGTAAATATTCAAGGAAAAAGTGAGGATAATAAAGTAACTCACGATGAACACAAATTGCATATTAATCATTTCTTAAATTTCAATCGCATATTATGAAAAAAGATTTAAAAAAAATAGTACTCACTTTATTTATACTAGGTTATATTGGATTATTAATTGGACTTCACGATCATTCCTTGTGGCTTAAGGGATTGATCCCTAACAAATATCGTAAAGAGATTTATCCCTCTCATAGTGCGAGAGATTGGTAAACTTTTATGATAAGAGAGAAAAAAGAAGTGTACCTTGAAATAGAAAAAGGCAAATATCCACCAAAATCTATTAAAAAAATATTGGATTTGCTATGAGTTTCGATATTTATACATTTCATCCTCAAATCAATCAAAATTCACCACTTAATAAAATCCTTCAAAATCTATGACTTTTTAAATACACATAAGCTTTGGTAGAGTTTTTAAAAATCCTAATTGAATGCAGCAAGATTTGTATGGACTCTTTAAAAGTTTATAAAAGTCTAGATTGAATACAGCAGATTTTTAAAGTATTTTAAAATCCTAATTGAATACAGTTAGATTTGTATGGACTTTTTAAAAGTCTATAAAAGTATAATTGAATACAACCATATTTTTAAAGTCTTTTAAAATTCTTTAAAATTCTAATTGAATACACCTTCTTAAATCTTGACTCAATTCATTTCAACTCAATTCATTTCAGTCATAATATATATATATATATATATATATATATACACAAACACACACAAAGACTTTTGGATATGGATAGTTCCGATGACTGTTATATTTGATTCAATTAAAGTAAAAACTCTACTGAAAAATTAATTCAACAGAAGAACTTCCTACGTTCAGTTTTTGAGCAACAAATCGGGGACTTGAAATTAAAATTTGAAAAAAAATTATTTCAAGGTTTGAACCAATTTTTTTTTGAAGTTCTCCAAAAAAACCTTTTTTAAAGTTTTTCAAAATATTGTAATTATCCCTACCATTTGTTTTGAAGTTAATGGCTATTATACCCCATACTTGTTGACAAAATACTATTAAACCAAGTTGTCCTTATAAATTTATAATAAAATCATCTCCACTTTTCTCTCTCCTCTCCTTCTCTCTCTACTTTCTCTTTACCTTCAACTCCCTCAAATCTCAATCTTCTTCTCTCTCTTAATATCTTCTCCCCGATCTCATCAACTCAATCCTAAAACCATATTTCCATTTCATTGCTTCCTGATCCATCCTTTACTCACCACTGCGAAACATATCTCCTAGGTTTTGGTTGCATAGAGGTTTTGATTGCATAAAGATTCTGTTTGTCAATTGATTTTGTTTCGTGTATTTGTTAAATTAGTAATAACATAAATAAATGGTTACAGCATGTTTGACCATGTTTGTTACATATTGCATAGTAATACAGTAATACTTGAAAAAAGGAAGCAAAAAAAATCAGAAACCCAAAAAAAAAGTTTTCACTTATTTTTGCTCCCAATAATTTTTCACAAAAAAATCCAATATGATTTAAATGCCAATTTTTTTTAACAATCTTCCATTTATTTTTAATTTATTTTTGGTTAAATTAAAGTAATTTTCACAAGCTTAATTACCAAACATAAAGTCATGACTCATGAGTTATGAAACACAGACACATTGACACAAGTACGACACGGTAATATGAGAAATTCTAAAAAAATAGAACACGAACACGACAAAAATACGGCTATAAAATAATAATATAATATATTAATATATATTAATTATTCAACAAAAAACATCAACATTACAGAAATACTTCAATTCATCATCAAACAATTAAGAACCAAACAAACTTAAAAACAAAAATAGACAAATAAATCGCATATAATTTTCTTACAAAATACTTGAATATACATCACTGCTACGAAGTGTCCAATACATGTTTGAAGAGTGTTAAATGAATGTCCTAAAAAGAAAAATGACAAACCGACACGAATAAGACACCCTCAATAAAGTGTTCTTGCTTTCTAGCTCATGAGGTTCAGAATCCGCAACTATGCAAAGTCTAGACTTCATTTTAATAGGTAGACGCATGGACACAAAGAGAGATTACAAACACGTACTAATTATAACTAAATTGGAGTGAATATGAAAAAATCTTAGAAAATAATCATTGAAGAAAGTAAGAAATTCAAAACAGATTCCTTAAAATGCACTAGTTTCTCTGCAAATATTTTAACTAAAATAAAAAGCACTTTGTGAACAAGTGGTCTAGCAAGTTAGCAAGAAGTTGCATGAATATCAAAGCTTTTCAAGGAGAAAACTGTGAATAAGATCATGATGAAATTGATTTTACTAGTTTGACATAATAATCTTTATATTTGAAAGAATCTTGATTCTGTATGCAACATTTTATCAAGTGAAAGATTTTATGCATTCTTTTGTCTTTCTACCATCCACACCGAAGACATGCCCATTATTTCTGTACTCTTTTTTTTTTTTCCTAATTAATGGGAAATTTTAATAAAAAGAGCATTAAAGTACATAGAGATACAAAATACCTCCCAAAGAAAGGCATGAAGAAACCAACAAGCAACAAAAGGAAAAGCTGCATACAATAATCATCAAAGGAGAAAGGAGAAGAAACAACATCAGCCCATGAGCATAGATGAGTAGAGTTGTCGCTATCATGTCAATAAAATGTATTCCGAAGACAACTCAGAGGCAGTCATAACCTCCCACCAAACTATTTTCACCACCTCCACATGATCTATTTTCACATCCTGATGAAATCTCATGTTCCGTTCACTCCATAAAGACCAAATGGAGGTGGAGAACAACCTTCTATAGATTTTATGTCTAACTGAATTTTTTGTTGTAATCAGTAAACCAAGCAGCTAGTTGATAAAAATGCAGAAAGTAAGGCATGTTCCAATTAAGGAGCTCATTGAACCAATTCCAAAATCTTCTAGCAAAAGAACAACTAACAAATAAGTGACTAAGAGAGTCTTTTGCACCATAAGAGAGACGACAAATTGAGGTAACAATTAAACCTCTATTCCTCAGGTTGCACAAAGAAGGCAGCTTGTTGTGGAAGTTGATGCAGCATAATAGGCATTGTCATTCCACTAATGCAATCAAAGTTTTTCTAATACAAGGAGTAAGCAAAGTTTAAGGTACAAATGGGTTTGCTAATCAACAAAAGATAAGTCTAGTCAAAGACTCAAAATATCATAATTTACATACCATTATCACAAGGTTGAAATATATTTAACATAACAAAACAAAAAAACACAGAATTTCTTCTAAGAGTGACTGAAATCCTTTATGGTCACCATGATAGAATCATGCTTTGGTAGAAACTCAACAGCTCCCCAAGAACCAGACATCCTCATAAATCACAGCAACAATTATAGAATGCCAATTTATTGATCATAATTGAGCCTAACAAGGCTGTTCACATTAACTACTGCAGCATATGAACAAATGCCAAGATCCATGAACCTTTTCTCTTTTAGGTCATACCAAAATAAATTACCAAACATTTGCAACAAGATAACTTCCCTACTGCTCTTAGAATAAGCCAAAACCCTTGGGCACTCCAGGGTATACACCTTAATGGACTTCATAGTCGGCAGCGTTACCCTGAAGAGTTTTGTCCACGACTCTTCCACCATATAATCATTCATGACCCATAATTCAGCAGTGAATTCAACGGGATCTTCTTCAGATCCCTCATTGATAGCAGAAAATATGCACAAACATCCACCTAAAACCCCCAAGGTACCGTAACTACAGCTAGGAACTTGTGGCACCTGCACTTCCCAGTGTTTCTCTTCCACGGGATCGAAAGCAACAATAATTTCAAATAAATCTTCCTGATCACGACAAGCTAACCAATGCAAAGCACCATTTATGAGCACACCAGGATTTCTGGAAGATTTTTTCCAATCCAAGTAAAGGTAATAAGTGAAGTTCACACAAATCTGCCTCCAAATATTCAATCTTAAACCATAAACGATTACATCAGAGAAAATGGAATGAGAACCATTACAGAACTGCACAATCCTAACCACCTTGTAATCATCACCGACAGGATCATACACTACTCCATAAAAAGTGGGGTAATCGCAATAGCGAGATAGCACTGGAGGTAAAATTTTGTACTCCTTGGTGGAAGTATTTAACAAGGCAATTACTTCATCTTGGAAACGATGCAAACAGATCAAACCATTGCACGAACCTTCCACAGTTGTATAATAGACCTCAGATTTGATGGGGTTATCGACTTCTACAACGTCTAACCGAGGGACACTACCACCAAACTTCAAGACACTATCAAGCACATCTAAGTCTACTGAATATAAATTATCATCTCTGATAATCACAATCAAATTCGTTCTAGTTTCAAGTGATCGATTGAGTTGCAATTTTATGAACATGGGTGAGTCAATTAGGGCACACCATCGTTTTGAAACGCACCTGAAACGTAGCAGATCTTTCACTGGAAGTCGGGGGAGAATGTCATCGATCACACTCTCCGGAAGCTCCGGCATCGACGCCGGCACTGATTGCTTCTCTTTCTTTTCCTTATCCACTGCTGCCGATCGCTTCAGCCACAGTCTCCTTTCCATAGACTTTAACAGAGTAATCTATAAGAAATGTGTGTAAGAGAGAAGTGATGAAATCTGATCCAGACAGATAGAGCAGAGAGAGATCTAATCAAACTCCGACATGCTCGAGAAAGTTAGGAAGAAAAAAGCTTGCGAGTATCCAAAGCCCTCTCTCCTATCATTTTAATTTATAAATTTACCCTTTTAAAAAGGTCCGACATCACTCCACCAATATTTTCTAGTATTTCACTCTTCTTTTTTTTTAAGTAAAATTATAAAAATGTTCCTATTATATTATCATAAATTCTTATATTTTTAGTACGTTAATTGTCCTTCAAAATCAAGACATAATTGTAATTCTATTTTATTTTTAAAAAAAAAAATTTAATTGCATTCTTATATCCCAAGTAATTTGTGATTGATTTTATTTTTGTTTTAGATTTACAATATAACAATTCATTTATTACCACCAAAATACTATAGTTTAGACATTTTTTAATTAAAATTTGTTGTTCGTGTCCCTATCATATATAATTCAAAAGAATTCAAAATTTGAAATATTATCTTTTTACTCACCAAATGTGTAATTTATTTTACATGTGTCTTATTTATAAAATAACATAAATTAAAAATTAGAAACATACTATCAATTTGTGAACAAACAAAACAGAAAAAAAAAGGGGGGAAGGAAAATAAAAAGCAAAGGAAGAAAAACATCTTATTATTGTTATTATTTTTTTAAAATTTTGGTGGAAAGGCTTCTTAGCGAAATTAAGACACCTACAATTGAAAAATGATTTCATAAAGTGATGTTTTTTCTCTTTTCATCTCTTAATTTATAAAAGTTCTCAATTAAAATAAAAAAGTTTTCCTTAGATTTCTTAAAGAACTATATATCATCATTTTTATTTAAGTGAAATTTAACTTTATTTTGATTTTAAATATAATTAATTTTTTTTCAAATATGTTTTATTCATTGATATAATGTTTGTTTTCAACTCAAATATGTTTTTAATATTTCTCTAGGTAATCTATTATTAACAACTTCTTCCCAACTTAGATCTAATCACATAACTTTTATTATCCTAATCACATGCATTTGATTGATACTCTCTAAATCATTATATTGAATTATAAACTTTTCTACTTCTAAAATAAATATTGATAAATTGATTCAACAATAAGAAATAATATATCTAAAATCAACGAAGAAGTATTTTTACGCCAAAAAAGAGAAGAAACGTGAGAGAGAAGTTGGAATTTGAAGCCAAGATTTCTAACATTATCAAATAAGGGCAATTAAGGTATTAAAAATATAAGAATAAAAGATTGTACAGTAGGGAGATACTTTTGTAATTTTATTTTACAAAAAGATAAGAGTGGAATAATAGAGGATATTAGTGAAGTACCAATATTAGCTCCCTTTAAAAAATATCCTCCTTATAAAAGAAAGAAAAAACTCATACAAAGTAATTCTCAAATGGGTGAGCAAATTTAAAGCAGTCTTCATAAACTCGACACTTCGTTTCAACTGAATTTTCTTTAAACAAAACAAACTCTCAACTAAATATATTTTTATAATTTTTGATTTTCCATTCTCTAAAAAACAAAAAAATTAAATTATAGTGACCAAGATTAAACAAATATGATTATAATATTATAAAAAGATAATTAGTCACCAAACCAATAAAATATTTGCAAGTTAGTGACGATTTAAATTTTATACCTTAAATATCCTTCTTTATTTATAAACTTTATGTGTACATCCAATGTCAATAAATCAAATAGAGGAACTAAATTGAACAATCAACCCTAAATCAAAATGTTCCTTTTTTCAGCTCATAGTCCACTAAATAAGTACTCGGTGAATTCCACTCGTGCCGAGAGTAATATATACATTTCCTTTTTAATCACTTTAAAAATAAAAAAAAACCAAAAGGGCCCACAACTCTTTTGTAATTATAAAAAGGTGCAATAAACTCTCATATGTTATATTTTGAATTATAGCACACTTTCAGTTTTACAAAAGTGAGATTACCCTATGCACGTATTCTCCTTTTCTATGATTATTTTACCTTTTTATTATTATAAAAAAACAATAGAGATATGAGATTTTTTTTATATTAAGTTCTTTTTTTACCTTAATAAAGATGGAGTTTTTTTCCAAGAAAAAAAAACTAAAAATGCACAATTACATAATAAATATATAGATTTTTGTTTTGTTTTCCGAAAAAAAATTCATTAGAAAGAGATGAGTTTTTTTATATCAAGGTTTTTATTTACCTTAATAAAAAAAATGTTCTATTCGGGGAAAAAAAATTCGAAATAATTTTTGGGAAAAAAAAACTAAATATGCACAATTACTTAATAAAAAATTTTGATTTTTTTTTATTTTCTGAAAAAAAATTTCGGAACTATTTCCATTGGAAAGAGAGAGAATTTATGAAAATAAAACAATTTAAAAAAAATCATAAATTTTTATATTGTCCATATTTAATTTTTTTCCCTGAAAATTATTTCCGGAATTTTTTTTTCCAAAAAAAAAAACTCCTCTTTTTTCTTATTAAGGTAAAGAAAAACTTAATATATAAAAACCTTCTCTTTCTAATGAAAAAATTTTCAGAAACAATTTTTGAAAAACAAAAAAAAATCAAAAATTTTAGTATGTAATTGTGAATTTTTAGTTTTTTTCCCCAAAAAAACTAGACTTTTTTGTATTAAGGTAAAAAAAAAATTAAATATAATAAAACTTCTTTTCTTTCTATTTTTTTATAATAATGGAAAGGATAAAATGGTCATAGAAAAGGAAAATATTTGCAAAATGAGACAATTTGCTCACTTTTGCAAAGGTGAGGGTTTGATATGGTCCAAAATATAGTAAAGGAGTTTATTGCACCTTTTTAAAACTAATTCAAGACAAGTGGACAACCATATTAGTCTATGTTTTTTTGGCGTGAATAAATGAGTTGACTCCTCATAGAATGATTTAAAACTATTCTTTTTATGTTTATGACCATTTTACATTTTATTAACTTATAAGTGAAAACAATTTGTATATCATGTTTACAATTTAATATTTGTTTTTGGTTTTATTGTTTAGTTTTCTTGTTGTCAATCCTTATTGGCATGAACCCATTTTACATTTCATTAACTTATAAGTGCAAAAAGATTTGTATATCATGTTTACAATTTAATATTGGGTAAATTACACTGATCTCTTCTGAGATTTGATCTAATTACACTCAGCATTAAACTAATGAATTTTGTTACAATGAGTTCCCCTGAGGTTTCCTCCGTTATGACAAAGACCCCCTCCGTCCAAAATTTCGTTAGTTTTATCAAAAAAAAATTAGTTGAAATGACCAAAATGCCTATCAACTTATATATATATATATGAATTTTATATTATAATAATATTATATATATACATATACATATATGTAGACTCTTTCTCTCTCCTTTCTCCCTCAGTTTTTTTTTTCTTTACCTCCTCGGCACCTCTATACATCACCACCAACCTACCACCATCATCACAATATCACCATACCCGAAGACCCATCACTTCCTTGTTGAAATATAAACTTGATTCGTGAAGATTCGAGAACTAGTGAGCAAAATCAAGAGGCTAGGAGAAGATGGAATAAGCTACCAGAAAGGAATTTAACGACCACTGTAGCAATGGTGGCTACCGACCGTCGGGCCGTGAAGCATCATCTTGTTGAATTATGGCCAGAAACGAAAGTGATCAAAACAACATTTTGACCACACCATAAGGTCCATAGGATTGAGAGTCGAGACGAGTACAACGGCGCAAAAATAGAAGCCTGAAGAGGTTTCACGCACCCTCACGTGTTGCCAGAAATTATGTGCGTGAGATTCATGCTCCTGCACACGCCTCATTCCGACAAACTTGTACTGTTCTGATCATCTTCTCCGGCGAATATACACTTTTTCAGCGATCTTCCCAGCGAGCCTGCACTGTTCGGTCATCCTCTCCGTCGAAATTTCGACGAAACTGCACTTTTCCGGCGAACTTTCCGGTGAACCTGCACTGCTTGATCATCCTCTCTGGCAAACTTTCGACGAAACTACACTTTTCGGGACGCAATAGTAAAATCTATTTTTCAGAATTCAAACATCAAAAGATGATGAATATATGAATATAATATTAAGGTTATAATAAACACTCAAAAATTAACGACTATTAGTGCATTTCTGTTACAGAGCCATTGTAACAAAATCCATTAATCTAATACTAGGTGTAATTAGGTCAAACCTTAAGGTAGGTCAATGTAATTTACCCTTTAATATTTGTTTTTGCTTTTATTGTTTAGTTTTCTCATTGTCAATCCTTATTGGCATGAACCCTTATGACTGATACACAGAAGTTAAGAACTTTCATGCACGAATAAGATAACAATTTTAAATTGACAAAGTTAAAAGAAAATTTTCAAAGCAATTGATATATTATTGATAAATTGATTGGACTGAGTTCTGCCCTAGGCAATACATATATTTAAAATAGAATAAGCAACTAAACCACCAAACCTAAATACAAAAGAAAACTAACAGCAGAAGAAAACTACTAAAAAATAAAGTTTCTCTAATAATTTTGAAAAAATTAAATAAGAAACCTAATTACTAAAAATTACTAGATATAAAATTTCAGCTTAATCCGAGTTCATTTTCGAACAAAAATATTAAAATAATCAGCAATCTTCCTATAGGACAAAAAAGACATAATTTTGAGGCCTCAAAGACTAAATTTGACTAAAAAGAGCATGAGCCAGAAGCTTTTTGCTTATTAAGTCATTTCCAATCAAGAATGGGACTTGACAGGTTGAAATGATATGATCGACCTGAATCAGGAAAAAATTGACTGCACCGATAAAACTCTCCTGCATCAACCCCCTCCATTTCAAAAATAAACTCTTCCTCGAAATTAGCTGCTAATAAATTGGCTTGAACAGAAATTCATACAATATAAAACTTGATCTTGATGCTCCGTTAAAAATATGAGGCCGTAAAAAAGTTGAAATCCAAACGGAATAGAACCAGTGAGGTAATTAATGGAGAGGATAATATTTGTAAAGTTTTACAAGCCAGCATGCTTTTCATGTCATCTTTATCCCACACAACTCAGATTCTACACGAGTACCTAATTTAGGAGTAGGATGTTGACACCATATTAATTCAACATTATCTTTCTCATCAGTTGCATAAAGTGACTTGCAAACATGTTGAAGCAGCACATTTAAATTATCCCTTCACACATGGCGTGTCTCTACAAGAATGGGATTATAAGGAGCAAGGCAAAACCCCCAAAGGACGCATGGTTAATATGCTCGTGTGTAGACAGATGTCAATCTTTTGAATGAACTCTGAGAGTGAAAATATTGCCGCTTACTTTAGGCCGATAACAACGCCAGTGAACTCCGACCATCAACTAGCATTTTCAGAAACTATTTGGAAGAAGAAAACGTTGAGCTTCTTTCTAGCGATTAAGCTGGTCAAAATCAGGATTGAGATTAGAAAAAACACGGACCCCAGTGTAGCATCTGATTGTTCCTCAAGATCATTTGGAAGAATATGATTCGACAGTAAGAACTTAAAAAAGACAAAACCTCTTCAACTGAACAATCCAAACATCTCTACAAGTGGCTTTTGGGCTCTAAAAGTCAAAAGTAGCATTTGAGAAGCCAATCCAAATAAGCCCTTAGTATGTGTTTGTTCCCACCAAGCCGAAACCGTCATTTAAGCTTCAACGCTACAAACAGAACTTACTTGTTTTCGAGTACATCAAAATACTCAAAATTCATCAGCTTCTTCAAGTCAATCCAAAACATCCTCAATAATAAACTTTCACGAAAACTTAGTAAATCAAGTTTTCTTTGAAACTCACGATTGTCTAAATATCTATAGATTATGTCACATCTACCTCGATCACGTCGATCAGTTGCAACTCCTCTAAATCCGAACTTCTCATCATCAAAATAATCCATATAGGGTAGAGGCCGACGTGGATGTACAGGAACATAACCCATATTCGATTGGTTATGAGAAACATCAGCAACATGATCCCAAACTAGACTACGAATCTGGTTGCCATCAATCCCAAAACCATATTTTCAATTGAAGTAAAACAAAAAACCACCAGGAAAAGAGATTGAAGTAAAGAACCATGAAATGGAAGAAAAAACTTCTGCAGCTAGTTTAATACAATTGATGAACATCTATATGGAAAAAAGGAAAGAAAAGAAAGTAAATGGACATGGGCACAAACATTCATATTTACAAAGTCATGAGGTTCAGAATCGACAACTCTGCAAAGTCTAAAATTCATTTAAATTGGTAGACGCATGGACAAAGCTGGTTTGTGTGTGAGAGAGAGAGAGAGAGTTATATATATTAAAAACACTTACTATTTATAACTAAATTCAAGTGAATATGAAAGAATCTTAGAAAATAATCATTGAAGAAAGTAAGAAATTCAAAACAGGTTCCTTAAAATGCACTAGTTTCTCTGCACATATTTTAACTAAAATAAAAAGCACTCTGTCAACAAATGCCTAGCAAGTTAGCAAGAAGTTGCCTACATATCAAAGCTCTCCAAGGAGAAAACTGTGAATAAGATCATGATGAAATTGACAATAATCTTTATATTTGAAAGAATCTTGGTTCTGTATGCAATATTTTATCAAGTGACAGATTTTATGCATTCTTTTGCCTTTCTACAATTGTCTCAGCATATAGCACTTAAATAGACATATCCCTAAATCAAGGAGTTCAACCTTTGACAGCATATTATCAAGTTCAACAAAATCCAACAGGCATGGAAACACTATAATATGAAAGCATGGAAGAAAATGATATATATTTAACTAGCATTGAATCATATAGTATAATATTTGCACATTAATGTATACCATGAATACAATATTCTGATGGGTTTACAGAAAAGGGCTAAGACACATACAGATAGAAAACTGTCGATACACTGGTGTGATTGCACCGACGTGGTATTGCCAGTCAATCACATGCCATGAAACAAAGATGGGACCTGAACAACAAGGAAAGGGAAGAAAATTTAATACAACAATGATACCATGTCATTTTGCTAAAACCGTATCACAAACTAATAAAACCTTGACATTCAGTGATACATGTATTTATGTGTTTACACTAATTTCCATGTGATCACATCCACATTCTGAGTTTTTTTTAAACTTCGAGCAGTGCTTGAAAAATTACACCAGCAAAGATGTGAACAACAGTTTTTCCAACCGCCACTATAAGCTTCTTTTGTTGTAATATAACCTTTGACATTATATCTGCAAATTATACACAATCAAATCTTAACCTAAAAAGTAACAGGTAACAGATACCTGTTGATATAAATAATATTTGAAGGGTAATGTTAATTGTCTGTTGTATAGATCTAATTTCATTCTAGTATACAATAGATGTGAATAACTAACAAACTATGGTTGAGTCTCCACCAAAATAGAATCTATTTATTAATGGGTCAAGACATATATAGTGTAGCCCAGTCCTACCTCTATTTCTGCGTCAACCCTAACCATCCATCACAACCCACTTCATTTATACTTCTCTTGACAATGAAAATGCAACCTATCAGACTATATAAAAACCATACCCTGTCTGATCAATTAGATTTTCACACATTGGACCTCAAATTCTAGATTGTGAGTATGTAAAAGAAATGAAAGGGTCTAGGACTGTTAGGTTGGCCAATGTTGTACCTTAGCCACAAGAGCAAGACATTGGTAAGTGAAGATGTGAAACTTGAACCAGACAAAATATTCAACTGTATTAAGATTTTCATGCATTCAGCCCACACTTTTGCTAGAAGCTTAAGATAGTAGATAAATTTCCCATATACATATACATGAATCCTGTGATGTTTAATCATTCTTGAGATCCATAGTAACAATAGTGTGCTTTTGAAATTTATGTGAAGAAATGTTAACTGTTTCCATAATCGATACCAGTATAGGAAAGGTGAATCAGTGCTCTGTTCCCAAAATACCAAGAATCCACACTGAAGACATGGCCATTATTTCTGTATTCTATTTCTTAAGCATAATAAGCATTGTCATTCCACTAATCCAATCAAAGTTTTTTCTAATACAAGGACTAACCAAAGCTTAAAGCACAAATGGGTTTGCAAATCAACAAAAGGTAAGTCTAGTCAAAGACTCAAAATATCATAATTTACTGACCATTATCACAAGGTTGAAACATATTTAACATAACAAAACAAAAAACACAGAATTTCTAGGAATTGCCTAAATCCTTTATGGTGACCATGATAGAATCATGCTTCGGTAGATACTCAACAGCTCCCGAGAACCAGACATCCTCATAAATCACAGCAACAATTATAGAATGCCAATTATTTGATCATAATTGAGCCTAACAAGGCTATTCACATTAACAACTGCAGCATATGAACAAATGCCGAGATCCACGAACCTTTTCTCTTTCAGGTCATACCAAATTAAATTACCAAACATTTGCAACAAGATAACTTCCCTACTGCTCTTAGAAAAAGCCAAAACCCTTGGGCACTCCAGGGTATACACCTTAATGGATTTCATATTTGGCAATGTTACCCTGAAGAGTTTTGTCCATGACTCCTCAACCATATAATCATTCATGACCCATAATTCAGCAGTAAATTCAACAGGATCTTCTTCATTTATAGCATAAAATACGCACAAACATCCACCTAAAACCCCCAAGGTCCCGTAACTACAACTAGAAACTTGTGGCAGCTGCACTTCCCAGTGTTTGTCATCTACGGGATCAAAAGCAACAACAATGTCAAACAAATCCACCCGCTCTCGACAAGCTAACCAATGCAAAGCACTATTGACAAGCACACCAGGATTTATCGAAGATTTTTCCCAATCCAAGTAAAGGTAATAAGTGAAGCTCACACAAATCTGCTGCCAAATATTCGATCTTAAACCATAAACCATTACATGGGAGAAAAGGGAATGAGAATCATCAAAGAACTGCACAATCCTAACCACCTTGTAATCATCACCGACAGGATCATACACTATTCCATAAAATGTGTTAACCACCTTGTGCTCATCACCAACAGGATCATACACCATTCCATAAAATGTGGGGTAACCGCCATACTCAGGTGGCACTGGAGGTAAAATTCTGTACTCCTTGGTGGAAGGATTTAACAAGGCAATGACTTCATCTTTGAAACGATGCAAACAGATCAAACCATTGCACGAACCTTCTACACGAGTATCATAGTCCTCACATTTGACGGGGTTATCGACTTCTACAACGTCTAAACGTGGGACACTACCACCAAGCTTCAAGACACCATCAAGCATATCTAAGTCTACTGAATATAATTTATAATCTCTAAAAATCATCAGACTCAAATTCGTTCTAGTTTCAAGTGACTGATTGAGTTGCAATTTTAGGAACATGGGTGAGTCAATTAGGGCACACCATCGTTTCGAAACGCACCTGAAACATAGCAGATCTTTCACTGGTAGTCGGGAGAGAATGTCGTCGATCACACCCTCCGGAAGCTCCGGCATCGACTCCGCCACCGATTGCTTCTCTCTCTTCCCCTTTCCCACTGCTGCCGATCGCTTCGGCCTCAGTCTCCTTCCCATCGCTGCTATCAACCAACACTGACACTCACATACTAATCCAACTTCAGATTTTCAACTGCCCTTTTTCACACAAATATCACCGAACATAATAAATGTGTGTGAGAAAGAGAGGCGATGAAATAGTGTAAAAGAAAGAAGAAATACTGGTTTAAATACTGTCATTTCCCTTTTTTTTCCCGCTCTTTTCTACTCTCTTATCTATTCAAACGGTACCGTTTTCAATAATTTAGAATAACCTTATTTTAACTGAATTTTTTGAAAGATACTCTCAACTAAATAATTTTATTTATAATTTTTTAATTTTCAATTCTCAAAAATTATTTTCAAAAAATTCAACCACCCTTAACTTCCAAATTTATATATTTAGAATCTAATTTCACTAAGTCTATTTTTTTTTTTTGGATGCAAGTCATACGCGAGTATATTTAATTTCAATACTGAAAAGTGAAGGAACAAGTTGCATTTGAAATCATTTATGTTTATTGTATAATGTGTTAAATAACACAAACATGGTGAACTCTCTCAACTGTGAGTGTGTGACTTTAATGTTTAGTTTGGTTGGGGGAGTGATGGAAGAAAAAGGAAGGATGCTTGATGGAAGGATGGAAAAAGACTGAAGAAATAAGTAGGAATCAAGAAGCACGGACAAGAACACAGAATACGGGTATGACACGATACGGATTCGGTGATACGAAAAATTTCAAAAAAAATAAAATAGGAACATGGCAAGGATACGTCAAATAAATAAATAAATAAAAATATAATATTATACATAAAATATTAAGTTTTATTCTTCACCTATACAATAAATATACTTAAAGCAATTATACAAAATATAAGAAGTTAAAATCTATAAATTTCCTATTTTTTCTAATATTCTTTACAATGACTCACTTACTTGAGTACTTTAAAAATATTATTATTTTATTATAAATGACTTATTTTCTAGCTTATAAAGTTTTTAATTTTACAATCTCAACCCCATTTTATAGAACAAAAAATTACAAATTTGTCCCGAAAAATATCCTAAACGTATTACAGACGTATCCTGACGTATCTTCGTGTATCACAGCCGTATCCCCCCGTGTATCCTAGCTGTATTCGATATTCAAAATTTTATTTAAAAAAAATAGATACTTCTTAGCCATATCGGACACGTATCATGTCGTATCTTGACCGTATCTGTATCGGATGCATGTCCGGTATGGCCACGAGGCCTTTTCGGAATATCCGTGCTACCTAGTAATGAAGCATCTTCGTAAACTCACATTTGTTTATTTCTCTAAAATTGGATGGAAAAGAGAAGCGAAAATTTGCTTCATAAATATGGAATACTATTTTTTTCACTTTTGACTCTGGAGCCCGCAAAAAATGGAATACCAATTTTGTCATATACTAATTTATTAATCAAGAGAAAATTAGATTTTGGTGACCAAAATTAAAAGAATTTGTTTTACAAGTAATCTTAAACTTAATAAAAGGTAAATAGTGACCAATCTTAAAAATACTTGTCAATGGGTAACTATTTAACTTTAATGTCCAAAATACCCTCTCTTTTTTAGTCAGAGACTCTCAATCTCTTCTTCGTCTTCCTGAGCCCCACCCCCAAATTAATTTATGTTGTTATTAAGTTATTATGATACAGTTTAGTCATAATTAAGGAAATCTTTATGGATTTTATTCATCGAGTGATCAAACTACAAATATATTTAATTATTTGAAAATTTTTCTTTATAAATACATATGTTTGTTTAAAGTTGAGTTTGAGACTGTAATTGTTAGAAATATAAAAGATAATTGTATTTGATTGAATTGTTATTAATGATCAATACATAAAAGCCTATTTATAGGCATATAATCTTGGAAGCTTAGTAAACTTAGGAAACAAGAAATCTTAGTCCTAAATAGTTTAGGAAATATGGATATATTATTTGATATTTAATCTTAGTTTAAACATTGTGATCACATGGTGTACAATAGTTCTTTACCCCTTTATATATCATATTAGAGGTCTAGATGTTTTGATATTGTAAACGGCCAATCTTACGAAGTTTCTTCACTTTGCTTAAAATTGTATTTCACTAAGGAAATTGAATATATATATGAAATTTTCCTTCCTTTTTTTATGTTGAACATATATATCATTAAGGAAATATAATATATAGAGAGAGAAGGAAAGTTATTGTGCACATTAAACTAAAATGGTCACTCATTAGCAATTATTTTTTAAATTTGGTCACTATTTACCTTTTTGGAGTTTAAGGTCATTGTAAAGTAATAATTAATAATTATTTTTTAAGTTCGGTCACTATTACCTTTTCTGAAGTTTAAGGTCAATAATTTTTTTTATAATTTTAGTCACTAAAATCTAATTTTTCCATTTATCAAATTACTTTGTTAAATCTTACTTTGTATTAGTAATAGCCAAAAACCTCTCTTCTATATATGTATATACTTGTTGTCTCTAATTAATTAAGTGCCTGTTTGGGAGAGCTTCCTGATGTCTCAAAAAGTCCTTCCAGGCATTAAAAGTCATTTTTAAAAAAAATGTAACGTTTGGTTACACATAGTGTTAAGGCTTTTTCGAAGAAGTCGGTGGTCAGGAAACTCATTTCAAAAAAGTAAAAAAATATTTCTTTTAGAACCTCATTTTAGGAAACCAAAATTTCTTTTGAAATAAATTTGTTATTTTATTAATTTGTCCATATACTGCTTATATATTAACAAGATTGTGCTATATTCTCTTTTGGTCCCTTGTTCCTTCACCGCCACCGTTGCCTTCCACCACCACCACCACTATCGCCACCGCCACCACCACCTCCACTGCCACTACCGCCACCACCACCATTGCCACTACTACCTCCACTGCCACCGCCACCACCTCCCTCATCACCATCACCATCACCATCACTATCACTGCTTTCCACCACCACCACTATCACTGTCGCCCCCTTCCACCATCACCACTACCACCGTCACCGCTACCTCCATTCCAACTCCACCATCGCCTCCCACAACTGCTACCACCACTACATCTACCAGCACCGTCACCTCCACCGCCACCACTACAGCTTCCTTTCATTGTCAACTTCTCGCTTTCTAAGGGTTGTAATTGTTCTTAAGGATAATAGATAAAATTGTCAAGAAAAAAATAATTTAAAAGTTAAAATATATTTTAAAAAATGCATTGGCCAAACGTCTTTTTTCTCTTAAATTCCTTCTAACAAAATTTATTTTACGAATATCTTATCAACGAAATCCTTTTTATATTAGGAAGCTCCCCAAATGGGACTTGAACTTTCTCAATAGGAAACACTTGGTTTCAATGTTTTCATTCTGTGAGTCGTTTGCATTTCGTGGCTTATGTTGATTCGAAACTTTTTTCATTGATTTGAATTTGCACATAACAAAACAAAATACACATAATTTCTTAAAATATCCGAAATCTTTTATATTGTGTTTGGTATGCAACAATGGAATGGAATGGAATGCCAATATTATCTTTTTGTATCAATTCCTTTGGTAAGAAAAACTAAAGTGAGATGACCATTCATTCCTTTGAAATGAAAATTCATTCCACTACTCAATCTATGGAATGATCATTCCATTTCCAATAAACATTAAAAATAAAATCTAATTATCAAAAATAATATAATCATCATTCCATTATTGAATCGTTTCATGTTTAAGACCAAATAATAGAATGAGAATGATCATTCCATTCTATTTCATTCTCATTCTCACTTTAATAAAATGTTCATTCCATTCTATTGTTGGGTACCAGTCACCATAATAGGATCATGCTTTGGTAGAAACTTAACAGCTCCCCGAGATGGAGACATCCTCATAAATCACAGCAACAACTATAGAATAGAATGCCAATTCATTGATAATGACTGAGGATTTTCACATTAACATCCGCAGCAAATGTACCAATGCCGAGATCCAAGACCCTATCTATCCTCTTTCGGGTCATACCAAACTACATTACGTACCAAGCATATGCAACAAGATAACTTCCCTACTAGTCTTGGAATAAGCCAAAACCCTTGCACACTGCAGGAGTTTTGTCCATGACTCCTGCACCAACTTTTGAGAGGGGAAAAGTCCACTGTATATTAAGTTTTATATAATTGATTTTGTCATTACCAACTTTCTTTTCTTTTCTTTTTTTTTTTTTATCTAAAATTAATTATTTTTTTACATATCCATGTAATATTCTTCTTTATCATTTTTTTTTGCTTTTTTTTTTATATAGATAAAAAAGTCTAATTCACAAAACCAATTAAATTCAATCCAATATTGTGTGGATTCGTACTAACTCGATTTTGATGCTAATTTCGGTGCGATTTGAATTTTGGTTTTATGAAACCATTAAGATTGGATTATTTCTAATTTTAGCTTGCACCTCATCCATAAAATCAAATGAGTGGTCACAATTAATTGGACAAATGAGTGCACGAACTTATGTTGCTATTCTAACTTTTAAAAATTATTATTTTATTTTATTTTTACCTACTCTCAACCTTTCACCTTGAAAAACGAGAAAGTATCACTAAATTATAATTCTTTGTTTTGGATTTCTAAAATCTTAATTGAAAATCAAATACTCTTGCATATTAGAAAGCAAAACAACATTTGGCACATCAATGGAGTCACAACTCTCTCTCTCATGCATATTTAGATTCAGTAGCGTCTAATGCATTTAAATCGACAATATGACCTTCACAAAACAACATTACATTCAAACTGTAATACATTTAAATATTTCGTTATTACATTTTGAATTTAACATTGCTGGAATGTTATAATATATTGCTTGGATTTTACTTGTATATGTGTTGCATGAGTAGCGCATGCTCATGTAGATATTGCATTGTCTATTTAAAGTGTTATGGGATGGTACTAACTTTAAAGTAGGGCTGCAACTCGGGCGGGTTGGGCGGGTTAGAGGTACAACTCGGGCTCAACCCTACATATGAAATGTTCAACCCTAACTCAACCCTAACCCTACTTTCAACCCTAACTATTCAACCCTAGCCCAACCCATCCTTAAATTTTTAAACTCGGGTTTGCAATTCGGGTTGAGATTTCGGGTTCGAAAGTCGGGTTAATTCGGATTATCAATATCACCAATCTCCATATTGAAAATTTAAAATGATCTTTAATAAGTTTCATATTATATTACTCCTAAACACACACAAATTTAAGAACTTAATGTAAATTTCTAAAAAATTACAAATAAATTTTTAGGAAATTAATTATCCAAAGTGTTAACATACAATAAATTAAGATTTAAATAAAGGAAGTTGAAAAGAAAAAGATTATCATAATTTGAATATTATATATAATATATTTAAAATAAAAAATATGTATAAAAATAATATTACAATTCGGGTTCGGGTTGGGCTCGGGTTGTTGACATCTCAACCCTAACTCAACCCTAATTAAGTTCGGGTTGAAGTTTTTTAACCTAAACTCAACCCTAATTGTAAAAATAGTTGCCCAAGCTTATAAAAAATCGGGTTGGGCTCGGGTTGAATTCGAGTTGCCCAACCCAAGTTGCACCCCTACTTTAAAGTGTGTAAGACATGATGTGGATTTACCACAATCTCATTTTTCAATTTTTTTTAATCGGATAATGATCAATACAATTAAGGGAGAACTATACTTAAATAAAGTTAGGTGGCCTAAATTATAAAGTGGTCTATTTTAAAAGTTTATTTTCACTTTGGTTGAATTAAGCAAAATAATTACATATACAATGAAAATTATTATTCAAATCCAAAATGACATTCAATCTCTTATCCTAAAATATCAAAGTATTATTTTAAAATTAAATAATTCCCTCACTCAAGAAAATAAGAAAATATTTGGAACATCATTTGGTTTCTGAAAAATTGCAGGAACATAAAAGTAATCCAGTAAAAGCAAACAAACTCATAAAATAAAACAAAATATACCTTATACAAGCGTTTGTGAGCATACTATTATGTCGTAAAGTAATTAAAATTAGACCGCCTGATATGATCCTGAATGACAGCTAACTTATTTTCCCTCTTAGATTAATGCAAGTGAATATACTTGTAGTATCACAACACATCAACTATATTTGGATGAGAATGAATTAGATTTTCCAGATGTGCTTAGGTAACTTTTCAGTTTAGTATGCCTAAAAAAATATGAACATCAGAAATAAATATTATATCAAAACATGAGGTACAAAGATAAGGAAAATTCAAATTTCACAAGTAAACTCCTATAAATTTCAAGTATGTCTACAAATGCAAACAAATTTTGAATTTTATCAACAAATGAGTTGTGAGTCATTCTATATAGAATATGTCTGTTTGCAAAATCAAATTATGAACATATTTAAACAAACAAATATTAATTAGATAATTGATAATGACAACTTAAAAAAGTGACTAGTGAAACCGTTCATCACATTTAAAAAATCCCAACATTAAGAACTATTGGCACATTAATTTACCATACAATTCAAAAATTAGTTCATTAATTTTTTTTTTTGAAAAGTAAAAAAAGCAGTTCACTAAAGTAAAATAAGAGACCATATTTTTGTGATAAGAGATGATTAACGACCAATAATTTATCCAGACAATGGTGTTTTGCAATGAATTCAATTTTCTTCTCGTGAGACAAAAAGGCAATAATTTGTCGAATTTTCTTTAGTCACGCAGAACGCTCCTTTAGTCGCACAAAAACCAAACGGAATTTAATATCTGTTGGAATAAGAGATTGAAGGACATTTTGGATTTGAATAATAATTTTCAATGCATATGTACTTATTTTGTTTAATTCAATCAAAGTAAAAACTAAATTTTTAAAATAGACCACTTTGTAATTTAGGTCTCTCCTAACTTTATTTAAGTTTAGTTTTCCCTACAATTAACCTATCAAAAAATGAAAAAATAAATAAATAATTACACGTGTCTATTATCATAAGGTTTGGAATCTTCTGAAACAATATCATTGCAAATGGATTGATAAACAATACACGTATTACCTCGTACCTTGAAAATTAAAATCTATAAAAATTAAGAAAGATATCAGATAGTAACGTGGTATTTTATCTACTGTTCATATAATTTTTAAGAATATAATTATAGGCTAAACATACTTCTATTTGTGTCACTATTTAATTAAAAGGGTAAACATTTTCAATTACACAACCACGCTCTAATATTTTTTTATTATTATTATTATTGTTTTTACTTTTTTAAAGCAAATTACCGTTACCAAACAAAGTTTTTTGTTTATTATTTTCAAAATAAGCTCAATATTTATAGGTAACAAAAAAAAATGTCTATGATTATCAATAAATAACACTATAATTTAACTTTATACATCATTTGATAGAAAAATAGAAAATTTGATAGAAATGAGAGAAGAAATGATGAATGAGACATCTTTAGAGAAGATAATATATTTTTCTCTTTTTGTTTGATTAGATGAAAGAGAGGAAAAGAAGATAACACATTACTTTGTTATGAGAGAAGCGATGAGAGAGATTGCTAATATTGAATTTATTTACTAATTATATAGGATAATATTGTAATTTAAAATTTTTACAAGTCTGGTTTTTCTTCCTTATTATCTTTCATCCATATTTAGAGGGATGGAAATTTGAAAAGCATGAATAATGACTCATTGATTCTCTTCTCTCTTTTTCCATTTCTCCTTTCTCTCATAGAAAAGAAGTTTGTTCCTTGCTTCCATCCACATTCCTTCCTTCCTACCAACCGGATAATTAAATAATAAACCAAGAACAAAAGCTATTCCAAAGGAATCGTAAAGTTATTGTTGTTATATTTAGAATAATAATTACGTGTAATAAAGGAAGGAGATTTTCTTTTTCCTTTTTGCAAAAGAAATGGGCTTTTCTAGAAACACACATGTTAAGCTGAATGGTTCCTGGGTCATTTTATTTAAGTTACAAAAGCTGATTTTACCCATCAAAATAAGTTTGTATTCTCTATACATATGGAAGTTGGAATCAAATTGTGGGCAACTTACCACATTAGCACCAGTGCATTTAAAAATTCTTACTCGGCCATGATATACAACCCACACACACAGAGAATATATATATATATATATATATATATATATATATATATTTATTATTTTTTTTTTGACAAGCAAGAATATATTGAAAGGCGCCCAAACTAAATTCAGATTGTTATACTACTGGTGGCTGTGGCCCAGTGCTACCTTCCCTCCTTTTCATAGAAAAGGTTGGGGGTTCGACTCCCACTCCCACCACTCCCCCCCTCTTCCTTAACTGTGGAGTTAATTGCCAGAGTACAAAAAAAAAAAAAAAATCCGATTGTTATAAAAGACTTGGAAATCAACACTGACCATAACTTGTTTTGTGTCAAATATATTGTAAAAATGTTATTAGAACCAAATTTAAACTTGTTTTGTTTTCAGATGCACTGTCATTCTATTCTACATATCATGGTGTCACTATCCCAATTTTACATTTGACAGTGCACAATACACACAAACATGCATAAGATTTCCAAATGGTTAACATATATATACACAAACTACAAACTTCAAAAAAGAAACAAAAGATATAGAAAAGATCAATATATCCACCATACCTCCCAGGAAGGATATCAAGTATATAGATATATATATAGTAATGATCTCTTGCTCACACCAAGCAGAGTAACCGTTGGATGTGATTGACATTAAAAAGGCAATTACCAAAAAAACCTAGCAATCACATCCAACGGTCATTGTGCTTAATGTGGATGAATTTCTTGCTCACCGTGCTTGATGTGGATGAATTTGTTGCTCACCAGTGAGCAAGAGATTATTACTCTATATATATATATATATATATATTTATCATAAGCATCCATGCCACAGCCTAAAGCCCTTATGAGTAATGATCCTTTCAACTGGGAATAAAGTAAAAACCCAAGGTATGGAAGAGAAGAATTTTGTTCCTAGCTGGCACTTAATACAATAAATTTTGATGAACATCAATTTGGGAAAAAGAAAGAAAGAAAAGAAATGGACAATTTTAATCAACATAAGATGAGTGAACACGGGCACACATTTCATATTTACACAGTCATGAGATTCAGAATCAACAACTCTGTGAAGTCTAGATTTCATTTTAATTCGTAGCCGCATGGAAACAGTTGTCGTGTGTGTGTGTGTGAGAGAGAGACTATATTAAAAACATGTACTATTTATAACTAAATTGGAGTGAATATGAAAGATAATCACTGAAGAAAGTAAGACATTCAATAATGATCTCTTGCTCATCGGTGAGCAAGAGATTTTCTACACACCAAGCATAGTGACAGTTGGATATGATCTAACGGTCACTTCGTAAGTATGTATCCTAAACACCAAGCATAGTGACAGTTGGATATGATCTAACGGTCACTTCGTAAATATGTATCCTAAACACCAAGCATAGTGACCAATATAGTGTAGCCAAATCCTACCTCAATTTCTGCCTCAACCCTAGCCATCCATCACAATTCACAACCCACCTCATTTTCCCTTTATTTATAGTTCTCTTGAGAATGAAAATGCAATCTCTCAGACGATATAAAAACATACACATTTTGATCAATTAGATTTTTACACATTGAACCTCAAATTCTAGATTGGCCAATGCGTATCTTAGCCACAAGAGGAAAGCACTGCTAAGTGAAGAAGTGAAACTAGAATCACAATATTCGACTGTATTAATATTTAAGATAATAGATAAATTTTAAATATTCATATACACAAATACTGTTATGTTTGATCACTCTTGAGATCCATGGTAACAATATTTATATGAAGAAATGCTAACTGTTTCCGTAATCGGTACCAACACAGGGAAGGTGAATTAGTGTTTTGTTCCCAAGTACCAACAATCCACCGAGGACATGCCCATTATTTCTGTATTTTATCTCTCAAATACAAGGTTGAAACATATTTAACATAACATAACAAAATAAACAGAATTTCTAAAAAGACCTGAAATCCTTTATGGTCACCATAATAGAATCATGCTTTGGTAGAAACTTAACAGCTCTCCGAGAATCAGAAATCCTCATAAATCACAGGAACAACTATAGAATGCCAATTCATTGATAATTATTGATCTTAACAAGGCTTTTCACATTAACATGTGCAGCAAATGCATCAATGCCGAGATCCAAGAGCCTATCCTCTTTCAGGTCATACCAAATTAAATTACCAAGCAGATGCAACAAGATAACATCCCTACTACTCTTGGAATAAGCCAAAACCCTTACACACTGCAGGCTATACTCCTCTCTGTGGTTGAGAGGTGGCACCGACAAAGCGAAGAGTTTTGTCCATGACTCCTGCACCATATAATCATTCATGACCCATAATTCAACAGTGAATTCAGAAGCATCTTCTTCACTGATAGAATATAATACGCACAAACATCCACCTAAAAGCCCCAAGGTCCCGTATTCACAACTAGAAACTCGAGGAACCTGCACAGCCCTGTGTTCCTCATCCACAGGATCAAAAGCAACAACAATGTCAAACCTACCTACCCAATCTCGAAAAGCTAACCAATGCAAAGCACCATTGAGGAGCACACCAGGATGTGTCTCATATTCACAATAAAGTTCATAAGGGAAGCTCTCACAAATCCGCTGCCACACATTCGATCTTAAACCATAAACCATTACTTCGGAGAGAAGGGAACCAGAATCATCTAAGAACTGCACAATCCTAACCACCTTGTAATCATCACCGACAGGATCATACACTATCCCAAGAAATGGGTAGTTTTCATCGTGAGGTGGCCCTGGAGGTAAAATTCTGTACTCCTTGGTCGAAGGATTTAACAAGGCAATGGCTTCATCACCATACAAACAGATCAAACCATTGCACGAACATTCTACACTATCCAAATAGAAGTGAGATTTTATGGGGCTATTGACTTCTACAACGTCTATACGTTGGACACTACCACCAAGCTTCAAGACAACATCAAGTACATCGAAGTCTACTGAATATAATTTATCATCATTTCTAAAAATCAAACTCAAATTCGTTCTAGTTTCAAGTGATCGGTTGAGTTGCAATTTTATGAATATAGGTGAGTCAATTAGGGCACACCATCGTTTAGAAACGCACCTGAATCGTAGCAGATCTTTCACCGGTAGTCGTGAGAGAATGTCGTCGAGCAAACCCTCCGGAGGCTCCGACATCAACGCCGACAACGCCGACACCGACTGCTTCTATCTTTTCCCCTTTTCCACTGCTGCCGATCGCTTCCGTCTCAGTCACCTTCCCATCGCTACAATTAAACGACACAAATACTTACAAAGTAACCCAACTTCATGCTATGTTTGGTAAAATGGAAAAGACGATGAAGAGGAGAGAAGATAAGAGAAGAGAAACGAAACGAAATAAAAGAATAATGATAAATTTTTATCGTATTTGGTTAATTAATAAAAGAAAAAAAAATAATAGTTATCATATTTAGGAAAAGAAAACGAAACTATTTAAAAGAATTTTCATTATACCATTTTATATTTTAAAAAATAAAATTTAACTTTTATCAAAATAAAGGCAAAGTTGGTATTAATAAAGTTTAATTAAAAAATACTAGTCCTTTTGTAAGGATAACAAAAATTATTGTTCATCTTTAATTTATCCCTTCAAATTCTTTCATTTTATTTCTTTTTCATTAAAAAATTTACACCAAACACAAAAAGGCATCCCTCCATTTTTTTCCCTTTCTTTTCTTTTCATTTCTTTCCAACCAAACTGGGTCATTCAGTGATTCAACGAACGTTGTTCATACAAATATCACCATGTGTGAGAGAGAGAGAGAACGCCAGAGCTTAGCAAAAGCCCGCAGCTGCAATTTTGGGTTTTGTTTTGTGCGAATTGATTCGAATTTGAGAAATATCATTCAGTTACACATCTATATAATTTTTTAAAAGGTAAATTATACTCACCTCCCCTGAGGTAAACACTTAATTACACGGACTTTCCTTTTTTACGGTCATCGTTAGCTAACGACAAAAATGGCTGATGTCATGCACTTGACATTATTGGAATTCCAATATTGCCCTTCATTGATATAAAAAGATTATTTGAACTTTCTTGGGTGATGTTCAATAACAAAATTACCATTACCTCTTCAAATGTAAGTGTACCTTTCTCCATTAACACCCTCTTTAAACTCTCACTTTCAAGTTATTCTCCTTTACTCTCTCTTCCCCTGTATGTATATGTGTCTGTGTGTGTGTATATATTGATATGTTTCTATACTTCATCCTTTAATGCTCTGTTTCAATTACAATGACGAACATAAATGATGATATAACAGGTCTTTGTTTTTTTTGAGTAAATGACACTGAACTTCCCTGTAAATAGGTTAAATAACAGGGACCTCCTCTGTGTTTTCAAAAATAACACTGCACTCTCCTGTCAGCGTACTTTTTGTAACACTGATCTCTCCTGTTAGCTTTTTAAGTATGAAAATTGCTAATGTCGTAATTTTTAGCACCTGAAAATCCCAAAATGCCCTCCGAATGTTTGAAATGACTTAAATACCTCATCTGACATAATTATTGTGGACAAAATTGCCCTTTTCTCAATTTATTCAATAAACTTATTATAGCAACTATAAGCATTACAGGTCTCTCTCAATCTATACCCTCTTTCTTAGGATCCAACTGAGAAAATAAACTTATTATAGAAAGTATAAGCACTAAAGTTTTAATTAAATTCTAGGTTTCATAATTCTTACCTCAAACAGATCAAACACAACAAATATAAGTATAAACATTACAGTTCTAATTAAATTATAGGTTTTAAAATTCTTACCTCACACAAATCAAACACAACAAATATATATACACACATACACATAAGAGAGATGATGGAACTCTTAATTATAAATTTCAAGTCTTCACATTGAAGCCAAGTAGCCGAGAGTGGAGACAGTAGCATCTAATTGAAATCAAATAATATGGACATGGGATCAAAGTGGATAAGGATGAGCCCATCAAAACAAACGACGAAGACTCTTCCTCTTCGCCTGATTTCGACCGTCTCTAAAGAGATCAATCAATTTATCTCTGATCTGTCAAGCGCAAAACATGAGGAATCCGAATCACCTACGGTACTTGATGTTACAACCCTGATTTTTGACTTCCAGAACCCGAGGGTGATTAGGTTTTCACATCATCAACTCACATAAAAATCTCACCATGGTATTGTACCTTGATACCAAGTTGTCATGCCCCAATTTTTAAGCCACCCGAGATACCATCTCTGAGCCCGAATCCCAACGGTGAACACTTCCATAACCCCAATGGACTACCTCAACCTTTAATTCAACACAGAAGCGTAGTATATATGCATACGATTATTTACGTATGACTCAACATCAATCACTAACTAAGGCCCCACACATGGCCACATTTACCTAGGCCTAGCTACAGACCACAATTTCGCACAATCAAAATGTGCCTTTTGCACAATTGAAAATCCTACTTCTCACAATAAAAAGTTTCATTTTGCACAATCGAAATTCTCGATTAATCGAAGTACGTGCAAAGTCCTTGCTAGATCGCACTAGAATTTGAGATCCTAAAATTTTTGATAAAAGCTCGTACAATCGAAGGATTTCAGTTGTGCGAAAAGGTCATTTTGCACAATCGAAATGCTTTTGACAGAATTCCTACAATTTTACAAAAGGCAATTCTCATGCCAAAACTCCTTTCATCAATGCACATACATCCTCTATAAAATGCTCACATCCTAACAATCCAAACATACCTCACATGGTCCAAAAACATAACATGACACCAGACTATACTCTTTTCACCACTCAAACCCCTATTCTCACTCACCTGTCATATTTATTGCTGATGGATCCACCATGGCCATTAGTAATTCAGAATTGTTTCTCATTCACAATTGATTGTTCCTGATGTTTATCTTGTACCAAACCTCTCTCTTAATCTTTTATATGTTAGCCAACTTATTGAGCTAGGCTTGAACATAACATTTTCTTCCAATGGTTGTGTTATTCAGGAGCCTCAGACATGTCAGATCATTGGGACAGGGCATAAGACAGGACGATTGTTTGAACTTTCATCTCTTCGTCTGCCTCCTCCTACTGTCTCTGCTGCTTCGACACAACTCACATCCTCTTCTTTTGAACAATGGCATTCTCGATTAGGTCATGCCTCATTATCTCGTGTCAAAGTCTTAGCAACTCAAGGTTTGTTGGGACAAGTAAAAGTTGAGTCTTTTGATTGTATTTCATGTCAATTAGGCAAAGAGTCTGCTTTACCATTTAATAAAAGTGAGTCTTTTGCTTCTGCTCTTTTTGATCTTATTCATTCTGATATTTGGGGGCCCTTCCCTGTGCCTACTATGGGGGGTCACGATACTTTGTCATATTTCTAAACGATTTCTCACGATTCACATGAATATTCTTAATGAAAAATCGTTCTAAATTGCTCAACATTTTCAAGACTTTGCTACAATGATTGCAACTCAATTTTCCAAAAACATCAAAAAAAATTTGTTTTGACAATGCTTCTAAATACTGACAAAATGATTTTCAGCAAATTCTAAAACAATATGGCATTGTTTTTCACATTTCCTGTCTAGGCACATCACAACAGAATGGTTGAGCTGAATGCAAACTTTGACATATTCTAGACTTGGTTCACCCACTTGTCCTTTCTACTTCAGTTCCTTCTTACTTATGGGGTGAAGTTGCACTCACTTCTGTTTATACAATCAATTGAGTTCCCTCACCTCTCTTACATAACCAAACACCTTTTGAGCGTCTTTATGACAAACCTCCTGATTACAGTCACCTTAAAGTCTTTGGGTGTGCTTGTTTTATTTTACTCCAACCTCATGAGCACACCAAATTACAACCGCGCTCTCAACTTTGTTGCTTTCTTGGGTATAGACTTGAACAAAAGGGGTATCGGTGCTATGATCTTATTTCTAAATGACTTAGGGTTTCTTGTTATGTTATCTTCTAGGAACACAAGATGTTTCATACTATGTCAACATTTAATATTCCTGACCATACATTTTCTATTCATACATATCATTTTCTGTAGATCTTTTCCCTGACTCTCATTATACGGAATCATCAGAAGCAGTCGATCCTCCTGCGACCGAGTCCCAGTTATCTGGACCATCTGAGATACCTAGTAATTCAACTGCTTCCAATCTTCGTCGTTTCACTTGGGTAAGAGCTCCACCCTCACATCTTAGTGATTTCCATTGTTATCATTCACTTGCAACTCTACACGAGCCTCACACCTTTTGTGAGGCATCCTCTAATCACTTATGGCAGCAAGTAATGAAAGAAGAGCTAGATGCACTTGCCGAAACACAAACATTGGATTTGGTTGATTTGCCTCCTGAAAAATCTGCTATAGGATGTAAATGGTGTACAAGATTAAGACTCGCTCTGATGGTTCTGTTGAATGCTACAAGTCTCGCCTTGTAGCCAAAGGATTCAGACAGGAATGTGGCATAGACTACGAAAAGACATTTGTCCCAGTTGCTCGTCTTTCATATATTCGCAGTCTTATTATCGTAGCTGCCTCACGTCATTGGAATCTTTTTCAGATAGATGTGAAAAATGTGTTTCTCAATGGTGATTTGCTTGAGAAAGTTTATATGCAGCCTCTTCTTAGTTTTCCTCATCCTTCCAATCAGGTGTGTCAACTTCGACGTGCATTATATGGACTTAAACAGGCACCTCGTGCTTGGTTTGCCAAGTTCAGCTCCACTATCTCTCATCATAGTTACTCCGCTAGCTCCTATGATTCTGCCTTGTTTCTTCAACGTACTAACCGTGGTATCATCTTTCTCTTACTTTATGTCGATGATATGATTATCACTGGAAATGACTTACAGGGTATTCAAGAGCTTAAACAATTTTTCAGTCATCAGTTTGAGATGAAAGACCTTGGATCACTCAGCTACCTCGAGATCATTATAGCTACCGAAGGGTATTATCTTACTCAGGCAAAGTACAGCTCCGATCTCTTTTCAAAAGTTGGGATAACTGATAGTAAGATTGCAAACACACCACTCGAGTCCAACACAAGACTCACTTCACATGATGGTGAGCCTCTTCATGATGGCACATTTGTATCGACAGTTGGTTGGTAGTTTGGTATACCTCACTGTCACTCGTCCAGACATCTCTCATGTTGTTCATATAGTTAGTCAGTTCATGGCTACACCAAGATCCACTCATTTTGCAGTAACTCTTCGCATCCTTCGCTATCTCAAGGATACCATGTTTCATTGACTTCATTTCTCTTCTCAATCACCACTTGTTCTCCGTGCTTACATTGATGCAGATTGGGCAAGAGATCCCACAGATCATCGTTCCACTACAGGATTTTGCTTCTTTCTTGTTGATTCTCTCATCTCTTGGCATAACAAGAAACAAACCGTGGTTGCTCGATCTAGTATAGAAGCTGAATACAGGGCACTTGCTGATACTACATCTGAACTTTTATGGTTGCATTGGCTCCTTCACGACATGGGAGTTTCATTTACAGCTCCTACTCCTATCTACTGTGACAATAGAAGTGCAATTCAGATAGCACATAATGGCGTTTTCCATGAACGTACCAAATACATTGAGATTTGTAGACACGGTCAATTTTATGATGGTTTAATCACCGTCCGATTGGTCAATAAGTCAAACACTTTTGATCAATTTAATTCTACGATTGCGGGTCCCATCAACAGACACGTGTCAAAATCGTGAAGGTTCAGGCCTTTAAAAAATATGTGTGATAATTCAAATTTAAATTTAATTTATTTTCATATAAAAGGATGCAAAATCTCTTTTTATGGAAGTTGGCACAATTAATGGGGAGTTACCAAATTAAACCTTCACCCTTTTGCCTATAAATACAAGGTTACCCTACAAATTCAGGGGACAGACAGAAGGACACAAAAACACAGAGACAAAGAGTTGAAGAGAACACAAAAGCTCTGCCGAACCTCTGCCTCAACCAACACTCGAAGTTCTGAAGACGAAGAACAACAAGCACGCCACACAAGTGCCGTTCTACTTCAAAGACCTTCAACCTTCGAAGAATCTGAAGCCGAAAAACATCAAACACGCCACACAAGTGTCGTTCTTCTTCAAAGACCTTCAATCTACTGTTTGAGATCAAGCTCTATCGACACTCGATCGGAAATCCAGTCAAGCATTCCTCAATCCTGAAGTTTTGAAGAAAGCTCAGCACAACCGATTCAAGAACAAGCTTTCGAAGCCCTTGTACCGAACATCAAGGAGATTGAATCAGAGGAAGATTCTTTGTTGTAAAAGAATCGACCACAGAGAATTGTACCCATTTTTCTTAAATTAATAAAATTGATTATTTATTACTCATTTTTGTTCCTAGATTTTCGGACACGAAATTTGTGTGTACAAATTTCTGGCACACCCGGTGGGACCTCTCTGGCTCTCATCTCTATCTCCTTAATCAGTTCATCAAAGATTTTTCTCGCTTGCATCGATGGCCCCTAAGAAGGTTCAACTCGGTCAAGGCTCAAAGAATGTTGTAAAGAATGTTGCCGCTGCAACAATCAACAACTCTCTTGTTAAGAAGGACACTAAGAATGTTATGACTCCATCAAGTGGTAGCATCACCTCTACTGGACCAACAACTCGTAGCAAAACAAACGCACCTGTTTCTCTAGTACAAAAACAAAGCATAGCGGATGTCAACTCGACCAAGCCTGAATCGCTATTGGATCATTTTTATCTTTACAGTTACTAAAGTTGATTTTACCCATCAAAAGTAATGTTGTATTCTCAATATATATATATATATATATATATATATATATATATATATGGAAGTTGGAACTAAAGTGTGGGCAACTAACTAGTACAATTAGTTACCTGGAAAAAAAAAACTAGCTAATACATTAGCACCGGTACATTTAAAAATTCTTACTTGGCAATGATATACAACCCACACAAACAATATAAACATTTGATATCTTTTATTCCATAATATTAAAATACTATGAATTTGATATATTAATTGGCTATCATGTTATAAAGATACTTTCACACATGACGAATATGATTTGTTATAGAAGATTTGGACATGAACACTGACCATAATTTATTGTGTATTAAAAATAAAAATAAAAAAACTTTTATCCGGTTGCAAATAACTAAATAAGCATGACTTGCCTAGAGTTTAAAGATAACATCAAGTTGTATTCTAACATAATAACATTTGATTACTTCACATGACTTATTGTTCCAGTATGGCATTACTATGGTATCATTCAAGACCACAAACAGTAATGAAAACGAAAGGAATATGCTCTTAAATATGCAAGACCACAAACAGGACCTGGGTATAGTATATTTATATCCGTTGCAATTTTTTTCCCTGCTAATCTTCAATAATTATCTCAAATCAAAAACCAATATAGATATAACAGTCCAGTTAACATAAGTCAGACCATGTTATTTGAAACACCAAGGCAGTCAATTAATATACTCAAACAGCTGCAAAGATTCCTATACTAATCTCATATAAGTTGCATTCAATTCAAACTTTGAATATATATCCTAAGAATGAAAATGCAATCTCTCAGACGATATAAAAACATATCAAATTCTAGATTGTATGTATCTATGTATGTAAAAGGAATGAAGGGGTTAGGTTGGCCAATGCGTATCTTAGCCACAAGAGGAAGACACTGCTAAGTGAACAAGTGAAACTTGAAGCACGATATTTGACTGTATTCATGCATTCAGCCCAACACTACTACTAGAAGCTTAAGATAATATATGAATTTTAAATACTAGCTCATTCATATACACAAATCCTCTGTATTCTATCTCTTAAGCATAATAATTAATAAGCATTGTCATTCCACTGATCCATCTAAAGTTTTTTCTAATACAAGGAGTTAGCAAAGCTTAAAGCACAAATGAGTTTTCTAATCAACAGAAGGTGCAAGTCAAGTAAAAATATCATAATCGAAAGGTCGAAACATATTTAACATAACAAAACAAAATACACAGAATTTCTAAAAATACCCGAAATCCTTTATGGTCACCATCATAACAGAATCATGCTTTGGTAGAAACTTAACAGCTCTGAGAATCAGACATCCTCATAAATCACAGCAACAACTATGATGATTGAGCTTAACAAGGCTTTTCACATTAACATCCGGAGCAAATGCCCCAATGCCGAGATCCAAGAGCCTATCCTCTTTCAGGTCATACCAAATTAAATTACCTAGTAGATGCAACAAGATAACTTCCCTACTGCTCTTAGAATAAGCCAAAACCCTTGCACATTGCAGGCTATAATCCCCTCTGTAGTTGGGAGTTGGCACCGTTACCTTTAAAAGTTTTGTCCACGACTCCTGCACCATATAATCATTCATGACCCATAATTCAACAGTGAAGTCAGAAGCATCTGCTTCACTGATAGCATATAATAAACACAAACATCCACCTAAAACCCCCAAGGTCCCGTATCGATAACTAGAAACTTGTGGAACCTGCACAGCCCAGTGTTCCTCATCCACAGGATCAAAAGCAACAACAATCTCAAACAAATCTATCCGATAATGAGAAGCTAATCAATGCAAAGCACCATTGGTGAGCACAGAATTTTTACCATGCATGTAAAGGTAACAAGTGAAGCTCTCGCAAATCTGCCTCCATATATTCGATCTTAAACCATAAACCATTACTTTGCGGGAAAAGGAATAAGAATCATCATCAAAGAATTGCATAATCCAAAGCACCTTGTAATCATCACCGACAGGATCATACACTATTCCATGAAACCACCATAGCGAAGTGGCACTGGAGGTAAAATTCTGTGCTCCTTGGTGGAATGATTTAACATTTAACAAGGCAATGAGTTCATCATCTTCATCCGTGAAACGATGCAAACAGATCAGACCATTGCACGAACCCTCCCCACTATACCCATACTGTTCAGATTTGATGGGGTCATCGACTTCTACAACGTCTAAATGTGGGACACTACCACCAAGCTTCAACACACCATCAAGCACATCTAAGTCTACTGAATATAAAGGTTTATAATCATCTTTAAAAATCAGACTGAAATTCATTCCAGTTTCAAGTGATCAGTTGAGTTGCAATTTTATGAACATAGGCAAGTCAACTAGGGCACACCATCGTTTCGAAACGCACCTGAATCGTAGCAGATCTTTCACCGGTAGTTGGGAGAGAATGTCATCGATCACAGACTCCGGATTGATTCTCTCTCTTCCCCTTTCCAACTCCTGCCGATCGCTTTCGTCTCACTCTCCTTCCCATCGCTGCTATTAAACAACAGTAATACTCATATACTAACCCAACTTCAGAGATTTAACAGACTCTATTTCACACATCAGAACAATGGTTTTTGCCTTGTGCACTGCCAGTATCAGAAGCAAGACTCGAAGGGATTTCTACAGCTTAATGTGTGGTTATCATCATGGTCACTTTGGCATACGTTAACATGCTATAGAATCCTTAGGAGTACTTTTGTGGTGGTTGAATCAGAGTTTGCCACTGGCAAAACTTCTCAAGGTTAGCACTCACATCGACGTTGTTCAAAGTGAGACATAACCTGAATTCCAAAAAATAAAATAAAAAACATATGACATGGCAACACCATAGTACACTACTTTTACCCTGCATGGCAGCGACCACTTAAGGATCCATCCACCCGTCCCATTGATACATGGAGGCATTCTATTGAACTGAGATGAAGCTTGCAAAGGAAGCTGACCACCTCAGTGCCAACCTGTTGCCGCAACAAGCATTTCATACGTACAAGTCATGAGGTTCAGAAGTTATAACTCTGCATAATTTAGATTTCATTTTAATAGGCAGACGCATGGAAATAACTGGTGCCACACGTGTGTGTGTGAGAGAGAGAGAGAGAGATATCCATATTGAAACATGTACTATTTATAACTACATTGGAGTGAATATGAAAGAATCTTAGAAAATAATAATCGAAGAAAGTAAGACATTCAAAATAGGTTCCTGAAAATGCACTAGTTCCTCTGCACATATTTTAACTAAGATAAAAAAAACACTGTCAACAAGTGCCCAGCAAGTTAGCAAGAAGTTGCCTACATATCAAAGCTTTTAAAGAAGAAAGCTGTCAAAAAGATCATGATAAAATTGATTATACGAATTTGACATAATAATCTTTATACATGAAACAATCTTGGTTCTGTATTTTATGAAGTGACAGATTTTAAGCATTCTTTCGTCTTTCTACAATTGTCTCAGCATATAGCAGCCAAAGAGACATGTCCCTAAATCCAGGGTAACAATGTAACATGTAACTCTTCTGCCCTTGGTAAGAAGTTCAACCTTGGGCAACATATTATCAAGTTCAACTAAATCCAACAGGCATGGAAACGCCATAATATGAAAGCATGGAAGAAAATGACGTATATTTAACTAGCATTGAATCATATAGTATAATCTTTGCGGACACAAAATATATACCACGAATACAATATATTGATGGTTTTGCAAAGACGGGCAGGCAGTATAATGATGGTTTTGCAGAGAAGGGCCAAGATACACACAAAAAGAGAAAACTGTGGATACCCTGACATGATTGCACCAATGTGGTATTGCCCGTCAGTCACACATGCCAAACAACAAAGATGGGGGACCTTACCACATGACACTATAATAGGCATTAACACAACAAGGAAAGGAAAAAAATTTAATACAACAATAATACCATGTCATTTTGCTAAAACTGTATCACCAACTAATAAAATCTAGACATTCAGTCATACGGCCCCCCTCAAGCACGTGTCGTCACATGCATATATGTGTTTACACTAAATGCCATGTAATCACATACGCATTTTGAGCTTTTTTTCTACTTCTAGCAGTACTTGAAAAAATACACCAGCATAGACAGTATTGAACAACAGTATTTACGACTGCCACTAAAGCCTCTTTTGTTGTAATAGAACCTTTGACATTATTTCTGCAAATTATAGACAATCAATTCTTAACCTAAAAAGTAACATATCCCTATTAATATAAATAATATTTGACGAGTAATGTCACTTGCCTGCTGTATGGATCTATTTCCATTCAAATATACAATAGGTGTGAATAACTAACTAACAAACCATGTTTGAGTCTTACCCAAAATCAAATCTATTAATTAATGGATTAAGACATATATAGTGTAGCCCAATCCTACCTCAATTTCTGTCTCAACCCTAACCATCCATCACAACCCACTTCATTTTCCTTCGTTTATACTTCTCTTGAGAATGAAAATGCAATCTATCAGACAATATAAAACATACCTGTTCTGATCAATTAGATTTTCATACATTGAACCTCAAATTCTAGATTGTGTGTATTTATGTAAAAGGAATGAAGGGCTAGGTTGGCCAATGCTATACCTTAGCCACAAGAGAAAGACACTGCTAAGTGAAGAAGTGAAACTTGAACTAGACACAATATTGGACTGTATTAAGATTTTCATTTTTTTTTATAAGTTAAGATTTAGATGTATTCAGCCCACACTTCTGCCAGAAGCTTAAGATAGTAGATAAATTTTAAATATACATATACATGAATCCAGTTACGTTTGATCACCCTTGAGATTCATAGTACCAATAGTGTGCTTTGGAATTTATGTGAAGAAATGTTACCTGTTTCCGTAATCGATACCAGCACACGAAAGGTGAGTGCTTCATTCCCAAGTAACAAGAATCCACACCTAAGACATCTCCATTATTTCTGTATTCTATCTCTTAAGCATAATAAGCATTGTCATTCCACTAATCCATTCAAAGTTTTTTCTAATACAAGGATTTAGCAAAGCTTAAATAACAAATGGGGTTGCAAGTCTAGTCAAAATATCATAATTTACAAACTACGATCACAAGGTTGAAACATATTTAAAATAGCAAAACAAAACACACAGAATTTCTAAGAGTACCCAAAATCTGTTCTGGTCACCATAATAGAATCATGCTTTGGTAGAAACTTAAAGCTCCCCGAGAACCAGACTTTCTCATAAATAACAGTAACAATTATAGAATGCCAATTCATTGATAATTATTGAGCTTAACAAGGCTTTACATTAATATCCGCCCCAACAAATGTCGAGATGCACAACCCTTCTCTCTTTCATGACATACCAAATTAAATTGCCAAACATTTGCGACAAGATAACTTCCCTACTGCTCTTAGAATAAGCCAAAACCTTTGCACATGCCAGACTATACTTTTGACTGTATTGGACACATGATCACAAGGTTGAAACATATTTAAAATAACAAAACAAAACACACAGAATTTTTAAGAATACCCAAAATCCTTTCTGGTCACCATAATAGAATCATGCTTTGGTAGAAACTTAAAGCTCCCCGAGAACCATACTTTCTCATAAATCACAGCAACAATTATAGAATGCCAATTCATTGACAATTATTGACCTTAACAAGGCTTTTCACATTAATATCCGCCCAAAATGAACAAATGCCGAGATGCACAACCCTTTTCTCTTTCATATCATACCAAATTAAATTGCCAAACATTTGCAACAAGATAACTTCCCTACTGCTCTTAGAATAAGCCAAAACCTTTGCACATGCCAGACTATACTTTTGACTGTATTGGACATTCGGCAACGTTACCCTGAAAAGTTTTGTCCATGACTCCTCAACCATATAATCATTCATGACCCATAATTCAACAGTGAATTCAACAGTATCTTTCTCAATAGAATAAAATATGCACAAACATCCACCTAAAACCCCCAAGGTCCCGTATTTATAACTAGAAACTTGTGGCAGCTGCACTTCCCAGTGTTCCTCATCCACGGGATCAAAAGCAACAACAATTTGAAACAAATCTAGCCGATCACGACAAGCTAACCAATGCAAAGCACCATTGACGAGCACAGATTTTTTATAATGCATGTAAAGGCAATAAATGAAGCTCTCACAAATCTGCCTCCACATATTTGATCTTAAACCATAAACCATTACTTTGGTGGAAAGGGAATGAGAATCATCTAAGAACTGCACAATCATAACCACCTTGTAATCATCGCCAACAGGGTCATACACCGTTCCATAAAATCTGGGGCATCCGTCATAGCGAAGTGGCACTGGAGGTAAAACTCTGTACTCCTTGGTCGAAGGATTTAACAAGGCAATGGTTTCATCTGTGCAACGATACAAACAGATCAAACCATTGCACGAGCCTTCTACACAGGTCCAACAGTGGTCAGATTTGATGGGGTTATCGATTTCTTCAACGTCTAAACGTGGGACACTACGACCAAGCTTAAGGACATCATCAAGCATATCTAAGTCTACTGAATATAGTTCATCATTCTCAAAAATCACACTCAAATTCGTTCCAGTTTCAAGTGATCGGTTGAGTTGCAATTTTATGAACATAGGTGAGTCAATTAGGGCACGCCATCGTTTCGAAACGCACCTGAATTGAAGCAGATCTTTCACCGGTAGTCGGGAGAGAATGCCGTCGATCACACACTCCAGAATCTCCGACATCGACGCCGCCACCGACTGCTTCTCTCTCTTCCCCTTTCCCGATCGCCTCTGCCTCAGTCTCCTTCCATCGCTGCTATTAAACAACATAAACACTCACATACTAACCCAACTTCAGAGATTCAACCGACAGAATTGACCATTGCATATGAGTCATGATCGACAGAATTGACCATTGCATATGAGTAATGATCGAGAAAGTGATAGCCGAACCACCGAACAAGGTTACAGTACAAGGGTGGTTCGGCTTTCACTGTCCCAATCATTTTCAAGACGTCGACATATTTTACGCTGTGAGTAGTTTTTTATCCTTTGTTGGTCAGCTATGGATGGGGATGTATAAAACCAATCCAACACTGTGAGTAGTTTAAATTTGTGTGAGAGAGAGAGAGAGCCAGAGCTTAGCAGAAGCCCGGAGTTGCAAAGCTCCCAATCATTTTTTTTTGTCCCAATCATTTTTATTTTCATTTTCATTTTCATTTTCATTTTCGCGCGGTTATGGTTATGGTTTTGGTTCCATTCTCTTAGAAGTTAAAGATTCGATCACCAATTCCTTGTATATTAAGTTTTGTTTTTAGGTAAAATACACTGCCCCTCCCATCAAGTTTACCCCTTATTATACACAATAATCTTACCCCTGCAGTTTGCCCCTTATTATACACAATAATCATGTTGAACGTTTATCACAACATTTCCTCCTATATGTTATAATTTTCTTTTTTTAATATTTTAATACTTTTAAATTAAAAGGGTTTAATACGAAATACCTATCTTACCCATCATATATATATATATATATATATACTGTTGAGTATTTTATACATTTGTCAGCAATTTTGTCGATATGTTAATAGCATTTTTGTTGTTTCATTGCGGGCAAAAGCAATTAAGTGATTTTTCAAAATTTTATTACGGGAGGAAAGGTCGTTGATAACACACGCCTAACTTCCAAAGAATACAGTATGATTATCGTGTGTAATTGGACCAAACCTCATGAGAGGTCGGTCTATTTTACCCTAAGTTTTTTATGAGAGCTTTTTTATAGTCACCTTTTTTAAAAAAATTATTTTTTTAACACATCCATGTAATATTCATCTTTATCAATTTTTTTCTTAGTCTTGTCGGCAAACTTTTATCTATCAATAGAAAAACCTAATCTATTAAACCAATTCAATATAATCTAGTTTTGTGTGGTTTGAATTGGTTTCATTTTGATGATCACTTCAATTCAGTTTGATTTTTTTTTTATTTATGAAATTGTTAAAATTTGATTGATTCTATATTTGTTGTCGTACAGAAGATCGAATGGGTGGTCGCAGAGTTAATTCAACGAATGAGGACATGAGCTTATCAATAGTGGAACAGTCATTATTGTTGTCGCTTCTTGATTTTCGATTGCACTTATTCCAAGGGTTGTTTTGAAAAACTAAAGTTTGAAATGGAATAATGCGAATTGAAACAATAATTTAATGCGACAAAAATTATTTAATGTTGGCCCTTTCGTAGAAATTCATGGAGTTGCCACCTAACATTAGGTACAGGTATGTTTTAGATTACCTTGAAAACATATTTGTCACAAGAACACAAATTTTGAAGTATTTACAAAAATAATTTTTGAAAAGACCATTTTTTAATAGTGACTCCATGTAAACCTACACAACTGAGATTCATGAAATCGAGGGTTCGATGATGCTAGGGAAAGGTGTTAGGCACCCCTAAAGTATCCGTAAAATATTGCAGTTACCATATTCTAAAATAATATTCCCATATCTTTATCTCTTAATATTTCATAAAAATTTGCAATTAATTTTGAAAAAATGGGTTTTTGTTCTAAAAACATATGTAATGCATTTTAATGTCTATAGAGTAAATTCGACATTAAGTAATTCGATACTCAACCCATTTGTCTAATGGTAATTTTGGATGTTTGGAAATATGATTTTTGAGTTTGAAAAACATATACTTCGGCATCTTAATGTCTACTGAGCGGATCTAGAGCTAAGTAATTCGATACTCAATTCTTTTATCCGTCGATAATGTTGTATTTTTTAAAAAATTATGTAAACTGAGTTTTTGGCCTTCTTGGAGTTTTAATGATGCATCTATTTTTGGAAAAGTGTGATTAAGTGAAGAAATATGATAATTCGAAAGAAACTGTAATTAATTTATGGTTCCCTCTCTAATCGTATTTCATCATTTAATCGTGCAAGGTTTTGTAAAAACATGCGTATTTTTATGAAAACACAATGATGTGAGAGATGTAAACATGTGTGATGTTATATTCTCGTGAATCATCATTCTTTTCCAACGTAGAGGGATGTTTGAACGGGCATACACCCTTGTCGACCATCTTTTCTAAATTGGTCACTCCGGCTTAGATTTCTAATGGCATACACGGGTCAAAAATCTAGCAAGAGCTTTAAGAAATAGACCGAAGAATTTTATTAGAGATAAGAGCTTCTCATGGTACATTATTCTTTTCGGCGTAGAAGGATGTCCAAACAAGCATACACCCTTATCACTTGTCTTTTCTAAACTGGTCACTCCAGCTTAGATACCTAATGGCATACACTAGTCGTAAATCTAGCCGGATGTTTAAGAAATGGACCAAAAAATTTTATCAGTGATAAGAGATTCCAATGATACATTATTCTTTTTTGGCGTTGAGGGATATCCAAACAAGCATACATCATTGACGGTCCAAAGATTTGTGTCATTAAATGCATTACACAAGGCACCACACAAAGATTTGTGTCATTCAATACATTACAAATACCATAAAAGGATATGTGGGGAGGCTTCTCTTTCTTTATAGGAATTCCACGATTATTTTTGTGGGGCCTTGCAGAATTTTGAAACTACCACAAATGATTATGTAGTGTTACCTATTTGGATGCCACACTTGATTTTGTGGCATTAGAATGTATCATGTGTGGATGTATGCATGGAGTATATGGCGTGAGCATGTGTTTATTTTATTTTTTTATTTTGATTTGTCTTTTTTTTTTCTTTCTTTTAAAATGAATATTTAAATATATTCATAAAAGTGGTGCAAAATGAGATATCTACAATTATAGCACTAATCTAAGAAAAATCTAGATTGAAAACTATATATTATATCATAAAGCAAAACAACATGTGTTACCTCAATGGAGTCAAAATCCTCCCCCGTGCATGTTTAGATTCAGTAACTTCCAATATATTTAAATCGATAATGTGACTCTTACGAAATGTTATGTATTGTCTAAAATTCTAATTTGGTTAGGTTATGAACTATAACGTTGTTAGACTTGGGCCCAAAGTAACAATACTTGAGTCCTGAGTAGTTGTTTTCCTTGCTCAACAAGAATTTGTATTACTTGTTCACTAAACTAGTGTTAGAAACTCTCTTTAAATAAAGAGAGTTGAATGAAAAATGTAGAGACGAAAAGAGAGTGAATGAGTGAGGAGAGAAGAGAGTGGGTGAGAGTAGAGATATGCAAAAAGGGTGAGCACTCTCTATAGTTGTATATTTTCTGATTCATAATAGTGAAATTTTCTCTCTCAGTGAACGTAGGTCAAGTTTGGCCAAACCATGTATATCTTGCGTTTGTGTGAATGATTACTTTATTATTTTTGGATCTCTATATTTGCTTGTGATAAAGGAAATTTATTTATTTATTTTTCCTAGTTAAAAATAATATTTATTCTCAACACGAAATAACATTAAATTAAGTATGCAATAACAATGTAAATATGTTATATTTTCAATTTAATGGTGTTGCAGTATTACAACTTAATATAACATTTGGAGATCCAAAAAAAAATATTTATTTTTTAAAATAGGATTATAAATAGAATTGCATATGTTTTAAATGTAATTTACATATATGGAGACTTGTTTAGAACTCCAAGGAGTTTTATGAGTCATTCGGTTCATTTTAAAATTTTGGGTTGTCGAGACCCAGGATGGAGTCGGGTGGGCCTAGGAATCTAGATATTTTTATGAGAATTTTTATTTTTGGTTATAAACCAATTAGAATATTAGAAAAGACGTAGAGTTGATTTCGAAGCTATAACCGCTTTCGAATTTGAAAACGGAGATCGAAAAGGTACATTAAGTGAACTAGGGGCGTTTTGGTCATTTTATGTCCTAGGGCTTATAAATATCTAGAGTACAGATATCTACAGCCACTTTCTTTCTTTAAAAATCTGTATGTGTCTCTCTTCCCTCTTAAAATCTCTAGTTTCTCCCTAAGTTTTGGAGGCTTTGAGGCTTGATTCGGAAGGTGTCGAATAAGGAAAATTCGTTCCACATGACGAGGGGGCTATTTTGAACTGAGCAAAGTTAGGTTTGGACAAATTTTGAGTTGAAGGATTTGGAATATAGCTTGAGGTTTTATTTCTTGAGGTAAGGTGTGTGTGTTGTGTCTTTTAATACAAATTAAATTTCATGTTATAAGCATAAAATTAATATTTTCATGTTATATATGAATTTACGAACTCTTAGAATGAAATTCATATTTTAAATTGATGTATATATGTTTTCTTGGATTGAAAATGATTGATATGCGGTTTAAAATGCATGAATTGCTAGAGTATGCTTTATGTGGAATGTATTGCATGTGTGAGATTTTGGTGTCATGTGTTGAAACCCTGGTTTTAATGTAAACTTTGTGAAAGAAGGTTGAATATGTGCATGTGTCGATATGAATTCTTGTGTGACATACTAGAAATGAATATAGGACATGAAATGGGTACAAATACATCGAAACTTGTGTATATATATGCAAAATGTGACATGATTTGTGTGTGGGGGTGTTACCTCAGAAGTGGCTAATGTACAAAGTAGATGGGGAACATATCCTCTGGGGTTGAAAGTCATCAAACTTGTGCAAGAGAGTTGATTACCGGTGGCATGTAGCCCAAAAATAACTAGAACTTGGGGTATGGAGCTTCGACACGTATTCGGATTGAGTATGTGAGTGTGGGTACAATTCCGAGAGCAATATAAGCAATATACTCATTAAGTGTAACAAAGTGAGATATGTGTTTATCTTTTTGTGTTAAACTTTATGTTCGGATTAAATTTTGTCATATGTTATATATATGATGTAGTTGTGCATTGAAGCATGTTTAAATCGAGCTTTTGTGATTGTCAAGTACATTAATGCACACGTCATGAGATAATACAAATTATAGCGTTTGACTATAATGCTAAAAAGCATGACACGTAGTTATGCTATGTATGTTGATTGATTTATGCATTAATATAAAATATAAACTTGAAAGGATTGCACAACATATGAACTTGAGTGTGTTGAACATTACTCATCCCTCTACATTAACAATTTTAGGACATGGCAAGGAGGTTGTCGATGATGATCAACCATGAGTTGGGTTTAAAGTTAAGAGAACTCTCTTTTGGTTATTTATGGTGTTATGCACATCCGGGATATGGACTTAGTGTATTTAGAATTATATAAGGAGATTTACCTTTTGAAATGTTGTATACAGGTGTTTATGCCTTGAATGTTACCATTTGGACAAAAAAGTGATATCTATATGTGGTGTATGCTTCATGTATGAGATATCGCTTATGATTCCGAACAATATTTATGCATGTGATGATTGCATATAAACTTGTATAGATGTATGTTAGGTTGTGGGGAGGTTGATGGAATTGAGTTAGTGTTTAAGGATTCAATGACAAGGAAATGAGGATACCTGCAGATGGACTTGCGATCAATCGAAACCAAGATTTTGATTAATCGAACCTTCGATTGATGGAACCTTGATTTTCGATTAATCAAAGGCCAAATCACATTTTTGGGTTCTAACACCCATGTATTTCGATATAAGTTTCGCACGAAGTGCGATTAATCGCAGCACTTCTATTAATCGAAGCACTTAAGATGCTGTTGAGTTGAGTTGACTTGTTAGTTTGACTAGGCATTCGGTGAAAGGCCCAGTAGTGGACATGTGAATGCGACAATATAGTATTAAATTACAAATAAGGATAAAGTGTGATCACAATTGATGTTCTGCAATGATGATGTATGATGAGGAGTAAATTGATCACCTCCATTTTCCTATATCGATTTGGGTATGTGAAATTGGGATGTGACATAATATGTTCCACGAGTCTTACATCCTCGATGTAAATATATTGCATGAGTGTTACATTATTATTGTATCAGTATTACATACTCATATAGAATGTTACATTGTCTATTTAAAGCACGAAATAGTACTGATTTTAAAGTGTGTAAGACATGATTTGGATCCATTTCAATTATCATTTACCATGGATAGTACTGATTTTAAAGTGTGTAAGACATGATTTGAATCCATTTTAATTATCATTTACCATTAAATTATCATAAAAAAATTACATGGGTTAATTACAATGACACGCCCTTGAGGTTTAACATATTCTCACATGAAAACATTTTTTTATTATAGCTATCACTTAGACCCCAATCCATATTTTTGTCATTAACGGAGTTAATTTTGGTGTGAAATGGCATATATGCCCATAATTTTTTAATGCAGTGTAATAAAAAAATATCATATAGGTAAAAAGACAAAAATGTCCCTAATAATTGTAGTCTGGAAATATCTGCAATCATATGTTCTCTCTTTCTGTCTATCTCTCATCCTCTTCTCTACAACCATGAAACCATGGAATGCATCACTTGCATTAACACTTGTTCAATACATAAATTGTCAAATTTCTAATTAGAACTCAGTGTTCATGCAATTAAATTGAGAATTTTAGTGTCTCTACGTAAAAAGAGAAAAACCAACCCTTAGTCAATCTCTACTGAAATCAAAAGTAAAAGTCCACCACCGCTCCGTGATCTTGAACTCACGGTCAAGCTCCTTGGCACAATCGTCGATAGATCGAGTGACCACCGAGAGCCAACGTAAGATGGCGTAACAACAATCAATGCGCTTAACGATCTTCTTGGACTCGGCAGAGGTCATGTGCTTCGCGAAGCCGTCAAAGTCGCATCGCCTGAAGGCCTGCATAGTCGCCACATGGCGCGAAGGGACTAGCCGTTGGTGGGTGCAATATAATTTTTGAGAATTCGAGGAGAGTAGTTGGTGCCATGGCAAGTTCGTAGCCATGGTCGCAAAGAATCAACGAGATTTTTAGTTTTCTTAATTATTTTTTAGTGGAAAGTGAGGAAGAAGGAAGTGTGGCTTTTGCCTTGGGGAAAAAATCTATAATACTCCGGGTACGTACACTGTGTGATCACCCACCGTAGGTGGTGTGCACGTGCGGTGGGCCATACTGTGCGTGCACATCACCTATAGTGTGTGATCACTCTGAAATATTCACACACCGTATGTAGTGTGCACGCGCAGTGGGTTCTACTTGGTTATATATTAACTTGAAAAAGTTGGGTTAAATTCAAGTTAGAGTCCTATTTGGTTATATCTTTTCTATACTAACGGAGGATGGCGGCGGTAACAGAGATGACATAAAAAGAAAATTTAGAATTAAAGTTTTGTCAAATGGCGTACAGGTCATCTTACATGCTGTCAGAGCTTGCAGGTAATAATTTGAATTTTTTTGTGCAAGATGGAGTTAACATTTGTGATCGAAGTGATAATTATAACCAAAAAAAAAAAGGATTTTTGTGCGAGAATATGTCAAATCTCAGAAGCTGTCATTCTAAGCAACCCAAATACATGCGTGTATTTCGTTACCCAAAATACATGCGTGTATTTCATCTAAGCTTCAGACTCTTTTAAAATGATATTTTGCCTTTGTTGAGGCTTTTAACACTTGACCTCCCCTTTAGGGAGGGAGAGTTTATACAACTGGGCCATTGGCCCTTTGGCATAGGTGGAGGCTTGATCTGGAGGATCAAATGTCATGCTTTCTTTATATAATTTTAGAATTAATTTTTTTATGGAGGTCATGACCTCCCTTGGTTCCCTCTGAGGTCCGCCACTGCCCTTTTGTTATTTCTATTTGTGTCACCTCAGTGAAACAGGGTAAACATTTTCAATTACACAAACATGCTCTAATATTTTTTGTTTATTATTTTTGATTTTTTAAAGCAGATTAAAATTTCAAAATAAGCTCAGTATTGGTATGTTATCACAAAAAATGTTTATATTTAATGTTAAATAACAACATAATTTAACATTAAACAATAAACCAAAAAACAAAACGCTTACTAAAGGAGTCTTAAAATTATGGTGGTTATTTTTAAAAAAATTACGTCTATAGAGGGAGATGTTATGGAGATTTTCTTTTTAATTTTTGCAAATGAAAAGTTTAGAAATTTACTGTTATAAAATGTTTCAAATTTAAACTTGTTTATAAAATTTTCAAATTTAAACTTGTTTTCTTTTATAAAGTTAGGGAAATGTCTTTGAAATTATTTTTAAAATTTAATTTTATTATAGACATGATTTCCGGTGGCAAATTTGTAGGTATACCAAATCGGTAATATTTCCAACTCAAAGGAAATGTCTTTGAAATTATTTTTAAAATTTAATTTTATTATAGACATATGATTGGATGAAGATGAATACATCACTCTATAGACATACAGATTGTGAAGTTAGTAGGTTTCTCTAAACTTTGATCTAAATTTATGTTTTTACAATTTATTTCATTGTATTTTCAAAAAAATATTATTTATTCAATTATTATGTTAAGCTGAGTGGTCAAATACATTTGCACCAGTACATTTAAAAATTCTTACAATGCCATGATATACAACCCACACACAGAATGTAAAATATAAATTTGATATTTTTTCTTCCATATTAATAAAAACACTAGGAATTTAGTATATTAATTAGCTATCATGTTATAAAGATACTTTCACACATGATGAATAATGGCAACTAAATTCCGATTGTTATAGAAGATGCATGAACACCGACAATAACTTGTTCTGTATTAAATAGATTGTAACAGTGTTTTCGTTTTTAGATGCATCATCTTTTGCTAGATATGATGGTGTCACTAAACTAATTTTACATTTGAGAGTGCACTAACTATATATATATATATATATCATTTTCCTAGAGAAAAGGATCATCATGTGCATAAGATCTCCACAGGTTTACAGGTATATATACAAACTACGAACTTCAAAAAGAAACAAAATATACAGAAAAGATCAACATATCCACCATACCTCCCATGAAGGATACCAAATTTATATATCAAGAGCATCCATGCCACAGCCTAAAGCCAAAAAAATAAAACTGGGCAACTGAAGCTCTAAAGCCATTATGATCCTTTCAACTGGGTAAATCAAGCGATCCACAGTAGCCGTCCCAGTTAACCTGAAGTATGGGGTCGTCTGGTGGTGCATTCTTCATCATCCTAACTGCTAAGTCAACCATTGATTCATCTGCCACCAAGAAGTTTTCAGCATTAGGAGGCAAAGTCACATGATAGTCATCACCTCCAACTTGGAATGAAATGGTGTGGTTGTTTTCATTCGGTTTTGAACTGCTAGGCATCTTCTGTACCTCTGCGTTTTGCAAATTTGTTCGCTCCTTGTAAGCAGTCATTTCCCGGTTGAATCTTTCTTTGTCCTTCCTACTTTCCTCGACGTAAGGCTGTAAATAAAAAAGAAAATAAAACCGATGAGGTTAGAACTCTAAATTCTATCATTTAAAGACGGATCCTGTCGAGGAAACACTTAAACTATAACAAGGACGTCAATAATTCTTTATCATCCTAAATCCTAGGACCACAGAAGTTCAGAAGGTTGGGGCTAAACCATATGTAGTAGCAATGTAATTGGTTGGGTTAATGTTCGACTTGGTAATGCATGCTTGGTAGAGACTTGAGCCCAAGCCAGGATATATGGGGTTTCGTTTATACATGTTCAACTGGATCCAAACTTGTGGCCTAGCTTAAAAGGGTATGGTTTCCCTTGGTGAATCAAGAATGCATCCCTGGTCCTAAGGTTACTATACTTGTCGCCCATTAGAACAATCAACAATGGTTGTAGATCATTTAAAAAGTGGGCTTTAGTGGATTAATATGAATAACAGACACGAAGATTTTCCGACTCCATTGATTTATAGCTAGTACATAAAAACCACAATTATATATATATATATATATATATATATATATATATATATAACTCGAGTACCTGTCGGTCAGTCTCAGAGAGACACCTCCATACATCAATTGCCATGTTTCGGATATTTTGGCTTCCAGAGGTCTCCCCATGTATCTCTTTTAATCTAATACATTCCTTCCTGAGGAAGATCTGGTATGCAGTTCTTGGTCTCAGTGGAGCATCCGCTTCCTTCTTCATTTCCTTTTTCGATGAAGTCTGCAGGTGCGATTTCTGTTCTGCTGTTCCAGGCTCTGCTCAAATTTGCAAACACCAGTAAAAACTGTTGAATGTGACACTCTTTGATATGATAAAGAAAGCAATTATTTTTCTGGCCCGAGATACCACAAATATTCAACAGATCTACCTAAATGAAATTTTGGAATGATTTACAATAAACAGACATTTGGGACATCAAAAAGAAACTGTCCAGCACAATTTGACATATCAAATGGAAAGAAAATGTTAAGTAGCATCTTGACCATTTCATAATTAATAAATGGTGTGCCTATATGAAACATTTTGCTGTTCCAATAGTACAGAGAGAGTGCAAAAAAAAAAAAAAAAAGAATAGTACAAAGAGGATATAGGAATATAATGTCTTCAAATCATATGAATTTTGGTGCAGTCAACAAGTTTCTTTTCTTCCATTAGAATGATGCCACTGAACACTACTCCTTGTGGTGACAAATCCTAAAGTCAGAAAATTAGTGCTGACAAAATATTGAAGTTGGGAGCTAGTTGTGGGTACATGACTCCCTTACTGGTGGCACCAAGTTGGCACATTTTACCATGTCGTGCTTATGGCAGCTAACGTGGTATTACTATCTATGCCACGTAACAAATTTGACAAACTTCACTGTCCTGCCTCTAACTTGAACAGTTTAAGTACCCCCTCTCAAGGCTAATAGTGGATGTAGAGGTATATACTGCATGTCACAACAGTAGCTAGACTGCAGCACTCTCTGATATCGCTAACCATGCGGCTATGCCATTGGACTTCATTTTATTTTAAGTATCATCTTCGGCAAAATTTTCTAATCACTTCACTAGCTTATCTAATGCATCCTCGACAGGATTACCTTCACACCCGGTCTTTTTATTCATTATCTCTTCAGAAGTTCGTGTCTCCTAGTGAGAAAAAGAAAGTTTTGCTACTAGCATATACAGTGGGGATTCCTTCTCCTTAAACAAACCTTGTTTTTGTTAGAATCTCTCACATCATATAGAGCCATGTTAAAGGGAAATCTACTCAAACGAGTTTAGTTTAAAGATCAAAGCCACCTGGTGCACCTCATACACTACCTGGATCAGAAGTAGGACTCCAAGGGGTTTCTACAGCTTAATGTGCAGTTATCACCATGGTCTACTTTGGGATACATGAACATGCCATATCCCTCTATTGCAAATGTCATAATGCTATGGAAACCTTAGGAGCACCTTATTGGCAGTTGAATCAGAGTTTGCCAATGTGGCATCTGATTGAGGTTTGCGCTCACTTCAACATTGTTCAAAGAGAGACATAACCTGAATCCCAAAAAATAAAATAAAAAACATATGACGGGACAACACCATACTAGACTACTGTTACACTGCATGGCAGTGACCACTTAAGGATCCATTCACCCATCCCATTGATACATGGGGGCATTCTATTGAACTGAGATGAAGCTTGCTAAGGAAGCTGACAACCTCAGTGCCACCCTGTTGCCTCGACAACCACCCTATAGCGGCAATATTGCCTACAACATCCCAATCATGTAGCCTATTAGACGGGTTTGCTTCGACCTGTCATGACAACGCAGTTTATGCACGTGTTGGTTGTTAGGGGGACTCAGAGGGCTGAGAGTGGTTCCAGAGAAGGGGCGTGCAGGGGCATATGAGAGTGTCACTTCAGAGTTAGGCAAGGCGACCCAAGTGAGTTTGGGGAGCTTGTCACTAGTCAGGGACTTGACTATAAAGAGAGTTGGCCATCCTTGCACAAACTGGTCAGGAACTGGAGTTGTTCTCCTGAAGAGGCCAAAGTAGGTTGAAACCAGTCAGTATATGATCTATGACAAGGCAGAACGTGTAAAGCTGAGCCCTAGCGCAGGGGCGCAATCACCCCAAGGATGCCGCAGGGGCAGGGTTGCCGCACGCGCGAAAATCTAGGCTTGTGACAAGTGGTATTAGAGCCAGGTTGTTAGACAAGCGCACAAGAGGAGTGTTGCGCAAAAGCATAGGGGTGCGTCTATCGTCGATCCAGGCAGGCAAAGATTTCAAAGCACAAGGGTGCTATCCCCAAGAAGCACAATGCATTCCACAAAATAGCGCGTTATGGTGATGTGGCACCATCTCTATTCGGTGAGTGCATGAAATGAGTTGCACAAGGAAGCGATGGGGGCGTGCAGCAAAGTTCAAACTCGAGAAGAGGGGTCTATAAGCCAATTGTGAAGGATGAGAATCAAGTTATGCCGACCTTCTAAGTGAGTAGAAGTTCTTGATTACTCGGGATGTCGCAAGAGTGACATGACATGAAGTCGCGTCTGAGAGAATGGACATCCCTTTGGTCTAGAGCGAAAGGCGAGCATACAAAAATCGAGGGAGAGGGACTTTAGGAGTTTTTGAGTGAGTTGGGATGCTATTGCACTGCTGCGACGAAGGCGACACAGGATTGAGTGGGGGAAAATGTTAGACGGGGTTTGCTTCAACTTGTCATGACAACGCAGTCTATGCGCATGTTGGCTGTCAGGGGGACTCAAAGGGCTGAGAGTGGTTCCAGAGAAGGGGCGCGCAGGGGCATATGAGAGTGTCACTTCAGAGTTAGGCAAGGCGACCCAAGTGAGTTTGGGGAGCCTGTCACTAGTCAGGGACTTGATTATGAAGGGAGTTGGTCATCCCTGCACAAACTAGTCGGAAATTGAAGTTGTTCTCCTGAAGAGGTCAAAGCAGGCCGAAACTAGTCGGCATGTAATATATGACAAGACAGGACGTGTAAGGCTGAGCCCTGGCAGGGGCACAATCACCCCAGGGATGTCGTGCACGCAAAAATCTAGGCTCGTGACACAGCCCCAGTAAACATGGCAGCATTCCGCTGCATGGCATGACCTCATGAGACCAACACATCGCCATAAGCACAACCTTTGGTTGGATATATTGTAATATAAAGAAGTGAGAGAGACTGTCTAAGAGTTACAACTCTTCAAAGGTGATTCCTGAAAATAGTTACGACTTTTGAAAACTAATAGTCACACCTATTAATCTAAAGTCATATCTTATCGTAAAGGTACCTGTTAGAATTAATGGTTGCAATTCAACATATACAATTCTCTCTCTACCTCTTTCACTATTTATATCTTTAGTCTAATTATAAACAGTTTCAACGAGTGTTGAAGGGAATTCTTCAGTATTGCTAACTGCAGATTCCGGCTTGTTGTATCCTAGAGGTGTTTTGTCAAGAACCCGATAGCAAATGTAATTGGAGTGGCGGCAAATAACACCTTAAAGAAAGTGACTACACGCTTCAAAGCCACAAATCGGTTTTCCTTCTTCAATTTTGAGTATCGACCTTAACACCTTCCTGTCTCTTACAAACAATATAGACCTTTACCATACAAAGACAGACCTTAGAATGTACTGAGACCCTGAAAACTGAACTAGATACATGTCTAAGCTCTTATCTAATCCTTAGCAAGGCTTTAACCTTAAAGAGTCCAAGGTAATTATAACCTCTCTCTCTCTCTCTCTCTACCTAACTCAGTCCACCCAGCTGTCACACTACATTACTATTGATACCTTCATGTAGCCAACCCCAAGTAGTTGAAAAATGGCTTTGTTTAGTTGAGTAACTTCATCTCTTACTCAACAACAAGAACCCACACTAGTAGGACATAATGAACTCAAGAGTGAAAAAATGTAAACCTACATTAAGTATCTACAGAAAATGTGTAGTCACTCTGTCTTCATTTGAAATAATTTTTGAATTCTAGAGGCATGGCTTCATATTTATCTTTTTCGTGAATGAGACAAAATTAATGAATTATATGGTTAAGGTTCAAGTTTTGGTACATGTGATGAAAACATACACAAGTACTTCAGATTAATTTGACAATTTCAAATTAATGCTCCAGTGCCATGCCTTTAGAGAGAATATTGTATGCCTCCTCCCCATTTTCTTCCAACTGTATATTTGAATAATAAATTTAAAAATTGTATCCAAGTTTTAGGCCACTAAATTTGTTCTGCAAAATTGATAAAAATTGACAGACCTGTTGACAATTGGCAAGGATTGTTGTTGCACTTCCTTTTCTCCATTGGACCATCCTCAAAACCAAAATGAATTGTTGTGGAATCAGAACTGTCCCCATGCTTCCGCTTTGCTGTTGAGTTATCTCCAATAACAGAAGAATGGCCAGAAGAAAATATGTCAGTGAGGTTGAATGAAAAGAGGAGTTCTGATTTCTTATGTTCCAGTTACACAAAACAAAAATCATATCATATGATGATGTTTGCTTAAACCTCTCTATCTCCATCCAATAAACTAAATGAAAACATATATTGAGAGAAAAAAAAAAAAAGACTAGTGATGAACAAAGCAAAGCACTCAAAAAAATGTCAAAAAATAAGTATTACTTTCTGAAGTTGCCCTTACAGCTCTCGCCAACTACTAGAAGAACAAACGGATGTTCAGAGTTACAAGAGTTCTGGTCCAACCTATGAAAGCAGATTACATACCTGTAGCTTTAAGTGGTTTTACAGGTGTCCTGTAGTAGTATGTTTGCTCAAACTGGTAGAGGAGATAGGCATAAATCTTTTGAAGTTGAATAGGTAACATGGAAACGCTGCTTTTCAATTTCAAGGTAGATGCTACTTCACCCCATTTGACATCTTTGGTAACCTAAAAGCAGGATCAACCAATATAAGTGAATAACATGAATTAAGAAGAGAGAACATAATAAAATTATTATGATATATTGATTCTGGCATCTATTGTCTTAGAATGTAGCTTTAGGAAATTGTATTGGAAAAATACCTATGCTATTGTTCTTGCAACACAAGTACTCTCATTGATAACAGTCATACACTGCTTTAAAAAGATGGGGAAGAGGCCTTCTTTTCTTCCCCCCTTCTGTTTTTGTAGGCCATTGCCTGATACACAATAAAGGGATAGGAAGATATGCAGGTTCAAATCCAAGGATGGATGCCGGTAAAGCCAAGATGTTAGATCTTTAGCCAGTTTATACTTCCAACACCTCAAAAATTGGCAGGACCACTATTGGGTTATGGTTTTTTTCTCTTTCAAATTTTTTTTTTTCTCTCAAAAGGCAGTCACAGCCAATGGCATGTGAAAGATACCTTTTTTGAGTTTATTTTCTAGTGAAACAAACAGATCCTATGGTCTAATAGAACTTCTTTTCAAAAAAAGTGTATGTTTCTCTAATGAATGGCATATAAGAACTACTCTAGTTCTGATAATCCAGTATCTTAGTTATTACAGGTTTAGTTGCTAAGAAAGCAGTAGTAAACATCTAAAACATATTATTGCAAAACTGAAACAGGTCAAAAAAATTAACTAACTCCATTTCCAAACAAAATGATACAAGGGTTTTACAAATAACGCTAAAGCTTAGGTCTGTATCTAGTTCACCCCTCCCAGGACCCAGAACCCTTGGTTGCTTAACGGAACAAGACTGGATAATGACCCCTTTTTTAACCTTTCAACAATATATCAGATATAAATACAGAAATAGCAGCTGCTTACATCCTAATGATGCGTGTTTAGCTAATTATGAGGAAAAGAGAAGGAAATCTTGTATATTCAATAAAGTGCCAATCAACATTAAAGTTAGCATTGATGCATAAATTGGTAGTATTAATGAGGAAAATAAAAGGAAACTACCTGATAAAATCCACCTCTTTCAGTCACTTCTTTGTAAAACAGATACAAGTCCAAGCTTGTTTCTCGGAAATTGAAACTGTCATGAAAATGTAATCTACCGAATTAATTTTAACAGAATTTTGAACTTTAAGAAAACACTTGAGATATAATAAATCAGAAAACAAATGCTTCTATTTCTAAAGTGGATATTTAGCACTGCACCCCGTTTTGTTGCCCAAAAAACTAAGAAAAAATTGTAGTTTACTCCAACAATGAAGCAACTCAAAGTAATACAAATAACAGATTTAATAATTAGGCCCGTGAGTCTATCATAAGTTGACCTCATAGTTCTTGAACTTATTCATTTTTTCCGAATTATCACCTTTTGAGTATGAAATATAATGGAGTCACATCATTATATTGTTCATACTAAAGTGGTCCCGCCATAAAAAAAAATAGGACAAATGAGGAAGCCAGCTCACTGAGGGTGCCCTCGACACAACACAGCTTAAAAAATAATAAAAACAATAACAATTATAATAATCAAAATATATAAAAAGGAGTAAAGGAATACCCAGTGCAAGAGACTCCTGTCATTGGAATCTGGGCACATGCTATTTTCTTGATTCAAACCCTCGTGACCTCCGGGTCACAATGCTTAATGGAGAGACATTACCATTGCGCCAAAATCCACCCTCAATTATAATAATCAAAATGAACATGACTGTGTTGGCCAAAAATCAAATCATCAAACAAGACACAAAACTTGTGAGCCCCACCATGTTTCAGTGGTGGCCCACACAGTGGTGGTCCCCACAGACTTTGTCGGTTCTCACTTTTCCTATTATTACACTAATCAAAATATCTTAGAATTAAGTCGAGAGCTAAGATGATTGTTTTTTTCTGGCAACGAAGAATCAACCCACCCGCCTTTACTCTTGGGCGATTTTCAAACTATCGGATATTCGCAATCGCCCACAAACCACTAGATGATATTTCAATATGGTAAGAACTGGTCAAAAGACAAGGCAGAGAAGATAATAAAAAATAAAGGGAAAGTATCATCTATTTCTAAATGAATTTTAATGCGCAAGTTTGACTATATACTATTTCTTTCTTTTTTGGCTTTTTAATAGGTAAATATACATACACATACACACACCATACTGTCTCTTGTGGTGGCTCGAATTGCTCCCATCCCCTTGTGGAGGAGGGCTCGAACCACTAGACATTGTAGTTTTTTTCTTGACAGTTCAGAGAATGGTTTTGGATTGTTGGGTCCCAACTCCTAAAATAGTGAAAGTAGAAAAAACCGAAAAAAAAAAAAAAATCAATATTTTAACCTCCTAAATTTTCCCATTTTTTCACTGAAAAATAAACTCCCTCGCTTCCTACATTTTCTCAACAACCAAACAGATAATAAACGAAACAAACAGCATATTCTAGAAGAATCTAAAACCACGAAACAGAAACTTCAAAATGCAGTTAGTCGTACAAACATCCCTCTATATAATATATATATATACACACACACACAGACATACATTCACGTATACATTACAGAGCGTGAGTAGAGGACTCACAGTAGACTCAGTCCAGAGGCTTCAAAGAGCTTGCAGAGCTTCTCGTAGAAAGTGTCCGACGGTGACTTTTCCGAAGAAGAAGGGGTAGTGTCGGCCTGCCACGGCGAGTTTTCACCGGCGACAACCGGCAAAACATTGGCGTCGGGATTCGAGCTGTCGCTGCTATTACAGCCTTTGATTTGTTTCTCCGCAGGGACTTTCTCGATATCTGCTTGCATTTTGTGGGAATCTCTCTGGAAGTGCTTCAATGGCTTCTTCAAGTTCGAGAGAGCTCAAATATAGAGTGAACGTGGGCCGCAACGGTCTTGATCTAGCCACGTGTAGTTGGACCCCACTTGATAAAGTCTTATATCCACGGTGATACTTCGGGTACCCAATAATTTCTGGGTTGTTTTTTTTCCTGAATAATTTCTGATTATTTGAGTATGTATCACAGACAAAATAGAAATTTCTCTCTCCAGGTATAAATTTAATACTGTACTAATTAGATGGAAAAAACAAGAAAGAAAAGGAGATGGAAGATTTTTTTATTTTAGGAGTTTGGACAGCAGAAAAAGTAAATTTTGGAGGAATTTTTTTTTTTCATAACTGCTTAACTTCTAATACAGTAATTTTTTTTACTAAAATACCAGATTATTTTATATATAAAAAATTGTTTTATGAATTTACAATTTCTTTTCTTTTCTGGTAAGTTCATACATGTCAATTCATAAAATGGGACTTGAGAAAAGTTTTTTTTGTTTTCATACTCAAATCATAAAATTGTATAAAAATTTATGCTTGATTCAGTTTTCTGATAAATATGTTTTCATAAAATTGTTTTTATAGTTCTCTTGAAACTGTTTTTAAAAAAATTGAACTGAACATGATATTTATTGACATCTAACAACAAACATGTCTGTAAAATGACATGTTGATACATTGTAATCAAAATTTGGGTTAATTTAATAAAATTACATTATACATATAGTTGAATTTTAAATATAATTCATTTGATTTTATAAAAAAATATTAAATGTTCGACATTAAAATCTCTACATTTAAAATTTTATCTTAAATTACGTGACACTTATTTAGTGATATTTTCAAACATAAATGGTTGAGAATCTAACTTGAGTAGAACAATGTGTGTATGAGTTTTTTTTTTTTTTTTTGTCAAAATAAGCATAAAAATCAAATTTGCCACACCAAATGTGGATGGAATATTTCATAACAATAAAGACATGACATTTGTACAAAGTAACGATGAATTGCAATGTGACACTTGCTTATTGTGTAAACTAATTTAGACAGCGCGCGTGATTAGTCAAATGAAAGAGGAAGTCTATCAATTTGTCAAATCAGTCTCATGATTAGCCAAAATCCTACAAGATCAACAAAGAATATAATCACAGAAGTCATTGCACAATCTAACGAGAGATTATCCTAAATTCCTATAAATTATAGAGAACGAGCCAAAAATAAAGGAGGAATCTCAGTATAAAAATTGGGGTTGGATATAGTAAAGAAAAAGAAAAAAAAGAGGGAGATTATTGTATTTTGTACTTGCCCTAGTAATAATAAGAATCTTAATTTCTATTTCTTGAGTGATTGGTTAGATAAAATAAAAGGGAAAAAAAAGAAAGGGAAAATTATTTTATTCTTGTATACGAGAGGCCTGACCTACTAATAATAAGGTGCGATTTTGTTTTATTTTTATACCTTAAATTTTGGCCCCTACACCAGATTTATCTTCTTCTTTTATTTTTCTACTGAATCTATTGAATTGAATGATTAGACACCACTTGTTTCCTCTAACTTTATATGACGTGGCTGCATTGGGAGTATGGACAAGTTGAACATCAGGAGAGACGTGTGGCGTACATGCACCTAAGATGCTGATCCATGTGGAACGATCATCACCTTTAATGGTGATGTAAAAAGGACATTTAGAAACTTTGACCTTGACTATAACTCCCCTTGTTATTGAGACCGAACTTTTACTGTTCACTCAATCCTTCGAAATTTAGAAATGAAATTGGTGCTCTGTCAATATTATCAAATGTTTTAATTTTTTTAAATAAAATAAAATAAAATCACAAAAGAGTCTTTACATCACACAATATTTAGTTATTATATTTTTAATATCATAATTGTCATTTTCTATTAAAGTTAGGATTTTTGACCATAAAATACAGATTCATTTATCTAATCTCTCTATACATAAATGAAATATTTTAGTAATCATATAGTATCTGAGTTAGAAGAAGTTATTAAACTTGTTAAGACAAGTAATATGAAAAATTTTCACAAATTTATGAATTATTAAATGCTTTTAATTCTTGTGGTAATGGTAATTTTTTTTTTCTTCAAAATATATTTTTTTTGTTGATTTTGAAAATAAGGACTTGAGAAAGTATCGATAATTAGGATAAAAGGTATGTGATTAAGATAAAAAAAAATAATTCAATTGAAATTAAATTTATATCAATGAATAAAACATATTTATAATATTAAATTGAAAGCAAAACAATCTTTACGATACATAGTAATATTTAATTGAATTGAAATTTAAAAGAAAATCAAGTTTTTTTTTTTTGAAGGGTGAGAAAAATCTAGTTTTACTTAAATAGAAAGTATAATTCAACAAGTAAGTCAAGAAAAGATGGTTTGTTTTAAGAAGGGAACTTTTATAAATTATATTATTATGTGATTAAATTTACTTTTAATTATTATATTATATATTTTACATATAGTGTGTGTATATATACCATATGTAATTTTAATATGAAAGAGAAAATACTTGAGAGTGAATTCAAGTGTTCTGACTTTAATAAAAAAAAAAAAAAGGATAATTATGGTATTAAAAATGTGAGAATCAAGTATTTTGTAGTTTAGGAATTCTTTTGTAAACTTAATTTAGCAAAAAAAAAAAAAAAAGTGAAGCGTCTCATGTCATCAGTAGAGTGAGAATATCAGCAGCCTATATATAATAACAAGTAAATATTTTATTTTGTTAACAACAAAAAAATTAGGTCAATTTTTTCCAATAAAATTTTAATTGTTAGTTGAATTTTCTTTCATCTTAATCAAACTTTTTCAATAAAATTTAATTGTTTGTTGAATTTTCTGTCATCTTAATTTATGCTCAATTTGACCTGATCTCTCAAGTGATAAATATGAACAGGCTTCAAAATAAACATAAACATCCTTCCAATAATGAGATTGTATTATATTTTTTTGCACTCAACTTGGGCATTTAGTCCAAGGGTTGGCAACTTGTAATGTTAGCTCATTTGAGGTCACAGAAAAATGAAAGATGCAGGGTCGAGCTCCAGCAAAGCGCACGTCAACGGGTGTTGAAATTTCATGACTATAGCAACAGCTCTCTTCATACAATGCAACTCCAAAGGCCGACCGCACCTACTTTCGTCAAATCAATACATGCTTTGTCGGGGACGGAGCCGGTAGTTGGTTTGAGGGGCACACAGTGTATTTGATAGAAAAAAAATATCAATGACAAATATAAATTGTTAATATATAATTTCAAATAAAAATAATCAAAAATAATTAACAAAAATAAATTGTTCATAGATAATCTCAAATAAAAAAATTAAAAAAAAATTGACAAATATAAGAACCAAAATATATAGATTTATAGTATTTTCATTAAATACAATTTGTATGGGTGGCAAAATTGGACACGACACGAATTAAGCAGGTTTGAGTTTGAGGTAAATCGACACGTTTAATCAATGAGTCGATATGAACATAATACACAAAAATTTGATTGGGTTTGGGTTTAAGTTGTCTAACCTTTGACACGATTACGACATGAGTTATTGATATATTATGGTTTTATACAAACTTATATATACATAATTATATATATTGCAATTGTTTGTAATCTATTTGTTTGTTTAGAGGACTGATATAGCCATAAAACGCAAGGATGAGATTGTTATGGTGTCTTCTCAGTTGTTGAATTACCTTAATATATTTTTGAGTTTATATGTAGATACAAAATTTATAATATAGTTTGATTTTAGGATTTATGTATTGATATGTACTTTATTTCTTATATGATCTTCAGAGAGATTTTTAGGGGTGAAGAAACTCATATGATATAAGTTAAACGGATTAAAAAAGTTATTAAACAAGTCGTGTCATTATAGGATATGTTTATTAAACGGGTTACACTGGTCGACACGGGTAATACATTTAATAAACGAGTTGGGTTAGTGTTAAGGGTCTCTTACACGATTATTAAATGGGTCGAGTTATGGTTGAACTATTTACTATAATACTTATACATCAATACAACACAAACACAACACGGGAACACGAATTGCCGCCCCTAACAATTAGTCACAACTATCATTAACGAGTTGTCATATTACAATATTCGTAGCAGATAATGCCCTCTCATTTAAATTATGAAGAATTGATATTATGATTGGAGGTAAAGATGATGAAAAAGAAATATGAGGGAAGAGAATAATGAAAGTGAAAAAAAAATCTAAAAACCTAATAGCAAATGGATGGTTCCATAAAGAAGCTAAATTTTGTTTAAGGTATAAACAAGATTGACTTACATATACATATATATATATATATATATATATATATATATATATATATATATACACATTTACTTGGAATATGAGACAAAAGAAGATTAATAAGATTGAGAAAAAAAATCCAGGTAACCAAAGAGCAAAATGGAAGGAAATTAAAAATTGTTAAAAAATTAATTATGATGAAGGTTGCCGAAATTAAATGAAGTCCAAAAGTAATTATTGTTTAGTTTTTTAGTTACTTAATTATTAGATTTCTTTAATAAATAAACATATTTAGAGACTTGTTGTATTTTAATTATTATAAATAAAAATTTGAATTATATATTTACGTGTGTGTGTGTATATATATGTGTGTGTGCGCGCGCGCGCGTATGAACTGATTATATGATTATCTAACTGGAATGTTCAGAAAAATTATATATGTGTGTATCATGGCAGTGCAATTATTAATAAGGAAAATGCCCTCTCATTCAAAAATAAATAAAATTCAAGGGGAAACTTTGTAATTTTTTAAATATATATATATACAAAACTAAAAAATAATAAAAATTTCCCTTCGTCCTTGTGCTTTGTGCAAGACGAGATAGAACGACCATGTTAAAATCTCATGACAGTTGTAACAAACTCTTTTTGTACAATACAACTCGAAAGGCCAGTCATACCTATTTTCGTCAAATCAACACGTGCTCTGTGTAGGAGTGCAACTTGGGTTGGGTAACCCGAACCTAACCTGATTTTTCACGGGTTTGGACAACTATTTTTACAATTAGGGTTAAGCTTGGGTTGAAATTTTTCAACCCGAATTTAATTAGGGTTGAGCTTGGGTTGAGGTGCCAACAACCCAAGCCTAACCCAAATCCAAATTGTAATATTATTTTTATGCATATTTTTTATTTTAAATATATTATATATAACATTCAAATTATGATAACCTTTTTTCTTTTTAACTTCCTTTATTTAAATCTTAATTTATTTTATGTTAACATTTTGGATAATTAATTTCCTAAAAATTTGTTTGTAATTTTTTAGAAATTTGCATTAAGTTTTTTATTTTTTTTGTGTTTAGGAGTAATCTAATGTGAAACTTATTAAAGATTACTTTAAATTTTCAACATGGAGATTGGTGATATTAACCCGACTTTCTAACCCAAAATCTCAAAATTAATGAGGCAAATGTTACTTTTTGCTTAAAGATTTTTTTTTTTTTTTTGCATACTTTACCATTCTTTGCTTAACATTATAATCAATTCACTTCAAATTTATTAGACTCATTTAGTTAGGTGAACAAACTGGATGGTCATTTTTACTCTCCACAATCACAGTTAGATAAGCCAAACCATAAGGCCGCTTGCGCCCGTAACATCAAGAATATTTGTTTGACTCTCAATAGCTTGGCCTTAGCTAGCTAACCCACACATTTGGACTCAATGGTTCGGGCCCGCTTGCAATCTCTAAAATTACAAATATATCCCTGTAGCACACTTTGAGCCAAACAATCTTTTGACACATCCGGTGGAACGCTCGCTAAAATTTTAAGTGTCCAATTGATGCTTGTTGTGATTCATTCACAATCCAAAATCACAACATCCTCATCTAACTCACAAACAATGGCCAAATCACGATCAGACCATGAAGCTACTAAGAGTAACAACATTGGCCCAAACCATCTTGGGAACAACTTCGTCCCATCTAGTTTTCTCAAGAACATGATGTCCAGGATAGATAGTGGAATGGATATTATTGACCTCGAGGTTTCAACCCAAGATTATTTGAGTAATTTTGATTATTTTAATCCATTGAAGTGTATATTTAACAAGTTTACTTGAGTGTGCATTTTACAAAGTATCAAATTATCTCAAATAGTTTTAAGACTTTGGACTTCAAGAAGGATGTAATGACCGGAATTATTTTGACCGGTCCCGGATGATTTTTGGGCCGGATTGATTTTTTTTTTCGGATTAATTAAATTCTGAAAAGGGTGTGGACATTAATGTTTCCATATAAGTGGAAGGTGTGTGTATATGTATATATATATATATATATACATAGTACCTATATTTATATTTAATTATAAATATGTGGTGGGCTTTTACGCAATTATGAGAAAGTGTGGGAGCATATTGTATTATGTGTGTAAGTGTATTTAGAAAAATACACATGTGGAGTTAGATACATATATGGATGATATATACATATGTATTATTTTATGTGGACCAAAATGAGGGAGAATAAGGAACTTGTGGACCACAATAAAAGAAAGGAGAAAGACCAAAAGTGGTCTTCGGCTGAGAAGAGAAAAAGAAAGAGAGAAAGAAGAAAAGAAAAGAAAAGGAAAAAGAAGAAAAGAAAAAGAAAAGAGAAAGGGAGAGAGAATCGGGGAGAGAGAGAGAGAACCGAGAGGAGCCGAGATCGGGGTGCTCACGGCGGGGCTTCGCCCGGGTGACGGCGACGGCGGAACTCCGGCAGCGGCTGGGCTGACGCCGGTGGCTGAAGCGACTGTTCTCGGTGGCTCGGTTGGACCCTCTGATGTGGCTTCGACTGGTGCACGGACCGTGATGGGTCCGTTTCGGTGAACTCCGGCGGTTGCGACGGCTGGAGGGGGGCCGCGGTTGGTTCGATTTTGGGCTGAACTCGGCTGAGTTCGGCTTGGCTCCGCTGTAGCGATTGGATCGGGATGGGTTTTGGGTGGAACTCGTGGGTCTGTTTTGATGAGTTTGCTGGTTCAAGGATGGCTCCTTACGGCTGTTCGGACAGTCTGTTTTAGAGGCTTCGGGGTTGTGACTCGGCTGGGATTTTTCGGTTGGGTTTTGGCTTGGTCGGCCAGCTATGGGCTTCGATTTTGTGTTTGGGTTGGCTGTGGTTGTGGTGATCTTACAGCTGAGTTTGGGTTCATGGTTTGGCTTCAAAGGAGTGGCCTGTTTTGGTGGTCACGGTGGTAGTCACGGTGGGGCTGTTTTAGCTCGGGTTTGTAGACCTTATTGTGGCTGGTTGTGGGCTCTATTTTGTTTAGATAATGATGACTTGAAATGGGTTGGATCCAACTTCGGGATCAACAAAGAGAAAAATGGTTTGGTGGATGGATTGCATGGATTTTAGCACGGGACCGGACTGGACCGGGCTTGACATGGACCGCTTTGCAAGCGCGGACTTGGCGAAAGTTGAACCTAAGGCAAGTTGATTCTTGCCTCTATCTCTTACGTATATTTTATTTACGTTGAATAATTTACATATGTCTCAATTTAATCATATGTGGTAAGTGTATATACATATATATGTAGGCGCTTATATATATATATGTGTATAGGGAATGTGGTACATACGTGGGATGTGAGAGGATATATATATGCGTGTGTATATATATATGTACGTGCAGGTTTGGGAAGCGATAACATGTTAGATTTATCGCCTATTTGCATTGTGATATGCATGTATGTATAGATTAAAGTCTATGAAAAGTATGCTAAATAATACCTGTTTAGCTATGTGTTGTTGTGTATGCATATGTGGCCCTTATGCATGATGTTATATATATATATATGTGTGATTATATATATGGGTGTTGTGGTAGAAATGCATGCTAAATATGAATAACTTTTGGCGGGCATTTGCAAAGCATAATCATGACATGCTCGGTGTTCTATATGTTCTTATTACATGTATGGGTGATGCAATATATATGTGAATATATATGTGGTGATTAGAATGCATGCTAGACACTTGTAGTGAATACATGCATTGAATGAGAGCATGATTATATGTATGCTAGTATATGTGCATATAGGACTTATATGCAGGATTGGACATATATGTGATTATATGTGAGAATATGAATATGAGATGCATGCTGGCTTTATTTATATATATATCGAATGTGTGTATTGATGTTAGCATGATAAAAATGTGCTAGGTTGAGTTTGTTGGCATATATGACGTATTATGCGGGTTTTGAAACATGTATGTGCTATATGTGTTGGAATGTGATGAAAAGCATGCTAAATACTTCTTTTTAGTATTCATAAGCATGGGTTGATGCATGAAAATATTATGCTATGTATATATGCATCCATATTGCATGTATAGGAGGGAAATGACACATATGTGGTTATATGTGGGTTTATGTGGAGATGAAATGCAGGCTATGTTCTTTTAACTAGCTTAGGCATTGTGAGGTGTGAACATTGAATGTTCGGTTATTATATGTTCGAAATGCATATATGGTGTCGTTGTGGGAAAACGGGGAAGTGTGGTTGAGTCACCCAGAGTAGGTCATTACTCGGTCACGGTGTCGAAGTGGTCCCATCACCTGGTAGGACCGATGTTATCGGTGGTGTATTTGGAAAGTATCTCATCACCTGGTAGGACCGATGTTCTCGGTGGTGCATGTTGAGATTATCTCATCACCTGGTAGGACCGATGTTCTCGGTGGTGCATTCTAAAATAGTCTCATCACTTGGTAGGACCGATGTTCTCAGTGGTGCATTCCGAAATTATCTCATCACTTGGTAGGACCGATGTTCTCAGTGATGTCGATTCTGAAATTGTGTGGGAAGTGTCTCGGTCACATAATTGGTTGAGAATCATGTCAGGGTATTAGGTTGAGTCCGAGAGAGAGACAAGTGTGTGAACTTGCTTACATTATCTTTTGTAAAGCATGCTTTGTGTTTAACGCATTCTTATATATATGCGTTGTTTGTGACAGAACATGATATATGTTGGATATCTATTGCTTTTGAGCATGTTACATGGTTTAAATGCATCTTTATTGCATTTGAGATGTGCTACTTGACGAGTAGGAGATGTGGTAGTTGATTTACATCGGTTATATAAATGTGTTGACATATATGTTCTGTATACATATTGATGCCTGATGTTTACTGCTTTCAAGTATGTTGAAAATGATTTCTAAAATCATGTGTTCTGAATTTTGTATGTTCATATGTGCTAGAGTAGCCATATACATCGTTGATTCATGCATGCTAGGTAGAGCATGGTCTTAAATATTGTGATATATTTAAGTGCATGTATATTTTTGAGAATATGTGAGGATCGACCTGCTGCAGTGGTGATAGTATGGTTCTACATACCTTGTTGGGCCTTTGAGCTCACCCCCTCCTAGGTTTTGCAGGTATTGCTGGTTTTGGAGTCAGTTGGGGAAACTGACAGCACCGGTTACAGAGGTAGTGTTTAGATTACTTAGAATCTAATGCATGTCCAAGATAGTGGATAGATAGACGCTTTACATTTGGATTAAATGTATAAAGTGAGTATGTAGATTCAGTTCCTTCAATTGTATTATATTCATGTGATGTATGTATTTAATACGGAGATTCGAGGACTGAGGCATGTATATTTATGATTGTTTTATGCATGTTGTAGAAATATTGGAGGGACACAAGCCCAGAAGTGTCCATTTTTATTGTTTAGATATAAATGCTGGGGGGACACGTGCCCAGAAGTGTCCATATAAATTGTAAAGCAGGTATATCATGCCAGGGGCTGATTATTTAGAATGGGTCATGCCCAATTTTCGTAAAAATGATAGAAAATTGAGGTTGTATGATCAGGTGGTGGTTAAAGCGTGAGGGTGATCTCACGGGGTTCACACCTCAGTTTCCGGGCCTCGGGAATCGGGGCGTGACAAAGGACTTCCAAGAAGATACATCAAGTCATATAACCATGGAACCTAAAGATCAAAAATCAAGATCAATGACAAAGTTGAAGTGAACCTAAGCCACATGATGATGGAACCCAGAAGCTTAAAGAATTGAAAATCAAAAGACTTGGGTAAGCTAGTCTTAGGTGAATGTTAGTATTTAATGTAAAGTTATATTTGAAATAACTTTATTTAAAAGTTTAACCCTTGACCTAATGCACTTCATGCATATCATTCATAATTATCCTTAGATATATAACAATAGCTCATGAATTAATTGATTCATTTTAAAAGTTAAGTAAACATAAAGTTGGTTTAAGACTTTAGGACTTAATGCACTTCATGTACATCATTTTATGTGGTCCCTAAACTATTAACAATATGCCTTGGACTTAATTAGAACCATGTTAAAGTCAAAGTTGCGAGTGGAATGGTCAAATGAATTTAATTCTCACAAGTGTGCAAATAAACTCACTTGGAAAACAGGACCATATCTCACTAAAATGAGCACAATTCTTATCCTATTTACAGTTTTTGAGTGTGACCAATTCCATTGAAAATCTGACTTCAAGAGCTTCAATTTGGACTCAAATTTGACCCAATTGGGACTTAACATGAGCAAGTTATAGACATTCAAAGTTGGTTAAGTTTCGTTTACTAAATTTGTCGACCAAATTAATTTTCCTGTCAACAATATCAGGTTTTCCTGTTGACAATCCAGTAGCTGAGAATTGATGGAACCAAATGGAAGTTTCCAACCAAAATAAATTTTCTGTCAACAAGAAAGATTTTTCCGTCGAATAGTTTTAACGGCTAATTCAAATAACGTCTTATTCATGTCTCAAACAACTATATTCTTTGTTGGGCTTATAAATAAAAGATGGTTAAGACATTTCAAAGTGCCGAGAGAGCAAGAGTGAGACCTACCCATGTGCATACACTTCAAAATCTCTTGAATGCAAAGATTTGCATTCTACTTGGTAGAACATCTCTTGTAGGAACCACCATTGATTATCATCTTGCATATCATTCATTGTGGTTCTTCTTGCAAACTTAGAGTTGAGCTTTTTCTTGAATACTTCATTTATAACTTTAAGATATTGAGTTATCATGTGTGTATCTATCCATTGAGGGATATTCTCTATTATACTCAAATTATTATTCATTTTATTTAAGAGGAAGTCAAAGAGGTGCTCTTTGCAAAAGGGACAGCTTTATGGAAGCTTGTAAATGTTCATTATCTGCCTTATAAAAAGAATGATTGGGTAACGCTCTTTACCTGTAAGAGTGAGCAATGATTATCTCTTAGCCATCAAAAGAGGAAGGGTGTTTCTCCACCAAACAAGCGAGATGATGTACAGTTTGCTTTGTACCCTTAAGGGAAGCCCCATAATGGAATCCTCAAAAAGGTGCTCTTGAGGTATAGACGTAGGCGACCAATAGAGGTGCCGAACCATGCATGTAAACCGTGGTATCTTAAGTTTGTATTTCTTTAAATTCTTAACTCCTTTTATTTGGCAAGTATTTTAATTTCATTATATTTCCATTTGCATTCTAAATGTTTTGTTTATGAATGCTATGAGATTTCTTGATTGATATATTTATAAGCTTTGTAAAAGGAGGATGGGATGAATGCTTGGTGTATGTTTGTTGAGTTGATTAAATTGTTGCTTGAAGGAATTTCACATTTACTTGATTCTATAATTGTCTTTTCAAGTTGCACAACAAGTGTTCGATAGAATGCATCTTCAACATTATCTTTACCTTGAGCATTCTAGATAGAACATTTACTTTTGCATTCTCATTTGTTGAATGCATAAACTCACTTGTTTGACAAAAGTTCAAAAAGGCTTACTTATTTTTGTCGAAACAAGTTTAATCAAAAAAGTTTCATTATTTGTTTAGAGTCCCTATTCACCCTCTTGTAAGGACACTTAATAGATAACATATATAAATCACACGAGCAATATCACTCAGGCCATATAACTTGTGAATTTCACCAATTTATCCTTCAATTGCAACAACTCGATGACGACTTCATGGCCTTTACTAGAGGCCTCACCCAACAAAACCATAACAATCAAGGTAATAGAGTTCAAGGCAATGAGGCTCCACCTCCCCTAAAACCATGGTAACAGAGCTCAAAGCACTATCAAGGGAATGAAAGTTCAGGCTCCAAGAAGGCTCTGCCTTGAAGCTTTTTCTTTTTACAATCTTCCAAACACACACACACACACATATATAGATATATTACTACGATATTTGCACTCTACAAACATCCACTCACATTTTTTATTAAAATAAAATTACAAAAAAATTCCTACATTTTCATTTTTTCAATCTCATAATTGCCCTTTCTTATTTACATAATCTATCTCTCATACACATTCTCCAAGCATTCGTACAAAGATAGATAGAAGGTTGGGATTTGGGAATTTTCTATTTTCATTGCATTTGATCACAACACCTTTCAGGCTTCGTACGAATTTAAAAAAAATCCTTATTTTGGAATCCCTTCTGGCTTGGAGTGGCGGGCGAGTCGATTCAGCGATGACTTTGTTAAACGAACCTCATCTTGTTCGGTGAAATTAACTTGAGTGTTCCTGCAATCTGTATTCTTAAAAGTGAATTTGATAACGATTCATGATGCATCTTACAACTTACAAGACCCCTCATTACATCATTAGATCGATCATCAATGCATAATTCACTCAAGAAAATTAAAATACAGTCAGTGCTCAATTACAATTTTTACAAAAATATAGCATGACATTATCAATTCGAGGATTCATAAGCCATGAACTAAAACAACACCACCACCAATAATAATAATAATTTCTTCCTTTTGGTCAATAAAATATCTTATAACCTCGCATGTACACATTCAAATCATTAAAAATGAATAAATAATATTGAAGTGCTCTATATAACCTCGACTCAGTAATTCATTCATACATGTTTAGATATATGTGCTTGTGTGTGTGTGTATATATATATATATATAGACATTGAGTTAGATAGCAACAGACTATTTGAGGGCGGTGAAAACATCAAGGTCCGTTGTTTCACTATCGTTTTGAGGTTTAGAACTTTGGTTTTGATGACTACTTCACCGGAATCAACGAACTCAAGCATGTTATCCACGTCTTGCGTTCTTTGAGTCTTTCTGGTTTGTTCGAATTGTGATTTAAAGAAGTTTCTCAGTTTGTTCATCAAAGAAGAACTACTGCTTCACTTTTATATATATTGGATAAAAAATATTTGAAATCTTAATATATTATATTTGTAAAGCGTGACTATCACCGGTCTAATACGTTTCTATTCAGAAGCAAATTAAAACACTACATTCAACAGGTCTACTCAAATATAAAATCGAAATTGCAAAACAGAAAGGACGCCAAAAGAGTCCCTTAAGTTTTTATTTTTTATTTTTTATTTCACTCAATTTTTAACAACTTATATTATTTTTTCTACGAAAAAATCGTGATTTCAAGATGTATAGTGTTCAATAAAGACTTTTTGTGAGTAATAGATAAAATAGATGATCTCTCTTGTTAGAATGTTTATCTTCTTCACGTATCAGTCGATAAGTCATTTTATTTGTTACTAAACAAAGTCTATACATTGGTTTTGAAGTATCCGCCCGACTGCCACTGGCTAGATAAGGAGATGTGTCAAAATCCTCCCCTCAAAAACACATATTGACATATACAAACATGTATATGCATATATAAAAAATTGTTGTGCATAAATTTTCATGAAGAACCTCAACCTTAAATTACAGAAAACCCTAGTTTTCAAGCACTGGGTATCGAGTCTTTCTACCATCTGAATCATCATCATCAACATCCGAGGCTGCATGAGTAGTCAGGTAGTACAGTACAAGTTGGGCTTCAAGGCAGAAGTGTACTTGAAGAATAAGTTGAAGCAAAAACAATCATGGGTCTCGTCATCATTTCTAACCCGCCATCAACAACACTCTTCAATCTCTCTCCTCAAGCTCATGCTTCATCGCCGGCGCCTCCTTCCCGAATTCGATTTCGCTTCTCTTCTCGTCGATGGTTGAAATCCCAATTCACTTCTCCCAGGTACCCTGTTCTCGATTTCTTTCATTTTTGTGGTCCGTTTGGTTGCCGAGAAAAATGGGTGTAAAAGAATTGGAACGTTTATTTTGTTTTCAGTTCTACAGTTTTCTTAGCAATTGAAGGAATGGTTATGTGTTTTGCAGCTCATTTTGTTATATATATATATATGTGACGAGAAAAATTAGGTGGTGATTCTAATGCAAGACTTTTATGTAGAAACATTATATGATTTCGTTTAATTTGTTTATCTATGTGGAGTTAAGTCACTCACTATTAGGCTCTGTTTGTTTCGGCGGACGTTACTTCCTGGAAGAATTGTCTTGTTAAGCTCTTTGGTTTCATTTTCAATGAATAAGTTGTTGAAACAAGATTGTGGGAGAAAATTGTTATTGCTCTTGTTTTTTCTTTTTAATGTTTGGAAAGTCGGAAATTGAAATGATTATGAATGGAACTAAGATGGAGTTATACAAGGAAAATTTTAAACTCCTAAGCTGTCTATGAGCATTATTTAAGTTTATAAAATCAGTATACCAGAAAATCTATTGGTGAAATAGCTTTAAATATACCAACCAAACATTGAAGGGGATAGCAGTAGGATGTTTGCTTTTCGAGGCACTTTCAAGATTGGGATTTGGAGGATGCCATTGGCTTCTTGGAATTGATTTACCGTCAGGTGGTGGATGGTGATAGGTCTGATTCATTGATGTGGGTGGCACGTTTGACGTTCGCTATTTCTATAGGAGCCTCTTGGATGCCGCGGGGCCGGCTTTTCCATGGAAGGCTGTGTGGCGCACAAAGACTCCCCTCAAAGTGGCTTTTTCTGGTTGGACAACTATCCTGGGGAGGATTCTGATGGTAGACAACTTGAGGAGAAGGCGTCAGGTTATTATTAACTGGTGTTGTATGTGCAAGAAAGTCAGAGACAGTTGGGACTTGCTTTTGGGATTGTTTGGGATTCAGTGGGTTATCTCACGGTCTTCTAACGGTATGATAGAGGCTTGGAGAGGATGTAGAGTGGGTCCCCAAGCTTGTGACTTTTGGAGGGTGGCGCCCTTGTGTGTTTGTGGAGGGAACGGAATAGGAGATCCTTCGATAGCGAGGAGATTCCTATTGGAGCGCTGAAATTCTCTATTATTAGTTTTTTTTTTTTCTTTTCTGGTTGTGTTCTTGGGAGAAATTGTAATCTATTGGAGAGAGAATATATTTTTTGGATATATTGAGAGGTTAGGGACCCTATTTTGTCCTTGTATAGCTTTGCGGGTTGCATTCCCCGTTTGAATGCTTTCTAATACAATCTTACTTGTCAAAAAAAAAAAAAAAAATTTAGCTAAGTATCAGCTAAAAGTTATCTTTTATATGGAAATTCTGAACTCACTGTTTAGGTGAAATATGGTTAAGTTCTAGGAAAAAATACTGAAAGGAAGATAGGGTTCTTCTTTGAAGCTAATATTATACTGTATTCCTTGAGGCAGAAATTATCAAACAGCATACTTGCCCTTATGCATCTCCCCCACTAGTTAGGAAATCAATAGTTTTGCTGAGGCTCTTGAATTATGCCTCAAGCTATTAATAGATATGAAAATTTAAGATGAATTTATTTATTTACTCATGCATTTTATCATTCGACTTGTATGTTTAATCAATTTGTTCACAGGCTGGAAATATTTAATTCAAGATGTTCGCTAACAAATACTGATGTCTTCAATAATGTTGCCACTGACGAGGAAGTTCATGAAGAACTTCCAACTGCTGCTTCAAATGGTTCAGTCCCAATTGTTCTTCTCAAATCTGATATCCTTGAGACTGAATCTCTGGATTTACTGGCTGAAGGCACTTATGTAGACACTCTCTTAACAGCATTGCCGGTAGGTCCCTTATCGGCCCATAATTTTTTCCCTTTCACTCTGAGATGTTCTTAACTTGAAATTTATTTTAAGTATTGACTATTCTTTCTCTCTCTATATTGTTGCTCCCTTTACAGGTTTTAACGGAAGAGGAGCAGAATGTCCTTGCTGCAACTCCTGCCCATCCATCAGGACTTTATGGTAAGAGCAACCTTATTAAGTCTAAATCACTGTAGCAGCTATATTCCATAACATCCAATAAAAGAATTTACTTATAAAAAAAAAAGAAAAGAATTTGGCAGAACTCTGTGTACTTAAATGATATTTTAATATATAATTTTACAGTGATGTTCCTGAAAATGTGGAACTTCTGCTTCTAAAATCTCTCATATGGTGACCCTCTCCGTGCAATGGGGATTTGGGTTCTAATTATTGGAATTCTCCCAATTGGAAACTCAAATAGATCTGAGAATTTCAATTGTATATTTGCAAGCTTTTAATAGGTTTGATCAGGTTAGGTTTGACATAAACTGCGAGCATGTTAGAGAGTTAGAGATGTTTAGTTTTTGTGAAATGTCTGAGTTAAGCTTTCTGAGGTTGTCCAACCTGCCTTTGTCCTTTGAACATATTAACAGCAGCATTGTGGGTGTCAGTTTCTCAAAAAAGCTACTTTGCTCATACCTTGACAAATCATATTTTTAGATTTAACTATCATATCTGTAGTTTCTTGCTATGTTACATGGACTCTTAAATGGGTATCAAGTGTATGTATAAGGATACTAAGACTAAAGTTTGTACCATATTTGGGGAGATGGATGATTTTCCTATTAGAGTAGGTTTACACCAAGGTTCGGCACCAAGTCCATATTTATTTACGATAATTTTGGATGAAATAACGGAAGACTTGCAAGGAGACCTTCCACGGTGCATGTTATTTGCGGATGACATAGTGCTATTAGATAGCTCTAAGGAAGCTTTGGCAATAAAATTAGAGACTTGGAGAACTGCAGAGTCTACACTAGAATCAAAAGGCTTAAAAATTAGTAGAACTAAAATGGATTATATGGAATGTAAATTTAGTAGTGCTATAGGAAATGATAATGTTGCAATCAAAATTCAAGATCAAAACTCAAAAGTAATTATTTTTGATACCTAGGATCAATTGTACAAAAAGATGGAGAGATTGAGGATATGTAAGTAGTAGAATTGGAATAGGTTGGACAAAGTAGAGGAACGCTAGTGGGGTTTTATGCGATAAATGAATACTAAATAAGTTAAAAGGAAAAGTAATAGAAAGGTCATTAGACTGGCTATTTTATATGGGGCAGAATGTTGGCGTTAAAAAAGAAACATGAACAACGCATCCATGCGATGAAAACGTGGAATGTTAAGATGGATGCTAGGAAAGATAAGATTAATAATCAAAGGATTAGGGAGAAATTAGGTATGACGCCTATTAGCAAGAAAATAAGAGAGAGTAGACTTAGGTGGTATGCACATATTCAACGCCGACCTATAGATGCACCCGTGAGGAGAGGAAGATTGGTGTGCATAGAAGGCAAAAGGCAAAGAGGTAAACCAAAACTAACATGAAATGAAGTGATAAGAAATGATTTTAAAAAAATTAAATCTAGTAGGAGATATGGCTTATGATAGGAAAGAGTGGAAAAAGAGAATCCATGTGATCGACCCCGTTTGTACGGGATAAAAACAAGGATGATGACAATCCATATAAGAAGTACGAAGCTTTTCTTCGCTATCAAATTTGTGTTTTCTTTCTTATTTCATCATTGCACGTAGAGGATCCGGGTGTCCGATTTGGGTGGCTATGTGTTTCAGATACATGTCCCAAATTCAGACGCATGTTGTGTTGTGTCGACACGAGTTCGTTGAGAGGAATGAGAGAGTCCATGCAACATAGGTTCCTTGCATTATTTCTGTTACTTTCTTCCTCTATAAGATTAAGACCAGTACCTCGATATATATGATCAGCATGCCATATTAATGAGTGATTTTTTGTAATATGTGGCACGTATTTATTTAAGACCAATCTTTTTAAGGTTACAAATATCCTTGGGCTGCTTTGAATTTTTAGCTCAAAAAGTGTTTCAACTAGTTTAGTGGTGTTTGACCTTTACTCCAAATTAGTCATGACATTGCTTATTCTTTGACATGCTTGTGTCATTTACATCATAATCAGTTGTATTGCACTTATGTTCAATCATCTGAGCAGCTTCTAACTCAAAGCTCGTATAATTATTCAGCCTTGTATGTTAGTTGCATAGCTGGGAATCTGGTGGAACAGCTTTGGAATTTTGCCTGGCCTGCTGCCATTGCATTGCTTCATCCAAGCCTACTTCCAGTGGCAGTCATGGGTTTCTTCGCTAAGGTTTTAATAAGTTCAATGAGATTAAACAAAGCATATAAAATAAAGGGACAGGAGAATCTTCTTTTCTAACAGACTCCATGTTGCACAGCTTGCAGTAATTGTTGGAGGCCCTTTGGTTGGCAAATTTATGGATCATTTTCCAAGAGTTCCTGCATATAATTGTTTGACTGTTATTCAGGTATTCTTTCATTGAACATCAGCAATTGAAGGTGGATGTGAGACTAGTTCTCTTTGAAAGTTGTCTTATAATGGTTTTCTCTGTCAGGCAGCTGCTCAGTTGTTATCCGTTGGAATGATAATTCGAGCCCATACTGCTCATCCCACCATCTCGTCATCTGTGCTTCTCCGTCCTTGGTTTATTGTACTAGTATTAGCTGGGGCTGTGGAGAGGCTGTCTGGATTGGCACTGGGGGTTGCAATGGAGCGTGATTGGGTCGTGCTGGTATGCTGATTCACGTTTTCTTTTGTTTCTTGCTGCATACATACAAATGTTTTTGTTTTGTTTTTTACACTGGATTGTTGGAGCGGTTTCCCAATTAACATTCTTACTTGTACAGTTAGCAGGAACAAATCGGCCAATTGCTCTTGCGCAAGCAAATGCTGTTCTAAGTCGAATTGATCTACTATGTGAGGTGATTGCATATTTTTTTCTTTTAACCTTATAAATAGACTAGTTTACTGATTTATAGATTCATGGTCATGTTCTTTTGGTGGTGTTATTATTGCTACACCTTCGCTGCTTCTGTTTAATGTTTTAATAGATGTCCTTTTACTCAAGACGTGGAATACAATCAATTTATTAAAACGTCATAATTGATATTCTTGATGCAAAATTCATAAAGAAGAGACTTATGGCTATATAAATGTCAGATTGCAGGAGCATCACTTTTTGGAATCCTTCTATCTAAATATGACCCTGTCACCTGCTTGAAGCTTGCTGCTGGGTTAATGATATGGGCATTGCCTATTGTGGTACTTGTTTTATGCTTGCTCTGTTTGTGGTGCATGGTTATATAGTTCTCTTATAATTCTGAGGTTCATTTCCATGTCTCAGGTTGTTCTCCCATGGTTAACCAACAAACTTTCTACCGGGGTTCTTGACCGCACTAAATGCCCACAAACTTGCTGCAGAAGTGCCACTGGTGGACCTCTTCCGGATGCCGAGAATATAGGTTTATGATCGTAATTGTAGCTTAAATGGGTCTTTTGACTTGTTATGCCTACTAACTCTCCTTTTTGCTAACTAGTGGAAATGAGTGTTGAAGCTATCAAGCATGGGTGGGTTGAATACATGCAGCAGCCAGTTCTTCCTGCAAGCCTGGCCTATGTGCTTCTCTACTTCAATGTCGTTCTGGCTCCTGGTGGATTGATGACAGCATTTTTAATACAGCATGGTATTCTCTAAATGCCTACACTTTGTGTGCAGTTTCTGCAGTAGACCTTCATTGTTAAATTAATTCAGACCCCAGGTTTTATGAGGGAATGCTCATATCTTGAATAAATCAGCACCACCTGAACCTCCAATTAACTGAAAATATGGCACACATCAAAGGAATTTGCAACTATCACCTTTTGATGGACCTAATTGGCCACCAAAATTGGCTTCCTCTAAACTTGAATGCTACTGTCATTGTTCACAGTTTCATTTCAGGAATGGGTTTTGGTTGGAAACTCAATGGGGACAATGTCAGATGAAAGATAAATCGTGTGTGAATCTTGTAGAAACATTAATCTAGTCCTTTTTATGCATGACCAAAATTTTAGAATTTAAGTGCTAAATTCATCTTATAAAATAGGGTATATTACACCCACCTCCCTTGAGGTTTGCCTTTATTATTCTCAATTTAAAGTATTTGCAAAATAACTCTGGCACCTTGTCAGACTACCAACCGTCAAATACACTAACGATCACTATGTAATTCCAACTATACCCTTATATTGATGTAAGCAACCAACGAATATATAATGTTATATATATACATGTATATATATTATATACTTCTCTGGAGGCCAAGGTCGCCGGCAGCTTGTCCGGACACCGGCGGGAAGCGGCCTGGTTTTGGTCGTACCCATCGGGTAAGAGAACGGGAAACTCTCCAACTTGGGTTAGATCTGTTATTCCTAAGAGGATCTCGAAAATGGAGGAGATGAATAAAGAGGTCAAGCCGTCATCGATAACGAATGAGTCACTTGAAAACCCACTTGTGTTCTTGGAATGTTTCATCATCCTCTAAAGGTAATCCACTGAATTCCATCAGCGGCACCACTAATTCTCAAATCAAACACACCACGACCAAGGGCAAGGTTCTTAATGCCCCCAAAACACAATCTCTATGAAATCGAGTTTTAGGGTTTGAGTTTTTGGAATTCAATATATTAAATTACTACTCCATTGATAAGCTATATATATATATATATATATATAGAGAGAGAGAGAGAGAGAGAGGGGGGGGGGGGGGGAAGTCTGTTATTGAATATGCTAATGAAAGAAGATATGGAAGAGAACACCTGCAAGTTGAACAGAGCACCAAAAGGTTAAAGGATAGAAGATTTTTATGAACACCATAGATATCTTTGGTGTTTGTTGAATAGAATCAAAGGAAACTTCAAATTACAGACATTAAACAATTATCAAGCTTTTATGAGGAGAGAGAAAGGAGGTGGTGACGGAGAGAAAGGAGGTATGGTGATGTACCAAGTGGCGGTGGTGTCAAAACTAAATGAAATAATTGAGTTGGGTTTGAATGGTTTGTATTGTGATTTCATTTGCTTATTGAGTTATCTTTGTAATTTGCTTTAGAGGGTGTTTTTGTCATTTTTTTATTTTAACTGATTTTAATTAGACTAACGGCCAACTAAAGGCAGGGGTGGTAGGAGCCAAGTCAACCAAACCTGAGGGGAGGTTGACAAAAAAAAATTGTTAGTTTAAGCTGACGGTAATAAAAGCAAACTTCAGGGGAGGTAGGGGTAATCTACCATATAAAATATATATTTGAAACATAACATTGATCACATATGTAGGAGCATCCATACACAATTATATTTTCAATCTTCAAGTACAACAACAACAACCACCAAGCCTTTTTCCCAATTACTTGGAATCTGCTACATGAATCCTATGTTTCCATTCCACTATATTTAAGGCCATAGCATCAGTCTATCTACATGCTATCATATCCTTCTTTACTAATTCTACCTATGCTAACTTTGGTCTTCTTCTTCTGTATTACCCTCAATGTGGACCATGTCACTTTTCCTAATGGGTGCACTTAAAAGGTCTTCTTTGCACATATCCAAACCATCTTAACCGGATTTCTCTCATTTTATCTCCAATTTGTGCTACTCCAACCATCTCCCGAATGTGATCACTTTATGCAGATATTGTTTCCTTGTTGCCCAACATTTTGCACCATAAAGTATGACTAGTCTAATAGCTGTTCGATAGAACTTCTTTTCAACCGTAAGGGGATACGCCTATCACACGATATACTAGAACTTCTTTTTTTGTACCTCTTGATTCTCAATCCTCACTACATCCTCATTTGTATTTTTAACTTTACTAAAGTTACATTCCATACATTCAGTTTTATTTCTATGATTGAAAGCCTAACAACCGAGGAGAACTGTAGTTGTAAACCTTGTGACACGTGTAGTGTTGACTGGCAAAGGACACGAGACTTTTTCCCGAGACAAAAGACTAGTAGATTCTGTATCTTAAGCCCCTTTAGTTCTAAAGTTTCTTTCTAAACCTCCAATTTGGCATTAACTCCTTCTCTAGTCTAACCGGTTAAAACAATATCATCGGCAAATAACATACACAACAGAATCTCATCTTGGATGTGTCTTGTCAGCTCATCCATTACCAAGGCGAAAAGGTATGGGCTTGATGCTGACCCTTGATGTAAGCCTACCGTTATTGGAAATTCACTTGTTTCCCCTACAGGCATTCTAACTATAGTTACACAACCATCATACATGTCCTTTATTGTGTCAATGTATCCCTTTGTGACTCATCTCTTCTCTAGAACCCTCCATATTAGCTCTCTATCTGCTCTATCATAGGCTTTCTCCAAATTAATAAAAACCATATGGGGATCTTTCTTCTTCTCTCTATATCTTTCCATTAGTCTCCTCAATAAGTAAATAGCTTCTATCGTAGACCTTCCCAGCATGAATTCAAATTGATTCTCCGACACTTTCGTCTCTCGTCTTAAGCGTTGTTCAATTACTCTCTTCCAAAGTTTCATAGTGTGACCCATTAATTTAATACCACGGTAATTATTACAACTTTGTACATCCCCTTTATTTTTATATATAGGCACTGGAATACTTTGCCGCCACTCATCCGGTATCCTCTTAGTTGTTATTATCTTATTAAACAATTTTGTTAACCGAGACAAGCCAACTCCTAGACACTTCCACACCTCAATAGGAATGTCATTGGGTCCTAAAGCCCTCCTCGATTTCGTCTTCCTTGAGGCACTTCTAACATCTCACTCCTTGACCCTACAGAAAAATATGTAATCTCTAACATAGTTTTCTAAGCCTATCAGAAAAAGAATTAATGAATGCGTGAGACAACATTGTAAATACTGTGCTTCAACATCAAAACCGGTATTAGAAAATTCCAATGTTTTATGGATTGGTATATTAGTATCTTAAATAGTATCAAGTAGTTTCAATCAAAAAAATATATTTCAAAGATATATTCACGTCTGGTTTTTGTTACTTAAAAAACTGAAACATTTTAGTTGTTTTGATTGAGAAATGTCAATTGACTTGAGACCTCTAACCATATTAGATTATCACAAATATTCACATACTTGTTTTATGTGCTTGTGGAATAAAGGACCAATAAAGACAATTGATATGCCAATCTTAGCTCTTTTGCTTTGGACAGTTTGGAGTTGGATATGTGTTTGGGGTCCTGCCCCAGCACCTCCTTATGGGGGCATGGGACCAGCCCAGCTATCTGAAGCTGAATGAGTGTCTCTTTTCTGAACTGGACAAGCAGTTCAATATATTTATATTTAAGACATACAAGTAGAGATTATTTTTGCTTGTTGAAAAAGTCACTCAGTAAGCGTCGACCACTCATGGGGTCATTACTTGGAAAAGTGGATTCAAGTACAAGGGCATACAGACAGTTTGGGCAAATATTTTCAAAGGTTAGTCCTGTACATAGTTGACCCTCCAAGCACCCTGGTCTAATTGGCCAATTAGGTATATGCTCTGCATACTGTGAGGGCATGAGCAAATAGTTGTTAGCATGCTCTAATGTGACTACATTTTGTTTTCTTTTTCATTTCTAAAATGGAATTCTAGCCAATACATTTAGAAATTTTTGGAGTTTGAAATTCATTGATTCCAAGTCTAAGATATAATTTTTTGGGCTTGCTCAAGGTTTAAATCCATCAATCATTGGGGGCTTCAGTGGATTATGTGCTTTCATGGGTGTTGCAGCAACTTTTTTATCTGCTAGCATGGTCAGGCGACTTGGCATTTTAAAGGTTATTCTCTCTATATATATTATTCTATTACTGGTTTACGAACATTTCCTGTTATTACTCGTACTCTTAAGTCTAATTCTCATTGATTTTCCATACCAGGCTGGAGCAGTTGGACTAGTGTTACAGGCTTCACTTCTTACCATAGCTGTTGCTGTTTATTGGAGTGGATCTCTTTCTCAGCAGACCCCACTTTTATTTTTCTTATGCTTGATCGTAAGTTCCCCCCCTTCTCTTTCTCCCGCCTTGGTAGAAGATTGCAAGTTCCTTTGTATCTTATACATATACATATTTTTTTGGATTTATGTTTGTATGATTATGCAGGCATGTCTGTATGCCAAACTAACATATGTATTCATGATTGGTTGCTTGTGTGATGTATGCTTGAATCTACTTGTGTATGCAGTGTTATTATTATGTAGAAAAATTGTTCTGCTTGCAATTTCTGATATATTGATGTCTTGAAGATTTTGTCAATCTTGTATCTTCTATTTGTATGAATTATTAAGAGTTGTTATTTTTTCTTTTTACAGGTATTGTCAAGGTTGGGACACATGTCATATGATGTTGTGGGGGCACAGATTCTTCAAACTGGCATCCCAGCATCTAAAGCAAATCTTATTGGGACAACAGAAGTTTCTGTCGCTAGTTTGGCAGAGTCTGTAATGTTTGGAGTTGCAATAATTGCAAACGATGTTTCACATTTTGGATTTCTTGCGATGCTGTCGCTTCTATCTGTGGTTGGGGCAGCATGGTTGTTCTGCCGATGGTTGGTGAATCCTACAGATGCACAAAGAAATCTTTTCTCTTTTGACCCTCGGTTTTGATTTTTGATGTAAGTATTCTATTCTCTGTTTTTTAGTTCATAGCTTGGAATAATAGGTTTTCCACCTCATATTTGTAAGACTGCACTTCTTTTCTTTTTAAAAGATACTTGATGTCATATACTTTCCAAGCTCAGAAACTGCCTACTTGTTTTTCTGTCTGTATACCTCAGTTCCTCGTCTTGGATAGTTTTCAGCCAGATACAGGTTGTCTGAAAAAGGTTTCATAATATAATTACATGAAAAGATTAGATTGTCTGTGGATGCAACTTAAACAGGATGACTTGTTTGTCAAAATAAGTCAGAATCTGTTTGAATGGCCGAATGAATTAGCCTTTGAGTGACCTCTTTATTATATAGGACCTTTACAAGAGAGCTATACATGGAAAGAAATTAATTGCCGAGTGATTCTAGCAGTCTAGCTTTATATGGAAACAATATATTCTGGCAATATGCTAACTGTACAAGCCTACGTAAATTAAGTAATTGTGAAATAAGGAAAGAAGAATAAAAGGAAAGAAGATTAATTTATGGACAGCAGAGCTGTCCATTGACAGCCCCCCTCAAATTGATGCGAGTTGATCAATAAGCATCAATTTGCTACTTAAGAAACAATGTCGATGTCGAGTAAGAGCTTTGGTGAAGATATCAGCAATTTGTAGTTCAGTGGAAACATGTGGAAGAGTGATAACACGAGCTTCAAATGCTTCACGAATAGAGTGACAGTCGACTTCAATATGCTTTGTGCGCTCATGATAGACTGGATTAGCCGTGATCTGAATAGCACTCGTATTATCAGCATGGAGAGGTGTAGGATCAGTCTCAGAAAAATCTAACTCAGCAAGCAAACCTCGAAGCCAAATAATTTCAGAACAAGCAAGAGACATCGCCCGGTACTCAGATTCTGTAGATGACTTAGAGACTCTGTCTTGCTTCTTACTCTTCCAGGAGATCAATGCATCACCTAAGAACACACACCAACCAGTGATGGAGCGACGTGTATCAGCACAACCGGCCCAATCAGCATCGCTATAAGCAGTAAGTCGAGGAGAATTGCCTGCAGGAAAGAATAAGCCACGGGCAGAAGTGCCCTGAACATAGCGGATGATCCTACGGACAGCAGCCAAATGAAGATGACGAGGGGTCTGAAGAAACTGGCTGACTTGCTGAACTGCAAAAGAAATGTCTGGTCTAGTAATGGTGAGGTAGACAAGACTACCCACCAACTTCCGGTATAAACTTGGATCAACAAGTAAATCACCCTCCTCTTTGCGAAGCTTGACATTCAATTCCATGGGAGTATCAACAGATGTAGCCTCCTCTAGGCCAGCTGTAGCCACCAGGTCACTAGCATACTTATGTTGATTGAGGGAAATACCAGATGGACTACGATGCACCTCAAGACCGAGAAAATATGTGAGAGATCCAAGATCTTTCATGTGAAAGGACTCAGATAGATGAGTCTTGAGCTGACCAAGTAAAATAGAATCGGAACCAGTAATCACAATATCATCAACATAAACCAAAAGAACAACAATACCCATGTCTGATTTTCGAAGAAACAAGGAAGTGTCATACTTGCTCTGCTTGAATGAGAAGTGTAATAAAGTAGTTCGAAATTTATCAAACAAGGCCCTTGGAGCTTGTTTGAGACCATAAAGGGAGCGACGAAGCTTACACACATGTGAGGTCGGAGAGGGAAACAATCCCGGGGGTGGCTTCATATAAATACACTCTTTAAGATCCCCATGAAGAAAGGCATTCTTGACATCCATCTGATGTAGTGGCCAATCATTGGAAGCAGCAAGAGCTAGAATCGTACGAACAGTGGTCATTTTAGCCACAGGAGCAAATGTCTCTTCATAATTGACACCATATTCCTGATTATTTCCAAGTGCAACAAGCCGAGCTTTATAACGATCCAAACTTCCATCAGATCGAACCTTGACGGAGTAAACCCATTTGCAACCCAGGGGAACTATGGTGGAAGGACAAGGTGCAATGTCCCAGGTGTGATTGGCCTCTAGAGCAGCAATTTCTTCCTGCATAGCTTGTCGCCAACAATCATGCTTGACAGCATGTGAGTAGCATGTGGGAATATCAAAATTGGACAATGTAGCAGTAAGAGAGGAAATAGTGTGGCCAGAAGAAAAACCATACCGATCCGGAGGTACAGACACTCGAGAAGAGCGACGTACCAAGGACTCTGGAGGTGCTGCAACTGACTGGTTCTGGAGCATGGTAGGATCAGATATCTGTGGAGCCACCGGAAGAGATTGTGGGCGGGAACGTCTCGTATACACAATACCTGGTTTAAAGCAAGAGCTGACTTGATGAAGATCTGAGAACTGCTGTTCAAAGGAGGGGAGGACCACAGTAGAAGAAGAGGGCACAGAAGACACAGGAAAGAAATGTTGATTTTCAAAGAAAATAACATTCCTAGAAATGCGTGTACGATGTAAAGTAGGATCATAGCAAACAAATCCCTTTTGACACACATTATATCCTAAGAATGCACATTTAACAGATTGAGCAGATAATTTATGTCGCTCATGAGGAGGTAAATGGACAAAACATACACAACCAAAGATACGGAGATTATCATAACTAGGTTGTTTAGCAAACAAGCGGAAATAAGGAGACTCCATGTGTAAGACTTGGGAAGGTAAACGATTAATCAAGTGAGTAGCAGTTTTTAAAGCCTCGACCCAGAACATGGATGGAACAGAAGATTCTAACAAGAGAGTACGTACCACATCAAGAAGATGTCGATTTTTACGTTCAGCTACTCCATTCTGTTGGGGAGTAGCAGTACATGAACGTTGATGAATAATACCTTTAGAAGCCAAGAATGCCTGAAACTCAGTAGGCAAATATTCACCACCAGAATCTGTACGTAATGTCTTAATAGTCGCAGAAAATTGATTCTCAACATACGCTAAAAACTCATTGAAAGTACGAAAAACCTCAGATTTAGAACGAAGAAAATAAACCCAAGTGAATCTGCTATGATCATCAATGAAAGTCACAAAGTATCTAAATTTTTCATGTGAACTAATCGGGGAAGGTCCCCAAACATCACTATGGATAAGATCAAAACAGTGAGAAGCTCTACTAGCATGCAAAGGAAAGGGAAGAATTTTGCTTTTACCAAGTTTACAAGAATCACACTCAAGAGATAAAGAAGAACGTTCTTTATTACCAAGAAAACCAGAGTGCAATACATGAGATAAGATCTGAGTATTGGGATGGCCTAAACGACGATGCCACACCATACTCAGATCAGAAACATTATTACAAGCAAAAGACTGAATAGAAGAAACTGGAGAAAGTGTTGGAGCAGGTAAAAATAGTGGAAACAAGCGCCCCACTTTAGGTCCCTTCGCGATCGTCTCCCCCGTTACCTGGTCCTGCACAACACAACCATCACCAGAAAAATTAACAGCACAATTGTTATCAACTAATTGACCAACAGAGATAAGACTCGTGGAAAGCTGAGGAGCAAGAAACACATCAGTAAATTTAGAAGAGACATCTCCTACAGCAGCTATGGGCAAGGAACTGCCATTGGCAGTCTGAATGGCAGATTGACCAATATAGGGCCGAACATGACACAGAGCGGTGGGAGTATTCGTCATGTGATTAGAAGCTCCCGAGTCTACGTACCAAAGTTTAGTAAAATAATTACCTTGAAACCCCATTGCAGATAATGCCGAAATTAGCATTTGTTGCACCATTTCTGGTGTGCAGTAATTTGGTGCAGGAGGTGCAAGATCAGAGGAAGAGGAAGCACCTGAGGAAAAGCCATGTGCAACAGAAGTTGCTGCGGGAGGAACAATAACAGAAGTCTGAAATGCTTGGGCCTGACGATTCTGGGGACGGAGACGACATTCTTTGATAATGTGACCCTTCTTCTTGCAATAAGAACAATATTTCTTAGGACAATTAGCAGCAATATGCCCATATTCCTTGCAACAGAAACACTGCAAATGTTTAGAAGGCATAGGTGATCCTCGGCCTTGGGCAACATAAGCCACAGGTGTCGGGCCCGAACTGCCATGAGATTGCTCCAGAATAGCTTGAGTACTAAGACGTTGTTCTTCGCGAAGTAACTCACCAAAACAAATATCAAGAGAAGGAACAGGAGATCGGTTCAGTAGAGAGGAGCGAATAGATTCATATTCCGGACGTAATTTCATAAGAAATTGATCACGCCGGCTAGTCTCATGAAGAGTCTGGATAGTCGAAAGAGCACCAGCAGGAACATTTGCTGTAACCAAATCAGTATATTCGTACCAAAGAGTCAGAAAGGCCGAGTAGTAGTCTTGGATGGAAAGACTACCATGTTGAAACATGGCAATTGCATGTTCCAACTGAAAGCGACGAGCATCATTAGCTTGATGATAAACCTGCTTCAAGTAATTCCACATGGATTGAGCGGAGCGATGAGGCCGCAAGTTGGTAACTATATGTGGCTCCACTGAACCAAGAAGCCAAGACATAATCCGAGCATCAAGGACAGCCCATGAGGGAGAAGCTCCGAGATCTTTGGATTTGTCAGTAGCGGATTGTGGAGCGACATCCGTGCCATCAATATGACCCCAAAGATCTTTTCCTTTGAGGAAAAGTTCAAACTGAAAAGCCCAAGTAGAGTAGTTTGTACCCGTAAACTTGACACACACAGGTGCAGAGTCCATCACAAAGAAACTAATTCACCAGAAGGATGCGACTGCCGAGATGAAAACAGAAACTGCCGAGAAACTATGGAGACCAGAAACAGACGCGTCGAGAGGCTCTCCAGAAAAGAACTCCGGCCGAGACCTGAACAGAGGTTGTGAAGAAAAAAAAAAAACTCAAACCAGGAATAATCCAGAAAACGCCAACACAAGAACACCGAGAGGAGAAAAAAATTACGTGGGCGACAACCAAACCGAGAGGAAAAAAAATTCAACTTGGCTCTGATACCATGTCAAAATAAGTCAGAATCTGTTTGAATGGCCGAATGAATTAGCCTTTGAGTGACCTCTTTATTATATAGGACCTTTACAAGAGAACTATACATGGAAAGAAATTAATTGCCGAGTGATTCTAGCAGTCTAGCTTTATATGGAAACAATATATTCTGGCAATATGCTAACTGTACAAGCCTACGTAAATTAAGTAATTGTGAAATAAGGAAAGAAGAATAAAAGGAAAGAAGATTAATTTATGGACAGCAGAGCTGTCCATTGACATTGTTAACATAGATTTTTTTATAATTATTTCTCATATGCCTTACCTAATTGACATTGTTAAAGTTATACTTGAAGGTGGAAAAATGAAGTCAAGTCTTTGTAGTCAATCTACTGAAATGTGGGGAGTAACTTAATAGGACAACGGATGCCAAATCTTGGAGACGCCCAACATTAAGATGTTGTAATAATTAAAATGTGGTTTTTGGAAACTCCTTGTGTGTAGGAAAATCTGCCATCCATGAAACCTACACCCAACACGTGGACTCAACTTGTCATTACATATAAAACTATAAAACAAAACTTGATAACTTCATACACTGGTTGAAATAAAGGAACCTTGGCATATTTGATTTTGACCAACATGTGGTTGAACATTTGTAGTGTTATAGTTTTCAATATCTAGTAGTAACTCTCTATTTCATATTATCTCCTAAAATAGTGTGAAATAGAAGTTTACTATTAGTGAGATTCCTATAAAGATGGAATCCCTCGGGTACTCAATAATTACTCCTAGTAGATGGCATCATCAACTGTACTCATGGTGTGTGTTGTGCACAAATAGTTCATGTCCTGCATTCGCAAATTGGACTATAGAGAACTTGAAAGAATGTAACCGTACATTCTGTTTCGAGGACTTATTTTACTTTTATTCCCAAAATTGCAAGAGTGACCCTCATATATAAAGTGCTTGGACACTTACATCTGGATTCTGGATAGAGCTCTCGAAACCGTTATAATGTGTTAGAATAATTTTCAAGTTTGGTTAGTAGTTCTATTCTCATTGGAGTTGCATCCATGTAAACCCAAAACATATATTAGGGAAGGATTTCATATGTTGGAAATCCAAAAGCAATAAGTACGAACTGCTTGAACCCACCATGATGCAGTTGACAGAGATTTCCAAGAAACGTATTTTCTGGGTTGTTGAAATACAAAAACTTGACTTCATTTTTGTATGTAGATTTACTTAGTTTAGGAACTGTATGATTAGTATATGAATGCATTGCAAAAGTTCTGTATGCTTTCATTTCAATTTGCAAGGAAAAATTCTCTTTTGAGGACGATGGACCTCATGATTATGCCACCTTTGTGAATAATAATAATAATAAAGGGCTAGCCTAGTGCACGAGTCTCTTGCCATTGCGGAGTCTGGGGAGGGTTAGATGTACACAGCCTTACCTTCCCATGGAGCGGCTGTTTTCAGTTTCGATCCCGTGACCTCCAAGCCACAATGGAGCAGCCCACTCTCACCTTTGTGAATAATAGTGTACTAAATTTGTATTTGAAAAGGACAAAAACTTGGCAGTGTAGATCAGCTATTAATCTTTCATTTTTTTTTTTTGGGTTTTTGTTTTTGATTTGGTATCTTGAGTACTGATGTAACTTGTTTTCTTCTCATATTGTGAACAGTTGCACAGGTGCTAATTTAACTTGTATTGACTGAAGCGTAGATAGGTTCACATGCCTTTTTCTTTGTCCACGATCATCCATTTAAAAGAAGCCCAAGGTAAATTTTCTCAATTCATTTGGTTGCTCACTGTTGTAATCTGAATTCTGTGACGAGCATTTTATTATATAAAAAATAAAATGGAAAGCTTGAATCATTGCAACCACCCGCATACCATCTGAGCAGAAATTCAAATATGGTTCTTGGGTGATGGTGGGCCTGAGATGTAAAAACATTTAAATACATTAATGAAGCGTTGACACATAATATTTTTCCTGGCAATTATACTTTTGATTCTGAACTCGACATCCTTCTATGCCATCTTTCTTGCAGGTCTATGGAGTGATTTTGTTCATAGTGTTCAGTATAACAGGAGAAATGATAGTTTCGTAAGTTGAGTCAAATCATTTTTTGCTGTTCCGTGATTATGTTTTCATTTTCTTTATATTGCAAATTGGTATTGTAAAATTTTTCAGTATAAGATGAGAAGGCCATTATCACGATTAGCAAAGCTGAAAAACTATGTCAATTCAATAGAAGTGGCTCATCTTACATGTCTAATCACATGTAGTAAATTTATATTGTAGCATGCCTCTACGGCTCTACCTCTCTTTCAGGTGTCGTAACAATTTTGGACAACAGCTCTACCTCACTTTCAGGTGTCGTAACAATTTTGGATAACAGCTCTACCTCACTTTCAGGTGTCGTAACAATTTTGGACAAGTCAAGTCTATTTCACACCCTCTCTCTCTCTCTCTCTCTATATATATATATATATCTGTGCGTGTGTAAAGAAGAAAGACTTGTTTTACATTTGCAGACGGCCAATTGTAAGATCACCCACAGGAAATTCATAGGCATCTTTCTCATAAATTCAACGTTCTGATAGACTATCAATACCTTCAATCCTGAGAACCTTGGGACATGGGTTAAATCATTTCTTCATGGTTTTTAGCCAGCTCGGAAATCAGTAGAGCCTTAGTTCAGCTGAGACCTCTGCTGGTTTTCTGCTCATATTTTGTGTTAACAGTGCTGGCAACAAAGTTTCCTGGTTCAACTCTTTATAATTCCTTCAATCATTTTCTATAGTCATTTTATTTCATTCCCGCGTACCAAACGCAACATAAGTTCCCGTCTTTTCCACTCACGTTGTAATCCATGTTTTGCCAATTTGTTAGAGAAAAAAAAATGTTGCAACTCATTTTAATATGTTCACGTTTATGATTCCCAAGTTTGTTAAATCGAGTATTTTAGGCTTTCCGATTTGTTTTAAAACCCTAAAAAAAAAAATTGGTTTAAAACGTTAGTTACTCAACAGTTATTTGTAATGTGTTCTATGAACCTTTATCATACATGATTTCTCCAGGTGTTCATAAAGGTATTATGAAATTTAGTTCACCAAGTTTAAAAGTTTGAAATATACAAGGCCCGTGGTTAAATAATATCTCCTTTTTTTTTTCTTTTTTAATCTCCCCAAGAGTGAGTATTATGGAATTATTTGTTCGGGCAAAAATAAAAAATCAAGTTTAGGCTCAGTTAGGTATGAAAGAAATGAAAAGAGAAGAAAGGGAACGAAATGGAAGGATATGTTTTTTTTGTGTTTGGTGTAAATTTTTTAATGGAAAGGAAAGGAAAAGAAATGGAATGATTTGGAGAAATAAATTAAGGAAAAATAATTGCTTTTGTTATCCTTTCAAAAATAAAAGAAAATGGAAGGAAAAGAAAGGAAAAACTAGTAATTTTTAATGAAACTTTGGTAATACTAACTTTGTCCTTATTGTGATAAAAGGTAAAATTTGTTCTTTTAAATATAAAAGGGTATAATGGTAAATTTTTAAATAATTTTATTTTCTTTTTTTTTTCAAAAAATGTTAGCTATCATTTCTTTTCTTTTCCTTTATTAATCAACGATAAAAGTTTAACATTATTCTTTTCTTTTCTTTTCTCTCGTTATTAATGTTATTCTTTCTTTACTTTTCTTTTCCATTGTACCAAACATAGCCTTAAATATGCATGCAAGTTTGACCAATTTTAACCGATAATGATCGAGTCCTAGAAGGTCCAGGTTGGACCACAAGTGTAGCCTAGTTTATTTGCAACATTATTCCACATCATTTAGGTTCAGTTTGATTCATATATACTGACATGAGAAATAATGGTATCGTGGAAAATAAGAAGAAAAAGTAGCTTTCTTCAATTATACGACTTTTTTGTTATTTCTTTCTTCTTCTTTTTTTTATTATTTAATTTACATCTAACTTTTGATTCTCTTTCTTTCTTTCTTTCTTCCTTTTTTTTCCTTCTTTCGATAATATAACTTTGATTTTTTTGTCTTTTCTTTGAGTTGCTAAATCTGTTTCTAAAACATTTGTTACGTCATCGTTTGCCGTTTAGGAAAATCAATTTCTTTCAGGTGTGTCCCTATTAGGATTTAGTTTGGAATCATTTTAATTGAATAGAGTTAAAGAAGAATTTGAGACATGAGTTTAAAATTCGCCTAATTTTTGAATTTGTCTCGGTAAATAATAAATAATTATTCTTTTATTAGTTATAATTTTTCTTTATCCCTTATTTTTATAATAATTTTAAATTTTAACAATATTTTTGTTATTACGATTATTAGATATTTATTTATACTACCCTTTTTTTACATCATTTATCTTACATTTGTTCAAGTTTGACTTATTTTTCTTAAAAAAACATGTATATGATATTCAGAATCCATTGAGACAGATTTGAAAAGAGTTTTTATTATTATTTGTGAGATGAATTTTGGTCATGGGTGTTTCGTTCCAAACTCATAGGTGAGCTGGGTTTGTATACCACATTTGAATGGATGAGGAATTTTTTTAATTTAAAAAAAAAAAAAACTAGTGAGAAGAGAAGTGTGAGCGTATGGGGGCATCCCTTCTAATTCATCATTGTTTCTCTCTCTAAAATAGAGAGTAGAATTAAAAATTATATAAAGTATAATGTTTGAGGAACAAAATACTTATCATCAAGTTTTGTCAAATTATAGAAAGCAGATTGAACAGTAGAATAATAGAATGACATATGTCTGTTTAAATTTAAATATAAGAGAAAAAAATATTAAAGTTTCAAATTTTAATTTTAATTTTAATTTTTTTTTACATTTCCATCATTGTGTTAGTAGACTAATTTTGCATTTTTTACACTATTTTCATTTATGTTTCGAATCACCACCAAATAGGGGCAAAAGTGGGTGCATGAATTTGGTAAAAATAAGAAAAAAAATTACATATCTTCCTATCGATTGTGTTGGGTCTCGTATCAGTCAACGGCACGTACAAGTCACGCTTGAAGTATTTAATTAGATTTCTATATGCATATACATATATATATTGCATATATATATACATATACATATATAATATACTACCGTACCGTATCCCTCAAGTCTCAACATGCACAAAAAGCAAACCCAAGGCTTTTAAATCTCGTAATCAGTTCTTATTCCACTCTTAATTCTGTAACTGTAAGTAACTTTGTTTAATGCAAGAACTCTCGTGTTATCCTATGCACGTATATATATACAATTATACATCTACGTGTATATATATATATGTATATATATATATATATATAAATCCATATAATAGTAGGAGTAATATTTTACATCAATCACTCAGTTGTTTCTCGATAAGACAGACGTCTTTTCCTCTCATTTCATTTCATATCATATCATTTCTTTTCTATCAAAGAAAAGAGAGAAATTTTAAGTTACAGAGAAAGGCAGTCACGTGAATCAATGCACTATCGCCATTACTTACAAGGCCCCCGTGTTTCTCGCGTGTACTCTACGTTTCTCTCTCTCTCTCAAACTCTGCGCCACTGTCAACACTTACATATATACAGTGTGTGTGTATATATATATATATATATATATATATATTCTTGGTTTTTAATATCATCCCGAGGTGTTTTGTTTTTCTTTTCTTATTTTTTGCGAAAGATTCCTTTTAAGTTGTTGAACTAAACTAAGGCTAGTGTTCCTCTAGCATCCTCTTTCACTCGAAATCATTATGTCTTTTAATTCTCTGAATGTATTGACTAACTACTTAACCTAACACTGAATTAAAAATTAAATCTACGTTTATACTATTTGTATTCAAATGAGCATACTTAACGTAGCACTGAATTAAAAATTGAATCTACTTTTATACTACTTGTATTGAAATGAGTACCGGTTGTCTAATCCAAAAATTTAATTAAATAGTGCTCCATATATACTTTTGCATGTTTAAAGACTTTTCAATACAAGACAAGAGCCTCTAATAACTTCTCAAATGTCTTCTTGCACAATCAATATAAAATATTATATTAAATACCTTATGAAAATAAAATTTGAAAGGTTTAACAAATATTAAGATGATTAATCTATCGTGCAATCAATGTTATACGCTAGGCAAGTTGTGAAAATATAGAGATATATATGTAAAAGAATAATAATGAGTGGTAATAATAGATGTTAATTTATTTAGCATAAGATAATTTTATGTTAATTAAATTAAGTATATATAAAAGATGATCACCAAACGTCTTAGTTTAGTGATTCTTTTTTGCCTTCTAAAGGATAAAATATAAAATTTAAAGACATCAATGGGGTTAATAGTGTTAAGTGTATAGAAAGAAAATATAAAAACAAAATTATTTTCATAGAATTATAATGATAACTAGGTCATTGAGGCCGGTGGCCAAATAATATTTCCTCTTTTTTAAAGTAAAAAGTAAAGCGTTAGAGTCATTTCAAATATATTGTGAGAGTATCTTTGCTAAAATAAAAATAATAATAATAATAACTACAAAATTAAAGGTCAATTATTATAAAAGAGAAGTATTAAACTACAAAAATTACATAAAGTGGCACTATTTGTTATTCAATTTTAACTTCTATAATCCACTCCCACGTATATTTTCAAACCGGTTACATCAAGTTAGAAGTTTAAGAACAACTCAAATGCATCACCCAATAATATCTAATAGATTCATTTTGGGTTACACCCAACCTAATCTCTATTCATTTTGATGGTTATGTCCTTTTGGTCTTTTTATTTTTATTTTTTTCTCCTCATTTTAAGAAATATGTTATACTAATTGAATTCACTTGTACGATTCTCTCATGTTGGAGTTGTGTGGTCAATCACTTGCTAAACTTCAAGTCAAATTAGCAAAAATTCTTCTTTAAAAAATATCGTAACCCAAGCTAATTTGTTATTAAAAGTAGTAATAGTAATGCTATTCAAATCTAATTTTCAAGTTAAGTACACGTGAAAGAGTGTAATTAAAGGAGTTTTTATTAATTTGATAAAAATGAATAAAAGCTCCTTCAACTATACAACACAAATTTGGAAATTTAGTTTAAAAAACACTTTCAACCAAGAAAATTCTTTTGCCGTCCTCTAATTCTTAATTTAAAAAACAAAAAAGTATTCAAAAAGAAAAACTAAACCAAAGGTACCCTAATTATCCAAGTTAGTAATTAGTCACAATGGGCCTAATGCAGAGTAAAATATTCTCATTGATATTTGTATTGAGTGCTTTATACATTCCAGTTACACAAGTCAGCAACAACAACATTGTCACCCTTCCCAAAAACTTAAAAATTTGCCAAACTCAAAGCCCCCACACTTCCCCCAAAGTCCCTTGAGAAGAGATAAATATTTCTAGATCCCATCAGTAACCCACCTTGAAAATTGGGTGATGGTGAAAATTTTCACTTCCATCAATCCCAACATCATCTCAAGAAAGAAAGGAAGGAAGGAAGGAAACCACCTGCTTAAAAGAACACAAATAAAAGGCCTCTCTCTCTCTCTCCTCTCTCTCTCTCTCTCACACACTACTGCCAAAACATCAAAACCCCCCTACACCTCCCCCATCATTTCCCACAGCCCAATGCCCCGATACCATCATTTCCAGTTAGACATTTGAGAAAAGTAAAGAAACAAATAAACAATGAATCAAAAAGATAGTGAAGAAAGATCTCTCTCCCTACAACAGTCTCATTCTCATGATTCTGCATCACTTCTGTTCCCCATCCATTGATTATATCATCCACATGTTGATATCTAGTAAGTCTTTAAAATATATAAAGGGATTAATATTAATATGTCATAAACAATCCCTGTCATACATGTGAGGCTAATAGATGCAAAAGAAGCCATTTGGTGGTACTTTAAAATGGATAAGAAGAAGGATTAATATATATATATATATATATATATTCTTTTCACCACAACCATCTGTTTTTGTTGGTTGCCACAGTAATCTGGACATGAAAGCTCCCCATCTTTTCATGTATTTTGACACAGATGGTTGATGTGTCACTTGCCTTGTTGATGTCCTCTTTTGACCCTCCATTGCTATTTTCCACTGTTTCTTCATCTTTGTTAAAAGGACTGGCACTGGGTTCTGAATTAAACTTATTACTCACATAGAGAGGGAGATATATATATATATAGAGAGAGAGAGAGAGAGAGAGAGAATGGGGTCTCTAGGAGTTGAAGTTGCAAAGAAGGCAATGTGGCTTTATCCAAAGGCCATGGGCTTTAATCCTTCAGAGAGATGGGGGCACTCTGCTTGTTATTCTAACGGATTTGTCTATGTCTTTGGGGTAAGTTTCTTCCTTGGGAAAATTTTCTTATATTTTTCTTTATTTTCTTAATAATATTCTGAGTTTTTTCATGAAAATAATGCCTTCTGAAATGTGGTGGGTACTGTATATATGTTTTTATCATGCTATTTGTATACTGTGTGTGTATATATATATATATATATATATATATATATATCTTTTTTATCATGCTATTTGATGAGAATTTGTAATTTTTTTTGTTCCAATCTGTGGTATGGTTATCTTTGGCTAATAAATAGGTGCACTTTCTTTAAATGTTTTTGTTCTTTCCTTTTCTTTGTTGCTTTGTTTCTTGTTGTGATTTTGTCTGAAGTTTGTCTTTGTTTTACTTCCTCTAATTAATGTATAATACCATCACAATAGTCCTCTTGATTTATTGACATAGAAATGTTTTCCTATTCCTTTCCTTTCCCCTTTTAGCTATGTAGTTGTTTTTCTTAGTTACCCTGCAATTTCTTTCTTTGTCATACATATTTATAAAGTTATCCATGATTTCTGAGAAATTATTTTTGGTTTTTTCATGTTACTACTCTTGGTTTCAAAAGGAGAAATTCATCTCATGGCCTTTGTGTGAGTTTTCCGGAAAAAAATTGACCCATTTTTCTCTTACGGATCGTATATCCTATTTAGGGTTTGGATTGTTGGACGACGAAACACTGAAGACGAAACACTAAAAATCGCAAGAAAGAGAGTGAGAGAGAGAGCTAGGGTTTGGGGAGTGTAATCTCCTATTTTTGCAAAATAAAAACTTTCGTCGAACCACTTAAATCTTTGTGTGTGGCATGTTTACTTTTTCTGCCTAATTCTTGATTTGTTCTTGGTTCGTGGCGTTTGTCTTAACATCTCCAAACGTTGTTGGCCTTTGTGAATTGAATTTTTATTTTTGAAAATTTATAGGTGGTTTAGACTTTGAACTTCTTTCATCCTCCTAAATTTGAAGGTGGCAAGGAAATAATTCTTTTCTTATAAACAAGAACTATAAAAAGATAATTATGTTTTGCAGTTGATCTCGCTTCCCCATTTTGTTGCCAAAGTGAGAGAACATCATCAATCTCTCACCTTTGCCTACCCAAAAATAAGAACAAACGCTTAAAATAGCTCTTTATAGAAGCATAATCTAGTTTCTAATGCCACATTTTAATCGCTCTATCTGTTTATACCAATTTCAGGGCTGTCGTGGGGGTTTGCATTTTGCCGATGTCCTTGTTCTAAATTTAGATACAATGGCATGGAACACTCTTGTGACCAGTGGTCAGGGGCCAGGTCCAAGAGACAGTCACAGTGCTGTAATTGTGGGGCATAGGATGATAGTATTTGGGGGCACAAATGGTTCTAAGAAGGTCAATGATCTTCATATATTGGATCTCAGGTCGAGAGAGTGGACACAACCTAATTGTAAAGGGGTTCCACCTTCCCCTCGCGAAAGTCACACTGCAACACTTGTTGGTTACGAGAAATTGGTTATATTCGGGGGTAGTGGAGAAGGGGAGGCGAATTATTTGAATGATTTACACGTTCTTGACCTCAAGACCATGAGGTGGACTTCCCCGGAGGTGAAAGGTGATATTCCTGCCCCTAGGGACAGTCACATTGCTGCTGCAGTAGGGAACAAATTTTTCGTGTATGGTGGAGACTGCGGTGATCGGTATCAAGATGATGTTGATATGCTTGATATGGATGCATTAACTTGGTCGAGGGTATGAACTTCATATATATAACATTTTATTTATCTAGTTTCAGTATCTCAAATGTATTATACAAATTTAAATTCATGTAAGCTCTTAACTAATAACATGTGTAGAATGTTTTTGAAAGAGAGATGATTCATGACTGTATCATTTTTTATTTTATTTTATTTACAGTTAGCTGTTCAAGGATCTTCACCTGGTTTTCGAGCAGGTCATGCTGCAGTGAATATTGGAACAAAGGCAAGTCATGTTACTTATATGTACCAAGCGAAAGAAGAGTAGAGTGGCCTTTGAGCACTCCGGTTTTTGCTTTTGAAGATTGTCTTAATTTAAGAATATTAGTGCATATTGTTATATATGTTGAATCCTGGTGATGTTCGCTTTTGTATTATGGAACTTTGCCACGTAAAAGAATTCTATGTCAGAAAGGTTATTTTGCTAGTCCTGATTTGCAGATATATGTCATTGGAGGGGTTGGAGACAAGCAATACTACAATGATGTTTGGGTTCTTGATACAAATACCTGTTCTTGGACACAGCTTGAGATATGTGGCCAGCAACCACAAGGGCGGTTTTCTCATACAGCAGTCATTACTGAGAGAGACATTGCCATCTATGGAGGGTGAGCTTTTGTAATTTTAGCAGTCCTTTGTTATGGGTGCTTTTCTCCTCAGATGTTCATTGTTTTGTTTCTTTGTTTGCTACTTCAAATTTGCAGGTGTGGGGAAGACGAGCGTCCTCTTAACGAGTTAGTTGTCTTGCAGCTTGGAGCTGAACATCCCAAAGGGTGTTATAACATTTCCTTGTGCAAAATTTTCGGAAAACATTGCAACCAAGAAAAGAGAAGGTTTTCAAGAGAAGCAGATGATAATTCGGTATGAAAAACTAGAGAATAGATGCACAACTTAACTCCTTTCAACTGCTCTTTTTTTGTTTTAGAGACAACAAAGTTTATATGTGATTTATGGCAGAGAACGAGGTTATTGGTGGATAATGGCGTAGAAAGAAAGGAACCTCTTGAGCTGGAATTAGAATCAAAGCGGTCTTCTCAATTCAGTTCAGGTTGGTACTAAAAAAGAATTAAAGATATATATCATAACTGTGAATAGAAATTCAACATATATAATTAACTAGAACTTTTCATTGTTTTGAAGATGCTATGCAACTGAAGAGGGGAAGGCCAAGTAGTTCAAAGACTTGGGAGATGGAATCAGAACCAGAAGAGCACTCTCTTTCCCTCTCCCAGCACTCATCGCCATCCCAATCTGATCAAGAACAGACCCCGGTTAAGAAAGCCACTCGTTCTGTCCCAACTTCTCAAGTGTTCCGTTTGTTGCAGAAAAATCAGACTCCAAGCAATTTCCAAAGCAACAACCAAGTGAACCCCAAACATGTTGTCCGAAGGACTTCAAAGGATCTCCAAGTCCTGGGAGAACATCTCAACCTGCCTAGGGCAGAACAATATCATCCTGTTTTTCATACGGGGGGACACGAAGACCAATGCCCAGTAGCAGAACAGAAATACTTGGAGGCAGCAACCTTCCACAACCTGGTAGATTATCAATACATTCAGAACTCTTCAAGTTATTGAACTGTCATACTTTACTAATATGCACACTATGACATGGAAGTCACGGGTTCGAAATGGGAAAAGGTCTCTCCACATGTGGAGGTTATGCTGCATAAATCTGACCCTCCCTAGACCCCACGATGGTGGGAGCCTTACACCACTGCACACAACCAGTCAATTTCCTTCTTCTGTACTCCTTTTTTCTGAGTTATGTATATGTTAGTACATTTACTACTGCACTCCCCAATCAATACTACTTAGAACCCAGGTTTGCTTAAAAGCACATTATGCACTATCATTCCTCATATTCCACTGCACTGCCACTAATCTTTTTATTTCCTAGTCTTCTTGCTTATTGTTTCAACCTAATTTTGCACACTAGATCGGAGCTGAGATTCGAGGCAAAGTTGATGGGGCTTTCGACTCTGGTTACCTAATGACTGCAACTGTCAATGGAAAGATATTTAGAGGGGTCTTGTTTGCTCCGGTGAGCTCTTAAATTCGGGGGAATTAATTGTCTTTTCTTTTCATATTTGTTGTGTGTTTAAACTTGCTTCTGAAACTCATTTGTCCACCAGGGACCTGAGGTTGTCTCAAGAAGTGCCATTGTGAGTCAAAATCCTTCATCCCTAACAAGTCATATAGCTAATGCTCAACCACACCACAACATGAATCATGCAAGTACTTTTGTGAGGCATTCACAGCAGCCAACAGTCTCAAAGCGAGAAGCCGTTCAGGGTCTCCGACACGCTCAAGGGAATCGGCCATCGCTGCCCATTCAAGGCACTCCATCTTTAGGCAGAGAGACAAAGATCAGGAGTGATCTTCAAGGAGTAAATCTAACACTGGCAGGTCCTGGAAGTGGCTATAGCTGATCTTATTAGATGACTAGGAGGAGTCTACATTTCGAGGACCAAAATTAGGCTCATTTCTGTAATCTACTTCTTGTAATATCTGGGATAGAATGTGTTTATGTTAATCCAAAGAAGTTTTGCATCACAATACAATCTTCTTCATCTTGCAATCATAATAAATAAAAGCAACACAACACAAGCAAGCATAAAAAGAAAGAAAAGGATTAATTTTCAGAAACTATAGTCATGATCGAAGCTCTACATAGCACTGATGTCATTGTGAGACTTTATTCTTCACTCATATAAAATAATCAAATAAAATTCACTTATGTTAATCCAAAGAAGTTGTGCATCACAATACAATCTTCCTCATCTTGCAATCATAATAAATAAAAGCAACACAACGCAAGCAAGCATAAAAAGAAAAAAAAGGATTAATTTTCAGAAACCATAGAGTCATGATTCGAGCTTTACATAGCACTGATGTCATTGTGAGACGTTATTCTTCACTCATATAAAATAATCAGAGTCATTTTTCGAAACCAAATTGTGTTAAGAGAGCTGTCAATCACTCTCCGACTCTATCGAATCAATTGATTTTCCCAACTGTTGAAACCAAAGTCCCAACTTCTTATTAGTCCAAACTACCAAACTGCAACATATTTAGTTAATAGTTTATTTTCTGATTTTAGTTAATAAATTCAACACTAAAAATCGATTTCTACATTTGCAAATTTGATATTTAAAACTTAATACTTCAAAGAATTGTGATCCAAAGTACAATTTTTTCAAAAAGTATTGGGATTATTCGATCAAAGTACAATTTTTTCAACAAGTCAAAGGAAAAAAGAACTGTAGGCAAGTCGATATGTATATATATGTGTATATATATATACACACACATATAGGCTCTGATAATCGAGTCTCAACTATACTATATACGTCTGTAGCATTGATTCCCTATTTCCCTGTAAGAGCAGAGGGGTTCCACATGATGGCTGACAATACGAAAATATTAAGATTTGAAATTAGTGTAGGTGTGACAGAACATTAGAAGGAAAAAGCTCCCGCATCCCACGCGAGTGTTGTCATTACATGTCTCATAAAATTCAGATTTCAGATTTCAGATATAGAAGGGGTCGCTTTCATTTGTCTGATTGGCTTTTCCACGTCACCCCAAAACCAAATACATAGGCATCTCCCTCTCCCATGCCGATGCAAGAATTTTAGTGCTTACGTAATAACTTTATGTTATTTATGGCAGTGTTACGTGAGATCGTTTACGTAATAATGAAATAAATAATACAAATTAAAAAAATTTTAGAATAATATACGTGCATCACACATGTAAATCATAACAATTTATGTGTGTTGTACTTATTCTTTCGGTTAAGATTCAATGAAAGTTTTTCACAAATTTCATCTCTCATTCTCATTTTTAAGATTTTTAATGTTTTCTTATTCACTTTATCCTTAAGACTCCTTATATGAGAAGGGCAATACTTAAGTCTAATCCTATATGAATCAAGTTGGTTCTTCTAAGTGATGTGATTCAATAAAAGTGTGACACATGTCCCAAATTTATAAAAATATTAAAAGAGGTTAAAAAGAAACAAATTTTTTTTTTTAACAGGTTAACCTGAACCAGATTCTCTCTCATCTGCAACAATCTCTCTCATTTATATTTCTCTCTCTTACTCTTTCTCATTGCAGCAAACTTTCTCTTATGCGTGTATCTCTCTTTCTCTCTCTCGTCTTGATCCAAATTGTATTTCTCTTCCATCCTTATCTTTCCCTTTCATCGTTAATATACATATACCCATATGTATATCTGTAATAATATTGTATATATATTTCAGTAACAATCAATATATACACGATATATATCTATGGTATTTCTGTAACGACTAATATATATATATGATGGCTTGTTTTAAATCTGATTAGATCTATGTCATTTTTGGATATTGGAATTTGGGTTTTGTTGTATCAAATTTGTGAGAAGTTTAACAATGGGGAATGTTAAGATGCATTGATTGGAGATTCGGAGTTCAACATTGTCATCCGGTTCATCCTGTAAAAATGGGTAATATCCATTTAAAATTTTTTTTTTAGACACGTGTCACACTTTTATTGGACCACATCACCCAGGAGAACTAACTTGGTTCGCATTGGATTGGACCCAAGTATTTTTCATATGGAAAATAGTCTTTATTGGCTCGAACTTGGGTTAATTTAATTTATGATCACTTTTGGTGGCCTAATTACAAATACATCAACTTTCAAATAGTATATGATCAAAAAAATAATTTTTCAAAAATTAATTATAATTACGACAATTAATACTATTTGGGTCAAAATTGCCCTTAAGACCTTTCACATATCAATTTATTAAAATTTTTACTACAGAATATAATGGTTTTACTACGTGGTGTTATAATTTTATTGCACAAAACATTAAGCAGTATACATTTTTTGTAAGGGCATCAATTCGAAAGATTTGGTAACAATATAAAACTTTTATTCAACAATATAATAATTTTACTGCATTTATGTAATTATTTTAACTGCATCGTGTTATAATTTTACTGCACAAAATATTAAGCAGTGCACAATGAGCTGCAGACGGGTAATTTGGTCATGTGTATTGAGGAACAATGAAAAGTGTCATATACGTAAATACTTTTGTATAAGTTACTTTTTGACCATATATTATTTGAAACTTGGCATTTTTATAATTAGGCCGCCAAAAATGTTCAAAAATTAAATTAACCCTTTTTTCTATCAAAATTTTCATTTTATTATGATGAATCAGTATTGATACTTTATTATACTGCCTTTCATGAGATAATTCATATACCTTACATATTGCGTTTGGGTCAGATTCGGGGTGAACCCAACCAACTTGCACTCCTATCATATATCATTGACATTCTTTTTCTCTCATCTTAAATAGGGTCCACGACCTGCGAGCGAAAAAGGGATCAAAATTTTTTTGATAGGATCATTGTCCTCGGACATTTTTGGGTCAAAATCGAGTCGCCAATAAAATTCAAGTCACAACATTACGCGTATATCGTTGATTTGTAAGTAATACAAGCGGTATTTGTATTGCATAAGATGTATAGAACGTAAATACAAAATTCCAACATAGGAGGGGATCCTGCTTGAATAGAGGGTACCACACTGCAAAATTCAACAACCCACAAAAACATCACCTCACATATTTATTAAAATAATGTCATTTTGTATTTTGAATTTTCACTTTAGATGGTAAATTCAACAACTCACATACATTTTCTTTTTCTATTCAACCTAACAAAATGAGTGCAAAATCTAGTAATTTTTCTTTTGTTTACATGAGAGAAAAGTCTACTACATTAAAAACATAAATTATAAAAGACGGTGCGATTTTGATGAATCAAGTTAATATTTTACCTTAATGATTTATTATAAACTCCATACATATACATATTTATATATGCGGCACAACAAAATTAAACTAGTGTAAGATTAATAATTATTTTATGCCATTCAATTAGTTTTTGTAATTAATCTAATTATTTGATCAAATATTCATCTCATGCACTTATATACATACGCAATGTATAAAATGAATAATATAATATAAATAATATAATAATGATATATAATATATAATATGAGTAAACAAAAATGTAAAAAATAAAATATGCAACTCCCTTGACTTGGTGGATATTTTAGTAATTATTCCTTTAAAAGTTACTTCTCTCATCAAAAATCTCAAGAAGAATTTAATGCAAATCGTTATTTTTAATGATTTATTTATAAGTTAGTCTGTGGTAGGAAAGGAACTATTGAATGTGTGACGAGAGAGTAATTTTTTAGTAGTGACTCGTACACAAAAAATAAAATAAAGTGATCATTTATCCAATGCAATGAGTGCATTAATTCTTCCTTCAATATAATTGACGAAAATCTGAAAGGATGGAAGAAGTAAAGGGTGTGTATTCCTTGCCAAGGTATTAAAAAAAAAATAAATAAATAAAAGTCTTCCTTTCAGTTGAGTGATTACATAATGTAATCACATTACTCTGAACTATATATTAACCCTTTAATCATATGGTCCATAGTTTGTAATTATAGCAGTACGGTAATAGTTGAATTGTCTTGCTACATTCACTACTTTCTTTTGGTTAATGATTATGTCAAATCTTCAAGCCCATGCCCATAGTCCCACATCGGATATAACATAGAAGTTATTTAGACTTTATATATCTCAAAAGTGAAGTCTTTTGTTGTGTTCGTAGAAAGGAGAGATGGTTGGCATCTCCCCTGACAGGGACGGGAACAGCCTTCGGGCTTACCTGTTAACACATCTGGTTAAGGCTACCCACTTCGGTGGATCTATAACCCAATTTTTTCTCTCACTGTCTATATATATGTACACGCGCGCTTATATATATATATATATATGATGAACTTGGCAACATCACACTCAAAAGGTGTAATTAACCGGCTACCCACTTCGGTGGATCTATATCCCACTTCTCTCTCTCTCTCTCTCTCTCTATACACACTCGTGTGTGTGTATATATATATATATATATATATATATGATAGAAGTGTTAACGCAGTCGCTCTGCACTCGCCCACGTGTTAGGGCTGCTGACTAAACTTTAAATTTAAAAAAAACTCTATTTTTTTTTTCTCTCTCCTTTCTTTTCTCACTCATCACGCCTTCTCTCTCTGTCTTCTTTCCTTCTTTTTCCTTTTTCCCATCTCTAATCTCTCACCCTGCTCTCTCTATCACTTATTTATTTCTCTATCTCTAATTTTTATCTACTTGTCTATTTTAGAGAAATTTCTGATCTGGGTATTATTTATGAAAGAAGACAGAGAAAGAATGGTGAGAAGGAGAAAAAGGAAAGAAGAGAGAGAGAGAGAACGGTGAGAGATTAGAGAGAGAGAAGAGAGATTAGAGAGAGAAAAAGAACAGAAGAGAGAGTGTGTTTTTTTTTTTTAATTTAAAGTTAAGTCAGGAGCCAATAGGCTGCTGACACGCGGACGAGTGCAGAGCGGCAGTCGCGCCAAGCACCCCTCATATATATATATATATGAACTTGACAACATCAAGTGCTCAAAAGGTGTAACCCTTTTGTCAAAGGCTGTGGAGTGATCTGAGAGGATGTTTTGGAGACTGATTTGATGCCTGATGTGGTCACCTACTCTGCTGTTTGGGAAGGAAGATGCTTGGTGAAGCAGGGGATTTAGATGGTATGAGGACATGTGTTGCAGGAGATGAACTCACATGACTACATGAGATGCACAGCCCAATTTTATTTTTATTTTTTCAGCCCAATTGGATCATGTAAAACTATACTATTCTATTATTTGCCTTCTGAAAAAATAAAAACCAACTTAAGTAACTGTAATTATAGCATAAATGATCCAATAGGATCAATCTGAAAAAGTAAAATACCAACTTAAATAAAATAAGCGTTCCTACAAAATAAAATAATAAGTAAGAAATTTGAAAAGTTATCCGGATTAATCGAATAGTATCCAAATCAAATCTTAATCTGATTCTCTCTCTCCTTCTCTATCTCTCTCTGATGCAAATGAATATGAAGAAGTAGTTTCTTGTCTTTTCTCGTTGAAGTATGTGATAGATCACTGATCTTAAGTTGCTTGAAACACAATCTCTAACTTGTTTCCAAACTTGTGCAGGATTTCATTATCGCTTTCCAGACTTGAATATGTATGGTTTATATAATCCTTGTTTTCTGCTGTTGATCCCACGTATCATTAAACCTTCGTTGAAGAGAGAGAATCATATTAGGATTTGATTTGGGGAGAGAGAGAGGAAGAGAGAATTGTTGATGAAGAAAAATCTTCGTTAAAGAAAGAGAATCATATTAGGATTTGATTTGGAGAGAGAGAGGAAGAGAGAGAGTTGCTGATGAGGAAATTCCTACTGTACAGTTCGAAGCTTCCTTCCTGCAGGAGAGAGGAGGAGATGTGACTGCACAAGTAGAGTACCGATCGACGAACAAAATAATACTTAATTGAGTATAAACAAACAAATAATTCTATATTTAATCGTATAAACAAAAAAAATAATTCTGTATTAAATTGTAGCCTTTCTTTCAATGAGCGTTTAATATATTTTTTTTATTGGAGAGTGTTTGTATTGCAGTAAGAAGTTACATTCCTCAATTTAATTAGGAGAAATATTTAGAATATAAAATAATTAATTATCTCTATCATTCAATTGTAGCTTTTGTCTACCATTTGACTCATTGATCATTTACTTTTTATATGACTGAATTTCCCATATCAAGAATCATTTTAGGGTTTAGACAATAGAGTTGCATGAGAAACGGAGAGAAGGGGATAGAGAATCATAATTTAATTTGGATATTACTGGTTTAACCCGATGAGTTTTCAAATATTTTACTTTTTATTATTTTATATTGTGTGGGCACTTTTTTTTATTATAATTTTTGGGTTACATTGGTGTTAAGTATAAACTTTCTACTTATGCTGAGTAGGCAAATATTGGTCAAACAAATAGTGAAGGTGATTATTGGTCCTTTAAAAAACAAAAACTAACACAGCAAATGACATACTCTGTGATTCAAAATAGATAGGCCAAACTCCGAAGTGCAATAAACCTCTCATCTAATTTCAAACCTCCTTTTCATTTTTTTTGGTGCAACAAACACCCTCCAACTTATAATTAATGCAATTTACCCCTATTTGAATTAAAAATTAATTTAAAATGACAAAAATACCCTCACAAATAAAAAACTGATTAATTAACCGAAAAACACCAAAGAAAAATTACCCAAAAAAAAAAGAACTTTAATTTGTTGAAAAAATTTACCCAAAAAAAAAACTTTAATTCATCCATTTTTTTCGGTAAATTTATTTCGGTATTTTTTTGTAATTTGTTTTGGTATTTTTCGACAAATTAAAGTTCCTTTTTTGGTATTTTTTGTAATTTTTTTGGTATTTTAATTTGTTGAAAAATACCAAAAAAATTGGTGAACAAAAGTTCTTTTTTTTTGGTAAATTTTTTCGACAAATTAAAATTATTTTTTTTGGGTAAATTTTTTGTTATTTTTCAGTAAATTAATTAGTTTTTTATTTTTATTTTTGTGAGGGTATTTTTGTCATTTTAAGTCAAATAGGGGTAAATTGCACCAATTTGTAAGTTGGAAGTGTTTGTTGCACTAAAAAAAAGTATTGTGCACCATTTTAAAACCAAAGAAGAATTTTTATTACACTCTGGCCAAATAGATATTACAAAAATTATTTCACGATATGTATCACTATTCTTAAAAGTACTGAGGTTAAAATAAGAAGATTAGAGGGCATAGGAATATGTATTTGCCTTGCACTATTATAAGAAATTACAATTTTATAATTTAAAATGCAGTAAATTTATCAAGAAAAAAGGACATGATTGTAAATTTATTTAACTCTCTCAAGAAATTAAAAAAAAAAATTGTGTTTATTTTTAAAGAAAATTTTATGAAAAAATTAGGTGGTTATGAAAAGTTATTTTTTCACAAAATTTTTATTTTCTTGCTATCCAAACTTTTTAAAAAAAGATTCCTTTCTTCTCCTTTTTACTTGTATTCTCTGATATAAGGGAAAAAAAAACAATACTTAGGCAGAAGATTTCAGTCGAGCCCTTTCACAATGCATCGCAAAATCTTCAGCATTCAGCCAGCATAGCATTGTCCAAAGAAAAAAATTGCTTATCTAAACTTCTATAGTTGCTCCATTTTAGGAAAGTAGTAGGTTGTTAAATTATCTGAAATAATTTTGAGGCTTGAGAATTCAATTCCTTTTTCCTTCTAATAAAATGGAAATTTAGAATATAAAAAATTATCAATTCATAATATTTTTTAAGTGTAATAAAAAAAAATAACAGGTATTTCACGGAAATTAAAAATTAACAAATATTAATTTCCCATATTTTTTAGTGTAATAAAAAATTTACAAAAACACTTGTGGAGAACGATAAAGCTGAAGATTCAAAAGAGCGAGACAGGCAGTAATTGACTACTAATATCAGTCGTCGTTCATGGCGGCGACCCACATCCATTGGAATCTTCCTTTTAAGCTCTAAACACCAAAACCAAAACCAAACAACCCATTCAACCCTTTGAAATCTTCGTTTTCTCGAGAACGCCGTCGTTTCTCTTCTAATACACCACCAATGCCTCTCCTCCGGTTCTTGCTGGTCGCGGTTTGGATCTTCGGGTCAACGAATATTGGACTCGTGAACTCGCACCATGAGTCCGGCGAGTGGCACTGTGAGTCGGATTCGGAGACCCGAGTCTTTGCCGAGTTCAAACCTGGTCTCGTCACGATTGACGGGCACGCCGATGATTGGAAAGATGTTGAGGGTTTCGAGTTCTCTCTCCTCCCTGCTCTCGACCCAGATGCAGAACACGAGTATAAAGGCGGAAAGATGAATGTTAAGGTACATTTGACCTCGCTTGTATTTACAGTTGTATACAAACACACACGCATATATACACGCACATGTATATTTTGTGGGTAACTACTATTATTGTGTATTTTGATTGTGATTTTTTTGTAGGCGTTGCATGATGGGAAGGATGTGTATTTCATGTTACAAGTTGATGGGGGGTACGCGTACTCAAAAGGGTTAGTGAAAGTTTTTGTTTATGCAATTTATTTTTTAATAATTTTGCTTTTAAGAATCTGATGATGAGTTATGTCTGGATTTGTTGTATCCCAAGTTAGATTTTCAGATTTTGTTCTATCAATTAGAGCATTTGGTTAATCTCATTTTTCTGTGACCAAGTCAGTTATTGAGATAATTTGGTACTTTAATTTTATGTTGGATGAAATTTCAGTATTGCAATATGTTTGTAGTAGGTTCTGTTAAAACTGAAGTCAAACTTTCCACGAAGATGGTTGCCAGAGAGCGGTCCCGGGGGGAGTCCAAGCTGTCACAAAGGAGCCCACTGTTCTAGGTGGATTGTAAGAAGAGGGGAGGAATTCAATAGAAAAAAAGGAAATCTAGATGTACCGGAGATTGTTTGAGAAAAAGGTTCTTTTTTGTCCTGTCCTTTTGTTCCGACCTCGGTTCTCTACTTTTCTCTCACTATTTATAGGCAAAAATGTCTTTTCTCACCAAGGGTTGAGGTTTTACGGTGATAAATATCTATGGTAAATATCTAGGGAGCAAAGGTTGAGATTGTACTTGTCAGAAAAAGGGATTCACTCACCTCACCTGGTTATCTTCTTTCCTTTGTGACAGGTCAATCCACAATGCAAGGTCTTCATCCTAGCTAGAATTGAGGTCCGTCATGGATTTAGCGTACCTTGAACTCCAGCCTCCGAACCCGAGCCCTTGAATCCCATAAGGCAGTGATCCGAACTCTTACCCCCCATAGGAGCGCGGAGTGCCACGAGGTTTATCCGTAGGGAAGAACTCCTCGTAAAAGAAGGTTTATCTGTAGAGAGGAACTCCTCGTAAAAATGGAGGTTGATCCGTAGAGAGGACCTCCGCGAGGTTTTATTCGTAGAGAGGAGTGCCTCCTCGCTTTAGGGAAATTGATCCGCAGAGAGGATTTTTCGCGATGTTTATCCGTAGAGAGGAACTCATCACCATCCGAGACTTATCCAAATGAAAGGAAAGAGACTCGTTTGAGATTTATCCGTAGAGAGGAACTCCTCGCAAAGTTTTATCCATAGAGAGGAATGCCTCCTTGCAAAACGGAGGTTGATCCGTAGAGAGGATCTCTGCGAAGTGTCATCAGAAGGACTCACCAAAGAAAGGCGATCACACCCTGAGGCGTGCCCTACATAATGAGGGAAAGAGCTCGATGGTAAACTTCCCTCACTGGAGGAGCTCGATCGAAATCCTCTATCCGAGGAGGGGCTCGATGGAGACTTTCCCTCGGAGGAGCTCGATTAGAATCCCCTATTTGAGAAGGAGCTCGATGGAAATGCTGTCTGTGGAGAGGCTCGATTAAGAGGGGAATTCAAAAGCGGACCCTTTGCCATGTGGAATTGCTGAGGGAGCTCGGAATGGAGGAAAAGTCAAAGTGGGCCCTGCCATGTGGAATTGCTGAGGGAGCTCGAAATGGAGGAAAAGTCAAAGTAGGCCATGCCACGTGGACATACGTGGCGACCCCTGAATGACCCATACCAACACAATATATTTTTCCATGAAAGTAATGTTGATTTTGGGATCAATTGTGATTCGGATGTGATTGATATGGTGGTAAAAATGCTGTCCAATCTTGTGTTGTTTCATTTTTCATTTCGTGACCGAAAAGTGGGAAGGAAGAAGAAATTCAGATTTCGGAATATTAAGATTGTTTGACATTGAAAATGTTGTTATGATATTTCTTATTTTCACACTTTCTTTGATTTCTTAGCAATCTGGTGGATAATAAGGCTTTCTTCGGTTCTTTAATTTAGCAAGAGAGAAGAAATGGAAAACAATTTCCTCATTTTTTTTCCCTTCACTTTTTTAGAAGTTGAAACCGAAATTTCTCGAAAACTGTTGGGAGTCAGGACAAAGAAAAGGCAAAAGGTGTGCAAAATAAGAATTATTTCCCTTGCTTTCCCTCACTTTCTTTTCCTCCCTATCTTTTTTATAGTAACAAAAATAAATGAAGAAGATTCTTTTTCCATTGCCTTTTTCTTTCCCTCACTAAAACCACAAACCAAACAGACCTTAAAGAATTGTGACATTTGAAATATGAATGAGTAAGGTTAAAGTATAGAACTTCAACTAAGGCTTATTTGGAGGACTCCGTATGACATATTTATTCTTCCCTCCTTTACTAATAACTCGGACTCTAGTAAGTTTTGATCTTTTAAATAATTCACTATCCAACAGACATGAGAAGTGCTCACTTGATAAAGTCATGCCAGAATTGGATTCTGCCATGGTTGCAATTTATGTGGAGTAATGGTTATAATTGTATTAATGGAATCCGCCTAAGATGACTAAAAGAGAAAAGGACACAGCGAAATTTATCAGTTAAAAGTTGCTATAGGATTTAGGTGACATGTAGAAATATGGATGCTTAATTTGGTTATTTAGATTACTATGATTGCATTGATTGGAAATACTTAGGGTCACATACATGATTTACAGTAATATTATCATGTACGTAACTGCACAGTTACAATGGTGATCATGCTCCATTTGTAGTATTGTGGATTTTATTTTAGTTAATTGATCACAAATATACTAATGGAAAATCATAGATGGCTAAGATTGTTCATTCAAAAAGATCTTTTGGGTTGACTGAGGCCATTTGTTTGGTAGTAGTTTACATGAAGAGTTAACAACTGAGTTTCCCATTTAAATTTTAAAAATATCTATATTTATATATTTCCTACATTTTGGACTGAGGCAGGACTTTTTATTCCAGAATAAGAGATCGATATTTTGCTCTCAAAAATGTGCTGAAGTAACCTGTCAGTAATTTTCTGAACTAGGGTGTAAGTTTGTTATGATACTGTCATACCAGAAAGTCATACAAGAGCTGCCAGTAATTTTCAGGACTAGGGTGTGAGTGGGGTTGTTATGATACTGTCATACCAGAGTTAGACATAGGATAATTTTTTCTTTGAAGTATATTTTGTGTTTAGTTAGTTCCAATTGCTTGCATGCTTAAAATTTTAGAACAGTCTTGCTAAGTTGAAACGTGTGTATTTTTGAGCAATGCAGCAACAATAACAAATGCCCATCTGTTGCTCTGATGTTTCAAATTGGTGAGAGGGCCTCCTATCATGATGTAAGCTTCTTTGACTCACTGAATTGTAATTTATGGTATCTATTTGTTTTCATTGTTCTATTAATCTTTTCCATGTTTTTTTTCGTATATTATAAAAAATAATAATAATAATAATAAAACTGAGAATGGTTTTGCTGCACAAGATGGGTGGGTGTAAAGAATCGCCAGGTTCATGCACCAATAAAAGCTGCCATGGCTATGAGGTTGACATCATGCACTTCTCCATTGGAAATGCTATTCCCGGTCGTCTATATGGTGGCAATCCAATTGACAACAGAGATGGGAATGGAGGTGACAGGTAAGTTTGGTCAAGGTCTTTTCTTGTTAGATTTTGTTGCAAAAATGCCTTGCAATTGCCTTACAATTTGGCTAAAAATGATTCTACTGACGTGTATGTATGTGTGTGTGTGTATCTTGAATTCTCATTGACAGGTTCGGTCATTTGGTTGATTTGTATGCTTGGAATCCTCATTGTCGATACCTTGACGGGATGAGTCCTTCAGGTATTTCTAAAGTGAAAATTTGTTATGATTCTCAATGTGCAAGTGAGTCATTCATTGATGATGTTTAACCTCTTATAACCGTCACAATGAAAGTTGTCCTTTATTAGAATGAGTATGCGATATAACTGCTTTTTCTAGGATTAACATTTCCTGTAGCTCTTTTATCCCAAAGTTGTTCATAGGTAATTTATTTATAATTCATTTATGATAAAATATTCATTCCTGCAAGTTTACGTGATTCAACATACATGTTGCCAGTTTCCTTTTCATTTCGCACATTTAAAACCAGTTCTTATAACCTATTCAATATTCATACCAAATAGACATAACCTAACCGAGACAGCCTTCAAAGGGGACCTTCTGTGAACTTCTCCAAATATGCTTTGAATATCATGCACTTTGGTCAGGAACTCGACAAAACTGTATAATTATCAAACCTTCTTACATCTGTTGAGTAAAATTTGGAATAGCACTGATGTAGTTTGAGAAGAAATGCTTTTATATGAATGGGAATGATGTTGGAAATACAACAATTGGTTGGACAGAAATGTTGAAGCTTCATAATTGAAGGTGAGGTCTGAAGAGATTGCAGATTGTTGACAGAAGTCAAATTTACATAACAAAAAGTAAACTAAAAAGGCATCGAAAACTGATTAAATAGAAGCATATTGAAGAATTGGCGAGGTCTGAAGACAAATTGCAGTTTATATATATATTATATATAGGGATTTTTTTTTCCTTTTGGACTGTCAATTATTTATTTTATATTTCCTTCCGCTCTGTGTGTTTTTTTATCTTTTATTTAAGATAGAAATTACTATGTTGGAACAGATCTTGGCATAATTAATCTCCCTTCACTAGTTGATTACTTTTTCCTTTTTTCTTTTTCTTTATTTTTGGAAATTTACACAGAACTTCTGGAATGGGTTTAATCTGGGGCTCTACTCCAGCCCTGTCCTACGCAGTAGGGAGGGATATATGACATCCCGTGGATACGATTTCTTAGCCTATTTAGGTGATACTCAATTTGGGCCAGAAATCCAACATCCAAAAGTGATCTTTCTGTCTATAATCTTACCGATTTGTAGGGTCTCCAATTCCGTCCAAACGAGTAAAATCTTTAGTTATTCCCTTATGAGCACATATGTCATTCTGTTCTTATACAATTTAGTTATGCATGAAATCTGCAATTTTAAATTATGCTAATGATGATTAGTAGTGGGAGTCTCTTCATCTATTTGTTTTATATCACCTTCCGCTCTGTGTTTTTTATCTTTTATTTAAGATAGAAATTAATATGTTGGTATAGATCTTGGCATAATTAATCTCCCTTCACTAGTTGATTACTTTTTCCTTTTTTCTGTTTCTTTATTTTTGGAAATTTATGCAGAACTTCTGGAATGGGTTTAGTCTGGGGCTCTACTCCAGCCCTGTCCTACGCAGTAGGGAGGGATATATGACATCCCGTGGATACGATTTCTTAGCCTATTTGGGTGATACTCAATTTGGGCCAGAAATCCAACATCCAAAAGTGGTCTTTCTGTCTATAATCTTACCTATTTGTAGGGTCTCCAATTCAGTCCAAATGAGTAAAATCTATAGTTATTCCCATTATGAGCACATATGTCATTATGTTCTTATGCAATTTAGTTATGCATGTAATCTGCAATTTTAAATTATGCTAATGGTGATTAGTAGTGGGAGTCTCTTCATTATTTGTTCTAAAATTTCAGTGTTATTTGTTAAAAATAATGTGTGACCATTTTCACTTTTCAGGAAATGATTCTAGTGCACAGAATAACTGGAAGGGTGTGTGGTGGCATAGCAGTTTGTCAATGCATTCGGGTAACTCTCCTTGCTTGCTTTTTCACCCAAACCCGTGTTTGGCTATGGAAAATTGTGTTAAAAAAAAAGTTTAGAAATCTCACTGTCATGATGTCATCATGTTTATAGTACAACTTGAATCTTGCTTTTATAATTATGAATTCTATAATTTTTTATAAAAATGAAAACAGCTCTCTTTTTGTTTTTGATTGGCTGCTTCATGGGAACAGGGTGAGAGTACATGTCAAATTATAATATGTATGTAGTCCACTAAGAGTGTTGTATCTTTTTATTGAAGGGAATGAGAATTTTGGTTCAAAGGCAATCTTATCGTTTTTGAACTTTTTCTCTTTTATGCAATGTAAAGAAATCTTGTCTATCATTGCCCATAATCTAGGTGGGTGTCCTCCAAGACATGCATGATCATGTGGAGACACGGTTATATGTGTCAATTATTTCCGTTCCACCTTTTGGTTTCATTCTTTCAGCTGAACCTCACGAGTATGTATTGTTGTAATTTGTATGATAAGGCCTGCTTTTGGCATCCTTGACTGGCAGGTTTTGTGGAGGGAGATAGTCCTTATGGTTCGTCTGGTCAAAAGGGAACATACTATTTTGAATTTTCAAGACCCTTGAGAACCATGGATCGTCTTCAACAGGTTAGAGAGAGCTGAGCATATTATTGAAGTTCCTTTTTTACAGGAACTGTTTCTGACTTGCATGTATTTTCCTTCTGCTGATAAAAGATGAAACTTTCTTGTTGTAAATACAGGATGTTCAATTCACCATTGGTCAACCAACAAAGTTTTCTGCCGCATTTTGGTATCCAGTTGATGGGAATCCATGGCATGGGTCAGGGCACTATTCCGTCAGCTGTGACTGGGTACCTTTGGATATCTCTCCTGCCAGTTCTGCACTTTCTACAATAGCTTCAAGAAGCTCTGGGGATGCTGCCAGTGTGTTCGCTCTTGTTTTGTCAGTACTCGCTTTTTGCATATCTATTTTTATTGGGTACTGGGTTTCTAAGAACAAATCTATCCCCTTTACACCTATGGAACATCTTTAGAAACCCTAGCACCTTTTCTTTTTCATTTGCTGTTGGTCCGGTGGTAGGGTTTAGTTTGGGATCAAGTTAGGGGGATATTTGTTGGCAGCACGAGTTATATCATGTTTTTTAGGTTGTAACAAGAACTTTCTTTTTCACTAAATTTGTTTGTTGAGAATGAAAAATAATAAAATTTTAGATCAGTTGTTTACCCACATTGCCTCGATCTGGAAATGTTGCTGATTTTTTGGGAGTCCAGAGCAAGAACTAACCTCCTGCTTCCATAAATTAGCATAGAGCCATAATACAAAGTCCGAATTCAAAAGTTTCCGAATGAAATTGTGAGTGGAGGATAAGGTCATTAACATTGTGATGTCACGATGATGTCATCTCTCAATCACATAATTTCATTCCGAATTCGGAGAATATATCATTTTCCATTAGCGAAATGGGACCATAGGGGGCTTTTTGTTGCCTGTAGAATGCTTCACAGAGCCTCTAGCAACATCCTTGGACTATGCTTAAATACTATCCTTGTCTCACTTATTTTGATATAGTTTTGTAATATCTGTTTTGACTATGCAATTTAGTTATTTTAGGTATTATTTTGTCATTTTATACGTGTGAATACCATATGTTTTTTAAAAACAACTATCATTTTGGGGTAAATATGAATTGTTTAAGTGAAATAGATTTATACATGCACATTCCATTCGAATGAGAAGGATATAATATGCACTAAAATGGAATTTTTAAGAATGCTAGTGACGTGACTAAGGTGGTTAACTCATCCATGAGTGTCTTTTTGACATCATTTAACTGACCTTTGTTAATAAGAGTTTTAGAGCATCCTTTGAAGTGTATTCCAGTGCATGGATGCATTCTCTTGATTTTTGTATGCTAAGTGCTATGATTCGGAACAAATAGGACACTCTTACGGCGTGAGACACTCATATGGCATGAACACTCGCTAATATAAATATAAATTATCATTTATAATTTTGTTAAATAAGACAATTATAATGTGTCGCATAGTTTAGAGAAGAGAGTTATATGAATGTTCTAATATTATATAAGTTAATACTTTTTCACTTTGTCATTATAATTATAATTTTGTTATATATGACGTTATAATATTATATAAGTTATTACTTTTTCACTTTGTGATTATAATTATAGTTTTGTTATATAAGAGAAATGTCCATGTTATAACACGCAGTCGCTTTAAACATTGTTCTATGTTTGTATTACATAAGACTTAGGAGAAATGTCAAATGACACCTCTTGAGGTTTGATGTAAACTCAAGCGGATACAACTCCTGTCAGCTTTTTCATTAAAAAATGTTGCGAAATGTTTTTATTGCCCTTTATTATTTAATTATTTTATAATTTAAAAATATCATCTATGTAGGATGACTAAAATACTCCCACAAGTAACCACTACACACGTGGGCTTTGGGTTTAGGATTATGATAAGTCTTCTTATTCTTGTTCATCATCTTTGAGGAATAAGAGCAAGAATACGACGTCATTGGTGATAACACCAGCACCACCGCCGACAAAATCTCAAAGTTGGTTCACGCCTTGGAACCCCTCAAGCCTTAGCCGCCTCGTCGTCGCGTCATAAGTTCTCTTCGCCTCCTCTACCGTGTTGAATGTCCCCAGCCAGTGGGGGCATCGCCCAATACAGTACCGTATCTCCGTCGACTACCTCCCCCCCCACCTCTTTCTCACACCTCTGTAGCTCTTTTGCATCGAAACGCCGCCATTCACAACACCCAGCTTCTCATCATCACCCACCACCATCGTCTTCATCGACGTTTTTGACCCGAAATGCTTCACAGAGCTCACAACCAACGACACTCTCTATTTTCAATTACTCTCAAATTCCAAACACTCAAATCACTTCTTGAAAAACATTCAAATTCAATTCAAATCGGGTTTCAAATGGAAACCCAACTATGTTCTTCACAATGTTGATAGATAGATAGAGAAAAATAAAGAAAATTTTAATTCCTTTTTTATTTTATGTTAACATTAGTAGTTATGGAAATAAATAATTATATATAGGTTATATATTGTAGTATAAATATATATAGCAAGAGAAAAAGAAAAAAATTAATTCATTTTTTATTTTATGTTAACATTAGTATTTATGGAAATAAATAATTATATATATAGGCTATATATTATAGTGTGTATATATATATATAGACAGAGAAAAAGAAAGACAATTTTAGTTCTTTTTTATTTTATGTTACATTAGTATTTTGGCCTAATTACATGATGTATCAAACTAATGCATTTTGTTACACCGTGTTCTCTTGTGTTTGTTCCGTTATCACACATACCCCCTTCCGTCCAAAATTTGGCCGTTGACATCAGCAAAATTAGTTGTAACGACCAAAATGCCCATCAACTAAAATAAAAAGGCTTTATTAACCTTAAAGTGTCATCAAATTACAAAAAAAAAAAAAAAAAAATCGTTTTAACCGACAAAATCCCTCCCTCCCTCCCTCTCTTTCTCTCTCTACCCACCCACCGCCACCAACTCCACTGCCAACCAGTAAAAACCAACCACAATAACATCCAAAACTGAAGAAAAAAAAAGACAATTAACTTAACAAAGAAGCCAAATGTAAATAAACGAGCATACAAAGATTAACACGGCAAGAGAGAGTTTCAGAGAATCATTTAATACAGGTAAGAAGGCATTGGTCGGCAAGTTGTTGATGGCAAGGTGGAAATCACAGAGGCTGAAGTTTCCTCTTGGACTGTATGCTACCTTCAACTATTCGCAATGTTGATTAGTTCACACAAGGCATCAAAATATATATATATATAGTCAAATCTATATACACAAATGTATATACATATAATCAAAAAATCTTTTTGTTAATATGGTATGCAGTTTTTTGTCCATATGAACCCATCTACTTTGTCCATGTTTTTTGACAATAATGTAATATGGCAATGATAACATGTAGTTAGTTTTTGTATTTGCTACTCTATTGGGACATGACAGTGGTATTATACATGTTTGAAATGTTGGAGATAAGACATTAGTTATGTATTAAATGTTGGGATATTGTGTTTGGTTATTATGTTTTAATTTGGGACAATTTAGTTCAATGGTATTATACATGTTTGCTAAATCTGTTGGTGTTATATTTGCATTTTTTTTGTTGAAATACTTGCATTATAGCTATGCATATGTATTAATGACAATAGCTATGCAGGTGTATTAAAAATACAACATTTCTTTCCAAAACAAGTCATTCATTACACCATTCACTTAGATATAAAAACAATGAACACGGTTAGAACAGCTACAATATACATCAACATGCTAGCAAATACTGGTACTTTTGTCATTGACATTACTGAATCTAGAGTAGTAGCATTAGCACCCACTGCAGCAACACCACCAGCACCAACAACATTTTGACCCTCATCAACAATGTTATCAAGGCTTGCATGCTCTGTGGGATTCAACCATGAAAAGAAATGGCATCTTCTATGCTCACAGTTGTAATATAGTTTTTCGGGATTTCTAGCTGATTGAGAGATTCTAATTACTGCTTTTCTGCCACAAAAACATCTTATATTGCCATTTTGGTTCATTTTGAATGCTCTTTAGATTTAAAAAATTTGTAATTTTGCATTTTAGCTTCAGTTGTTGCACTTTGGAGAATAAATAAATAAAGGGTAATAAATAAATAAATTTGAGATATAGTACTAACCAATATTAGGATGGTTCTAAGCTTAAGGTTTCTTCAGTTGTTGCAAAGCTTCAATGTTGATTTCCCGGTGCATATGGTTGGTTAATGCATGGTGTATATATATAGAGAGGGAGGTTTGCAAGTTCTAGCTCACAATTGCATGATATAATACAAAGGGTGTTGAAAGGGGCATTTTAGTCCATTAGAGATAGTTAAAAGAGTGAATTTAGTATTCAAATGGGTTAAATCATAAGTCAAAGGGTAGCATGGTCTTTTCGCCATCAAAAAGTTATCTAACACGATCAACTTTTGGCAAGAGGGGTTTATGTGATATACGACACAAACCTCTAGGGGTGTTGGTGACAAAATTGCACAACGTTGTAGCCGCTTATCATACCTCAAACCTCAGGGAGTGTCAATGAAGTTTGCCCTAAACTTTTTTACTTAATTCTATAAAATTATATAATATTCTAAAAACTAATACACTCAAACATGTCATTAAAAAAAAAGTCATGTAAAAGCAACCCAATAACCAATGGAGTACGTCTACAATACACCCAGTGTAAATCACCAAGTGAATTCGGACCATGCATGTACAACACACAGGGTGAGTCTCATCACGTTTGTACAACACGCAAGATCCAAATTCACCGGATATATTGTAAATCTTCTCTAACCAATGAGGTCAAAGACCTAATCTTCCCTCACTGGTTGAGACATCATCATGCCTATTATTCAAAGGACGAATTAAACAATTTGTACACATATTGTAACAGTAGAGAATCCGAAAAAAAATCAATACAATATTAACCAAAATCAACCAAGACATACCTAAGTGGAACTTATAGCTAAAATACTATTTTTTTCAGTAAATAATTAAAATAATTTTTTTCCTATAGCTAAAGTACTATTAACTAAATCCCTTTTGTTTTAGTATTATTTTGGGTAAATATTATGTACACCTCCTGAAGTTTGATGTATTGACATACCGCTACAATTTTGTGAATTTTTGCCACTAACACCCCCTGTTAGTTTTTTATTTTTTTAATATGTGAAATGTCTTGATTGCTCCTGATTATTTAAATGTATTATAGTATAAAAATATCATAATAGAAAAATAATCACAATACCCTTCATGATAATATGCATTGGCAACTAATTTTATATTTTATTTTAATATTATTATTTATGAAAATAAATAATTATATATATTAGGTAATATATATTATAGTGTATATATAGAGATGAATAGAGAAAAAGAAAGAGAAATTTAATTACTTTTTTATTTTATGTCATTATTATTTATGAAAATAAATAATTATATATATAGGTTATATATATGTTATAGTATACTGTGTATATAGAGGATAGAGAAAAGGAAAGAGAAATTTAATTACATTTTTATTTTATGTTAACATTATTATTTATGAGAATAAATAATTATATATAGATTACATATATTATAGTATATATATATAGGTATATTCAAAGGGGTATTTTGGTTCATTAAATAGGGTTAAATAGGTAAATTTAGTATTCAAATGGGTTAGGTCAGAAATCAAAGGGCAACATGGTCATTTCACCATAAAAAAATTATTTGACATGGTGTACTTTTGGCAAGAGAAACTGTATATGATATACGACACAAACCACATGGGGTGTTGATGACAAAAATTCACAAAGTTGTAGTCGCGTGTCAATACATCAAACCTCAGGGGGTGTCAATGATATTTACCCTATTATTTGTTCTCTTAATGAATATTATTCCCTTATTTTCTTCATCACTTATCATTCTTAGTGCATGTTAAGACACCAATAAATAAAAAATACGCAAACACAAATAAGAGGTTAACTTGATTTTTCACAAGGTTTGAAGTTCTAATTACAAATATAACCGTATTCAAATAGTATTAGGTGAAAAAGTCATTTTTTAAGAAATAATTACGTATTTGACAATTTATACTATTCACTTATGCACTTCATCTAAACTATCATTTCTACCTGTCACGCCCCAATTTTTGACTCCCCAAAATCGAGGGTGATTAGGTTACACGTCATCACCTCACATCAAAATCTAATTGTGATACCATATTTTGATACCATGTCGTCACGCCCCAAATTCACATACCCAAAATGATACGAGAACTTAAGGGTGAGTCCGTCTACTAAGTCCTAATAAACCATTCTTATTCTCATTAACATTAAGGAAAAATCATGATGTACATATTAATACTCATGCACAAATTTACAACAACTCAATGGGTCCCATACAAGACCTCCCATACTCATCCCAACACATCTAAAATGTCCTAATTAGTCATACATTACGATACATCGTAATGTTGGTTTCAATGCATCATAATTTAAAATGTAACGCAGATGTTGCGTAACATTATACAAAAAGTTATGTTTTTCAACCCAATTCTCTCCAAAATTACAATACATCGTTTAAGGCACTTCAATATATCGCTGAATTACGATACATCGTAATGAGGGTTACGATGTATCAAAATCCTTCAACTGTGAAACCTACAGAAATCTCTAAGTGTGAAATATAACCACATAACTGTCTTTCTTTGAACTAATCTCACCTACCATCATACCATCATATACATGCATTCTTAAAACTTAATCATCATCTTCACAGCATTCATAGCATGTATAAATATCAATTTAAATCATAAAGACGCCACTCATACATAACATGCTTGAATCATAAAAGGAGTATAAATCTAAAGTTTGAGGCACATACGTTTATATACAACACTCTAAAAACTGAAATTTCCTTATACATTTTTACGTGCACCATATCCACATCCCAGACATGCATAACACCAAAACAACCAAAAGGAATGTATTGCTAACTCTAACTCAACTCACGGTTGCTCACCATCAACAACCTCCTTGCCATGCCCTGAAAATGTTAATGTAGGGGGATGAGCAAGTCAACGGCTTAATATAATGTGTTGTGCAATTCATTCAAGTTCACATTTCATACCATTGCATAAACATAATTCAACATGCATAGCCTAGCTACATGTCATGTTTCCTAACATTCTAGTCAAAAGTCAAAACTTTCATTCACATGGCATATGCATCAAAAATGTTTGACAACTACAATATTCACAATTATACTTCTATGCACACTTCATCATATCTATAACATATGACATAATCGAATTCACATATAAAATGCCCAAAAGTCACATAAGTCACACGCACACACAATTCGGATATATGTCAAAGCCCCAGACACCATATTCTAGTTATTTTCGGGCTACTAACCCACCGGTAACCAACCCTTTTGTGCAAGTTCGAGATCTTTCAACCCTCAGGGATATGTTTCCCGTCTACTTTGTCATGAGCCACTTCTGAGATACACCCCATACACACACAAAATATGTCACATTTTACACATACAATCACAAGCCTCGATGCAATTCACCCATTTCATGTCCTATATCCATTCCTAGCATGTCATGTAAGAATCAATATAGATACATGTATACATTATACCCCAAAACTAGGTTTTCAACATTTCACCAAAAACCCACATATGCAATATACTCAAGATATGATATGCACTAGCAATTTATGTATTTTCTATCACATACCACTCATTTCCAATTCAAGAAAACATGCATATGTCAATTCAAAACAAGGAATTCATCCTAAAATATCACATAATCATATATAATATGAACTGTATCTACTTTATGCTTACAATATGAAATTTAATTTGAAATAAAAGACACAACACAACACACGCCCCTACCTTAATAGTTATAGTCTCAAATTATCCCTCAGTTTCACCAATGTTAAAGTTGTCCAAACTTGACTTTGTTTGGTTCCAAGCGACGCCCTCACAACGTAGAACACATTTCCCTTATTTGGCACCTCCCAAATCAAATCCGAAGACCCTCAAAATCTAGAAAGAAGAAATAGATCACAAAACCTTCCACGGGACCAAAATGCTCTAAATCCAATTTTCAATCCATAGAGATCGTAGAGAACGTCAAGGTCAACAACAATGATGTTCAAAACTTTTCACAAATCCAAACCCAGATTAGAGAAATTATAAAAAGAATGGAGATCTTGTGAGAAGGAGATATAGAGAGAGAAAGTGGCTGTAAAATCTGTCTCCCATATTTTTTTATAAGCCAACGGGCGCAATATGACTAAAACACCCCTAGTCATTTAACGTACTTTTCTGACATCTATTTTCGAATTTGAAAGCGGCTATGGCCTTGAAATCAACTCTACGTCTCTTCTAATATTCTAATTGGTATATAACCAAAAATAATTTTTTTAAAAAAAATATCTGAATTTTTGGGCTTACCTAACCCCCGTCCCGAGTCCTGACGACCCAAAATTTTAAAATGAGCTAAATGGCTCACAAAACTATCTAGACCTCTAAATAAGTCCCCACATATGTAAATTAGATTTAAAACATATACAAATCAATTAAAATCCTATTTCAGAGAATATTTAAATAAAAGAATAAAACAATTTCAGGCCTCTACACTACCTTTTTGAACTAATATCCAATTATCAAAATGTAATGACTTAAAAGAGAAAAAGGGCCCTCACTATACCCATCTTTCTCTCTTTGTACCCATCTTTTTTTCTCACTCCATGTGACGCCCCAAAATTCAGACCGTCGAGACTCCCCCGGTCCGAACCTGAATTTTGAACGTGAACTTGTTCACTCAACCACATGAACTATTCCAACACCAATCTCACCTTGATATCATAATTCGATACCAAGTTATCACTCCCCAATTGCTGGGTCATGACTTGTCGCAGAAGCCTTTATATTACTATCATACCAATTATTTATCTCATTCTTCATTCTTATAACACAGCAGAATCTCAACAAACTCATCGAGTCCCTAAGTAGAACACATGAACTCTCACTGCCCAACAATATATAAATAAACTCCTCTTTAGGTTTCGGTAGACTGATGGATATCCCACCAGTCGACTGAAACTTGGGCAATCCATCGACTAGTTACCTTTCAACTTCGGTCAGCTGAAGGATATATTTCGGTCGGTTGGAGGGTAGTTTCGTTTGACCGAAACAGGTACATGCAAAGCTTGCAATTACAAATTCTCGGGTATCTCACCATTTCAGTTGGCTGAAGGATTTTTTAGTGGACTAAAACTCTCGAGAACCTATTTCTCTCTATTTTTAAATCTCAATTTACCCTCTACAAGGTTCATAATTCAAAGGAATTATCATATACATCAATTCCTTGTAATTTACCACTTTCAGCATCATCATATATAATCAATAATTCCTTATGCACACAACATTTAGCTCATTTTCATGTTTTTTCATCTCAATCATTACCTATTAACATGCATACATAATTGGACATTAATGAAAATATGAATCATTTTGCTCATTATTTAGCATTTACCATATTCACAACATGCATATGAAGTATGTATTCATAAAACATAAGACCGGAACTAATTTTGGTCGATTTTCATTCTATTAATCATAATTGCCATAATTGCATTTTAAATGATATTTTAAGTGTGAGAAACATGTTTGAGAAGTTGTATAGATGTTTTGGAAAGTTTTGGGGACATTTTGGAGAAGTTTGACTTTTTTGGTCAACGGAGCCCCGAGACGCGATCCGAGTGGGCCCGAAAATTTTATTTTTTTGTTAAAATAATTAATTTTAGTTTTAAACTAAATAAAATGTTTAAAGAGTTAAGGAATTGATTTTGAGGCCGTAGGAGCTTTCAAAATAAAAAAACAGAGGTCAAAAAGATACGTTAAGTGGTCCAGGGGCATTTTAGTCATTTCGTCGCTTATACACTTTAATATCTGAGATTGCAGAGATTCCTCAAATCTATCTAGACCCATCTCATGCCAAAACACTCTCCCTTCTCTTCTACTTCATTTATCTTCATTATCTCTTAATTTTGAAGTCCTTCAGCTTAGATTCAAAAATTGTCGAAGAAGAACAACACGTAAGACTTGTCAAGGGTTTGGTCTGAACTAAAAAAACTTCAGTTTAGGCAAGGTGGGACTCATTGGAAATCTTGTAAATAGCTTAGAAGATCTTGATTTTTGAGGTAAGGGTGTTCTTCCTCTCTGAGTTGTCGATTCTAGGGTTTCGAGTGGTTTAGAGAGGTGTAGGTTGTAGTTGGCATGTATGAGAGTGAGGGGAGGGGCTCTGGTGTATAATTTCTTCCTTCCTTTTTGGTTTCTACGTGCTAGTATGTATACATTATGGTATATGTAATGTGGTGATTGAGAGCATGACTAATTATGTGTTATATTGTGTACATATATGACTTATATGCAAGAATCAACGTATATGTGGCTATATGTTGCTAGTATAGTGAGAATGTATGCTAGATATAATTTTAGCAATGATGAGCATTAGAAGAGCATGAAAATGATATGCTATGTGTTACATATTTAAAAAAAATGCATATGTGAGGGATTGTGGGAAAATGATGAAAGTGGATGTGCACGATATTTTGGAGTTGTCCAACCGTGTCATAAGAGTGGCATAATTATCCCCTAAGATATGATATTCGGAGTGGTCCCATCATACCAAAGCTAAGGCCTAGAACTCGGAGTATGTCTATAACTAGTGAGTTTCGGAGTTATCCACTCACTTTGGGCCAAATAAACATATTGCCAAGGTTGTATAACATTTCAGAGTTGTCCAAGTCATACGGGTATTATCGGAGGTGTCTGATCGGCGTTGAATGTTACGCATTCTAGCCTCTTAATTTGCATATTTTATTCTCTTAGTGATAGGTTATTTGTGATTTTACTCTGTTTTTGTATTTTCTGTCTTTTTCAGGGTCTTAATGATTATTTCAGATAAAACCATGATTTTGGGCTTTCAAAGATGATATCCAAGAAGGTTATATGAAGCCTACATCTAATGGATCCATTCAACTCCATATTTCAACTCAAATCAGCCCAAGGAAGAGGTTCAAGAGAATTACAACTGCTTAAGAAGATTACGGGCCTGAAGCCCAATTCTACACTGAATCTAGTTTTAATCCCGTTTTGGAAAGTAGACTGAAAATCTTATTTCCAAGCGTCAATTCGACTTAATTCCCGCGTGGGTTGAAGGAAATTCGATTCTGGACACTTTTGTATTTCACGTAAATTTCGTGAATCGGACTTCTACTGGGTCAAAACTTGGGCCGAAAGTCAGCAGAAAAATATACCTATTTTGGGCTGCGGGAAAACCCTAATTTTCTCCTAATTGGATTAGAACTTTATGTATTCTCTTGGGGTATAAAGAGGTGAATTGGAGGCTGTTTTGGGAGAAAAGAAGTGGAGGCCAGGGCAGAGAAGACAGACACAATCCGGGTTCTATTTATTCATTATGTCTTTTATTATTTTGTTATCTTCTTCTTCTACCATGTGTAACTAAAACTCCTCAACTAGGGTTGAGGAGGAAACCTCCATTAATGAAGTGAAGTTCTTTTGTTCATTAATTGATTCTCATGTGTGTGATTTAATTGCTTATGATTTTTGCTTCTTGTGATTAATTATCTTATAATTCTTTCACCATCTATATCATGTATATGTGGTAGTTAGAAAATATTATAATTAATCTAAGCTTGGGTTTGTATTTCTTAAAAGTGATAATATTTGATCTTATGTTTTTCATTAAATTGGATACATAGGATGCTTAGAATTTTACACAAGTGAAGCGAAGGAAAATCTACCTTTTAATATATTTTTCATAGTGCTTTATTGTTAAATCTTGAGTAAGCAATAGATTGATTTCTTGATTGCTACTCTAACTTTGGGAATTAATAAATAAATATTAGAAACTTCATGGATTTAATGGTGGTGGAATCCAAAACCCTAGTTATTTTCTTTATTTGATTTCATTAGTGTTATTTTATTTTCATGTTAGTTTAATTTCTCTCAAATCAACTAAACTTGTGTTTAAACTAGATTAGTTTTAAATTAATTTGAATTTGTATTAGTTTTTCTTCTCAAAGCATTCCCTTGGGTTCGACCTCGTTCTTGCCGAACTATACTTTAATAGATTCGTACACTTGCGAGTTATTTAACAATTTTAAAACAACATCAAGTTTTTGGCGCCGTTGCCGGGGAATTGCAAACAAGAAAACTAATCAAATTTCGATTGATTTAATTCTTCTACTAGTTATAATTTAGTTTTTTTTTTCTTTCTTTTGTTTTATTATTATCAAAAAGAAAAAAAAATCTTTCCAATTTTAATTATTTGTTCTAGGTTTTTTTTTTTAAAAAAAAAAAAAAAAAATTTCTTTATTATTATAGTTTAGTTTTAGTTTTAGTTTTATTGTTATTGTTTTACCTGATACTTCTTGAATTCTATAGGTGGTATTGTTGAAAATTGCCTTTTTCGCATGTTCTTGGGCACTACTTTGGAATCCAAGTAAGTACAATTTTTTTCCTTCCGTTTATTTTTATTTTTATTTTATTTTCTTTTCTTAGATTAGGAAAACATAGATTTTTGTTTTAGGTTGATAACTTGTGCATGAGAACTCTAGGATAGAATAACTTAGAAATAACCCTAGGGTCACACTTTCTTGAAGTTTATTTTTAATTTTATTTTTAATTTTTTTTCTTTATTTAAAAAAAAAAAAAAAAAAAGAGAAGAAAGACCACACACTCACTCACTTTTATTTTATATTTTTTATGGTGTGTTTTGTTTGTGCATTTTAATTTAGCATTCTTGCATTAAAATTTTAGTAAGGGCACAAACCCCCAACAAGATAAGGATTGGATTTCATCACCAATTCCTTGCCCAACTAGGTTAAAAATCTCCTTGCATTTGTCTATCCCAAGCCAAATTTAGTTTAAATTTAAAATCAAGTAGACATTGGCCATAGGAATTCACATAGCTTATAGGACCCTCTTGGACAGAGTTAACTTTTGGTAACTCCTGTGAGCACCTTCCAACTTCACAATGTCTAGGAAAGTTCTGAGGAGATTGGTTTTTAAGTGGGACCATTTGTGACCCCTCCAATCTATCTTAGAAACTTTCCTGGTTGTATTGTTGGTGGGGCTTAACTGGTAATCCTCTAGTTCCTCTGAAAGGGAGTAGAAGCTGTCTAACTAGGTAATAATTATTTTGGAACTAGTCCAGATAATTCTTTAGGAAAATAAAAAAATAAAAAAAAAATTAAAATAGAAATCACTAACCTTGAATTAAATTCTAAAAAAAAAAAAAATTTTGCTTGCTTATTTGGTTGGTGTTTTTGTGAGTCATTTTAGTGTATGTTAGGTCGTCGATCACTGAATCCAGAGTTGTTTCCTTTAGATTTTGAGATTGAGAGAACCTTTCAAAAGGGTGTGAAAAATTCTAGTGTTAGAGATCCTTCTTTGCCCAAGATGGCAGATCCTGTTGAAACTAAATCCCTTAAGGACTATTACACTCCCGTGCATATTACAAACCCATCTTGCATTGTGTTACCTGCTACCCAACAGGGACATTTTGAGATACGGGCGGCGGTAATTAATTTACTGCCCACTTTTAGAGGTCTTAGTTCTGATGACCCATACCTCCATGTTAAGGAATTTCTAGAGATTTGCTCCACACTACAATTTCAACATATTTCTGAGGAGTCAATTAAATTGCGGTTATTTCCATTCTCTTTGAAAGAGAAAGCAAAATCTTGGTTATACTCATTGGAACCCGCGTCTGTCAATTCATGGAATGGGTTATGCACTAAATTCCTTACCAAGTTCTTTCCCATGCACAAAACTAACTCCCTTCGTCGAAATATCATGCAATTTACTCAAAAAGAGGGTGAAGAGTTTTACATATGTTGGGAGAAATTTAATGATATTCTCCTTAAGTGTCCACATCATGGTTTTGCCAAGTGGCAATTAGTTCAATTCTTTTATGAGGGATTGTCACCCTATAATCGTCAACTAATTGAGTCACGAGGTGGGGTAGAATTTATGTCTAAGAATGAGGATGAAGCATGGAAATTTCTTGATGCATTGTCAGAGAACTCTCAACAATGGGAGTACTCAGGGAGGGTTGAAATGAGTGGTCTATCAATGTTCTCAGAACCCAAAAAGGGAGGAATCTATGAGGTCCGAGAGGATACCAATTTGAGTGCGAGGATAGCTAGTCTAACTAGAAAAGTGGAGGCTATAGAGATGAGTAAAGGAAGTAATTCGTCTGTTTGTGCAAGTAGTGAGATGTGTCAATTGTGTAGGAGTTTTTCTCATACGGCTAAAACTTGTCCATCTATTGCATCTTTTCATGAGTGTATAGCCGAACAAGCCAATGCACTCAATTCCTATAAGAAACCATTTGACAGCCCATATTCTGACACATATAATCCTAATTGGAGGAACCACCCTAATTTTCCTTGGAGGCAAGACCAACCTCGGAACAACCAAGGGGTGCAACCTACGCAACCCCAAGGGCAACCACAATTTCCATATCCTTCCATGTCCCAAAATGCCCCTCCGTATGTTCCCCCACCTCAACAGAGACCAACTTTAGAGGATACTCTCCAACAGTTCATGCAACAGACCAGTCAGTCAATTTCTAAGTTAGAAACTCAAATAGGTCAATTAGCCACTGTTGTAGGAGAGAGGGAGAAAGGAAAGTTTCCTAGTCAACCTGTGCCTAACCCAAAGGGCCAGTTTCATATTAGTGACCAATCCACTTCTGGTTCACATGAGCAGGTTCACTCAATCACAACCCTAAGATCAGGTAAACAAGTTGATAATGGAGTCCAAATGCCTATACATAGTGAAAAAATTGAAGAGGACCATGTTAGCGATTTAGGAAGAGAGGACAAAACTACATCTGAAATTGAGTCAGAAATTCAAGTCCCTAGTCTTGACCCACCATCTCCAATAAGTCCACCAGTTAGAAATTTTGTTCCTACTGCACCATATCCTCAAAGACTTCAAAAGCCTAAGAAGGGCAATCACTATAATGAGATTATGGAAGTGTTTAAACAAGTCAAAATTAATATTCCATTTCTTGATGCAATTCAACAGATCCCCTCTTATGCAAAATTTTTAAAGGACTTGTGTACGGTCAAACGTGGCTTGAATGTGCACAAGAAAGCCTTCCTTACAGAGCAAGTCAGCTCAATCATCCAACATCGCACTCCACCTAAATTTAAGGATCCTGGATGTCCTACAATTTCATGTACCATAGGTGATCAAAAAATTGAGCAAGCTTTGCTTGACTTGGGTGCGATTGTCAACTTGTTACCTTACTCTGTTTACGAGCAACTAGGTCTTGGTGAGTTGAAACCCACGAATGTGGTACTCCAATTAGCAGATTGTTCAGTTAAGGTACCTCGTGGTGTTATTGAGGATGTGCTCCTTCAAGTTGATAAATTCTTCTTCCCTATAGACTTTATTGTCTTAGACACTCAACCTGTAGCTAATCCTACTAGCCAGATTCCTGTCATCTTAGGTCGTCCATTCCTAGCCACTTCAAATGCTTTAATCAACTGTAGGAATGGTGTTGTGAAACTCTCTTTTGGAAATATGTCGGTTGAGCTTAATGTTTTTAACGTAAACCGACAACCACCAGACTCTGAGGATATTTGTGAGGTAAATTTAATAGAGAGTCTAGATCAGGATACTTTTATTCATGCTAGTTATAAGGACCCTTTAGAAGCAAGCCTAACTAATTTTGGCTGTAATTTTGATATTGATAGTGCTTGTAAAGATGTGAATGCTTTATTGGATGTGAATGTTTCATTGAATTCAGTCCATTTTATCAACACTAAAAAGTGGAAAGCCAAAAAGGAAAGCCAAGGTATCGGTTGAGTTATAGTCCCTTTTTATCATTAGTGTACATTATTAGTTTTAGGATTTATAGCTTTTGAGTCTTTTTTTATTTTTAGTTTGTGTCAAAAAAAAAAAAAAAAAAAAAAAATTTTTTAGTTTGTGTATTTAATTTTCATTTTTTCTTTAAAAAAAAAAAAATTCATCATGATCCGGTATAGCCGCCCATTCTCTGACTATGTATGTAGTACCAATTCTACAATTTGTGATATAATTGATAAAGTTGATGATTTCCGTTTATTAAATTCTGGTTTCAATACCCAATACTGTCGAGATTGCTTCAACACAGTATGGCTTTAATAAAGAAAGGCAACCCCTTTACACTCTATACGTTAGGGTGTCTGGATAATCAATATCTTATCACATATACATCTTGACAAATTGGGACCCACCAGTTCAGAGAATGGGGAGCAAAGTAGTACCCATTTTTCGAGTGAAGATTAGGTTTCAAAAAAAAAAAAAAAAAAACATTTTTGTTTTTCCTTTCTGTTTCATATTTATCTTCACCCATGTTATTTCACTTGGTCGTTGGAGTGTAGTCGTTATTTTGACAGGATGTAGCATCCAAGTTTGGGGGAGTGACTTCATTACCTTCATGCTACTGATTTGCTCTATTTTCTTGTCGCTACTCTCGTTTTCTGGTAATATTGTTCTAACCCTTCTCTATGCTTCGATTGGATGTACATTGAGGACAATGTACAGTTTAAGTTTGGGGGTAAGGTGATGCCTTTTATGTGCTTTATTGAAGTGGGGGAAATTTTTATGAAATTTTTCTTGTTCTAGGATTTTTGGTTACATTATTTTCATAGTTTTGTTTTTTATTTTATTTTCTTTTGTTTTTAGATAGGATGTTTTTACATTATTCAAGGGATTAATACTCTATGTAGGTGCTTAATTTGTAATTTTTGAATATGTTTTAAATTTTTAGAAACTATGGTTTGAATTAGTGGTTTAAATCATTGTTTGCATTGACATGCCTTGGGGTGATTGGTTTTAGTTTCCTCACATGCACAGGCACACTAGCAAAATCTTATGGGATATAAACTTTGGCTTTGAATTGTTGGGTTACATATACTTGATATTAATTGGTATCCCTTGAGAATGAGTACCGATGATGTGATTTACATGACTTCAAAAAAAAAAAAAAAAAAAAAAAGAATATGTGATGAATAGAAAATCAATTTGATCCTTTTCATGAGTAACCGGGCCTCTATGCCTCAGGAAGCACGGAGTGTTCGCGTCAAAAGTGAAAGGGTGAGAAAAGATGAGCATTGGTTGTCTTGATTTGTAGCCTGACTGATTCGAGTAATTAGGTCTTCAGGGTATCTTAAAGCCTAGTGCCCTAAAGCCATCTGGTTTGGGAGTCACTGACTGAAAGCTTGCTACATGGATCTTTCAGAAAGCTTAATAAATCAAGACATTGCACAACCAATGAAGCAATGAAAAAAAAAATGAATGATGAAAAAAAAAAATGAGAAAAAAAATATGAAAAAGTCATGTATTCATGTTTGGAAGTATGATTTCAATAAGGGGAGCTAGTGAGTTGAAGGGGTATGTGCCTTAATATATTCAGAGCTTGGTTATGCCACATGAGATGATTGCTATTTCACTTTACACGAGGGAGCTAGAGTTGATTATTTTGAGATATGTTGATGTGAAATTATGCATGGGGACCATTGATTTGAATTGTGGAATTTGAAAGTTTGAAATTATTCTTGAATGCAAGTTTGTAACTATGTATTGTAATCTTCTTCTTGAATTAATGTTGAAACAGAATTTTGAATGTTTGTGGGTAACATTTCTGGAAACCCTCACGAGACTATAACTCGTCTACTAGGGGGAACCTAGGGGTTCAAAGGCTTGTTGCATATGCTAAATGCAATCGTTTCTCCCACGAAAGAGGAGTTGGGTAGTTTAGTTTGTGTTTAGTTAGTTTTCTTTGTTCTAGTTTCATTTTGTTCTATTGCTAAGGGACTAGCAATATGTAAGTTTGGGGGTGTGATCGGCGTTGAATGTTACGCATTCTAGCCTCTTAATTTGCATATTTTATTCTCTTAGTGATAGGTTATTTGTGATTTTACTCTGTTTTTGTATTTTCTGTCTTTTTCAGGGTCTTAATGATTATTTCAGATAAAACCATGATTTTGGGCTTTCAAAGATGATATCCAAGAAGGTTATATGAAGCCTACATCTAATGGATCCATTCAACTCCATATTTCAACTCAAATCAGCCCAAGGAAGAGGTTCAAGAGAATTACAACTGCTTAAGAAGATTACGGGCCTGAAGCCCAATTCTACACTGAATCTAGTTTTAATCCCGTTTTGGAAAGTAGACTGAAAATCTTATTTCCAAGCGTCAATTCGACTTAATTCCCGCGTGGGTTGAAGGAAATTCGATTCTGGACACTTTTGTATTTCACGTAAATTTCGTGAATCGGACTTCTACTGGGTCAAAACTTGGGCCGAAAGTCAGCAGAAAAATATACCTATTTTGGGCTGCGGGAAAACCCTAATTTTCTCCTAATTGGATTAGAACTTTATGTATTCTCTTGGGGTATAAAGAGGTGAATTGGAGGCTGTTTTGGGAGAGAAAAGAAGTGGAGGCCAGGGCAGAGAAGACAGACACAATCCGGGTTCTATTTATTCATTATGTCTTTTATTATTTTGTTATCTTCTTCTTCTACCATGTGTAACTAAAACTCCTCAACTAGGGTTGAGGAGGAAACCTCCATTAATGAAGTGAAGTTCTTTTGTTCATTAATTGATTCTCATGTGTGTGATTTAATTGCTTATGATTTTTGCTTCTTGTGATTAATTATCTTATAATTCTTTCACCATCTATATCATGTATATGTGGTAGTTAGAAAATATTATAATTAATCTAAGCTTGGGTTTGTATTTCTTAAAAGTGATAATATTTGATCTTATGTTTTTCATTAAATTGGATACATAGGATGCTTAGAATTTTACACAAGTGAAGCGAAGGAAAATCTACCTTTTAATATATTTTTCATAGTGCTTTATTGTTAAATCTTGAGTAAGCAATAGATTGATTTCTTGATTGCTACTCTAACTTTGGGAATTAATAAATAAATATTAGAAACTTCATGGATTTAATGGTGGTGGAATCCAAAACCCTAGTTATTTTCTTTATTTGATTTCATTAGTGTTATTTTATTTTCATGTTAGTTTAATTTCTCTCAAATCAACTAAACTTGTGTTTAAACTAGATTAGTTTTAAATTAATTTGAATTTGTATTAGTTTTTCTTCTCAAAGCATTCCCTTGGGTTCGACCTCGTTCTTGCCGAACTATACTTTAATAGATTCGTACACTTGCGAGTTATTTAACAATTTTAAAACAACATCAGTGTCCAAGGTCACATAATCGTCGGAGAGGACCAATCATTTCTATGTATCAGATTAGGGCCGAGAGAGTGTACATATATATCATGTTGATTACATGTTTCAAATATTGTTGAGCTCGATATATGATCTTGATGCATTTTATCCTTAAATTGCATTGTTATGTGAATGTTGAAGGTGACATGTAGTGTAACGACATACATATCATGTAGGCTGACGTCAGGTCGATACCTAGGTGGGTTACAATATTCCTATTGAGCCGTTGAGTTGTTCACCCCTTTTCTCCCAAAATTTTTACAGATAAAACGTCCATGACGGACGGGAATTGAGCATCCAAGTGAAGCTCCGCGTGATCCTTTTGGCTTACTTTTGGACATTATGTATATGGTTATCCTTGTCGTCTTGTGGAATGTTGATTCTATTGTAGAAATAGTCATAGTTGAATTACCCTTATTTTTGGGCCTTCAACATGTAATTCAAATGATGACTATAAACTTGAAAGACCATATCAATGAAATGTATATTTTTGGATTCATTGTGTATTTATATGAGAATTACTTATGGACTTGGAAATAGACCTGTCAATGGATCGAATTTTGATCTAAATTTGATCCGAATTCGAGCCAATAATTAGAATAGGATTGGACATTCAATCCGATAATCCGTTAGCTAAACAAATTCGATAAAGATTATGGTCGATCTGATCCGAAATAATATAATATATAATTTATTATAAATACATTATCTAATGTTATAACATATAATATTTATACGCTATTAAAATATTTTGTATCATTATTTCCTTCTTTTGTTTCCTTCTTTCTATTTTGTCTTTCTTTATAGTTTTTATTTAATAAAAAGTCAAATACTTATTTTTCTACTACTTTTTTCTTTATATTTTATTTTTCTTCTCTATTTTTCCTAATCATTATTTGCTAATCTCTTTTGAAATTATTATTTTTTAAAAAAAAAATTATATTCTTTTTTGGATCGGGTTATCGGATCAGACATCCGATTAACAACAAATCGGATATGGATTTAATTATATATAATTCTTCGAGTTATCGGATCGGATCGGGTTGACTATAACTCTGATCGGGTTCGGATCAGATCAGGCCTGATCCGGTCCAAATTCGATCCATTTATAGGTATACTTAGAAATGTGTTCAATGATGAGTAAAATATGGGACAATGTATGATTTGGCTCAAATGCATGATTTGGAATATATGTATGGCGATATTAAGTCTCATTTATGATTTGAGGGTTGTATGGATGATTCTAGGGTGCTAGAATAAAATTTAAATGTAAAATGGACCAATTGTAAAAGTTTACGATTTTTTGCAGAAAGCATTTCGATCGTGCGAAATCCCCATTTTGCACGATCAAAATCATTCAATTGCGCGAAGGGTGGTATTCGATTGTGCCAAAATTTGCAGAGTGTCAAAAGTCTCGAAAGTCCAATATTTTTTATAGTACTTTGCATGAACTTCGATTGATAAAGAGTTTTGATCTTGCGAAACCTCATATTTGATTGTGCAAAATCTGCACTTCGATTGTGAGAAATATGAAAGTCCATATATTGTTGGATGTATATGTAGGACTTATTGTGGGGCCTATTGAGATTAGTTGGTGATGCATTACACACATGCATGTGTAAGAATGTGATTAAGCTTTCGTGGTTAATTAAAGGTTAAGACGGTTTGTTAGGGCTTAATAGACGGGTTCATCTTCGGTTTATGGGAGTCAAAAATCGGGGCGTGACACAATATGTTCTCGAAACTTAACAAGTCTTATACATGTTCACTACATGCATATAGTCCACATTCCGGATATGCATGCAAATAAAACGTTTGAAGTCTTAAAATGAACCAATACTGCTCCACGCCAACTTTATAGTTGGGGAGACTCTAGCACCTCATTTTCATTTTCTGAAAAGAGTTAATGTGAGATATATATTTGTAATTGGCATATTTCGGTAATCAAAACCTGATTGATTGAGTTGTAATTTTTGATTTATTCTTTGTATCGATCATCGACATCTTCGAGCTGACACTCAAGTGCATGGAAGCCGACAAATCAGTTAGAACACCATATAATACAGGTAAGTATGGTGAGGACACTCTGCACTTTTTAGTTCCGAGCCTATTTTGAAAAACCAGAGTTTTTATGAAAATATTAGGGTTTTTCAAAGTAGGACCGGTCCCCAATATTTAGGACCGGTCCAACTTTTCTCGGTAGTTTAGTTTCTGCAGGTTTTTAAAAAGTCCCACCGGTCCTATTTATTTGGCATCGGTCCAACTTAGCCTGTTCCAAATAGGAAACAAATTTTGACGAAAATCCTGATTCCTATTGGGTTTGAAATTTCTAGGAGAGTTCTATTTTAGTATTCAACTTCTTTTCCAAGTAGAATTAGAACTTCCATGCCTATATATATGTATTCATATTTTCTCTACAGAAGAGCCCTGGAAAATTAATATTTTAGAGAGAGAAAGTATATACAGTATAATTAGGGCTATATATTTTTAAGAACACACATCCATACTTCACGAGTGATATTTGTGATGGTGTTCTACTTTTGATTAGTTGCTCAGAGACTGCATCAAATCTATTTGCTGATCAGAACATTGGATTGAAGGTTCTTCGCTTGCTTGCTTGCTGAGGAAGAAAGGTGACCAGATTGCACTACGAAGGGAATAAAATACTTGCTGAGTATTTTGGTTCTTCCAGCAACCTTTCTGTAAGGGTGGTGACGTTAGCCGGAAGTCTACAGTAGTTAGACGTGTTAACGCAATCATAAGCCTGAGGTGTTCCGCATCAGATTCTTGACAGAGTGAAGAGGGGTGTGAGACTTAGACAGAGTCTGTTGTACTTTGCTTCTTCATAGTGAATTGGTTTCTTGAGGCGTGCCGCCTCCCTCTGTGGTTTTTTTCGTCTTGGGTTTCCACGTATATCTGGTGCATTCTTTTTTTTACTTGCACTTTATTTATTTACTTGCTTTAATTGTTTGATTAATTGGACTTAAAATTGAATTAATTAAAAATTAAACAAACAAGCAAGTGATCCTATTCACCCCCCTCTAGGTTCTAAAATACTTTTCGCAACCACTTCCGCACCGCGCAACTCACAGTTAATACTCGTGAGATGAGCATAACAAGCAAGTGATCCTATTCACCCCCTCTAGGTTCTAAAATACTTTTCGCAACCGTTTCCGCACCACGCAACTCACAGTTAATACTCGTGAGATGAGCTACAACATACTCAGTAGGAATGTCTAAAATACAATTCTGCAAGTTTTACGAATACCACATAAGTATACATTTGTATTTAATCATGTTAAGCAAATACTTGAACATCACGATCATACTACAAGCAACGTATAATGCAACGTGATATGCATAATTCCTTCATACTCTCCACACATTATATTGGGTTTCGATTTTACGGGCCACATAATCCCACCTAATCGAGCCTCCTTGATTGGATCACCTCATCGTAGGACTCCATTTTTAGGGAGTATCCTCTCCTATCTAATTAGAGCTCCTTTACCGGATCACTCCCACGAGGATTCCTTTGACTGGATTACCTCGCCACTCGTCAAGAGGACTATACCGCGCAATTGAGCTCACCACCCTCGCCATATGCTTCACAATGAATGAAGATGGATTCCAAATGCTTATACTAGACGTGCACATATAATTCAAACTAATGTATCATTTAATTATCATGCTTGCATAATTTTCAAACATACATCACATACTCTTATATTGAACATGTTTCACATATTGCACATTTTATATCATTTATATTGACAATTGTAGGGGTTCTTTAAGCTAAAATAAACATTACACGGATATCATTCTACAACTATGATGGAATGTCGAGAAGACTTTGCTAGGGAGGAGAAATGCAGCTAGTTTTTGTGAACTCTCCGTGAGGGTAGGTTGCCATCCTCTTTGCTGAAGTCCTTTATTTATAGCACCCATTGCGCCTGCTAAGTTAGTCCCTAGTTCAGTACCTAAAGCATAGCTCATGATGCCCTAGGTACCTAAGTGGTCAAATCCCTCTACTTGCTCTGCGACTGAAGCGCAGCGGCGGTAGTTGAGAGTATTAATGACCGCTATCAGGTGCATTAATGGTGATAATAAGGGTCTCAGAGGCGGCGTGTATCTCACAGTTCCCTTGACTAGACCTACCTAGAAAAGTTAGGCTTCCTGCATTCCTCATCCTCCAAACCAAATTCCCTCAAAGCATCCCACTAGATTTTAGTTCCATTCGGACAAGAGGTTCCTACCAAGTCTCTCTTGTCCCGAGATGAAGTTTCGTCATACCCTGAGGGTCTTGAGTGGTGTTCTCGAGACTCCTTTGAGTCTGACATAGTTGTCAGGGCTTTGGATGGTGCTTGAGGTCGCTCGAGGCTTGTTTGGCCCTGCATGCTTGCCAGGGCTCTGGAGGGTGCTCGAGGCTGCTCGAGGCTTGTTTGGCCCAGCATGCTTGCCAGGGCTTTGGATGGTGCTCGAGGTCGCTCGAGGCTTGTTTGGTCCAGCATGCTTGCCAGGGCTCTGGAGGGTGCTCGAGGATGCTCGAGGCTCGTTTGGCCCAGCATGCTTGCCAGGGCTTTGGATGGTGCCCGAGGTCGCTCGAGGCTTGTTTGGCCTAGGATGTTTGCTAGGGCTTTGGATGGTGCTCGAGGTCGCTCGAGGCTTGTATGGGTCTGACCTAGTTGTCAGGGTTCTGGAGGGTGCTCGAGGCTGCTCGAGGCTTGTTTGGCCCAGCATGCTTGCCAGGGCTTTGGATGGTGCTCGAGGTCGCTCGAGGCTTGTTTGGCCCAGCATGCTTGCCAGGGCTTTGGATGGTGCTCGAGGTCGCTCGAGGCTTGTTTGGCCCAGCATGCTTGCCAAGGCTTTGGATGGTGCTCGAGGTCGCTCGAGGCTTGTTTCGCCCAGCATGCTTGCCAGGGCTTTGGATGGTGCTCGAGGTCACTCGAGGCTTGTATGGGTCTGCCCTATTTGTCAGGGTTCTGGAGGGTGCTCGAGGCCGCTCGAGGCTTGTTTGGCCCATCATGCTTGTCAGGGCTTTGGATGGTGCTCGAGGTCGCTCGAGGCTTGACTTTTACCAGAGTGACGTGGCTGCCACGTCGAGCATTTTGACTTTTCCAACATTGGTCTGTAATCCTGGAATACGTGGCACCTACAACAATTAAACCTTCTTTCATATTCAAACATATTTTTAAGATAATTTATCAAACACATAAGTGTCACATTCATAATTATACATGAATACACATAGTTACTTCACAATTCAACCTCAACATGCTTATATAATCATCTAAGGCAATTATAAGCATGTAATTACATCATTTAACATTAATAATTTACAAAGTAGTATAATCTAGTATGCTTTATCCTTGAAAGATATCTAACTATACCAACATAACCAATTGGTTGCCACAATAACTAATATACTCACAAAAATTCCAGATTTCGTGGGTTTGACATCCCTATCTCAATTTGGAAGAGCTTCCAAATGAGTTCTCCAATTCCTTACAAAAAAATTAACTTTCTCTGAATTCGATTCCGAACAAATCAAACTCGAGCCCTCAATGCGTAGACCAACTTCTTCTTCTTCGACACCTTCCAATTATCAACCTAAGTCTCTCAAAATTAATGGTGAAGAGAATAAAAATATATAGAGATATTTCTATATGTATATTGCTCTCTCACGGCTGCTGGAGAATGAGAGAATGAATTGTTGAATTCTCTACTTTGTTATTTATAAACCTAATTGTCATTTTTACAAAAATGTCACTAGCCACTCGCTAAACCTTCCCATATTTCATTTTCAATTTTTGTAACTTCTATGGACACGAAATCGATTCCGTAGTATATCAAATATTTTATTTAAGTTACTCACCAAATTTGGTGTCATTCCGACATTTTCAAATTTTTTGGACCCACGCGACTCGCGCCCTGGGTCCACTTGACCAAAAAAAGTTAACTTTTGTTAAACACTCCAAAAATCTTCTCGAATACTTATAAAGGTCATTAAACATGTATTTTATATGTAAAACACATATATAACCATTTAAACTATTTATATGCATTTAAATGAAATAAAAAGAAAATCGGTCAAAAATGGTTACGGTTCTTACACTTCATATATATATATATGTGTGTGTGTGTGTGTGTGTGTGTGTGTGAATTAATATCCAATAGATGGTTTTGTAAGAAAGTTCCAATTTTTTTATGTGAAATAGTGTGTCAGATCTGCTATGGCGGAGGTTTTCGGTAACAGAGGCGGTGTGTGTCCAGCAAGTTTGGCATTGGAGTTGAGTATCGGGGTGAAATATAACAATGTTTTATCGTCAGCTGCAAATGAAGCATGGTTGTCACTGCGATGCTGCCACTGACGATGTTGGGATCGTTCAAAAAAAGTAAAAGTTTGTGGTAGCGAGCTTCGATTTAACTGAGTTTGGACACATACGAATTCTTAAATTTGTTGCACGGTTCAGATCCAAAGAAAGTGAAGCTCAATTGGTTGGATAATGAAGTCACAAGTAAGAATGGGACTCGATCGGTCCAATTTGGGTACCATTTGAATGTGTTTTTAGTTGATTTGGTTACTAATATTTGGTGTTGTTTGTCAAACAAATTCGATAATTAGGGAAAGCGCAAGCAGAGATCAAGGCACTAAAGTTGTCAAAATAACTTAGAGAAATTTTCGGAGTGACACTTTTACTAATTGACGCAACACTTTCCGTGTTTATAGTGACAATTTTACTGAGAAATTTACTTGAAACCTAATGTGTTGTTAAGTATGTCAATTAAAAATGACCACTTCACAATAGGACGAATCTTTTTAAGGTATAGCTATTGAAAGGGTTGTCGAACCTCAACGACTTGTGCAATTAGATTGGTTGTGTTACTTAGTTTCCAAGTTTAATTATAATTCAATTGAAATAGATTGATTGATTATTTGTGTTCTTTAAGCTAATTAAAACTAAATAAAAACTGAATGTAAACTAAGTAAATTTAATAATCAAATTGAAAGGAAATATAGGAAGATTGACTTCACCACCAACTTCTCATCAATGGTCAATTGCTCTTAATCTGGAAAAATTAATCTATGTATTTTCAAGTTGTGTGGCTACAAGCTCACATTAGACTTATTTAGAAGGTTCATTTAAATTAAACTAAGTATAAACCATCTTTGGTCAGAATAAGCTATACCTGGCTACACTAGCTAAACTTAAACTCATATTTAGTATAGTTTATATTCCCTTACATGGTTTATCAAATCCTAATTTTAAATGATCGTTGAACACCATTACATAATCTTCCTTTTTTGAATCACATAAAATAAAAAGAAAATTAAATAGGTCAACCATAACACAATCTAGTCTAAGGCAATAACTCAATTTTATTAAAGTTGAACTTAATAATTAAAAATCAAACAATAGTACAACTATTGTATTATTCAAATTATGCAATCAATAAATATGTGTAAAAAAATTCGAATCAAGAGAATACAATCAAACCATTGAAGTAGAAAGTTAAGGTTACATCAACTCCCTAGACAGAGATCTAGTCGCTCATGCTTGGGATTGGAGGCTTAATCAATGATGAAATCGTTGTTCTTGACCCAAATGTTTTAACCTAAGGGCAATCTAGTAATTTCGATGATAACAAATCATTAATGATGTTAAATACTAACATCTAAATTGAGTGGTTGCTTAGGATGATGGCTTAGGATGATTGTCATACAAGGAAAACACTCACATTGTGAAATAATCATGAAAAGCAACAAGGACATGGGAGAAGCACTCATTGAAGAAGAAGGAAGAACCTCAAAACCTAAAGACATAGGCAAACATGAAGAAATGGGGTAGTTATAACTTGGTGAGAGATAGAACTTAATTTGTCAAAGTTATTTTTGAATAACTTATTTTGAAGCTCACTTGCATATTAGGACCATGATGCATTTTCATACATATCATCTCTTGGTCATTATTTCACTAAGAAATAAGTCTTAAAGCCTTAGGGACATTCTTCAAAGATCAATTCTTTTTTAAAGTATTTTCTGCACTTTGTTGAAAATCCTTCAAAGACATGTCCAGTTTGAGCTTGCTGAAAACTCATTTTGAGCTTGCTAAAAATTCATTTTGAGCTAGCTGAAAACTCACTTTGAACAAGCTGAAAGTGCACTATGAGGCTGCTGAAAAAAATAGTAGGAAATGGTGTTTCTAGAGTATTTCATCAGCCGACTGAAACATTACTTTCAGCCGATTGAAAGTAGCTAATTTTGAATGTAACAGCTAGTTCAGTTCATTTAATGCACCCAACTACCTACCAACAACCATATTCCTCAAAGTTTTTCTATATATTGATATGCTCTGCATTTATGAAAATATACCAATACTCTTGAGCATTCATTAAGCTACATTCATTACAATCTACCTTCATTCAATACACTTAAGCTTCAAACTTGAAATTCAATTTTAACTATTGTATTGAGAACTTGAAATTGTGTTTCTTTCTTTGAGAAATATCCATTGTATCACAAGTTTTCTTCTATATCATTTGTAAAGGGTTGTTGAACCCTAGAAGACTAAGTGAAAGAGTTCACTTAGCAAGAAGGAGCTTGTGTGCTCTATTGTAAGAGTTTGCTCTCCACCGACAAGGAAGAGCCATAATGGATTTGGAAAAATCTCAAGAGGAATCTTGAGTCGTGGAGTAGGAGTTTCCGAATCATGCTACATCCTTGTGTCGATAGTGTTTGAATCTCTCTATCCCTATCTCATTTATATTGTGTTTGTTTGATTCTATCATTATCTCCATTGTTCACTTCAAATTGCCTCATTATCTTCTTGCATATGTTTTAAATTTATAAATTAGATCCTATTGTTTGCCAAAGACCCTATTCATCCCCCTCTAGGGTCATTACTTGAGTAATAGTTGTCTTCATATCTCTTATTCTCTGAAAAATAACCCCAAAATCGCTCTTACAGCTGCTCTCAACTCTACATCTTCAGAATATTAGAATTAGGGTTTGAATCCTGATCAAAACAAGAGTTTTACACAACTATTGGTTAATTCAGCCTAGTCTTTGATACAAACAGGCCCAAGGTTAGTGCCCTTCAATTAAAATTGCTTTTGGGTTGCTTCTTAGGTCCATTTGGCTTTAAATCTTTAACGCATATTTGTCCAATGGATCAAGCTTCATCTCTGTTCTATGTAAGCACAACAATGGTCCAATAGCAATGATTTTAATGAAAATTACACTTTATTACCTGAAAATAAAATAAACTCAAAATTAATATTAAAAACACTAAATAAGTATTACCAAGGGATTATTATATGTGAATTTAAGGGTTTGAATGTGAAAATTCGGTGCTTATCAGAACCGGTTGAAAAACATAATGAATAATTACATTAACCAGTTGGATTTGGAGATTGAAAATTTTGGACACCTAAAATATGAATGTGGAACCGGTTGCAAAAAATATGCATAATTCTACCATCTAGTTCTGATTTATAAATGTCCAAAAAAATTACTTAACACAAATTTTGTTATTAGACAACCTTTTAATAAATAATCATATAACGTAGTATAATTGTCGATGCATTTGGATTGAAGACATCTAATTACTAATTAATTTAAATGGTGGGTGTGACACTTTTACTGAACGACGTGACACTTTTAGTGATATAGAGTGACACTTCAATTGAAAATTTTTCTTGGACCTTGTTGGAAAACATAATGAATAATTATACCAACCATTGAATTTGGAGACTGAAAATTTGGAGACTTAAAAATATGAATGTGAATCTGGTTACAAAAAATATGTATAATTCCACCAACCGGTTCCTAACCTATATAAGTCCTAAAAAATTACGCATAATTTGTATTTGTTATTAAACAAACTTTTAATAAATAATTAACCATCTTCCTCACCTAACTGATCAATCTATCACTCTTTTTTCATCATCAATCGTTGTAAGTAGCCAACTCCCATCTCTGGAAGGTGTATATAACCTTCTCCGTAAAGGATGAGAAGGACCCGAGGCCAAATGAATTTACGTCATACTTTCAACTTTTTGGGAAGTGGTGAAAAAAGATTTGGTTGTTGTTGTTATTACCAAGAACATGTTTGAATAGTCCATGCATTTGGAATGAAGACATCTAATCACTATTTAATTTTAGGGTAAATTACTTTGACCTCCCTTGAGATTTCACCTAATTACCTTTGGATTAAAGTTTTTAACATATAATGGTCAACCTCCCATGATGTTTGGTTGACTTTACTCCTGGTACTTCTGCCGTTAATTGATAGTCAGCTCTGTTTAAATTAATTAACATAAAAAATAAAAAATGCAAAACCTACCCTCGATGGGGGTAGTGTTATTGTGGAATTGATGAAGAAAATACATATATAAAACATGTTAATCTCAGTCAAATGATTATAAATTAGAGTTATTTTTGCACAAAAATATTATAACTTGAGGATATTTTTGTAATTAGATATTAGATGTGATTTTGTTTAACAAATCGTTAGTCTAACAAGGGTACCAGAGTAGTTTTACAAAAATTTTAATTTGAGGATAATAAGTTAAATCTTAGGCTATGTTTGGTAGAATGGAAAGAAAAGAAAGAATAACATTATTAATGAGAGAAAAGAAAAAAAAAGGAAAGGAAATGATAATGTTAAACTTTTATCGTGTTTGGTTGATTAGTAAAAGAAAAGATAGTTAACATGTTTGGGGAAAGAAATAAAAGGAAACAATTTAAATTTTTTACCATTATACCCTTTTATATTTAAAAGAACAAATTTTAGTTTTTATCAAAATAAGGACAAAGTTAGTATTAACAAAATTTTATTAAAAAAGTAATATTTTCTTTCCTTTCTTTTTATTTTTGAAAAGATAACAAAAATTACTATTCATCCTTAATTTATCCCTCCAAATCATTCCATTTTCTTTATTTTTCATTAAAAAATTCGTACCAAACGCATAAAACCAAATCCCTACATCACCTTTCTTTTATTTTAGTTCTACCAAACTCACCCTGTCGGAACATAGACTAATAGTTTACCCATAATTTTAAGAGTGGGTGTTATAGTTCTATTGATTAGACTACTCTCACTGAATGAAGCAACACTTTCAATGACCGTGGACTACACAGCATCCCGTCTGACCTAACACGTGTCCATCACATTAAGCAAATGTAAGGTTCCTTTGTCCTACTGCGGGTAACGGACACCACAAAGAAGGAACGGAGAGAACCTTCAGTTTCAGGAAGACGAGACGAAGAGCCTAACATACACCGGGGGTGCGTAGATGTTATCCTACACACACGTCTGCAAGGAAAATTGAACCCGCCCAAGAGGTTGAAAAGAGGAGGGAGATGGATAATTGGGCTGACCGCATCAACGACACCGTAGGGTACAACTACAAGGTGTCACCAACACTTAATATTAGAGAGATGATGAAGAAGATATTTTTCATCTTTATGCCTCCTCTGTTGCTTTACCTTTCTCATCATTCTAACCCTAGCCCTAACCCTAACTCGATAACCCCAATTCTAACTCTGGGTCTCCACATTATAACCTCATTTTTTCCACACCAATTAGACCAGACCATCTGGCTCAAACCCACCAAGATACACTTTAACACTTACCCTGTCTCTACCCTCTGCAATCTGTTTCTTTCTTTGTATCTCTTTCTTCATTCGAGTCTGTTTGGGTTCTCTTGACGGTGGTTTCGAGGTTTTTGGTGAATACCTACGAGGTAAATTGTTCGTTTTTGGACGTGGGTATGTCCGTATTGTTTTGTTTATGGGGTTCCTTCAAAATCATGTTTTGTTTACAACGATTTTCTAGTTGATGATTTTTTTATTTTATTTTTGGGCAAGGCTAGTTGATGATTTTTTGTTATTATTCTTATTGATTTCTTCGAAATTATGATGTGTTTTGCAATGATCTTGTAGTGGATGTGTTTTTATGCCTTTTTCTGGGACGGATCAATGTGGTTTTTGGTCTATTTTTTCTTATCGGTTCACCTATGATTGGTTCATGTTGTTATATTTTGTTCGTATGATCCAAATTTGGTGTTCTTGATTGGTTCATTATTTTCTTATGATTTACTTTATCTGTTTGGTTTTAATGCTTTCCAATATTCCTGGAAAGAACCACTGTGATTGTTGTTGTTATTATTATTATTATTATTATTTATGCATCTCTTCTCATTTATAATGTATGTCTTTGCGCGCGTGTGTTCCGGTTTGTGGTTTAATATCAACTTGGTTTGCTTGTAGTTTGTTTTTCATGGACAATTGAGTTACTCAAGTGGGGGAAGGAGTTGTATCCCAGGATTTTTTTTTATGTTGAGTGCTAAGTTATAATTATTAAGATGTGACTTATTTAACGTAGTTACATATAGCATTGTTAATTGTGCCTTGATTTACCTGGATCTGGTAATTTGCAGCCACTCTAGGTTTTTGGTTTAAGCTTTTATGCAAATATGGAAAGCTTTCAAGGTTTTGGATTCGGTGATGTGAGCAAAAAATTGAGAAAGAAGAGGACTAATTCTCGGCGTCCTCGGAATGATTCTCAGCCCTTACCAGATTACCGTGATAATTCATCATTGTCATCTACACCACCCTCTGACAATGTGAGCAAAGCATCAAGTGATGACGAGATTGGCCATGGTACACATTCTCGGAGGAAAGAACAGAGTTTGAATCAATGCAGTTCAAGGGCTTCATCTACTTTCCTTGTAGAGGCTGAAATGGACCTGAAGATCAACAACAAGGATGGAAGATTCAGGGAGTCCAGTGAAGCCCATATCAAGGGCAAAAGTGAGCAGAAACATAGTGGGATTGATTCCAAAATGTGTACTGAAGGTGTCCATTCCCCAGCTAATTGGAAAAACACAAGCAAGGTGACGGAAAATCTCAAATTGCAGTCAAGAACAAGAGATACCCAAATAAGCGGAAGGGTAAGTGGTGGTGGTTACAGTTCCAATCAATCAGGAGTAGCTTCAGATGTACTGGGAAATGATAATAAACTTAAAAAGGTAAAACTTAAGGTTGGCGGTGTTACACGTACAATCCATCCTACATCCACATCTGATGGTACCTCTGTGGGTGGGTCTTCTTCAACAAAGTCTTATCGCTCTTCAGATGCCCCTCGTCCTCGACAGAAGCTTATTCTTCAGGTAATCTCAATTGCTGCTTGTGGACTTCTGGTATAACTTATTGTGGTGGCAACATACTAGTACAAAATTAAAATATTTACGCATTGGGCCAATGCCAAGCAAAATTGTTCTTGTGACTATGTCTCATAGAGAGAGGAAAATTGAGTCCACTTGTCATTACCCTACCCTTTGCTTATAATTCGAAAATTGTATCAAGCATAATATGGCGCATTGAATGCAAAGAATGACGTGCTGGATTATTGGATGTGAGATTTTGTGCTGTGACTTTTGTGTTTATTAGTTCAATTGGTTATGATCATCTAATATTGTTGCTTTTCTGCAAGAGTATGTCTATCATGACGGCACTCTGACTGTGAAGTAGTGCCCTCATTATGGCCTTCTCCATTTTGTAGTACTCCACAAGCACTTCATAATTAAGGACAGATTCTTGTTTATTGATATGTGGACTTTAGTTGATCTGATGTGGACTTTAGTTGTTCTGATGTTTTAAAAGTTCCACATTTTACACTAGCGCGTCATTGTCGAGCCTTGCTTCTAGATGAATATGGAGGCATAAGGGTCATTGTCGGTGAAATAGTATTCAAATTATAATATTTTGTATTGTATCCATTTACGTTTTGACAGGCATTCATGGAAATGCCACGTCAAGTCTGACAGTAATTACCATTGGAATGAAATACTGCTGTTATGTTAGACAGTTGTATTAAAGGAGTATCACAGACCTATCAATCCATTTTATATGTACGAAGTCCATGATTTATTAAAATTAAATGGAAACTTGATATAATTTTTTATAGTAAAATATTGTTGTTTCTAGAGTTTAGGTGAGGAAGGTCACTATTCAATGTTGGTCTTGTTAATCCAGGTTGCCTGGAGAGTTGGGCTTGGTATAGATGTAACTTCCGCCTTTATTCACACCATATCGTTGTCCTTGGCTTTAAACTTCAAATCAACGTTTTCACACTCTCTATCCAAACTTTTATTATGCACCAGTCAGTGGTAAAATGCGAAAAGTAATAAACAGACAAATAAAGTTTCCGATTGGTTGAAAATTCGTTACGTTGGTTATGTGTAATGTGTCTATAGATAATTGCTATTTTCTCCTTGTTGGCCCATTAATCAAACTCTCTAAAACACTGCTTCTGATCCTGGTGTCCTTTCTTTTCTTATTGCTGGCTCGTTGATGCATTAAATGATCCATTTTGCCACATTTGTGGAAAAGATATCCTTGCATCAATTGCATGGAATTGACCTGGTAAAAGGTAATGAATATTAGATTCAACTGAGGCCCTCTTCTACGTTGGTGCAGGATAATTCGGATGACGATCACTCCCCTTCCCCGGACAAGGGAAGTGGTTTGCGAGGAGTTCCATGGAAAGATTTCAGTAAAAGTGGATTTAGCGTCAAGAAAGTGGATTCTTCAAGGAGGAAGATGTCTGAGGAGAGTGTCTCTACCAAGCAGTCCAACAGCTATGAGCCAGTTCGTAAGAGCAAGCGTGTCCCTAAAAGACGGTCGTTAGGTGGAGGGTTTGATGATGAAGATGACGATGAGGAGATCCGATACCTTGAAAAGCTCAGAACTTCCAAGCTTGCTGCTGATGGTGCATATGAAGATGAAGATGAGGAAATAGGAAGCAGGAAGCAAAGAAAGATTTCAAGGGTATTGAGCAAAAATGTTGATGGTGGGTACAATGTAGACGCAGGAGATTATGGCTTGTCAAGATCAAGCAAAGAAGGAAGAAGATCCAGATCAGGGAGAGCATTTGAAGATAATGATTATGTGGAAGAGGAAGAGCCACAGTCTGATCGTGAGCTTGAAACAAAGAGGAAGAACCAAAGAAAGGAGTTTGTGGATGTGTCAGGTGATCCAAAGAGGGAAGTGTCAGTCACTACACGCCAACGGGCCCTTCAAACTGGCAAAGACACCTCCTCAAGAACTGGTGCAAGTTTAATCGAGTACCCGGATGGGTTACCTCCTGCTCCACCTAGAAGTAAGCATTCCTTTCTTTTACATTCGGTCCTTGTGATAACTACTTCTGTTGATTTTTAATTGAATTCTGGTCCGTACTTATTGTTGGTTGTTTTGGTGACAGAGCAAAAGGAGAAACTCTCTGAAGTGGAGCAACAACTGAAGAAAGTCGAGGCTGCTCAGAGGCGTAGGATGCAAATGGAGAAGGCAGCTCGTGAGTCAGAGGTTTGCCCTTCTTATTTGGGTTTTCTATTCATTCATATTCTTCTCTTCCATATAGATAGATGATACAGATAATAAATAGATTTTTTTCCCTGCTGAACTTTATAGGCAGAGGCAATCAGAAAAATATTGGGCCAAGATTCCAGTAGGAAGAAGCGGGAGGATAAAATTAAGAAGCGACAAGAAGAAATAGCGCAGGTAAAGAGTTGTGTGTTAAGAGACATACTACTTCATGTAATGAGAGTTTTCCTTTAATTTGTGTTACTTAAATTATATATGATGCAGGAGAGGGCTGCCAATGCTATGACACTTCCATCAAACACTGTTAGATGGACCATGGGTCCCACTGGGACGGTTGTGACATTCGCCAACGAATTGGGTCTGCCAAGTTTATTTGATCCCAAGCCTTGCAGGTATTAATCCACTTTCTTCCTGCAGATTCTTACTAAAGTATGGAAGTATTTTGTGAAGAAGCAGGGTCAGTTGTTTTTAGGAGATTTTGGAAAGGGGTAATTTGGTATCTGAAAGAACATTTTCCTTTTGAATTTACATACCCCTAAACAAGAATGCTATGGCTCTCGATAATAGAAGTCATTTGTGTTTTTTTGGAGGTTTAGTTTAAGTTTCTTCTCAGTACTCTCTCTTTAATGACATATGCATATACTATTAGCTGCTAATCTGATACGGCATCCATTTGTTTCACCTGGATTTGGTTTTCTTATGTGGATTTCAGTTACCCTCCTCCACGTGAGAAATGTGCTGGTCCGTCTTGCACAAATCCATACAAGTACAGGGATTCAAAATCAAAGCTTCCCCTTTGCAGCCTTCAATGCTACAAGGCAATAAATGAAAAGATGCAGCCTGTGACTACCTGTTGATGAGTAGGCATTCATTCCGTACAGCTGTTATACATGTGGTTAATTCTGCATGTTTATGTTAATCATCTCTTGTAATAAGAGTTTTGGTGGACTGGTGGAGGGCTTATGCTTATCTCAACGCTGAGAGCTGTAAACTGGATAGGTCTGCATTTGTAAGTAAAGTGTATTTTTTGACTTGATTCTGCATTTTATTAATTGTCATCGATGTGTTTTCTTACTGTCTTTTGGTGGACGATGAGGATGGAATTTGTAGACCACTTGAGACAAATTTTCACAATGAAATGTCTAGTTTGAAGTTTGAAATGATTGCATTATTGTGTCTTTAGTTATCACTTGAAAATCAGTTTTCATTTTACAGGAATAGCTGAAGATTGTACATAAATTAGATCTAAATTGATGAATTTGTAGTGCTTTTTTTGAAGTTCTCAGCTCTGTTCATTGTTATCATAGTTTTAAAGATCTGGTGCAAAGTCATGTTAGTACTTGTTGGTGGAAGCCAGACGGTGCCGTGGTGGGGTTTAAAAGTCCTAAACACATTCTATGAGATATTTCTATGAATCAGTTGTGTCTCTCTGAGGTCGCGACTCTTGCAGATTATAACATTTAGAATGCAAATCTAGTGTTCTTTTGTTCATCTTTTTTTCTATCTTGTTAAATTTTGTTGGTTCTATTGGTACCTTAGAAATATGTTTTATTTATTATGTCAGATTGGAATGCTTCTATAATAAGGTCATGTTTTGTATACAGTAAAGAATTGATCTGATCAAGCTAAGTTTGGGTTGACATTTAATAACAAAATCTAGTGTTCTTTCATTATAATTGCAAGTAGATCTACAGATGAATCAAGTTGTTCGCTAATAGTTCAAACTTTAGACTGTTATTCTTTCATTAATCAAACGAATTTTAATCTAATTATAAGTTGATTTATCAATCGTTTGGTAAACCATGTTAGTCTTGATTATTGAGCTTTTCAGGGGGAAAAAATGATAAATTCAATAATCAAATATAATAAAGATATAAAAATAAATATTTATATAATTTAAAGTGATGTGTTTCTGACATTAATTAGTCATGTCAAATGGTTAGAATATAACTTGAACACAAAGATGCTCAACTCGAGTCTTATGCTATGTAGGGTGCACAAAGAATCGGTGGAATTAGAACTAAAACTGTACCTGAGTCGAATCAAACTATTCATTACGATTCTAGTTCCGGTTCCAAATTTTAAGAACCGTTCACTATAGTTTCGATTCCGGTTTCGGTTCCTTGACTTTCGGTTCTAAGTCAAGAAACCAGAACCTTTAGAAAAAATATTTATATATAATATATAAATGAATAATAATAACTTTTAAACTCTAATGTTCTATATATATATATATATATATATATAAAGTATAAAATATATAATATATAGATAAATACATTTAGCTTTTAAGTTCTAATGTTCTATATAATATAAGATATATAAATAAATATTAATAGCTTCTAATATATTATTGTAACTATGGGTGCACAAATATGAGTGTGTATCTTACTAATATTTTAAAAAAAAAAAAGTTGTCAAAGAACCGTTAGAGAACCGGAATCAGAACCGCAAAGAACCAGAACCGAACTCAACGATTCTGGTTCCAAAATTAAGGAACCGTTAGGAACAGTTCCGGTTCCACCAAGAACCGTACCATGTGCACCCCTAATGCTATGTACTAGAAACTCAAAACCCAAACTCAATCTAAACTGAATTAAGTCATGATCAAATTCAACCTGATTCAATTTGCCCTTGGTTGGTTGAGTTATGCTTGGATAAAACTCTGAGTTAGTAATATTTTGATAATAAAATCACTAATAATTAATATAGGTCAGATTCTCAATCGAGATGTCTTGAGACTTCTATTCAAAATCTAAATCAAATTCAAATTAAAGAACTCTGAGTTACTAATATTTTGATAATAAAATCACTAATAATTAATATAGGTCAGATTCTCAATCAAGATGTCTTGAGACTTCTATTCAAAATCTAAATCAAACTCAAATTAAAGAATTTTGCTATTCAAAATCTAAATCAAACTCAAATTAAAGAATCAATTACCAAGAATAGTTGTCTAAATCGACTATGTTTGGTACAAGAAGAGAGGATAGTGTTAATCTCTCATCGTGTTTAATTGGCTAACGAGAAAAAAGAAAGGAAATGATATTCTTAACTCTTATAATAATGTTTGGAAAATAAAAATAAAAGAAAGCTATTTTAATGAATTTACCTTTGTTCCTGAATTTAAAAGACAAAAAAATATATATATAGGTAAAAATGATAAGACAAATATAAAGTTTGTGTTATATGACTTATATATAAAGTGACATATATTAATTTATTTTTGTCTTTTATAAAAATAAGAATAAAATCGGTATCAGGAAAATTTTATTAAATTTTGTAGTCATTTCCTTCTATTTTTGTAAGAATAACAAAACCTAACCATCATGCTTAATTTGTATCCCTCCATTTTATTTTTTCTTTAAAAATTTATACAATATACCATTTTCACCCATTAACTTTATTTTCTCTTTCTCTTCCTTCCATTTCTTTCCAACCAAACTACGCCCAGTAGATTGGGATTTGCTTTAGAGGGTGAGAGTTATTATTATTGTTAATAATTTTTTTTGGAATAACATACGTGATTTTTTTTTAATCCTGAAAAACGGAGGGGTTTAAGAGCGTGTTTGCTAATGTTCGTATGTTTTCACAATGGGCTTTTAACCATCTTCAGAGCTCTTTCATTTTCATATTCGAGAAACATCGAAAGTGAGCGATACGAGTGCTGCGAACACCTTTGCGTCTCTCTCATCTCAACTTTCTCCAACAATGGCTAGGGTTCCGAGCAAGCACGGTCGCGATCAAGCTCTGGTATCTCTTTATCCGATTGCTGTTGTTTAGTTTCACTTGTAACAGTCATACTCGATTGGAATTTTTTTTCTCTGTTGGTAGTGGTGGTGGTTGTTGTTTTTCTTATCATTAACATCGTTGTCATAATTGTTATTGTTATTGTAATTTTTATTGTTTTTTTGGTCACGAAAAATCAAATTTTCAAGCTTTGAAATGAAATTTACTCTTTTTACGTTTTATCAGCAATCAAATGAGCAAATTTTCTTATTACTATTGTTTAGTGAAAGAACTTAGGAATTTCTGCTGTTAATTTGAATTCTGAGAATGGTGCAAGGATGAGATATTTTATTGTCGGGCTTGTAGCATTATCCTAATGTCTGAATTGGTATTAATTGATAATACCACTTGTATTTAGAAATTTGTAATTTTTTTTTGTGAACGGAATTTAAGGTTTGATCATTATTTTAGATTAGGATGAAAAGGGTTAGGATGACTGGTCTAAGTTCTGGTATGTGAGAGAACTAAGTTGGCTATTTTTCATGTTAAAACCTTGCATGTCAGTGGCCAAAAAAGTTTTTCTTGGTTTATTATTTTCACTCCCTTTTTTTGATTTGCCATCAACCAGGATTTCGAGGGTTTTTTGAACGACTTGCAGGATTGGGAGCTGTCGCGTGGGGACAAAGACAAGAAACTGAAATCGCAGACTTCTGGGAAGCAAAAGTTGGTAATTATTTAACCCTCGGAATTTTTAACATTCATGATGACTCTTAATTTTCAAACAAGGAATCAAGATTACAAGCTCTTGGCCAGGGAAAAATTTAGTTATATTATTACCCTCATAAATTTCTATGTTTGTTTCAAAGCTTTATCTTGGAAACCGGAATCGTGAACTGGACTAAATAGTTGTATAACCTTTTTCTGTTTAAATTTCATGAAGCTTATGTATTTGCAGCTAATTTCTCGCAGTGTTGAGTGGAGATTTTAGTTTGTGGAAATTTGTAAGATCAGTGTTCAATCTTTTCATTTGGTGTCACTCACAAAGTATCTTGATTTTGTGTATCTTATATCAAGTTTTACATTTTAGAGAATTCAAAGGGTATATTTGAAGTTCTCATGGAGCTAACCTTGCCAACATATTTAATTTTCTATATCAATACTAATTATATCCCAGGATCCACCTATGCAAAGAGGTGGTGTGAGTAATGCAAATCAGAAGAGTGGAATGACTGGTGAGGACAGAAGAGCTATGGGGATAACATCCTCAGCTGATTATTTAAGCACTGCAAGACAATATGATTACTCAGGAAATCTTGATTCAATCAGCAATTTTTCAAGCGGTTTCATGACTGAAGAGAGTTCTCCTGATGCTACTTCAGAGAAAGAGCTGGTATGGTTTGTTTTTCTTGAGATAAATTTTTAATGACGCAGGATGTTATGGCACGACCAGGTCATTGAACATGGATTCTATGTCAAATTACAGGGTAACGAGTGTTTCAAGCAGAAAAAGTTTAAAGAAGCAATTGACTGCTATTCTAGGAGCATTGCATTATCACCAACAGCAGTAGCTTATGCAAATAGAGCTATGGCTTATCTTAAAATCAGGAGGCAAGTTTCTCTTTTCTTCTTCTGTTCTGATTTATTTCTTTATTTTTTGACGTGAAATTGATGTAAATTGAGATACAATGAAGAAAATTGTTAATTATTCTGGCCAATTTTCAATCTCAGAGACATTTGAAGGGTACCTGGTATACAATAAGCGTGCAAAACTCCTTGTACATGATTCAAATGGCAAACACTAAAATTCAAAGCTAGTTTTCTTGCTTTTCTAAAGAAGCTAGCTCTCTTCATGACTGAGAATCAAACCCATGAAAGAAAGAATAACACCCTAGAGGTGTTTAGCTTTTGTCAACAATTTACACTCATGCACCTAGCTGCCTTTTCCACCATGTCTAATATCTTATCCCCACAAGAAAGGCCACTGATGTGATCTGATCAGTTGACCTGATAAACCAATTCTCAACCATTTTAGTCAAATGAAGACTTCATTTGGTAGGAAAGATGGAAAATTAGAGAGGATAAGAGGAGGAGGAGAGGAGAGGGGGGGGGGGGGGGGGGGGGGTTTGTTTTGAGGGTTAGTAAGGTTTACCTCTGTGGAAAAAAAAAATTCCTTTGATATTTCTGTTTGATTCAGCGGCAAAAAATGGACAAAGAGAATTGTTTCTCTATTTCAAAGTCACTATGTCTGGACTTTTTATAGTGAAGAGAGCATATGCCATACCACACCACATTGCTACTCAATAGTATTTCTTCTTTGTTAATGTTAGCATCATGAGATGAAAATGCGATCAATTAGAAGCAACCCTGCTCTCCATCTTCTTGTATTGAAATTTGTAAAGTCACTAGCCTACGCTTTTAGATCATTTTTTTTAGTTGTTCCCATGAGATCACTTAGATATAACTATTTATCATTCCATATCTTCACAGATTCAACTATGTTAGGAAAAGGCGTTGTTGAGTTGAGGTGTCTGTACAGATGCTCCAACCTCAACCTACCACAAATTGTTATAATATGAAGGCTGCTAGTGACAGCCGTGTAATGTTTATATTTATGGATTTATGTTTTACAGCCTTACAGGTTGCTTTAAAAGCAAAAGTCATCTACATTAAGCCTAAGATATTTTGTCCTTCTTTTGATTTTCCTCAAGTCATACATATATATTTATGTATATATATCATATTTTTTTCATTAGATTCCAAGAGGCTGAGGATGACTGTACAGAGGCCTTAAATTTGGATGATCGTTACATTAAAGCGTATTCACGCCGAGCAACAGCTAGGAAAGAACTTGGGAAACTTAAAGAATCCATCGAGGGTATGTTTAAACTACTGATTTATGTATTTTTTGTTGTTGTTGAACTTGTAAAGGGAATGATTTTTTTTTTAATCATTTCAGTATTTTTTGATTTATCTGATATATTAAGTGTAGCTTACTACAGATGCTGAGTTTGCCCTGAGGTTGGAGCCTCAGAACCAAGAGATTAAAAAGCAGTATGCTGAAGCCAAATCTTTGCTTGAGAAGGTAAGCATCACACAGTTTCTGTTTGCATGCTTTCGCTTCTAGTTGTGGCATAAAGCCTACTAATAGGGATCCCATTTTGGGGGTTTGCGTGTTCTGATTGAAACTGTACCTTAAGATATTTTGTACATACTGCAGGCTAAGATCATTGGAGATTTGTGATTAGTGATGATCTGTGATAACCTGTACACATTTAGTATTTGTATTGTTATTGTCATATAGATCTAATCTGCTGATTTCAAGTTTCGGTTGAATAAGATAAGCTCGATAGGCTTGTTTTACTCACGAGTCACGAGAGCTCGAAATACCTTTAGGCACTGACTTAAGCCCAACTCTAAGATCAGCACCATGAGCCCTGCTGGTCTAGTACCTGGCCAGGCTGGTTTACATTTCTACTGGTGGTGCTCGGCATTCCATGCCCACCCCACCCCCACCCCACCCCACCCCGGGGCCGGGTGGTGAGTGAGGGGTGTAAACTTCTGTGTCAACAGTAACCTATACTTGCCCTTTATATTTTCTGATAAATCTACTTCTGATGAAAGTTGTCTGTTTGCAAGATCTTCGTCTCTTTCATGCTTTGGTTTTCAAGGCTGTTTTTACAAATTTGGGTTTTTGAAGTTCCCTTTTGTCTATGATGACAGTTGCTAATATAGGATGAGGGAACTGCAATGTATATCTTTTTCTTTCTTTTTTCTTTTTCTTCAAACAAGTTGCAGTGGATGTGCTAACACAACATATACAAATGTCATTTTTCAATAATTCTGAATGGTTTGAAATCTGGGATACATTTCAGGAAGTTTCAGGCATTTGCTGCGAAGCACTGATTTTCATGTGATAATATATTGCTTGTATTTAGTGATAAACCTGGATATATAACTCTATGTGCTAAAACAACATATACAAATGTCTTTTTCTTTTCCTTTCTTTTCTTTTCTTTTCTTTTTTGGTGTGCGTCTGTTTGTGTTGTTTTGGGCGTTGATATCGAGTAGTTAGTGGAGAGATTAGTGGAGAAATAAAAGTCATGCTTTAATCTACTCCCCACAGAACTACTGTCATTTCGCTTTTGTTAGAATCAATAGGATGCTCCTTGTTTTTGCTTCTTCCAAAGATATATCAAGAGGATACATATCAAAACATTACCTCTATGTTTTATTATTATTATTATTAATATTTTATGTTACTGTTGTTTTCATTTACGTCAGCTCAATCTTTAGTCCTTGAACAATTTTCTCCAGGAGATTCTTAGGAAGGCATCTGGAGCGTTAAAAAGTTCAAAAGTAGTACAAAGTGCAGGAAAGGCAAAGGTGGGAGTTAATGGACATGTTCAGCATGTTCAACCTGTCTCTAATTGTTCTCCAAGGACTGGAGTGGCTCCAATTCAAGATAATCTCACTGAGGTATTATTTTATAAATGCTTGAAGTTTTCATTTTATTTGCAGGTTTTATTTGATTATGATAAATTTATAAATACAGAAGAAGCTGAAGTTAGTGGAGCTTCCTGCATCATTTTCTGTGTTTCATTCCATTACTCTGTCCTACTTATCCTTGACAAACTGCCTGAAACTTACCTTTTGAAATGATGAATGTTGTGAACCTTTTTAAGCAAATGGAAAGTCAGGAAGTGTGTGGCAAGGCTTATGTGCTGTCACCAACTTCGTGCACTAGGCTTTGATCATGTAAAATGCTGCGCCATTTTGACCTCTGAATTGTGTATTTTGATTAAAAGGTTTTTGTTATGGATCAATGGAAGTTAACTGAATAGAATGAATATTTTACAGAGGTAGCAGAGTTCTTAGCCCTGTTGTACAGTCAGGTGGTTGAGGGGGAGGGGATGGACGAGATGGTTTGGTTGGGTTCCAAGAAGGGAACCTTTGAGGTTCGCTCTTATTATAGAAATCTCTTGGATTTCATGGGTCCCATCTTCCCTTGGAAGGCAATCTGGAAAACAAAGGCCCCACTAAAGATGGCTTTCTTTACTTGGACAGTTGTCTTAGGCAAGATTCTTACTATTGATAACCTAAGGAGAAGAGGTCGAATTATGATGAATTGGAGTTGCATGTGCAAAGGGTCGGAGGAACAGTGGATCATCTTCTTCTTCATTGTCCAGTGGCGAGGGATGTTTGGTACATGTTCTTGGTTGCCTTTGGTATAGTCTGGGTGATTCCCAGCACCACGGCAAATATGATTGAGGCTTGGAGAGGGTGTACAGTGAATAGCCGAGTCAGAGAAGTTTGGAGGGCCACCCCCCTTTGTTTATGGTGGGGTCTGTGACATGAGAGGAATAGGAGGCACTTCGAGGACGCGAAATCTCCTATTTGGTCTCTCAAATACAATATTTTGAGTTCTTTATTTTTTAGAAATTGTATATCGGGTGATGAAGTAGTGGACTTCATTAATAGCTTAAGCTTATAGATGGCTGTGCTCGGCTTCTTGTATCTTCTAGGGAGCGCTCTCCTCTTGAGCACCTTTTAATGAATTGTTATTTGTCAAAAAAAAATATTTTATTTACTTTGTTTTCGCCTAGAATTAAGGAAAACTGAAACTACTTCTTCTTTGATTATTTTATTTAGAATAAATATTATATTTGGAGGTTTATTTGATTATAATAAATTTATAAATACAGAAGAAGGTGAAGTTAGTGGAGCTTCCTGCATCATCTTCTGTGTTTCAATACATCATTCTGTCCTGATTATCCTTGACTAACTGCCTGAAACTTACCTCTTGAAATGATGAAAATGTTGAGAACCTATTAAGCAAATGGGAAAGCCAGGAAGTGTATGGAAAGTCTTATTTGCCATGACCAAGCTTCGTGCATTAGGCTTTGAGCATGTAAAATGCGCTATTTTGACCTCTAAATTGTTAAAACATTGCTTTTCATAGATTGTATGTTGATGAAAAGGTTTTTGTTATGGATCAAGGAAGTTAACTGAATAGAATGAATATTGTATTTACTCTGTTTCCCCCTAGGATTAAGGAAAAATGAAGCTACTTCTTGTTTTTCTCTCTCTCTTTTGGAGCATGCTGTTTGTTGCATCATTTCATTTTTTTTGAAATTTTATACTCTGTTGGCAGGGCATTGATAGACAAGCTCCTATAGATACATCCGTGTCTACAGAGGAATCAAATAGTAATTGTATGAGAACCAAAGGAGAGAAGGAGGCTGTTTCTCCTGAAGGTGCCATCCAAAATTCTGGCTTGGAGAGTGTTAAGGTATTTTCATGAGATCCTTGCTTAATTGCTTGTTATTATGTTTTCAGTTAGTTTGAGAGAAATGCTAGTTTCTCCTGAGATTATTTTCCTGACAATCGTTGTAAAGTAGTGTGTGCGCCTGTCCATGTTTCCCTTCTCTGAATCCAGGGTGGAAGAAAATTTATCCATATGGTTACTGTATCTGGTCCAACCATTTTCATTATTTAATTTCTCAATCAGTATGATCTTATCAAAATACTATCTTCATTTACCCCTTTTTCCCCGATGGAAGACAACAATACAGTTTAGATCAATATCAGTCGACGCACAATACGAACACTTTGCTTTACAAATCCAGGACAAGTAACTCACAGAAGAAAAACTCTCAGAAAATTCGTGCCAACTTTCAACAGCTTTTGGGGGTCTAGGTTGTTCTAACAATTGAACTGTCAATAATTCTTAAGCTTTACTATTTTCATTATGTGAATTCATGAAAATCAACTATTTCCAAAAGCTATGTAAAAATAACTTGACCCTCACAAGTTCAGACACTGGGTATACATGCACACCCTCCAACCCTGCCAACATGCACGCCTATTCGTTGATGACTATATTAGCCTTGTTTAATGTTGTTCGAGCTTTTGAGTGGACCACAACTCTGTTTTTGACATCCTGGAAATTATTATCCCAAAATAAAAAGGGCACAATATTTATGCCTGAAAGTTGTGATTTAGGGTGCCAACATGCGATTTGGTTTCTTCCCATGGATCATTAGAGGCTTTGAAGCTAAGTTGGTCAATATTACTTTAGGACTTCTTATATTGCTGTTGGATCCAATGCAAGGGACTGTTATACTTCATTTCTCTCTGTTTTTGTGCTATCAGATTGTTGCTTCACAGCCCTAACCACCCATTGTTTTAACAAACGAAATTAACATGACTAAAGATGTGAATTTACCTCCTAATTATAATGTACAAATAGCAGTTATTTGATCTACGAGGAGTTATATAGATGCGGACAAACCAGAGAGAGTAGTCTTTCTTCCCTATTTTGTCTAAGCATGCTGATGCATGCAGTGCAGTCAAGACTTAAGTTCATGGCATCCATCTATTAGATTTTTTGTACTGAAAATAAACCTTGTCCATCAGTTTATTGTACTGAATATCATTTATTCATTTCTCAAGTGTACGTATAATTCTGATAAATGATCTTTACAAATGTCTTCAGAACTTTGTTTCTAGAATCATCAAATGGAGTCGCAGAAGATTTGTAAAATCCGTGTGGAAATATTTTTAACATAACAAATTGTTAAATGTTTATTTAACATAAAACATTCAAATATTGCATTGTGGAAATATGCAATCCTGTGGTTTTCCATTTCTCTATGCTGATTATTCCTCTTCTGCCTCTCTCTGCCTGTGCTTTTATTCCATAGTTGACACTGTTCTTGCTCTTGGTCCTTCACAGAAAAATCAAAGAACTGGCAAACTAGAATTAATGGCATCATTGGAAGAGCTTGCTTCTCGAGCAACTTCTCGGGCTAATGCTGAAGCTGCAAAAAACATCAGGCCACCAAATTCAGCTTATCAATTTGAGGCTTCTTGGCGAGGACTTTCTGGTGACCGTGCACTACAGTCTCGTTTATTAATGGTTGGCAATACTGTCCTTTTTTTTTTCAAGAAGTGATTTAAGTTTTGGATACTTTAAGTATGCATATAATAAATTAGATTGTGAGGCACTTGTATAGACTTGTATCTCTTCAATTTGTCAATGGCGGAGTCCCTTAATTTGACGAATGCCTATTTGGTTACCAGTCCAACATTGCATGAACCTGATCCTAACCATGCCATTATTTGCAGCCTTTAAAGAGCGTGTCTGTTCATTTAATAGCACTAATCAGTGAAAACATGCACTTTGAAATTGAAAATTTGGACATCACTATTTTGGCTAGTATTTTTCTCGTGCTATTTTTAATTTTTAAGCTGGGTCATTCTTATTGCATGTTGCTATTGAAACTTTTTTTTTCTTTGCATGTTTAGACTATATCGCCAGTTGCATTACCACAGATATTTAAAAATGCCTTGTCTGCTCCGTTACTAATTGACATTATTAAGTGCGTCGCCACATTTTTCAGGTTAGTGCATGATTTTTTTTTTTTCCCTGACGATCACATCTCAAATGTCTAATATCTATTTAAGCTTAATTAAGTTCTTAATGCCCTTTTGGTTATCTTTTCTGGCAGTGAAGAAATGGATTTGGCTGTCAAATATTTAGAAAATTTGACCAAGGTGTCAAGATTTGACATGCTTGTAATGTGTCTTTCATCTAAAGACAGGGCTGGTATGTTTACACAAATTAATCCTTCTAATGTTAAAGATTTCATAAAGATAGTGTAACATCTGTGTTAGTGTCTGAGGATGCAGGATTTTCAGCATAACACCTGTTAGCTTTGTCTCAATAGAGATCTCATTGCTTTCAATGTGAACCCATGAGAGAGAATTAAGTATAAGATAAACCTGTTAGCTTTATCTCAATAGAGATCTAATTGCTTTCAATGTAAACTCATGAGAGAGAATTAAGTATAAGATAAATATGTAACATACAATTGGACTGACACATTCATGTATATCGGTTCCACTATCTGACCATGCATGTGCTATTCTTACACAACCCTCTTCCAAATTATTTGTAATTCTGTATTTCATCTTTTCCTTATGAAGCATGGGTTAAGTTTATGTCGGATGTTTGCACTTTTGAAAAACCATTGAGGGTAGCTGTTGGTACCATGGAGTCAGGAGTGTCGAAAGATGAACATTGGGTTTGTGGGTGCTTCCTGACCATTGGCCATTATAGTCTTTCCATATCTTATTCGGGTTTTAACTATTTTATATTTGATTTCTTTCTTTTTTAATATTTACATAAAGAGGCAAGAGTTCTCTGCACTTGGCAAACATCAATACTGAAACTGAAATAGCATAAACTGCTTCTCCTGATGGTGTTAGATGATGGGCACTTCAAAAACTAAGCTGAGATGAAAACATATGGGCACAGAAATGCCACTGTGGTTGTTTCTTTATGATGACATGTCTTCATACATAGTAGGAAAAGATTCAGATTTTTGATGATTCAAATCATACAAATTATTTTGAAAAAAATGATAGGAACCTGGTAAACTGACTTGGATTTCCGTCTAAACAGATCTTGTCAAGATATGGGATGAAGAATTTTGTAGCAAGGCAGCTTCAACTGTGTACTCAGAAATGCTTGGTGAACTACGTCCAAGATACCGCCTTAAAGAATGATGGGTGTGCGCTTCAGATATGTATGAAACCGCAAATGTTTTGTCATCTCTAAATTATACACCTTGTAAATCAGTTTATGTAAAATGCTATATGTTAAAACTCTACCAGTGGGGCAATTTTAAATCATTTATTTATTGAGGTGTTCAAAATTTCTTCTCCTTAGAATTCTTTTATACATATAAATCTCTCTTTAGGTTCCTTTATGATATCTCTGTCTTGGTATACGTATAAACATTTCATATTTGATCTGATGATATTCAACAAGAGTATGGAATGAACATGTATCATCAGCGATGGTACACGAGAAGAAAACCATTTGTGGATTCTTGGTTGAGATGGCACTGTTTCTGGGCATTGAATTTGAAATTTTTGTCCATGATGATATCTTGAATAAATTGGAAGATTGTGGATGTCAGAGAGGGATGACCCTTTGGTGCGTTGTATTATTTTACTTCACTTTCCTGGACCATTAGCATGGCTGGTTTTGGATTGGTGCTACTTGCAGGTCTCTTTCTCCATTATTTTGAAATTTGGAAACTTATCTTCACAGCATGGTTGGTTCTCTCCCTCTCTCCCCACAACCCCCCCCCCCCCCCCCCCCCACCCCAAAGGTTGAGCTACTCTCTCCCTCTCTATCCTGAAGGTTGAGCTAACACTGCTACCTGTTGCAAATTTGATAATTCTTGACCCATCGTTTGGTAAAACCTACCGTTAATGTTTACAACTTGTTTGTGGTGGTAGATTTTTCTTTTTCTTTTTTCACCGATCTACACAAGGTGAAAGTCTTGAATACACCGGGGTATTTACTATGTGGTGCCTTCAGTTAGTGTAAGCTTTTCATTTTTCTTGATAACGGAGAGGAATGAGTATCAAAAGATACACGGAGTATATTTTAGGAGAACCGTATTTTCATCTCATACAATGTGAAGATGCACAAGAATATTAATAATCAATAACCAATATTAGATTGTGTAATTCCTATTGGGCATATAGATCTGAAATACATTATCCAAAAGTCAAGAAAATAATAAATTTGTCTATGGAGTGTACTGGGGGAGCAGGTGGATGGTGTTAATACAATTTTAGGCCGTTCAATTTGCGGCGAAAAGGAGTGTTAATACTACAATTTTAACGATGGATGAAAATCCGTTTGTTGCTACTCTAAGCCACAGCTTAATTGCTGGTTATTACCAAGGTAAGAGAAAATATAAAAAACACGAGTCTGCTAATTGCTTCACACCCACGTTGATGTTTGCCTATATCTTTATATATATATATGCATACATTATACATATATTGAGAGAGAGAGACCGTGTGTGAAACTAATGTAATGTCCATGCAATATATATTTATATTTAGTTTCTTTATATAGTCGGTACAAAACTCGGATAAAAAAATAGCTTGACAACTGTTAGACGGACTTTCTTTTATCCGTTGTCACAATAAAGTAGTTTCAAAAAATGACGTGCAGAGACATACGAGGGTGTCATTTTAAAGTTTGATTGAGTTTGAAGAGGTTGTCACTAGTCAGAGACTTGACTATGAAGAGAGTTGGTCATCTATGCACAAACTGAAATTATTCTCTTGATAAGATCCAAGAAGGTCGAAACCATTCAGTATGTGATCTATGAAAACAGGACGTGTAAGGCTAAACATAGGCTAGGTGTCCAGGGTTGCTGCATGGGTTATGTTGTTGTGCACAATCTAGGCCTGTGGCAACTACCAACGTAAAAATAATTTTATCATGACTTTACGGTTACTCATACAACATATTTAATTAGAAAATAAACTACCATTCTATTTTGAGATGCAAAATTGTATATTTCAGAAAATGTAATATTTTGTTGCATCATCGATATAATAGTGTTGGAATACTATATATAATAAAATATAGCGCAAAAATTTGTGTTTGAGAAAATTTGGATACGCCGAGTAATATTGTATACTCAAAACAGTCGAATTCCAATTATATGTACAACTATTCGACGTGAATTAGTATTTGATAACATGGCTTTGACCAGAGGAGTTAATTGGGTTATCATGGGGTTGTACTCTTGTGCCCACTTTAATCTCTGAGTCAAAACATTACTTAAAAGACTACAGAATTTATATTATTTTAGAACACTAATGTTCAATTTCTAGAATCCAGATAATCTTCTTGTCTGGTTGTTTATATAAAACCAAATGACTCGAATCTTTGAGATAGTTTATCTAGTATTTTCCAAAGAAAACAATGGCTAAAATTTTCTAAATTTTGCGTTAGATTGTTTTATTATATTTCAGTCGGGGATTGCTAAGAAGTCTCTGTGAGACTTCTTCAATAAATACAAAAGATATTAAAAATAACAATATTTTTAATATTGCAAAGAGAGATGCATTGTGAGAAGAGAGATGTCAGAACAGAAGAGAGAGTTGCGAAGAAATATGCAGTTTGATAAAGAGATCGGTTGAGGGACGCAAGTCCCTAGTAAGTAATTAGAATAGAATACTTTATGATTTGTTTAATATATATCTAATATCTTCTTGATACAAAATATATTATAATGTCAAAATTGTAATTTCTCAATATAAATAGGACGAGATGCCCTTTCTCCATCTCTGTCCCGCAACTGCCCAGGCCTCATAGACACGGTGTTTTTGTCATCTCTATCCCTATTTCAAGATAACTCCTACCTCTAAGTTGAGATTGTTATATATACTATACTCTTGTATTCTTTTTTGCAAAAAATGTGGTGTGAAGCTGGCCTGTATTTTATTTTACAAATTTTAAATTCAACACCTCACTTGACGGGGCAAAGAAAATGGTTAACTTCTTCCGGGATTCCTAGAGATTGTCTAATTACCTTCGGATTAAAGTTTTTAAAATATAATGTTCAACCTCCCATAAGATTTGGTTGACTTTGCTTCAGGTACTCATGTTGTAGTAGTAAGATCAGTTAAAATTAATTAACATAAAAAAAATTAAAATGTCAAAACTACTTTCGATGACGATAGTGTTGGTGTGACATATATATATATATATATATAACATGTTATCTCAGTCAAAAAATTAAAAAATTGATCGAGATTATTTTTGTATAAAAGCATTATAATTTGACGAAACTTCAATAATTGTATATTAGATGTGATTTTGTTTAACAGATCGTTGACCTGACATAAATGTTGAAGTAATTTTATAAAAAAATTAATTTGAAGGTAATCAAAACAAACCTCGAGATGAAGTATGATAATTAATAAACTTGCATTTTTAGGTTGTCTTTCAAATTGTCAAATAACTTTTATACCAACTAATTTGATATCATGACCTGAAGGTCTTTTGCTGATATGTGACCCAATATTTTTTGGACAATACTTACCTATTCACCGGTGAATAAATAAGTTCGACCGCTGATGTGGTTCAATAAAAGAGAAACGCATTAGCTTTAATTACTTAACCAATTAATTCATTAATTATTCCAGTTCAACCTGATTTCACCAGGTAATTCACCTCCCTCCATCTGCTTCACGCTTCTCTTTTAGCTCTCCATGGCTAATTGACGTTCCCAATTCTCTCTGTGGTTACTTTTCTTATTCCTCTCAAGATGTGGGTTCAAGCAAATTTGAAATGCATTACTTTTCATGTTCATATGAGACTTATAGCAAATGTACGATTTAATTATTTGTTGTACACATTTAGGATTTTCCTTTTAGAGAAGGGCTTTCCATCGTCACTAAATAAGTATTCTCAAATTTTTTCCTCTATATCCTTTTTGTTATCTCTTATGGTTGGGTAGTATAAACTTCTGCTTGTGTTCAATTCAAAAGTAATGTGTTTTACATATATATGACTCTGAGTGATACGAATTTGAACTCTCTTTCATGGATGAAATATAGTGAAAATTTTGACACTAGATTAATTAATTAATGTCAAGTTACCTCTTATCACCGCTCGAAATCCTTTAACCCAATTGCCGTAATCTAAGTTCTTCCAAAAAAACCAACAGAATCCCAATTAATCGAATCAATTGTCTCGCGTTTCCCTTATTGCTAGCGAAAAAACTCGCCTTGTAATCAATGATTTTTCGGGCAAGATCAATCAAGGAATTGAGAAGGGTTGCCGGAGAAACGGCTTCGCAGGGGTAGATTGTCGGAAATGTCAGAATTCGACGAATGGACTGATCATGCTTGTTGAATTAATTGAAGAATAATAAAGAATGACAAGTGAAATCGGATTGAACTGAAATAATCGGCGGTCAGTAGGGCTTACCTACTCACCGGTGAGTAAGTATTGTCTATATTTTGTTGTTGTTACAAGTAACCCATATTGGTAATCACGTCGAATACAGATTGAGAGGGTCTTAAACTTATACAAGAGCATCCGATATGAATTAAAGGAGTCTTGAACTTATATGAAAGTCAAAATTGCACCATCCTATAACTTAGCGCTTGACCCACTACAAATTATTGGTGGATTGTTAATTAAAGCACGAATAAGCCCATTGGCCAATGTCACTTATCATAAGGTGGTGTTTAATAAAACTAAAAACTAAACATTTCTAAGAATGAAATTTTAAATACTTATTATAAAATTTGTTATAAACTTACTAAAAATTTAAATATTCATTATTCACTTATAAGTGAAGTATCATTCACTTAAAATTTTTAATAGATTCTAAGTGACACTTATTCTTTTAAATGATATTCGCATTGTATAATTAAATGTTCTTAGTTAAATAAGTACTTAATTTATTCACAATTAAGAATTAAATTCAATTACCAAACAATACGTATAAAAACTTAATTTGCAATAACGTTTTCAATTAGAGGAAAAAATTGACAAAAAAAGACATTTATCTTATTGCGACGGACCTCAAAAAATTTGCTTTGGGGCCCAAATTAGTATTATGAAAAAATATAAAAAAATACTATAATGTATTTTCATTATCATCATTCTTGCCTTATTCCATATAGACGGGTCGATCTCGTAAATTTTTCTTTTTCATTATTTCCTATTATGTCCTCTCTTAATTTTAGATTTTTTAAGTCTTGTTTTTAATTATTTCATCCCATGTAACTCTTGGTCGGTCTCTTTGTCACTTATCATCCAAACGAATAACTCTTCTTCTTTTTATAGGTGTTGCTTATCATTTAAACAAATAACTCTTCTTCTTTTTATAGGTGTTGCTTATCATTTAAACAAATAACTCTTCTTCTTTTTATAGGTGTCGCTTATCATCTAAACAAATAATTCTTCTTCTTTTTATAAGTGCATTATTGGGTTTGTGTTGAATATTACTATATCACATAAGTTTACTTTCTCATTTAAAGGCAATAAGTAGTGTCTAATGTTCTCCTCACCCATTCGTTATTTATCTTATCTCTTTCGGTGATTTTTATCATCTAAGAAGATTGTATTTATAAATTAATGCTCCATCTGAATTGATATGAATGGATTTAAGTTTCAATTATTTAATAATTGTTCAAATTTAGATATAATAATCTATATTCAAGTTTTCACAAAATGCATGGATTGATTTGAAAAGATATAATAATCTATACTAATTTTGAACAAAATGTGCAAGGAGTTATTTGAAATTTATGCTCATATAAATTATAATTACACAGGCATTATAAGAAAGCATCTCCCACACTTTAAATAATATCAACTTTTGGATTCAACTTAAATAGGCTCAAATTCCAATAAGTGCATAGAATAGTAAAAATAAATAAGAAAAAGAAAGTAAAATTGCTTTTATTATAGACTAATATGACAATTGTTGAGAAAAGCTCCTTAAGATGCAAGAGTTATTCTTAGACACTATATATTAAAAATGCGCAAAAAAAAATCAATCCAAGATTGCAGCATGTGATTTTTGTTCCTTAAATGAGGGTAAAGACTTGCAAATTAAAAACTATTTTAAATATAAAAATAAATTAATAAAATTGCAACTTCAAGTAATACCATAGGTTGAGAAGGTCTCATAGGAGGGGTAGTGTAATTTTTGAATACACGAAAAAGATTTAATATTTTTTTTGAGGTTAGTTTAATTTAAAATAATTGAACTGAACATGAAATTCAAATTATTCCAAAACAAGAGAGAGAAAAGTATTGGTGATTTTAGTCTTCCAAGTTCTGACACAAAAGCAAAACAGGGTCTCTTTTTTCACTAAAAACTCTGTCAAGCACGTGATCTAGTCCTTCCTCCGCCTCAATCCACGTGCTCTATTTCCCTCTCTCCCACTTTCTCTCTCCACACTAGTGTCCCTTTTCTCTCTCACACTGTTGATTTTTGCTGGTGTTCTTCAAACCTTTCGTTTAAACTCTGCGGGAGGTTTCACTCCCGAGATCTGCCTCTTCAGGGCAAGGTATGCGTTCTACTTCATTTTTTTCTTCAATGCTATTGCCGATAACATTTATTTCGAGTTTGCTTCATGTTAATACACACATACATATATTGTGTAGGTTCTTCTTGTCAATATTCATAAATTCAATTTTAAACCTCTTCTCCCATATCGATTTCTTGTTGTGTGTTCTTCTGTTTTGGGGTTACTGATTTCTGTGTCGAATCATCATTTTACGTTCTGGGTAATTTGTTTATGCCTGTATAACTACTGCTTATTCTTTATTTTCGTTAAATTAATTTTTGCTTGTTTTGTGTAGCATTAAATGGGTTTGCCATTTTTTGTACCCACAATTTTCTATTTTCTTCTGGGTTGGTGTTATTTCTCCAATTTTTGGATATGTGCAATCTCTTTCTGCTCAACGTAGCCTTCGGAGGTGTTGTGGTGTATTTTTTCTCCTTTCCTTCTGGTTGGTTGGTGTTTATTTGTGTGTATAGCTTATGATGCAATTTTGTGTTTGAAGCTATCAATTTGTTGAGTTTTTTTTTTCTACAATCAATTTGTTCAGTTTATTGCTTCATGCTTTAGTATGATTTGGATGGAAGATATTAGTGGTTTTCACTTCTTTATTTCTTTCTTCCAAAATTTTTAGGAAGATGGGTATTATATCGCGGAAGATATTCCCAGCATGTGGGAGCATGTGTGTGTGCTGCCCTGCTTTGAGGTCAAGATCTCGACAACCTGTTAAGCGTTACAAGAAACTGCTTTCAGAGATCTTCCCCAAATCCGTTGTGAGTATACACATTTTCATTTTCTTTTACCTGTTGACTTATTGTTCACAAACATTCTCATTTGTAGCATTTAAACATGTGATATAAGGTTTTCTGGAACCTAAGCACAATATAAGGTGCGAGCTTGATCGAAGTAAGGTTTGTATGTAATAATAATGCATATTAGTTATAAGTATATAAAGGATAATTAAACTTGTGACAGAAACTTGTCAATATTAAGATAAGGATTTCTTTCAACATATCAATTCAATAGATTAGCTAAATCAACATACATATATCCTTTCAATTTTTGATATATAGATTAAGATCAAGTAATCAATGCTTATAAATCCTTTCATATGCATATGCACTAGCCAAATTAAATGCGATTACAAATTTGAAACAATTAAAAACTATAATCATGTAAACCTTAAACATATATTTTCACAAATATTCAGAATTAAGCATTAAATGCAATTAATGTAAGTTGTGAACCATAAATTTATGAATTTTGTCAAATATTCCATAAGGTTGAACAATTTGATCCATTAAATATGATCATGAATTGATATTGATTTTTTTTATTTAATAGTCATTAATTAAAAAAGAAAATGATATGAAGATGAAAAATAAAAGGCGCGCTTGTTTTGAGCCTGGAGCCTACTAAAAAGCGTGTCTGAAGGCTTTATGTAAGCCTGACTAAAGGGGCTTGATCTCTACTAGGTTGGGGCGCTCTAAGGCATCGTTATAGGTATCCATCCTGTTATGTTGTGGCCCGAATTTTGTTTCGGCCCGGCTCTCATTGCGACCTGATTGACCCAAAAAATGGTTTTGGTGTGGCCTTAAGCCACCAAAGCCATGGGGGTTCGAGGGCAGCGCTCCCGGAAAAAATTTTATGACCCGTTTTTTGCTTGCGGGTTTTGGATTCGGGTTAGGACTCTCTTGTAGCCCGATATATAAAGGCATCTAAGGGTTTGGAGGTATGTACAAGAAAAAACACTAAAAACGCAGAAAGAGGGAGAGAGAGCGAGGGCTATGGTTTGGGTTGAAACTTGTAATGTTTTGATTTTCGCATAGTGAAATCTTTTGCCGGATCTTTGGCATGGACGTAGGCACATCGCCGAACCACGTAAATTTTTGTGTTCTGTGCATTGTGCGTGATTCGTTTTGTGTCGTGTTTTGTGATTATACTTGGTTTGCGGCTGTTTTTCACAACACATTGTAATCCCTCATATCCTATCCTCCCAAAAATGAGAAGATTGGGAGGGAAAGGATAATGACTTAAGTAGTACTTTCATAATTCCGACACTGCCCTCAACAATTAGAAAGAGAAAATTGTTATTTCACCCATGTCCCATTAAACATAAAAGGGTATGATAGTAATTTGGTTGTTATCCTTTCTTTTGTTTTCTTTTTTCTATCTTATCTAAACAAGAATATTATCCTTTCTTTTCTTTTCTCTCATTTTATCCAAACATAAATAGAGGTTATTGCTATCCTCTCCTTTCTTTTCTTTTCTTTCATAACTAAAGTTATTTTCTCCTTTCTTTTCTCTCTTGTCTATCCAAACGGAGCCTAACTGAATTTTGACGAGCTTGGGGCTTTTTTGGAGCCTAGGCACGCCTTTGACAACAACTATATATGTGAACCTTTTTCATGCAACAATGTGAACACTTTATAAGGGGAACTCATGTTACTTTTTGTTTCATGGTTGACAACATTACATACTTCACTTTTCTTACCTCCAGTTGCCCCAAACTCCCTCCCACTCAGAGAAGATACTGTTTAAACTCTTTGGGACTTCAACTTGAGTCATTGTAGAACATCCCAAGACAATCTACCATCTCAGTCCTTGACCCCCTTTAAATCTACTCTATTCTCATGTATATATATATAAAAAAATGGTTTGTATTTCTAGATATTTTGGCCATGTTAATGGTTGATGAGGCACAAATCCACCCTTGGACTAGTCAAATGCCAACCTGTAAAGAGACAAACAAAGAGTAATCAAAAGGGCACTGGACAATGCCGGCCGACTACGCTCCGACAATCAAGTCAGAAATCGAAAAACTTTTAAAAGTTGTAAAGGAAATTAGAGGGTATTAATTACGTACCTATTACATGGATTGTTTCTGTATTTATAGTAGTCAATTGGGGACATGTCCCAATGGAAGTTTGATTCTTCAATTCCCCAGACTTATCTAGGAGGGAGAAGTCTTGTCAAAGTATGCATTATGTCCACGTTACGTAGTCTACAACCTTCACGTTATACGTGTCATTATCGGAATTAAATACTCCATCAGATGCTCCCTGTTCATGAGGGTCGCTCACAGTCCTTATGAACAACATTGCTGACTTTTCGGGCCATAAAAGTGGACCCGGGTTTAAGTCGCTGGGTCTTTATTGTGGCCCGCGGTCCTCAAAAGTTTACCCTTTTTTTTTTTCGCGGGACCTGCAGGATCACTCCTGGGCCGCCCTTGGGAGCTGCCTTTGACCGCCCTTGAGGGGGCCTTTGGCCACCCTTGGTGGAGTGTTTAGCTGCCCTTGGGAGGGGGCTTTAAAATTTTTGAACGTTGCATTTTCGAACCGTTGGCATTTGAACAATTTTTGAACGTGGCATTTTTGAACCGTTGGGGGCTTCTTTTTGACGCCTAAAAAACCCCTTGATACTTTGGCTCTTCATTCACTCCTACCAAGCAATTAAGCAACGTTTTATTCATCCTTGTACTCGGAGTGCACTCTTCTTTTCTCTGACTTCTACATCCAACTTCTCTATTTTTCTACAAGTTCGAGCTTCTTTATTCCCTCTCTATTCCTCCATGGCTGACCATCTTGAATGCCGAGATATTGCTTCCACCATAACCAATCAAGACGTGGAGGATCTGGCCATTCGTTACTCGTTTCCCAACGGAGTGTTGGTTTGACCCCCTCCCCAGCTGACCGGGTTTTCTCAGTCTACCTGGGAGAAACATGCTTTTACGAGGGCGTGTTCGCATGTGGTCTCCGGTTTCTAGTTTCAGTATTTGCCCCCGCAGAAACGAAGAGAACTAATTTCTCCATGACTTGAGGCTTTTATTATGATCAACTACAACCAGGCATTTCTTTGTATGACCTTTGCCTGAGATGCCCGAACGACTCGACTATGAACATGCGTCAGTCGCCATTCTTGAAGAGCCCATTGCGAGAAAAGAACCCCGCGAAATTGGCGTAAGCTGAAGGGCAGAGATTTGCCGTATGAAGAAGTTCTTGTACAAATACCAGAACTGGAAATCGAAGACCACATGCGAACGTGCCCTCGTAAAAGCATGTTTCTCCTGGGTAGACTGAGAAAACCCGGTCGGCTGGGGAGGGGGCTTGAACCACGACTCCGTTGGGAAACGAGTAACGAATGGCTAGATCCTCCACGTTTTGATTGGTTATGGTAGAAGTAATATCTCGTCATTCAAGATAGTCAGCCATGGAGGAATAGAGAGAGAATAAAGAAGCTTGAACTTGTAGAAAAATAGAGAAGTTGGATATAGAAGTCAGAGAGAAGAAGAGTGCACTCAGAGTACAAGGATGAATAAAACGTTGCTTGATTGCTTGGTAAGAGTGAATGAAGAGCCAAAGTATCAAGGGGTTTTTTAGGCGTCAAAAAGAAGCCCCCAACGTTCAAATGCCAACGGTTCAAAAATGCCACGTTCAAAAATTGTTCAAATGCCAACGGTTCGAAAATGCAACGTTCAAAAATTTTAAGGCCCCCTCCCAAGGGCGGCTAACACTCCACTAAGGGCGCCAAAGGCTGCACCCAATGGCGGCCTAAGGGTGATCCTGCGGGTCCCGCAAAAAAAAAAGGGTATATATATATATATAATTTTTGAGGACCACGGGCCACAATAAAGACCCAGCGACTTAAGCCTAGGTCCACTTTTATGGCCCGGAAAGTCAGCAATGTTGTTCATAAGGACCGCGAACGACCCTCATGAGCAGGGGGTATCTGATGGAGTATTTAATTCCGATAATGACACGTATAACGTGAATGTTGTAGACTAAGTGACATGGACAGAAAGCATACTTTGACGAGAATTCTCTCTCCTAGATAAGTCTGGGAAATTGAATAATCAGTCTCCCATTAGGACATGTTCCCAATTGACTACTATAAATACAGAAATACGCAATTAATACCCTCTGATCCATCAATTGCTTGTTCTGATGATATTGAGATGTGGTCTATCTCCAATTTAGCACACCACCCCCTTGAGTTGTGCCTTGTCTCTCCCTTGAGAGGCCAAGACACATGGTGATTTTGAATTGGGTCAAACCGAGGTACTTTTGTAGTCAACTGAATCCGACTCTTTGGCTGAGGGAGTCATCATCATCACGATCTCCTTCACCTCGCCTTTTTTACCATGGTTCCCAGTTAAGTTACTCTCTTCTTTACATGATTGTCACATGTTGCACTTGGCATGTTCTCAATCAGAATGAAGAATCCAAACATGTTAAAATTTCATATATTGACATTTTGCGCTCATTTCAAAATTTCTACTGAAATGGGATTTTTTGGCTAGACGCTAGTGTTCCAAATTTCACCTATGTGTTCCTTTGTCTTGCTAGAATTTCTGCTCGGTTATTTTTGCTTAGATACACGTGCCAGTTGTCGCAAGCTGTTCTCTCTATTAATGATGTTCTACAAACAATGGATTGCAGGGACTCCCTAACTCTTTTTCCAAAAAGAGCAGAAGGCAGTAGATATCTTTGGATTCTTCCTTGTCTGATAAAGCTTATCATTGCCATATTTTTTTCTCTCCCTTTCTCCCTTACCTTAGCCTAATCTTGTGGGAACCTACATTTTACAATGTGTAATACCTCCTCCAAAACCCTATCATATACCTAGTAGGGTTTGAAATAATGGCCATCACATTATAGATTATTATATCTGTCCGTTAAATATTCACAGCTGTGACTGTCGTAATGGCCCTGTAATGTCAGATTTGACCAGTGTCATTTAAATTGTGCTTTTCTTACTGTTTTCACTTTCCCCCCCACAATTTTAGGTTTTAAAACCTTTGAAAACATTTCATTCCATCCGTTTCCTTTTTTCCCTTTCACTTTATTTTATTTTATTTTTTAATTTTCATTTCATTTGGGTAAAAATCGTAACTAGATTTAGGGTTTTTGGTGCATCTTGTTATTTCCAATTTCCATCAATTGTTAAGTTATTGATAGGTAAATGTTATTATACTCGTAACATATATTATAAGGTTATTCTTTGTATAATTATGATGATACTTGAAGTATAATGTTTTGTGGCATTCCAATAATTATATATTTGCTAATCCGATGTCCACACAGCTTCATATTGTGCCAGAATGGTATTTCCTACCTATCCATGCTATTCTTTGTGGTATACCTGAAAAATTGGGAGGTTTAGCTGCAATATCACCAGTTTCTATATGTCTGTTTGCTCTACCTTTTTTCTAAAAGTATGTGTGTACATAGTTCAAGTTTTTGCCCAATTCAGCAAGGAACATTATTGTTGCTTTTGGTGGATTCTTTTTTATCTTTTATATTTTAATTTTCTATTTTTCACTTTGTATATATTTTTTTAAATTGTCATTTTGATATAAAGATTGATGTTTGCTTACCTGTTTATTTATGTCATATTTATAGCTTAATAGACATTGTAAATCCAATCTTTCATGTACAGTTTACTATCAAACTTAGAAAATTTGGAACTTTGAATATTATGTTAATGTTGAATACTTGTTTAATCTACTTATCACTTGATCTCTGATTCTTGACTCTTAAGACTTGAATATATTTCATTATTAAATAGCAACAATTAAGCTTTAGGTATTATCTAAGTTACTAAATAATGAGGAATATATGTAGTAATGATTAGGTTAAGAGTTAAATACATTTCATTACTAAATAGCAACTATTAAGCTTTATGTGTTAACTAAGTTACTAATAAGGAGTAATATATATATATATATATATATATATATATTTATATATTTTGATAAGTCTAAATAATGAGTAATAATTAGCATATAAACTAGTAGACTAGTTTATTAGATATTTAGAGTTCTAACAAGTAATTAATACCTACTAACTTCGTAAATAACTAAATTTAGTGTATGCTAAATGATTAAACACTTATTAATTAATATATAATTGTATATTAATTGTTTTTTCAAATTCTCAATATTTATTTTATGTACATCAGATTTGATATAAATTTCATCACATATATTGAATCATCTTATCAATTCTATAAAACTGATTAAAACCATTATTGGAATCATGGATTAAAACATGAGTATTGGTACATTTTGGGAGAGTTTCTAGATGGAAAAATTCACGGCTTCCGTAGGCACATTCTTTATCCTTTACCCACTGCATTTGTGTCACTGCCTTGTAGCTATGCTGACTATCTCCAATTCACCATTATTTCAACCAGCAAAATTCAATTTGACTAGAACTTGGTTAGAATTGACAATTATCAATGCTGCACAATTAACTCTTAATAATATTGGAAGCAGGCGACTGTTTCCTGTGGAGTCACTTGGTTTCTTAGAATCAGAGTTTAATATGCTAAATCTACTGTTCTTATTTCTCATCAATAGCCAGAGTATTGAGTTTGATTTCACACTTTATCTTGTAGGATGGTCCTCCAAACGAAAGGAAAATTGTGAAGTTATGTGAATATGCTGCAAAAAACCCTTTCAGAATCCCAAAGGTAGTACCCTCATCATTAATGCATATTCATTGAACAAGAATGTGAGTTTCAACTTGTAATCAAGGTTTACCGCTGATGTATTTCTGGCCTAATAAATAGATTGCAAAATATCTTGAAGAAAGATGCTATAAAGAACTGCGTTGTGAGCACATTAAATTGATCAACGTTGTCATGGAGGCTTACAATAAGTTGCTTTGCATGTGTAAGGTGCAAATGTAAGTACTGCATTCTTTTTTCTTTCTTCTTTTAATGAATTTTAATTTTTTATTATTATTATTTTTTATGTTGAAGCTCACTGCTGAATAGAGGTTTTTTGATTCTTAACTAGTTGTAAGTTCCATTAGCCTTGGATCTACTAATCATACTAGTCATGGTTAATCATTATGCAAGCGGACTTTGAATTACATTTTGTTTGTGTTTTATCATGTTTATTTGGGATATATTTATTCCAAATGAAGTAACTTCAAGGTTCGATTTCTCTTTTACAGTACATGGTATTCAATTAAGAAGGTTGATGTGTAAGTTAATGTATATTTAGACCTCAGATGGGCAAATTAGTTTCACACCCAAAGTGGCAGAGATGTATTCCAGTACTTGACAACTAGTCCTTCTTGGAATGACAAAATTTTCGTGTAATTTACAGGGCATATTTTGCCGTCAATCTGCTGAATGTAGTTAATGAACTATTGAACAACTCTAAGCGAGATGCTGTGCAGATAGTGGGATGCCAAACTTTAACTAGATTCATTTATAGTCAGGTAAGTTATGCCTCAGGCTCTTAGCTTTTCCTTTGTATTATAATTATGAGAATATAACCATCACATGGGCTTTTGTCTGGTTTGGGTATCTGTTTAAATATCAGAGTTATCTGTTCCCCACATCCAACGAGATGGAGACAAGGGATTCTTTTGCTATTTCCTTTAGCAAAATGGTATTTATGTGGTGATATAATGTATCAGCCTGACCACTTCACCCTTTTTTGGGACAACTTTGTAGTTGTTATAAGAGTGTTTTATGTACGATGATATAAATTTGAATTGCTATACATGCTTGTTAGTTGCATATATGGTTAGTTATGTTGGTTGCATATCCCATACCCAAACTCATGCCATATGTGTTTGACACACGGGTACTTTCCACATTTTTAGGTATCTATGTAAAGCATGCACCCTTTATTATTAATAATATTATTTTTTCTTTAAAATTGATTGGCACTGCTTCAGTTACACTCTCTCTTATTTTGGTCTGATGCTTGAGCAGGTAGATGGAACTTACACATATAATATTGAAAGTTTGGTTCACAAAGTATGTATTCTAGCTCGGGAGACTGGGGAGGAACACCAAAAGCGCTGCTTAAAGGCGTCAAGTTTGCAGTGCCTTTCAGCCATGGTAGTTTGATGGTTTAATTGGCTTTCTTGGTGCAGATAAGAGTTTCATTTAAAAAAAATATTCTGTGCATTTCTTTCTGGAAGTTTTTCTTCAATGGAAATCATTGAGTAAATTTTGAATTTTGGTTTTGTTACTGAAATATATAACACTATTTATTTGTTGTTCCTCCCTTTCCAGGTGTGGTTTATGGCGGAGTTTTCTCACATTTTTGTTGATTTTGATGAGGTTAGTCCTCTTGGTAACTTTTGTTGCAGCAATATAATATTATGATTGACCTTCTTAGGTTTTTGAAACCCATATCTAGGTTTTGGGCGTCACATGAAATTTGATCTTGCACTTTTAGTCTTAATTAACATTAAACAGTTTATACCAAGACATCACCACAATGATGGAAAAATGTTCTCATTAGTTTAAATCGTAGAATTCTCTCATCTTTAACAAATCTTAATGAAATAGACTCGTTTAAATGCTTTCATCAAATAAACGGATTCATTCATAATCCTATTGATTGAATCCAATTAGTTTGTTAACCTAGACATCTTTTATGATGATAGCCGTATACATGATAGATTTCAAGGCAGCGCCTGGCCTTAGATGGAGTTGATGTTTATATGCAGATAGTAAGAATCTGGAGTCATTTCCGAATGCTTCTCTTTACTATTGACCAAAATTGGAGTTGTTCTTGAAAGCTTCTCTTTACTAAATGTGTTTCAAACCTGTTGGAATCTAATTGGAAGCCTGTTGAGAACTTACTAAGAAACTTTGTTCAAACTGATCTAATCGGGGAGAAGAAGAGCAAAGGAGAAATTAGGGTGGAAGAAATTGTATCTCAATTATCAACAATCAATCATACAAAATGTAATAATCCCAATATATTGATAACACACACACATATATAGGCAAACCCTAAACTGAAAATTAGAAAAAGATGAACCTTAAAAAATTAAACACTACCAGTATAGAAATAATATAATTCTATTTGTTCTTACCCCTTCTACTTTTGGTAGGAATCATTAAGTACCAATAGTGGGAAAAATTAGAGATTTATAAGAAAATATGTTTATGAGATTAGAATAATATAACCAATATTGAGAAGCATTTTTCTTTTAAGATCCCTAAGTGTCTCGGCTAGTTTCCTAGAACTTGCTTACAAGTTCCCCAATAATAATGAAATGTTTGAAGGCAATTTTGCCTAAAATTGTGCAAGTTTTGTCCCAGCTTCCCATGTGAGTTTGCCGGGAAACTCGTTTCTAACCTCAAAACAAGTTTCCTGACAGCTATTGATCAACTAAATCACTTCACAATTTGAATGTCTGCTTTGTTCTCATAAAATTGTTTTGAATAAATCCTAAAATTATGGAATTAGATGGAACTGACTCAAGCAAACTGTTATTGGTTCCCAAAATCAAGATGAAAGCTTTAGAGGCCAGATATGACATGCTTCATTCCCTTGTAAACACCAAGGAAGTTCTGTTTTTGATTATTATAGGTGGTGTATACAACTTGTTGATGAGTTGCTGCTGTATCTCCTTTGCGTCCTTGGTTAAAAGAAATCACTTTTTACCAGACAAACTAACTTGATGCATTAGGTAACCTCTTTTTTCTTTTCTTTTTAATGAATCAACGTCAGACATTGTCTATTTAATAGTTAAAATGCACTTGTCAAAATAACTCATAATTTTCATAGCAATGTAATTGAGAGAATAATTATGGGACAAACATATTCATCAATGGGCAATAGACCTATCAACAGCAATTGTGTGTGTTGATTGATGAAAAGTATTTTATCCTTGAAGAAAAAGCATGCAAAATTCACTGTTCTACTGGTTTTAATTCACTTTGATCAGTAGTTATATAAAGGTGCTGAATAAAGCACTGACTTTTCGTGTGTTTATTTTTTATATGAGTATTGTTGTTTCTAACTTACTCATGAATATATCTCCAAATTGCAGATTGTTCACGTCATTTTAGATAACTGTGACCCAGATACACATAATGAACATGATGATGAAAGAGGGGAGCCCCATCATAACTGGGTGGATGAAGTGGTTAGATGTGAAGGAAGAGGTGGTGCTGGGGTTGGTTGTGAAAGTAGCGCTCGCAACATGATCATTAAGCCACGCCCAGAAAAGAAAGATCCTTCTCTTTTAACGAGGTTGTAGTCATTCAAAAGCTTGAAAGGAGAGCTTGTTATGCCAAGCTATGGCATATTTAACTTGTACATGTAGATTCCTCTATTTCTTATTTTCATTTAATTTTTAATTTTTCACACTACAGAGAAGAGATTGAGACACCAAAAGTATGGGCACAAATATGTATCCAAAGGATGGTTGAATTGGCCAAGGAGAGTTCGACACTGCGCAGGGTTGTGGATCCAATGCTTGCCTACTTTGATACTGGACGGCACTGGGCTCCTCCACATGGGTTGGCCATAATGGTTCTATCGGATATGTTATTTTTCATGGAGTCTCCAGGTGGTTTGATCTAATCCATCCTACCTCTTCTATTTAGTCTCTACTCTCTACTTATATTATACTTTCACATTTTACTGATGGGTCAAATTTACAAATGAGTTTCTCCATTTACTCCTTTTTTCTTCCCTCCTAAGGAGGATGCCCATATGCTAATTAATGGTGTACAACCACATGAATTTACTTTTTACCATGTAGTGGGATTGCATTGTTATACCTTTTGTTCAGTACCCATTTTGGATAACAGAACTGTATACAGTGTCACTGGCTATTAAGCATAAGCATTTTCCTTTTCTTCCTTGTCTTTGCCCTAAACATCATGATCTCTGGGGTATGCAGTCCATCCACTGATTTTACTGCATCTATTTAGTTATATTTATTTTAAGTTTGTAATGTATCGAGATGGTTACTTACAACATTATAGGCATTAGGCTTTGTAGACAGGCCCTTCTTTAAATTTTTGCATCTGGCAACTTGTGTGTTAAATGTTGGATTTGCAGAAGATAATTTCTGGTTCTATGGATCTGTTCAATTTTGTATGAAGTGTTTATCCAGAAAGCCTACTAATTTGTATGCTGTGAATTTTGCAAAGCAAAGTAACTGTGATAACTGGATTTTGATATTATGATTTTCTCAGGAATTTATTATAGATAAGGTTTGTTTGACTGTATGGAAGGGAAGGGTTGATTATTTTAGGTTTTACTTCATTATGTGGATTATTTAATATATGTATATATATATTTAATTTGCATCCAGATTCTAGATGCATGACATTCACCCTTCCCTTTGACATTAGTTTATAGTTTGTCCTCGTAATCAAGATGCAAATGAACTCTCAACACTTTTCTTTGGGTTACTTTTTTAGTCCGCAATTGCTAGAATTGGGTGTTTAAACAATTCCAATGTGATATGGATTTGCTAATGCTGCTTCTTCTGATCTCAGGGAATCAACAATTGATTTTAGCTGCTGTCATCCGTCATTTGGATCATAAAAATATTACTCACGATCCCCAAACTAAATCTTATGTAATCCAGACTGCTACTGCTTTGACACGGCAAATTAGATCTGGTGCTGTACTTTCAGAAAATGGATTTGTCAGCGACCTTTGCAGGCATTTGAGAAAAAGTCTTCAGGGAACAATTGAATCTCTTGGAGTGCAAGAATCAAATATCAACCTCTCTCTCCAAAATTCGATTGAAGATTGCTTATTAGAAATTGCCAAAGGGGTAAGTTGAATGCATTTATATCATTTAGATTTTTTGCGTATTACTGGGCTTCATTGGCTTATTTTCTTGGTTAATACTAGGTTGCTGATACAAGACCATTATTTGACTTGATGGCGATAACACTGGAGATGTTGCCTTCTGTTGGAGGTGTTGTCAAGGCAACCATTGGATCCTTGATCATTCTTGCTCATATGATCTCATTAGCATCAATCTCTTCACAGTCACAGCTGGTGAGATGATTTTTATTTGCTTTTAGACTTTTATTACTTCACAATCCCCCCTACCTCACCCCCCAACACCCACACACACACACACATAAGGGTTTGCAGTTGTGCAAGTGCCTGCTGCTTTTGCACTTATTTCTCTTTTCAGCTTCAAGCTAATCTTGAATTTACTTTCCTTTTATCATGTTGTTTGAGGTTAGGTTAGGGACTTATTTGGAAATAATATCAAGGATAATACAGTTGATCTCCAATTGAGTGATTTCTTATTGTTATATTTTATTTCTGAGAGTTGGATGTGATAGTTTTGGCATGCAATTTGACACTTTTGACAGAGTAATGCTTATTTTATTCCTGAATTCCCCAGTGGGTCCTTTTCAACTTCTTCAAGTTAGCAGCTGATACCTGACAAATCACTTTAAATTAAAAATACATTTGAAAATATTACTATGGATTGCTATATAAATAAAAATTAAAATCACTAAGTTTTTAATTTGAAACTTGGAAGTTTTAAGTTGACCTACTGAAATCTTTTATTTCCATCTTCTTTTAGGTGTTTCCAGAGGCACTTTTGGTTCAACTTTTGAGAGTAATGTTGCATCCAGATGTTGAGGCACGTGTTGGAGCACACCAGATATTTTCTATTCTTCTCATCCCAAATTCCGACTGCAGAAGGCATGATGTTTCCAAACATCCAAGGAGATGGCATTCCGATTCTGCATCTGCATTTGCTTCAATTACAGCTCTACTTGAAAAACTTCAGCGAGAAAAGGATGGAACTAAGGAAGAAAAGCATGGGGTTAATGTTCAAAATGATTTGAAGGAAAGAGACACTGCAGAAGAAGAACTGAGGCAGGGGACAGCTCACAAAACTTCCCCTAATTTTTACAAAATAAGATCTATCATTGACAGGACAGCTGGGTCAACCAATCTGGGAGAGGCTGTAAGTGATCTATGTTATTCTTTAATAATTTTTTTACTCTGACATATACATATTTCTTTCCTGGGGTAATACCCCGTCTTGACTAATTTTTCATAAACCGTTGTAAAATTTAATTTGTTTTGCTGATATCTAGTATGACGAGTACTGGTTTTTTTTATTGGCTCAGGAACCATATATCGTGAAATTTAATGAGGACCAAGTGGCCCAATTGCTGTCTGCCTTCTGGATGCAAGCCAATCTTCCAGATAACTTACCTTCAAACATTGAAGCTATTTCACATTCCTTTTGCTTAACACTTGTCTCGTCACGCCTTAGGGTGAGATTTCAGATATGCACACTTCTTCTCATCTTTTTATTTTACAAGTTTGATTCCTCTCATATTAAATTTCCTTGCACTTATGATTTGCATCTTTACGTTTGGCTTTAACATGGAGACTGCACACACGCTTGAAAGTAAACAAGGGTGTGTTTATATATAAATATTGGATTGCCTTTTTATTTTATATGTTTACTTTTAGCACTTGATCATCATCAATGAGGCCATTCTAAAGTTCTCAAATTATTGTAAAATGTCAAAGCGTCATTGTAAAATCATAAATCTGATATGATACTATAAGCTGTAGTGATGGTTAATGGTCTACAGTTGTCCCCGTGATTGATTTGTACCTTCAAATGCTACACATAAAATAATTGACTCATTTTATTTCCATTGGCGCCCTGATCACCCTAAGAGGCATATGGTTTTCTAATTATGATGTACTCCATATTTCCAAATTATAATAGATGCAGGCACACGTGTTTCATGTGTTATTTTTATTTTTATATTGGTAAGATGTTAATGAAATTTCTTGAACTTCTTATGTTGCAGAACCATAATGTCAATCTAGTGGTCCGTTTCTTTCAGCTTCCCCTGTCACTTAGGAATATGTCATTGGACCCTAGCAACGGTATGGGAGATTGTACTTCTTATTGATCTTTTGAAGTTGCAGAAGGTTGAAATTGTACAATTTGACATGTTTCTAACTCTTGACAGGGATATTTCCTCCAGCATACCAGAGATCAGTTCTTATTTTATCAACAGCCATGTTGATGTTTGCAGCAAAGATATATCAGATTCCTGAATTAAATGATTTGCTCTGGTCAATAGTTGAATATGATGTGAGTTTTTTTATCTGCTATATGTTTTACTTCTTGTTAGCTTTCATAGAATTATGTAACTTTTTACGGAACAGGATTGCTGCCATAACTTATATTTTGGGAATTTGGTAGTAAATGTGATGTATTTGTCTATCTGTGTCATCAACATGATGCGTGCTGGAAACCCACTAGTAAAAGCTAGAGCAACTAACACTTTGATCTGATTCTTAATTCCCAAATTATTGCCATGTTTTCTGTTGTTAGATGCTTCAATTGTTTAATGATTTATTGTGTATATTTCTGTCAATCTGTGTTGTACACATTAGAGATCCTTACCGAGCCTACCAAGTGATGCATCAAAGAGCAGTGTCACTGCCATCATTCCTTACATTACAATTTAGTGTGAGATGTCACTAAAAGTCATGCCAGTTTGTGCTTCTGTATTGTTCTCTTCAAATTTTGTGCACAAGGACTTTCCAATATACATATAAAAAAAATAAAAAAATGGAAAGGGCTGCAGGTGGAAAGAGGTTTTGCGGTGGGGTTTGGAGAGGGGGTTTGGGGATAGCCAGATCAGTGATGGGCTAGTTCAAATTTTTTTTTTTTTATTTGAAATATTTACTAACAGAGCTTGAGCATTGGTGTTTAGCTCTTTAAATAAATAAACTGATCTGGCATAGGCCGGACCTTAGCTCAGTTGAACTTGTTTCTTGATTTGTTCTGTTAGACACTATACGTGCTTCCAAAACAAGTCTTATATACAGCACTTCATTTTTCTCTCTTCCTTATCCCGGGGTTGGTAGAGTTGAGTTGCTCATTTACAATATGTGAATGTATAGTCTGGAACTAATATTAATTACCTTCTGGAAAAATATCTTGTACATATTCAGGTTGATCCATACATTGGCATTGGTGATGACTTTCAAGTATATGTGAAACCTCATGCGGATCTGAGAGAATACGGTTCTGCCAATGACAATCAAGCAGCTACCTCATTACTCTCTAAGTTCCGGAACAAAATATATGAATCTAACAAGATAATGCTGGATGTTTTAGTTCAAAGTTTATCTGGCATTGTTGAGGTATGGATTTTTTTGGACAATTCAGTGTTTTTACTGTTTGTACTGTCACCTTCCTCCATTCTCCTCTTCTCTGTTTGTCTGTGCGTGTTCCGTCCAATATATGATAAGCTAACGGTTATTTGTTTCTCTGTGCTTGTTAAGCTGGAGGCGGATAACATACTTGAGCAGCTGTCAGAAGCGTTCACACCCGATGATGCATTCATGTTTGGTCCACAAGACTTGATTGACCTTCAGACAATTGGACATTCAAAGGAGACTCTTTCATTTGATGGGGTATGCCATATATGATTATCTATAATTTTGATGAATCTGTGTGATCTGGATGAAGTCACTTGTGCTCTATCAATCAAAACTTTTGGCTTATAATGCGACTGATTTGGTTCATCCAAATCGGTGAAGTTTTTCATGGATGTGGTCACATTTCATCAAAACTGGCATCCTGTATACGTGTGGGATATGTTCTAATGGTGTTCAATACAGGCAATTTCTTACGGATATTGCTTATGCTGCAGGAATTTCCAGCAAATTCATTGGTTGAGGATGATATGTTGAGTGAATCCTCTGTTGCTGACTTCTCCCGTTTCATCCCCAAAGTGGCTACATCCCCTTCCATGTCTCACATTATTAGTATTGGGCAGCTTCTGGAATCGGTAATCTCTGTGTGTGTGTGTGTGTCATGCATGCCTGTGGGTGTATGTTTGTGCGTAATGCTAATGATGTTAAATAAAACATGAATATATGCTGTTCCAGACAAGGTCATGCTATACAACATGTCTAAAATTGTGAGCTAATCAATCATTAAAGCAAGGCCATGCATGCAATTTTATATTTAAAAAATTTGTAAGAGGGTTAGAATCTTGAGTGATTCTAAGTCAACTCGGCTGTGTCAACTCATTGTTATGAAAGTCTAATCGTATACCAAATTGTGATATCATGTATTGGTGAGTTAGACATGCATTGAACTTGGATCGGTTCGTAACAGATCAACATGGTGATATTTTTATGACTTACCAGATGTTCTGCAAATTGATTTGTCATTGTTGCGTCTTGTCACCAGAATTTCTTCAAAATTCTATCCTACAACTTGCATCAAGCAACTCAAGTGTTGCCAATCAAAATTTACAAATGAAGTTTTGTCTTTCTTCATATATTTGGGATAGGTAAATTTGTATGGCTCTCTCTATATTTTTTTAAAGTGAATATGTATAACATCGATATATTGTAGACATAGATTAGGTCTAGCTGAATCTCGTATATCTATGTCATTTAGATTAGCTGAATCTCATATTTTTATGAACAACACAAGAATATAACGTGGTTCGGCCACAATGCCCTACATCCACGACAGACGAAGCCCAAAGGGCTACATCTCTTTCATTATATTCTTTCTTAATTTTGTTTACCACCTCTATTTATAGGTGAAAAAATACAAGTATGTGATAAATATGACAAATATATTATTGGAGGATTCGAAAGTTAATCCCATCAATCACTCCAATCAATATTCTTCTATCAAAGGCTTAAATCACTCATATAATGATATTCTCCAACATCCCCCTCAAGTTGTTACACGGAGATTTAACTCAAATGTCCAACTTAAAACTAAATACGAAGTTGTCAAGAGTCCTTGGTTTCGGGTTTGTCACCCGTGATATCCAAGATGAGTAGATTCGATCACAAAATTCGAACGAGATGAGTATATTCTATCACAAAATTCGAATAAGATGAGTAGATCCGATCACAAAATTCGAACGAGACGAGGAGAGCTGAACGAGTCTAGAGTAGGATTTCATTCATTAACCTGCGCTGATATCATGTCAAGAAAAATAAAATTGAAGAGAGAAATTGAACATGAACGACACAAGAATAGCCTACATCCACGACACACAAAGCCCAAAGGGCTACATATCTTTCACTATATTATCTCTTAGTTTTGTTTACCTCTATTTATTGGGGAAAGAATACAGGCATGTGATAAAAATATGAAAAATATATTGACGGAGGATCCTAAAATCAATCTACCAGGTATTATATTATGTCTCTGGCGCATTGTGGTATATATGCGTATCACCCCCCTACTATCAGATATATTGCAACTGAGTTGCATATCTGGCCACTGAGTTAGCAACAGATACTTTGACCCTGAACAAAAAGGTCCATCTTTGACGCGGTCTTCATTTTCAGATTCTTCGTTGGTTAGAGATCTCTAAGAACCACAAGGGGCATTACAAGCTCGAAAACCTTGCCACCCATTCAGTCTCACATGGGCCTCCACCTCTTGAGTTTGAACCATGTAAGGGACAGAGGCACAAACCTTTTGCTTCTCTACAGGAACTGGGGCAGCCAGGGAAACGGTGTTCATTAAAAAATATGAGATAGATTAAAATTAGAACCAATAAAATTATGATCTGTAAACTAACAAGCCTCCTCGCCACTTCTTTCTTCTCTGTTATCTGAAAGAACGCAGTCTAAAGTGTCGAGGTTGATTTTGAAACAGGGGTGGTACCTTCAAATTCTGTTATTTCTTCCAGTTGAGTATATATTTTGTATAGACATAGTGGTCCACTTCACCGATATATTTTTGATGGACCTGATGTGTGTGAGTGTTTGAATTCTTGATTTCGCGTCATTTCTTTAGCACAAATTTCAAATGAAAATGATGAAAGAAATTGAATGGAACATTTTTCTTCTCTCCCCCAAATCATTTGCTGAAATCAGTGGACTTTTCTTTGTTATCAAACAATTTAGGGCTTAGAAATTCTATTGATTCAAGTATTTCATATGATTCATGGGGAGATAAAGAAATAAATTGAACCGAGCATCTAATCTCAGACCAATCAATTAAGCATTGATTAATACTTAGGAAGCACGGATACTTCTACAAGAGTAATGTACCCGTATCGAATACTTATTGGATACTGATACTCCTCGAATACTCGTGGATACGTGTCCGATAATTCCTAAACGTATTCATAATTTTAAAATATATTTTTTATTTCTAACATGTATCCGATACTTCTTTAGATATTTTGACCATGTATCTGATACTTCTCAAATACTTCTATTCACATTTCTAACAAATTTTAAGCATTAAAATGTAGTTTTTCTAACAATAATATCATAGTATAATAATTAAGAAATGTTTAAATTTATTTAAAAAAGAAGTGTTGAGACATATATCATAATTTAGTACAAAATTTTTCCATGCAAATTTTGCAATATGATTCTTAACTTTCTTAACTCTTATTTTGGTTGTTAATCATAAAATTTTATGAAGAAATGTTAATAACTCTACTTTTTGTATATATAAAAATATAATTTGTTATTTTTATATTGCCGTATCTTGTCGTACCCGTATCTTGTTTTTTTGAGATTTGTCGTATTGCTGAACTCGTATCGTATCGTACCAGTGTCCCGTATCCGTATCCATCCATGCTTCCTAGATTAATACATAATCGATCTGACACTAGTTGGAAACAACTCTTCTGCTTAGAAACCAAATGATCCAAAATGTTCTTGAAAACTCTTTGGCTTGTATAATTATATCTTGGGTATTCCTCATGGAGAAATCCTCTATATTGGCCTCTCCTAAGCTGTAGGAATCATATTATCTAACTCAGGCTTATATTTCCCACCTTGCCTTGTGAATGAAAACAACAACTCATGATTATCTTTTCCCCTTTGTGTTTATAAATGAAGACATTGTTGTTTGATCATGTATATTTCACCCACATCTCTGATGATTGATTTGCATGCATGCACTTTATCATTATTCTGTTTCTTTTGATTTACGCACATGGCACTTTATAGATTTCACCATGCGGCCTCTTCCTGTCATTAATCGACGGTTTTGTTTTCAGGCGCTTGAGGTGGCTGGTCAAGTGGCTGGAACATCTGTCTCAACTTCACCTCTTCCATACAGCACCATGGCTAACCAGTGTGAGGCTCTTGGCACAGGCACAAGGAAGAAGCTCTCTAGTTGGTTGATTCACGAAAATCATCACTCAGGAGCGGCTGACAGATTGTTTCCGGCACTTCCTGCAGATAGGGTATCAGCAGTCAGGAAGGTCAGCATGATTCGAATTTTAAATTATCATTTGTTAATTTAGATCAGGCTGCCAAGAGTATACACTGGGTCAAATAGAGCTCGATTTTTATCTCTGATAGCACAAGTATAAGGTTAAACAGAACTAACAGCATAAATGCAATGAGCACAAACCCCGGATGATAATACCCCTTTTTTGGCTCTAATTTATGTTGTGAAGTTGCAGTTCATAGAATATCTACTTCTTGTGTGCATGTTAAAGCCGTTGTAACAGAGTGGCCAAGTGTTACTATGGTATCTATATGTACTTTGACACTAACTGTTTCTGATTGTGTAGGTAACCGGTGAAGGTGGGCCGTTTCAAGGTGTGCTGCCGATGGACCCGTGGTTGGCCCTTAGGCTGCCTCCGGCCAGTCCTTTTGACAATTTTATCAGAGCAGCTAGGTATTAGAAGAAGAGACTGCAGTCTCTGTTTCTGTTAAACTTGTAAAGTGTAGGCAGTGATTAGGATGCTTAGCTCAGTATTTAGTGCAACTTAACCAAGATTTAAGGGCTTCCATGCTTCTTGTATTAATGTTTCAACTGTATTTTAATTGTACTAGGAATTGCTTGCCACTGTACTCTCTCTCTCTCTCTCTCTCTTGTTTGCATTTTGTTGATGTTCTATTTTTGTTATTTACCTTAGAAACAAACTGGTCCTGTACTCGGTTAGGGCTTAGACTCGTCAGATAGAGGGAGGAAGAAGAATATAGAACAAGATGGCAACCAAGAGGAGTATGATAAATAAGATTGATGCTCTATAATTTTATTAGAAGGTCAAATATAATTCAAGGTTCAAGTTACATCTTCATCTTTCATCACTTTTAGATATAAATTTTCATCTTCACATTAATGATGACTACAACTCTCAGCTTAGACACAAAACACAAAGATGAGAACTTAAATTTAAAGCAATTTACTAGGCAGAAAATATTAAGACTCTGTTTGGTTGCGTGAATTAGAGCGTTGGAATTAGAATTGATGGAATTAGAGAAAATTTTGCTAATAAAAATTCTGTTAAATCATTAATAAAATTTTTTCCAATTTCAATTCAAAAGTCCAGTTCCACGTTAGCAGAGCACAACCTAAAAAATATGAATATGGGTGTTAGATGGTGAAGTTTTTCATTCCAAATCATTTTTCATACAAAAAGATTAAAAGAAAGTGTAGTGTGTAACTGATCTTAAGAATGTGATTCATGTTAAACAGAAAACTGAAAACAGTTATTTAAAAATACTCTTCTTTTTTTTTTTAACCGAGTTTTAAAAAAATGTTAACCAAACATATTTTGGTTTTTTACCATTATTTAATTTTGAGTTCTCAGAAAATTGAAGATACAAAATTCACAGAGGCTGATTACCTTGTAGTTAGGAGTCCAAAGGACGCGTGATTACAAGAAATTTATGTTATAAAGAAAACTGATAAGATAAAAAAAAGTTTCGGTAAATTAGACTTGCGTCCCCTCTAATTAGGATTTATTACACTCGTACTCTCTTGTTTTTTTGACATTTTACAACTACCTCCTCTAATTTGAGCATTATAACAAACACAACTTTGTCGTCAGTTGAGTTAATAGTCGGCTGTGGTCAACGCTGATGTGGTCAATTTTCAAGCGTTATATGACAAATATGTCATTCAAATTTCTGTTAAGACACTTTTGTCTAATACATCATATGTCAAAATACAATTATACCCTCAACTAAAGTAAATCAAAGCAAGAGTATAAAAGAAATTATTAGTTTTAAAGCTTTTTCAATTAAAGTTATTTATATAATAATTAGGGCATAAGAGTAATTTCATATATACGATACTAACACCCATAACTTAGAAGGGGTAATTATAATATGCCAAAACATAGAGAAGGCAAGTGTAATAAACCCTAATTAAAAGAGAGGTAGGTGTAATTAACCCAAAAATAATAATTCATATAAGTATATTTTTTTATATTGCCAAAATTAGGGTTTTCTTATCATTTTACTACTTGTGAAATTGGATTCATATTCAAATGGGTTTGCAATGTGAAACTGAAAGTATAATACCAACGAGTTAAATGATTTTTAGAGGTCAATTTGAGTTCAATCTGAGCCGAGTCCTTCCTGTAACTCATGAGTTCAACCTAAACTTATTTTATGAGTGTTGGTTAAGCTTATAATACTCATGGACTAGTAACTTTAGTTGTATTATGTAGTACTTCCTATGAAAAATATTTTAAGAAGCTAAATGCATAATAACATAATTTGTAGTATACTTCAATTAGGGTTTCTTTCGCAAACCGAGCGGATAACCGACTCGGCACGAGGTGTTTCCGAGTTAACCCCGGTATAATCTCGGATAGCAAGCTGCGCACGTTAACCTTTTGAGATCTAGATTGCGCACCGTGCGCCATACACACCAGCGTGTCCAATGTTCTTCTTGATGAGGCTCGCTCGAACACTCGTGTCTCTCTCTGTCACACCATTCCGCTAAATTGAGCCGAAATCATTGTTGGCACTCGTTGCTAAATATAGCGAAACCCCAGCTGAGAAAAATAGCACCAAACAAATGGCTCATTCATGCTTCGCCACATCCTCTGCAATCTCCAGATTCAATACTCCCATCTTCTCCACTGACAACACTTCCTCTCTCTCTCAAACCCACACTCTCTCTCTTCCCTCCATACCACTTCGGTCAAGGTATTCACACTCTCTCACATATGTGTATATGTTTGTATATGCTGTTTATATATATATATATATGTTTGTGTATGATATTTGCTAGGACGGTTCTGTTGATTCACAGGAAACTGAAATCAGTTGGAAGGGAAAAGAATCGGCGAAATTCTCCGGCGAAGGCGCTGTATTCTAGCGGTGGTTGGGAGTCGGAGAGGAGTTTCCGGCAAGGGATTTGGTCTATAAGGTAGGGTTTTAACTCAAAATTCCAATTTCTCTTTTCGAGTTATTCTGATTGGGTTTTTGTTGGATTCCATTTTTGTGTATATTGGAGAGAGAGATAAAAGAAAGAAACCTAAACGAAATTTTGAATAGTATGAATTGTTTTGGAGCCGATTACCGGGAAAAAAATTGTTTTGGAGTCTAATGATGCTATGTTAGGTCTCTGAGAAATAGTAGAAAAGAATACAAATTAAAATTATGGAACTGTGATATTTTCACATCCAAGGAAAATGAAATGTGAAAAGATTCCACTATTTTTAAATACCAAAACAACCTAAAAGTTAAATCATTTCCTTTTCTTTCTTTAAAGATCTCTTTGTTTCCTTGATAACTAAACTGAAGTCTGAAGGGAAATGAAAAACTCTATCAAGCAATGAGGCTTGGAATGGAGATTTTTGTTTTGTCAAATATCCCATAATGAATATGTTGAGTCTCAAAATTTTGTTGTATTTTCCATTAGTTCATTTTCTTAGCAACCGGATGGATTTTACATTAATTTTAACATCTTGTGAATTCGTTTCCATAGAGATGATGTGCAACTTCCTTCATCGCCATATTTTCCTGCTTATGCACAAGGAGGTCAAGGGCCACCTCCAATGGTACAAGAGCGTTTCCAGAGTGTGATCAGTCAGCTGTTCCAACATGTAGGGATTTTGCCATGGTAGCTACTGTTTGAACATTGGAATACTTAAAATCTTCTTTGACAAACTTTGAATCTTTTGCTCTGTTGATTTTAGAGGATTATACGTTGCGGTGGAGCGGTTGATGATGATATGGCAAACATTATTGTCGCTCAGCTTCTTTATCTCGATGCTGTTGATCCGAACAAGGTTAATTTCACTGACTTTCTTTTGTTTTTGTTCTTTTCTATTGAATGGCCTGAAAGTGAAAGTGGATGTTGCAATTGACATTGTGATGTAAGTTAAGAAATAAACGTAAAACATTGTTTGACATGCGGAATCTTTTCTATTCTAACAAGACTTGGTATCGGAAACCTATTTGATAAGCCATAAATTGAGCAACTAGGCATTTCTTGTGGGACTCTAGGTCAGTGGCCCCTCAATTTGAGCAAGCAAAGGTTACTTTCTCTTTGGTGGAGTCCCAAATATCAGTTTTTAGAAATTCATATAATTATCAATGTTTGTCAAATTTACTTTATGACTCACAACGTCCATCTGATGCCCTTGATCTCCTATGTATTTATATTCTTTACATAATGTTTTCTTCTTTTGTTGCAGTAGACCTGCTTATGTAATGTTTTTCACATTCTTCTTTATGAACTTCTATCTGTTATTGTCTAGATTTTAAAACTTCTTTGACCTTTTTAATCCTCTGAATAGGATATTGTCATGTATGTGAACTCTCCAGGAGGATCAGTTACAGCAGGTGATACTAATTCCTTTTCAATAAGAATATCTATTTTGATTACTCTATAGATGCTTTGTTGGAATTTTGTGTAGTCGGGAGGTTAAGTTGCATTGATTAGTGTTAATGGGCTGCATCTTATCCCATTAGGTATGGCCATATTTGATACCATGAGGCATATTCGACCGGATGTCTCCACTGTATGTGTTGGACTAGCGGCTAGGTAAGATATTGATTTCACAGATTTTCACTTTCTTTTATACCAATTCATATTCCTATTTTGCAGTTAGCTCTATATGTAAAATGGATCCATTTTCATTTCACTAAATGCAAACTTTGAGGTTCTTTCTGTTTTTGTTTATACAATAACTGCAATCTATTGATTTTCACTTATCAGAAATCTGTTACTTTGTCCCACTGATGTACCGCACCAATAATTAGGGATTTACCAGTAATTTTTTTTGTGTTAGAAAAAGGTTAATGTGATAAATGCACTTTCCCTAGCTCCACACTTCCAATTGATGCTCGACGCTTGTGTTTATTATCTACTTTCCACAGGCAGCAACTTAAAGATATTCATTTCATTAAAAGTGGTTTCTTTTCATCATTGACTTTCATTAATAACTGTAGGATTAACTGTTCAAGATATGGCCTGAACCATAAGAGGTTCACATTTGTCAAATTGTCATAATCCATTGCCCAAAGTGATCAGGTTGACAGCAAATGTTGCTGTTCTCCTTGAAAGATTTTAATGCTAGTTTCTTGTAGTTATATATTTTGTGTGATTATGTGTTGTCTTACAAAGTTACACTTTGGTTGATTTTATTGCTGTTCCTATATTATATGGGCTCATATCCGTGTGGTCGGTGTGGGTATGTTGTCTAATGTTACTGCTATCTGCTATCCATTACAAGCTTGGCTATTTATGCATTCCTTTTCAGAAATTTCCTAGTTACAGTTGATTTTAATCTTGTTAATGGCAATATGTATATCTGCAATGGTAAATAAACTGATCTTGTTACCATGGTTTACTTTTTCGTTACAGCATGGGTGCTTTTCTTCTTAGTTCTGGAACCAAAGGTAAGGCGTAATTGCGACTCTTTACCAATGGATGGAAGTCTTTCTACAGGAATTACATTTTTAATCTGATTTGACTAAAATTATTTTTATAAAATTGTAATGACAATGAAGGGAAAAGGTACAGCTTGCCAAACTCAAGGATAATGATCCATCAGCCTCTTGGTGGTGCTCAAGGTGGGCAAACTGATATAGACATCCAGGTAAATCACTTGTGGTAAATTGCTTGTTTTATGTCCTTGCATCTTGCCAATTTTATTTTAGCAGGGCCATATTGGTCCATAGAAGGTATTAGACATAGAGGAACCCAAACTGCGTCATATTATTCATTTCTTTGTGCTCCTCTCCACAAAATCAAGGTTTTACGTCTTGCACCTATATAATATCTAAACATCTGGAGGAACTTCAGATTTTTAGAAGAGGTCAGCATTTTTGACTGATCATTCAATAGTTTCGTTCAATACAATCGGGCATCCCTGAAATCAATGCCAAATTACGTGTTATGGTTCGATGGTTTTGTTTGGGTAGAAATATGGTGAGGGGTCCAAAGGAAAATACTACAGTCTAGATGGTCAATTGATCAGTTGAAACTATTTCCTTAAGAACCTCGTTGGAGAAAAAGCATGTGCTGTGATTTTGATACACTGTACTCGTAGATTTGATGAGGGTTTATGTTAAGAGTCTCAAGGCATGGGCATATGGGAGGTTTATGAGTGGTTTTAAAACCACATTCTTTCATAATATTATGACATGGGTGGTGTGTCCAAATTTTCAAAGATGGGGTACATGTGCTAGAGTTATTTGTCCATACCCAAATGTTGGGGCATTCATTTGTTCAAATTGTCATTATCATCATCATCATCCTTGCCTTTGTCCCATATAAATGGGGTTGGTCGCATGAATTCTCTCTCTCTCTCTCTCTCTCTCTCTTTTAAATCACTTCTAATTACTTCGTCTCCATGAATTTTGGTTGGTCTCTTTGTCTCTTACCTTTTATGCAAATAGATTTACTTTTTCTTACCAGAGCATTCATGGGTCTCCTTTGTATATGACCATACCACCTAAAGCCTACTTTATCTCTCATATGTGTCACTCCTAAATTTTTTTGCACAAGTTTATTAGTAAATTGTAATCTTATCCTTTCTAGTCACTATTGTCATCTATTTTAACATTCTCATTTAAGTTACATGAATGTGTTGTTTCTTTTTAAACACCCAATTTGTTGCTCGGTATAGTATAGTTGGCCTAATAAATGTCCTATAGAAATTTTCTTCTAACTTATTTGGTATTCATTTGTCATATAGAAATATCACTGGCTTGTTTCTGTTTTGTCCACTTTATTCCAATCCTACTTCTTACGTCGTCATCTATCTCTCCATCTTGTTGTATAATGGACCCTAAATATCAAAAATCGCCATTTTGAGTAACTCTTTGATCTGGGATTGTGACAGCTATATTGCCGTCCTCTACTACTTTATTAAACTCACAAACCATATATTCTATTTTAGTCATTCTATTTTATTGTTAAGGCTTCTTTAGAAGTATCCTATAGAACTATGTCGTCAACAAACAACAACATGCGTCATAGAATGTCCTCTTGGATATTCTTTCTTGTTTCATATAAAACTACTGAAAATAAATATGGACTTAATCCTGAGCCTTGTGTAATCCTACTTGTATAGAGAAATCAATTGTTTGTTCATTTTGTATCTCTTAATATTTGTTCTTCCATGCTGCCGTTTTCATTTTCTTTTGCATTCAATAGTTAGTCCTTTAGAGGTCGCACCTTGGTGCAATGGCAAGTGCCTTCGCCCAAAAGCGATAGGTCTCGGGTTTGAGACTTTGAAGCAGCCTCTCCAAAAATGGGGGTAAGGCTAGCCGACATCTACCTCTCCCAGACCCCGCTCAAGCGGGAGCCTTGTGCACTGGGTACGACCTTTTATTCAATAGTTAGTCCTTTCTTGTTGAACCCTCTTCACTGGACCATGTTCGGTTGGCATTGGATACTGCATTCAATAGTTAGTCCTTTCTTGCTTTACCCTCTTCACTGGTCCATGTTAAGTTGGCGTTGGATACTTCCTTAATACTTTTGTGTATTCTTGTGTATACACTAACTCCTGATTCAATAAAATCTCGATCTAATTTAATTGCAGACCATAGATCTTTTGCTATGTATGTTGCACCATAAGTACATTTAGATGATGTTTTGTTTAACCATGATTTTACATACGTTTCTTATAAATACAATTGTAGTGATACCTAACCAGGCCTGCCCTATTTTCTATCGCTTTCTAGGCAAATGAGATGTTGCATCACAAGGCTAATCTAAATGGGTACCTCTCTTACCATACTGGTCAAAGTCTCGAGAAGATCAACCAGGACACTGATCGTGATTTTTTCATGAGTGCGAAAGAAGCCAAAGAGTATGGGCTCATTGACGGTGTCATCATGAATCCTCTCAAAGCCCTTCAACCACTAGCAGCCACAGCTGATCAGTGACAAATCAAGCTCAGCATGTCAACATTCTCCAGCAATTGTAATATTTGTTCTGTGGCTGTGTTACAGAGTTGAATGTGAGTGACCACGATATCATATCACCACCGGTTCTTTTTGGGTTTAAGGGAAGAAAACACTTGCATACAAATCCTGCCATTAGAATCATCCAAGGGGTAGGTTGCAACTTGGTTTTTACAATTTCTTATTTGAAGAAGCATACTGTTCCTTGTACTCAGAAAGCCAGGAAACACTCTTCCCGGAAAACGGGATAGCTTACAAATTATTGTAGTGACTCGCAGCTTTAGAACTCTATGCATGCTCTTCTTAGATGGTTTGCGGCTGTTTAACTTCACAATTGAGAATTTCTTGGATCTATTTTTTTAGTTTCATTCGGAAATTATTGCAGCAGCTATTTAAGAGTTATTTTGGGATTTGTGAAGTATTAAAAATAAAGATTTTGGTGTTTTTCTTGATGGATAATTTGTCAGTGATTGAAGATTTGAGGGCTGAAGATTAGTTACAGCAGCCAAATTATATCGCTAAGTCAGGCCCTCAAGTGTGCCATTCTTCTCCATTTGGTGGCAACGAAGAAGAAAATGTTGGATAATTTTAAAAATCTGGCACAAGGATGAGTGAGTGTTGATGCCTATTTACTATGCTCTGAACTAAATAACATCCTCATTCCCATTCTTGAGTAATGTTACCCATACCCGATTGGTTAATTGTGCAACTCTAATAGATAGATAGATAGATAGTGTTAGTGTTTAACAAGGACTCTTAATGTGACAATATATATCATATTAGATTTCATTTCATTTCATTTGTTTGTGACTGCAACAAAACAAGAAATCCCTGCTCCTAACTAATTTGGTGTACGGTGTGTCTAGTTTTGGGTTTTTTCCATCTTCGGTTAAAAATATAAAGGCATTGGATCGATATTTAGGCAAATTGGCATGTCTTGGACTTACAGAGTGGGAACTTTGTCAGGCTTGTATCATTTGAGCCCGATTTATTATGGGCCAATAAGACGGCCTAAACGACAAACCCCCTACAATTCGTAACCGTGTGTGAGCGCGACTCTTTCGAGGCGGACTTTGCTAGTAGGTGAAGTTCACTACTCGGATGCCCTTTTTGCGGTCAGTATTTATGTCTGGCGCACCTAATATTAATGCTCCGTTTACGTTTAATTAGAGAGATGGAAAAATAGACTGAAGGAATATGAACGTGACATTCTTAAGAAAGGAGAGTGTCTCTCGCACTTTTTGTTTGATTTGAATGAAAGGTATAGTAGAAAGAATTGATGCAATGATGAATTTTTTTTGTTTGGTTGGAAGGAAGTGAGAATTTTATACCCTCATTAATTAAAACTGATCAGTCATGCATCGCTCGTGTGAACGAAGAAATTTATTTTCATAGTTTTTGTAATTGAGTGTTTTGTTTCAATGAAAATTTTAATTAAAAAAAAAAATTGGTGAAAAAAAAAGACGCGAAAACAAAAGGAGAGTTCACAAACTTTGGTATTTATGGGAAACAAAAAGAGTCCCAAAAAAAAAATACTTCGGGTGTTTTTTTTTATTTACTTCAGGAGTTTCAAAACTCGAAACGTCGATTGTTGTGCGTGAGAGAGTTGTAGTAGGGTTAAAATAGGCGAATGCTAAAATAAGTAATTTTGTAAATAGAAGAAGGTTAAAGTAGTAATTTTATAATTTTAGGTAATATTTCATTATTTCCCTCCTCTCTTTCATCCAATTTTGGACGGATAAAATATTAGAGATTAAAAGGGATGAAGCATCCCTAGTAGAGATGACAATTTACCCCGCCCTGTTTAAAACTCGTTTGCGGAACTGTTTAAGGAAACGAGGTGGAGATAAGGTTAGAGAAAATAACCCACATTTAAATGGGGTAAGGACGAGGTAAGACCCTACCTCAACTGGTACCTGCCCCGTTTAAGTATATATATATATATTTATACTTATATATATAATATATAGAGAAAATATTAATAATGTATAAAGAAAATATTAATATTATATATCTCATACAACTATACAAGTTTATTATATCAGTAATGGATAACTCAATATTATCCGTTGTGTTGCAAGTATCTAAATGTGTGTTTTTGGTGTATATGTATTAAAATATCAGATTTATTATTATAAAAATTTTTGCATTAAAAAAATATATATAAACGGGGCGGGGCGGGGAAAGTTAAACGATTATGGGAATGGGGAAGTCAAAACCCGCCTCGCCCCGTCCCAATTATACACTGTTGCGGGGCGGGGACAGAGCGGGGAAAGTTAAATGGTTTCGGTTATGGGAAAGGAAAAACCCATCCCGCCCCGCCCCGTTGCCATCCCTAATCCCTAGTAGCTTCCTCTCTTTCTTCCCTTCCTTTCAACCAAACAAGCAAAGTCTCTCTAATCCCTCTTCAATCCATCCCTCCAAACAAACAGAGCATAAAGTAGCTCCTATAGGTGCGTGGGTGCAGGGTCTATGTTGTTAGGTTATGAGGATATTAAAGGAGTTCCTATCGGTGTGTGGGTGCAGGGTCTATGTTGTTAGGTTATGAGGATATTAAAGGAGTTTCTATCAGTGTGTGTGGGCGAAGGGATTATGTTGTTAGGTAAACCTGCTTTCGGACTCTATGCAGTATCTCTGGCACACCCAATTAGGGGTGCACAAAGAACCGTGGGAACCGGAACCGTACCGAACCGTGGCTACAGTTCCGGTTCCGGTTCCTAAAATTAGGAACCGTTACCAACAATTCCAGTTCCGGTTCCAGGACCAGTAGAACCGTATCGAATCGGAATCGTTGGGGGTAACGGTTCTTTGGAACCGAACTGAAACTGGAACCGTTTTATATTAAATATGTGTATATATATATAATATAATAACTATATATAATATATATATACATTACATATAATATTTATATATAATGTATATACATTATATATAATATTTATATTATCATATATTATATATATATATAGGGTGCCATTTTTAAATTGTAGGTCTCACATTTATTTAGCGAATATGTATATATTTTTTGTATTTTCAAGCTTCATTGAAAAAAAAACTAAGGAACAGCGGTTCGGAACCGAATCGAGAATCGCGGTTCGGTTCGTCACGGTTCCAACTTTTAATGGTTGCGGTTCCGAGAATTAGGAACCGTTGGTAACGATTCCGTTTCCACCAAGAACCTTGGGGAACCGTACCGTGTGCACCCCTACACCCAATATATTCTTTTTGCAAGGATATTAAAGTAGCTTGAAAGAAATAGTTACATATGGTGTAAAATATCACTTGAATCAGATTTAGTGTTATTGGGTGATGCTTTTAACCTAATCTTGTAAGGCTAAATTTTTTTTTTCATCCATCCGACCGATGTGAAACCAGATATTAGTTACATATGCGACAGTGGAGTAACTAGCTGGCACGGCTCTTATATCAGTTGAACCTAATTCACTCCTGACTGGGCTGTCAAGATTGAACACTAGGTTCAGCTTTGAACCTAAATGTAGGGATACTTTTTCACTTAAAACTCGAAACAACTCAGTAGTCACTGATTCATAAATCGTGGTCAATGTTTGGTTCATAACTACGAAATGTCCAACTTTTCCAAACTCAGGTAGCTTCACCTCCATGTCTGTACTATTTGAAGCAATAATTCAGCTTCATGTGGACCAAATTACATTTTTTCTGTCTGATTGAACGTGTGGTGGGGGAACTGTGGGACCTTATATCTCATCCCGTAGTAGGACAACATCGCTGTTATAACAGTCACTTGTTATACATACACACACACACACATATATATATATTGTATGCGTGTGTGTGTGCGCTTGACTTACTTTTTATTAGGACGGAAACACGTTTATTAGGACCTTTTCTATCATTTTAAGTTAGTGCTATTGCTTGGTTTATTCTTTCTTCGTGGGAATTAAATTATTGATATGGAAGATTATTGTTGAGACACGGGAAATGGGGACGGTTTTCAAGTGTTTTTTTTTAGGGTGCAGTATAGGAAGCACAAATATGACACCATGCGAAATAAAATACAAAATAATAATAATACATTATACTTTATATATAAAAATAATAAGTTTTATTAGTTTTTCATAATATGATGATTGAAAATGTAATCACAAATGCGTTCTTAAATATAAAAGAAGGGGCAATTAGATAAAACAGAAAAAAAAAACTCTAATTTTAGAATATGAATGACTCAAATTCTTATTAGATATTGGATTTTCCTTATTCGTCTGGTCCATTTTCTCTCACTGTCAATTTTGGATTTTAAGTTCTTTTTGTTTTTTAAATAATGAACTTTTTTTATTATTACAATTAGACCCTCGTTTTTATAAAAAAAAATAATTATAAGATTCTCTAGTTGTATCCCAAAAGTATCCCGTCGTATCATGACGTATCACAATTGTATCAGACACCTATCCGACCATATGTGATGCATATCTGTGCTTAACTCAACTCGGACTTAACTCGTCATATGAAACATTCAACCCTAACTTAACTTAATTCGATCTTCAACTCAAGCTAACCAATTCAAGTTCAATCCATTTTTAAATTTTTTAGTTGAGTCCAATTTTGGACCTGTAACTCAATTTGAGATTTCAAGTTGTCACACCAACTTTATCACATAAACATCATGTACCAAGACTTTGTGTAATGATGTTGTTTTAAAAATGTAAAATAACTCGTGAGTGTACGAATCTATTGAAGTATAGATCGGCAAGAACGAGGTCGAACCTAAGGGAATGCTTTGAGAAGAAAAATTAACACAAATTCAAATTAATTTAAAACTAATCTAGTTTAAACAAAGTTTGGTTGATTTGAGATAAATTAAACTAACATGAAAATAAAATAACACTATTGAAATCAAACAGAGAAAATAACTAATGTTTTGGATTCCACCACCATTAAATCTATGAAGTTTCTAATATTTATTTATTAATTCCCAAATTTAGAGTAGCAATCAAGAAATCAATCTATTGCTCACTTAAGATTTAACAATAAAGCACTATGAAAAATATATCAAAAAGGTAGATTTTCCTTTACTTCACTAGTGTAAAATTCGAAGCATCTTATGTATCCAATTTAATGAAAAATATAAGATCAAAGATTATCACTTTTAAGAAATACAAACCCAAGCTTAGATTAATTATAATACTTTCTAACTACCACATATACATGATATAGATGGTGAAAGAACTATAAAATAATTAATTACAAGAAGCGAAAATCATAAGCATTTAAATCATACACATGGGAATCAATTAATTAACAAAAGAACTTCACTTCATTAATGGAGGTTTCCTCTTCAACCCTTGTTGAGGAGTTTAGTTACACATGATAGAAAAAGAAGATAACAAATAAATAAAAGACATAATAAGTAAATAAAACTCGGATTGTCTCTATCTTCTCTGCCTTGGTCTCCACTTGTTTTCTCCTCCAAAAACAGCCTCCAATTCGCCACTTTATACCCTAAGAAAATACATAAAGTTCTAATCCAATTAGAAGATAAAGTCCTAACCCAATTAGGAGATAATTAGAGTTTTCTCACAGCCCTAAATAGGTAGATTTTTCTGCTGACGTTCAGCCCAAGTTTTGACCTATTAGAAGTCCGATTCATTAAATTTATGTGAAATACAAAAGTGTCCAGAATCGAATTTCGTTAAACCTGTACAAAAATCAAGTTGAATTGACACTCATAAATAAGACTTTCGATCCCCTTTCCAAAACGGTATTAAAACTGGATTATGCGCAGAATTGGGCTTCAGGCCCGTAATCTTCTTAAGCAGTTATAATTCTCTTGAACCTCTTCCTCGGGCTAATTTGAGTTGAAATATGGAGTTGAATGGATCCATTAGATGTAAGCTTCATATAAACTTCTTGGATATCATCTTTAAAAGCCCAAAATTATGATTTTATCTGAAATAATCATTAAGGCTCTGAAAAAGACAGAAAACACAAAAACAGAGTAAAATCACATATAAACTATCACTAAGAGAATAAAATATGCAAATTAAGAGGGTAGAATGCGTAACATTCAACGCCGATCATGTAACTTGTATATTACTTTCTTATTCTTTTATGTACTTGGAATACACATCAACTACCAGTCTACTATTAGACATAATTACTGTAAAATCTAAAAGATAGACAACCTAACTTTTTCGTTGTTGAAGATATTAACCGGTACATCCTATTACATAATAACAAATAGATCACTAATCATACTAATCCGATCATAATTTGAAATATATATTATATTTAAAATAAATTAAAATTCGAATTTGGATTGAGCTTGGGTTGCTGGAATTTCAATTTCAACCTTAGTTAAATTCGAGTTGAAATTTTTTAACCTAGACACAACTTTAATTGTTAAAATGATTATACAAGTTCATGAAAAATCAAGTTGGTCAGCCCAACTTGATTCCAAATACAACATCAGAGTTATGATGGATATGGTTCAACGAGATGAAAATTAATTGGTAGAGAAGTAATTTTGCACATGATACTTCTTATTAAGGGTTATTCATAAAACTTATGTAGTTGAGGTTTAAATTTGAGAGTAGTGACATTAAGTAAATAATTTTCAAGATTAAATTTATACTCTTGATAATCGTCTCGATAAACAACGGGATTACATTGAAATGATCATCTTGTTAAGTCACGTAGGTTTATTTGATTACGTCTCTTTGTTTACATTATGAGTCTATTATTTTATCCGAGTCCATTGGCGTCTGTTATTAGTGGAATGATGCTTAAATTGATATTGTTACAAGTACTAGTCTTTGGGCACATATGTAGGAGTTATTGGCTGAGTTTGTGGCTAGATATTTTCTTTATGCATGTAGCCGTTTGGCATTTAGCTCTATAAATAGAGCAATTTGTGTTTGAGTCATATTAATTCGCAATGAAGTAATAAAAAAATCTTGTCAATTGTTTCAGAAATAATTTGTCTCTTTCTCTTATTTTTTGTCAATATTTGGTATTAGAGCTAAAGGTCTCGAGTTCAAACCTCACTGTCACCCTAATAATTAAAAGTGGAACACGTGTTGGACCAAAAAGAAGGCCACACGTGAGGAGACGTGTTGAAGGATTTATATATTTAAGTTACACCCTCTCTAAAAGCTTAAGCTTTTAGAGTAGATAGTTGTTAGCATGGTATCAGAGCTTGTTAAAACAAAAAATAGTGTGAGGAGTTTGGCAAAAAGTGAGAGAAGAAAGAACAAAGTGAGGTGTCTGCTAGTGAAGTTGAGAGAACAAAAAAAAAGGGCGAGTTTTGTGAGATCGAAAGGACGTATTGTAGCAACTTTATTTGTTTTCTCCTTCACTTTGTTTTATTTTTGCAGCAGCAGTGAACGATGGCCACTAACAACTTTGTTCAACCGTCCATTCCTCGCTTTGATAGTCCTTATGATCATTGAGCATGTTAATGGAGAACTTTCTAAGATCTAAAGAGTATTGGCACATCGTCTCTGAAGGAATTATGGAACCAACAACTAGTACGACAATGACACAAACACAAAGAACAGAGCTAGAAGGGCAGCGATTGAAATATCTCAAGGCAAAGAATTATCTTTTTCAAGCAATTGATCGCTCAATCTTGGAAACCATTATTTGCAAAGAGACTTCAAAACATATTTGGGATTCCATAAAGAAGAAATACCAAGGTTCTGCAAGGGCAAAGAGGCAGCAGCTACAATCACTTCATACGGAGTTCGAAACACTTCGAATGAAGTCGGGAGAATCAGTTACAAATTATTTCTCTCGAACAATGGTGATCGTGAACAAGATGTGGATCCACGGGGACAAAACAGAGGACGTGACCATAATAGAGAAGATTCTTCGATCCATGACACCAAAATTTAATTTTGTTGTCTGTTTTATAAAAAAATCTCATGACATTGATGAACTTTTAATTGACAAATTACAAAGTTCTTTGTTGGTTCATGAGCATAAATTTAACTAGTAGGAGAAATAGGAGCAATCTTGAAAGGCCTCAACAGAAAATCACTCGGCGACAAGAGGAGATAGAAGACAAGGTAGAGGTCGAGGTCGAGGTAGAGGTAGAGGAAACAATGATCGTGGAAATCAACAATAACACCAACACCAACACCAACACCAAGACAAACCAATTTCAAGGAAGAGGACGAGGTGGCAACCACTTGACTACATATAAATCGAGGTTAGTAGACAAGTCCAATGTGGAGTGTTACAGATGTCATAGGTACGACCACTACAAGTCTGAATGCCTAACTAAATAGACAAGGTGAAGAAAAAACTAACTTTGCAGAAAAAGAAGAAGAGGTGTCTGTTTTGATGGTGTGTCACGTGAAGGAAGAAACTCAACCAAACATATGGTATTTAGACACTGGCTACAGCAACCACATGTGTGAAGATAAGAAGGCGTTCTCTAACCTGGACGAATCTTTTCGTAACACCGTTAAGTTTGGTGATAACTCCACCATTTTTGTTATGGGAAAAGGAAGGGTAACTATTCAAACTAAGGAAAATTCCACCCATACTATCTCTAATGTTCTTTTTGTCCTAGATCTAAAGACTAACTTGCTTAGCGTGGGTCAGCTGCAAGAGAAGGGATACGAGATTTCTATCAAATATGGAATATGTCAAATTCAATATGCAAAGTTGGGCTTAATTGCACAAGTTAACATGATGGCGAATCGTATGTTCCCGCTTTATCTCCACAACACCACTCATTCATGTTTCTTAGCAAAATTGAAGGATGCAGCATGGCTATGGCATTTTCGCTATGGTCACCTAAGTTTTGGTGGATTAAAGACTCTACAGCAGAAAAATATAGTGATTGGTCTTCCTCAAATTACTGTTCTATCTAAAGTTTGTGAAAAATGTGTTGTTAGCAAACAATACCGTAATTGATTTTCATAAGGAAAATCATGGAGAGCAAAGAAGCAATTGGAGTTAGTTTATTCTGACCTTTGTAGGCCAATAAATCCACATTCCAATGGAGGTAAAAGATACCTGATTACCTTCATTGATGATTTTAGCCGAAAAACATGGATGTTTTTTTTGCAAGAAAAGTCTGAAGCTTTTATAGCTTTTAAAAGTTACAAAGTTCTTGTTGAAAAAGAAGTTGGCAGCCAAATCAAAGTTCTTCGTACTGATCGTGGTGGAGAATACAACTCACATGAATTTGCAAATTTCTAGGAGACTCATGGAATTCAAAAGCAACTTATAACAGCTTACACACTGCAGTAGAATGGTGTTACAGAAAGGAAGAATTGTACAATCTTGAACATGGTGCGATCAATCTTGGTATGGAGCGGGATTCCAAGAAGTTTTTGGCCAGAAACTGTCAATTGGAGTATTCATATACTAAACAGAAGTCCCACCCTTGCAGTTCAAAATGTGACGCTGCAAGAAGCTTGGAGTTGACGTAAACCAACTGTTGAGTATTTCAAAATTTTCGGTTGTATAACATATGCACATATTTCAGATCAAAAGAGAAGAAAACTTGATGACAAAGGAGAAAAATATATTTTTCTTAGTGTTAGTGAGTAGTCAAAAGCGTACAAATTGTACAATCTTATCACCAAGAAAATTGTCATTAGTCGTGACGTAATTTTTAAAGAAGAACTATTCTGGACGTAGAAAGAAAATAATGTCAAGCAACAAATAATGGCAAACTTTGATGGAGAAAATGAAAGGCAACAACCTGTGGAGAATGGACAACTGGTGGAAAACGAGCAACAACCAATTACAGAAGACCTTCCAAGCCCAGCTGGAGTTGATGTTGCTGATGAACAACGACCTCAACGAGTTAAAAAAAGACCAGCATGGATGACTGATTATGAGATACCTGGGAATGATCCATCTGAAGACCCGAGTCAAAGTGGCGGAAGGTTATGGATGCAGAAATAGCAGCCATTGAAAGAAACAACACTTGGGAGTTGACGGAGCTTCCAAAAGGGCAAAAGAGCATTGGTGTGAAGTGGGTATACAAGACAAAACTGAAGGAGAATGGAGAAATTAACAAGTACAAGGCACGCTTAGTCGCTAAGGGCTATAAACAAGAGTTCAACATCGACTACAAAGAAGTCTTCGCTCCAGTTGCAAGGCATAACACAATCAGACTAGTAATTGCATTGGCGGCACAAAACTCATGGCTTATTTTCTAGTTGAATGTGAAATCAACATTTTTACATGGCAACTTGGAAGAATAGGTATTTATTGATCAACCCCCTCGTTATATGTGATATGTGATAAGTTTTTAATTATTCCTTTATTTTATTTAAATGTTCTTATCTTTGCATTTTATGTTTTATAGGGGTTGATTTTCAAATAAGAAGAAGAACAACAAAAAAAGGCTGAAAATAATATATATAGCTGAAGATGAACATAAGAAGAATTGTAGAAGAGAAAGTATTCTGTGTAATCTACTTTACAAGAGGTCTCAAGTTCAAAACTTTGTGAAATATTTTTTACACGGTCGCGTCTGCAGTCCAGAACTCAAATTGAAGATATGAAGATCAAATATTAGATATTTAAATTCAAAATTTTGTATTTTGAATTTTTGTTTTTAAATTTTGTATTTAAATTTTTTCCCACCTAAATCATTCTCCTATAACTCTATAAATAGGGGCTCTTAGGGGATGGTGAAGGGAGTTAGAAATTGTAGAAAAAAATAATTTGTAATTGAAAATATTTTCTTGTAAACACCTCTCTCAAGAGAGTGATGAAGCCACCATGGTGAAATATAAGTAAGTTCTTTTACATTCTTATATATTTTTTCCTCTCAAGAGTATTCTTTTATTCTTCTATTTTGAGTTTTTATTTTCAAAAGAAAATTAGAGGAAGGATTATTCGTGTTTGCCAAATAATGGTAATTCGAAGAATGCCTACCTCTATTTACCTAGCAAAGGTGCAAAAGATTAAATAAAAAAAATACTCTCTCATATATAATCAAGTTTTATTTTTTTTTATGTCATATCTTCCTTCATCTTTCCAAGTTCTAATTGAATTGGTGAAGTGTATTGATTATTGGGGAAAAACAAGATAAGAATATTAGAAACTTTATTTATATGGATCTATGGTGGTGAATTCTCTTTCCTTGATATTTTTTTCATCATTTAATCAAAGAGATTTAGTATTAATTTTTATTATTAAAAAATCAGAAGTTTATTTTTTACTATTCATTTTTCATCTCAAAAGATTGAGGTTTTGAATTTGAGACTTGTTATTAATTCTCATTTGAGAGTGATTCGACCCTACTTATTACTATACAATTTTTAGTAGAGTTTTTGCTGATTTTATTTTTGTACGAAGTATAGAGAAATAACGACATCCATCCATTATTTTACACCCATCAATGTGAAGCTTGGAAGTGAAAATGAGGTGTGTAAACTCAAAAGAGCATTGTACGGGCTAAAACAAGTTCCACGCGCTTGGTATAGTCGTATAGATGCTTATTTTTCTAAAGAGTGATTTAAAAAATGTCCATATGAGCATACACTTTTTACAAAGATTGGAGATGGAGGAAAATTGCTCATTGTTTGCTTATATGTTGATGATCTTGTTTTCACTGGAAATGATAGTGCCATGTTTGACAAATTCAAAAAATCTATGATGGTTGAATTTGATATGTCTGATCTTGGAACAATGCATTATTTTTTGGGCATTGAAGTGGTGCAATATGCAGTTGGGAATTTTTATTTCTCAAATGAAGTATTTGCAAGAAATTTTGGACAGGTTTCAAATGAAAAATTACAACTTTGTTAGCGCACCTACTGAAGTTGGTTTGAAGCTTGTTCAAGATCCTGAAGAAAGGAAAATTGATAGCACTCTTTACTAGCAAATTATAGGAAGTTTGATGTATTCAATAGCTACGAGACCTGACATAATGCATGCTGTAAGTCTTATCAGCAGGTACATGGAATGCCTAAGGGAGATACGTCTTTTAGCTGCAAAAATAATCTTTCGATACTTGCAAGGGACTGCTGGTTATAGGTTGTTTAACAATAAAGGAGAAAAGTTAGATTTAATTGGATTTACTGATAGTGATTATGCTGGAGATCAAGATGATAGAAAGAGCACTTTGGGTTATGTCTTTATGATAAGTTCAGGAGCTGTCTCATGGTCTTTAAAGAAACAACCAATTGTCACGTTATCAACAACTGAAGTCGAGTTCGTTATTGCAACTTCATGTGATTGCCAAGCTATTTGGTGGAGAAAAGTTCTTGAGGAGCTCTATTTTAAGCAACAAGGACCGACCCTAGTTAATTGTGACAGAAGTTCAATAATTAAGCTCTCCAAGAATTCTGTTTTACATGGGCGAAATAAATATATAGATGTGAATTGTCACTTATTGAGAAATCTCACCAACGATGGAATCATTGATCTTACCTTCTGCAGAAGTGAAGACCAAGTTGCTGATATATTTACTAAACCCCTTAGAGTGCCTTTATTTCAGAAGCTACAGAAATTGCTCGGTGTACCCACTTTGGAATGACCAGTTTCAGGAATGATTTTGGTTACTAATGTTATCTAAACCGAATATTTGAAAATCTTTTAGTTTAAGGGAAGAATGTTAAGTCACGTGGGCTTATTTGATTAAGTCTCTTTGTTTACATTATGAGTCTATTATTTTGTCCGAGTCCATTGGAGTCTGTTATTAGTGGAATAATGCTTAAATTGATACTGTTACAAGTCCTAGTCTTTGGGCACCTATGTAAGAGTTATAGATATTTTCTTTATGCGTGTAGCCGTTTGACATTTAGCTCTATAAATAGAGCAGTTTGTTTTTTAGTTATAGTAATTCGCAATGAAGCAATAAAAAAGAAAATGACACATCTACATTCCACTTTTTTTCTCTTTTTGCTAATTAACCAATGTTATTATTTTAAGATTAATTGTTTGGTATAAAAGGAAAATGGAGTTTCTTTCCAAATTAAAGCATAGGGTTAACATGCTAAATGAGAAAGATGAGATTATTGATAGTATTGGCTAGAATAGAATAAGAGAAAACATATTTATGTAGTATGGACAAATTTATTGTAAACCCGATAAAAAAATATTAATTTAAATTGAAAGTAAGAGAAAATAATAAAAGGAGACATAGTCAAACTAACATGGAATGATTAATTAGAAATAATTAAAAAAATCACATATAATAGGATATGGCGACTTGTAATAGAAAACAATAAAAAATGAGAATTAAACGGTTGAATCGATTTGCATAAAATAAATGTTAGGAATTGTGGCTTATATTCCTAATATAATAAGGTTTCTATATAAAGTTGTATTTTTAATAGATAATTCTTTGAGGACAAGTTGTTTTGGTCTTTAAGGAATTGTAATCCTTGTGCAAACAATGAGTGAGTTTGGAGACTCTATAAATAGAGATGAGATTGAATAAGAAAGTAGAGAGCCTACCACACTCTTTCTTGGCCTTTGATACGTTATTGGAAATTAATCTTCCTTCGTTCGGCACAACGGAAGCATATCATTACATCACAATCATACAAGCATACGTAGAGATAATAATCAAATACATCAAAGTACAACACAATATTTTACATGGTTTACCAAACTTTAGGAATCTTTAGTCGAGGTAGAGATTGTTAGGAATTGTGGCTCATATTCCTAATATAATTTAGTTTATATTTTAGAGTTGTGATTGATTTGGTAACTTCTTATTAGACAAGATATGAGAATATTTATTCAAGAAATAATTGAGTTTGAAGACTCTATAAATAGAGGTAGGGTTAAAGAAAAAAGATAGAGAGAGAAGGGAAAGATGTAAGAGATTTGTGAGTGTTGTGAGAAGATGGGATAATATATGTAATTTTGGGAGGGAGATAAGAGTAAAAGAATGTGTGTGGTAGGCTACTTTTCGTATGTTGTATATTCTCTTCGCAATTCTAGTGAAATCTTTCTCCATAGACGTAGTCCTAAAGTTGTGTGTACCATGCAAAATATTGTGTTGTGCTTGGATATGTTTGATTGTTATCTCCACATATGTTTATATGATTGTGATGTGATGGTATGCTTCTGCTGTGTCGAACAAAGGGAGATTAATTTTCAACAACTGGTATCAAAGCTAATGGTGGGTCAGATCCTGTGGTTGGTGCTGAAAATTAGAGCCAAAAATTGGTGGTGTGTTAGAGCAGAAGGTTGATCGTGAAGAGTTATAGTGATATAATTAGAGTTGATGAAGACATGAATGATGATGATGATTGATTGGTGGGTTATCATGTGTGAGCAATTAAATAGCAATGAAAATTATGTGATGAAACTTGGTTCGAGGTGGAGGAATCTTCAGTCAATGTGGAGCTATGGAAAAGCGCGTTGATATAATTTGAGCCAATGTGGAGATTGTTAGGAATTGTGGCTCATATTTATAACATAATAAAGTTTCTATATAAAGTTGTATTTTTAATAGGTAGTTTTTTGGAGGACAAGTTTTCTTGGTTTTTAAGGAATTGTAATATTTGTGCAACAAGGAGTGGGTTTGGAGACTGTATAAATAGAGATGGAGGGTTGAGTGATAAGGTAGAGAGAGATCGATATAAAAGATGTAAGGAGTTGGTGAGTACTGTGAGGAAAAGAGAAAATATATGTAATTCTCGGGTGAATATGTGAAGAGAGACTGAAAGAGTATGTGTGGTAGACATATTTTTCGCGTATTGTATATTTTATTCTCAATATAGTGAAATCTCTCTTTATAGATGTAGTCCTAAAGTTGAGTAAATAATGTAAAATATTGTGTTGTGCGTGTATGTGTTTAATTATTATTTTTATATATACTTGTATGATGTAATGATATACTTTTGGTGTGCTGATCGAAAAAGAATTAATTCTCTAACAATAAAAGCATAAATGATAATTAATTCTCAACAAGAAAGGCGTAAATGATAATGATCACTATGATTAACTTGCCAAATATTGATAATATGTGCAGCTAGTTTTGCTTATACGTTTAACATTTCATGTTATGAAAGACAATTAAATGATTTATCCAGAACTATATTCAGTGATATTTCTTAACTTTTCATAGTGACACGTTAACTTTTAAAGTTTATTTTTAGTGGAAATGGAATCACCGACCGACCTGGGTATTTGAGTCTAATCTATGGAAATGAAAGACATAATAGTGATTTTGTAGTGTCTAATGTCTATATACTTTTTTTTCCATACATACATACTACATACATACATCTATATATGTATACATACATCTATATATGTATATATATATATATATATATATAAAATCCTATAAAGTGGGGGGGCCTCTTTTAAGATCAGGTGCTCTGCATTGAGAAGCACCTAGTTGAGGATCCTAGATCTCAAAAGCATTTTCAATTTTGAAAGCAATGATGGCTGTCCATTTCATTCAATCCCATTTGATATATATATGTATATATGATCCTTAATTTAATAATATACATCTGCATCAAAGGAGCAATCATTTTATAAAGCAAAGCCAAGCTTAATATACATATTGTTCTTCTTTCATAAGGAGTGCAACATAGACTCTAATATGTAATGCAAAACCTTAATTAAAAGAAGAAAATCAAAACCCACTGGATTTCCATTTTGGTCTAGTCAAAGATTAGCTTCAATGATCTTTCGCACTATATAGATACCACTAAGTGTTTATTTATTTATGTAATGTCATCTCATCAATCTATGCTCGTGAAACATCCATATATATTTTTGTTAATTCTTTTACGTAGTGTGTACGTATGCATGTATAGAAAAATTAATTGTTTATAAAATAGTTTGTATGTAACATGTTCTAAATAACAATCTAACCGCATAATGAACCATTTTAGAATAATTTTGGAATCTTCTATGATCTTTTATTTTAAATGTTGTTTACACTCAAATTGAATACTTGGTGCACCTGCACATAATTGGACCCACTACAAGCTAAGTCAGCATCTCACTCAGCAGTCATGTCTAAACTGTGGTCTCATATTGATATAATAATGTGTTTTCGGCTCATTTGGTCGAGCATTGTAAATACCTAGACTTAGGGTATGAGCCAAGTGTTGTGATTGATTATTATCAACCGGAGTAGAGATACATTCGAGTGTTCGAAGTCAAAACACTAGAGTTTATACGAAAAGATAGAATTAATAGCACTGTAGGGTTGTGATTGATTATTATCAACCGGAGTAGAGATACATTCGAGTGTTCGAAGTCAAAACACTAGAGTTTATACGAAAAGATAGAATTAATAGCACTGTAGGGTTGTGATTGATTATTATCAACCGGAGTAGAGATACATTCGAGTGTTCGAAGTCAAAACACTAGAGTTTATACGAAAAGATAGAATTAATAGCACTGTAGGGTTGTGATTGATTATTATCAACCGGAGTAGAGATACATTCGAGTGTTCGAAGTCAAAACACTAGAGTTTATACGAAAAGATAGAATTAATAGCACTGTAGGTTAGTCTAAAAGGTAACTTAAGGTTGCACCTTACGTGAGATTATAATTTTTACCGAGAGAATATCACAACAAATTACGTGTTGTGCATCTAATCATGAATCAAGAAGTTAAGACACTATAAATAGAACTTATTTATAATGGATCAAAGGTCAAACGCCAACACAATTCAATGTCATTTTAGCTTATATTAGCTTTACTCAATTGTGATAGCTAAATTTACACTTTTATTTATTTACATGCTTGTGTTAGTGTAATCTCTTAGTAAGTTAGTAATCTTTACCTTATGTTTTTATTCACCTGTGGTAATCTGGTAGAGAAGCTTTTAATTTGCATTATACCGTTCAAAAACTTGTAGTAGATCGTCATTGTACTGAATTATGTTAATGAAAACTTTCTTAAAAGGTATTCTGTAATCATACTCATGGTTTCCGACTTGAATTGTCATTAACTAAACCTCAAGGTTATATGCGCCTTTTAATTAGAGCCGAAGTATTACGAACCTTTGAGAAGATCATTTCAATTATTCTCGATCGTCAAAGTCAAATTTCACACAAGTGCACACACTCATGATTCAAGAGCCTATAGGACAATCGGAAATATATGTTTGGTTTCTCATTCAAATTGCAGATACGAATCGAAAGATTCTGACACACCTGAACCTAAAGAAATTACTAGTGTACCATGGGAGAACACGTGTTGAGCCGAACAAATACCAAGTCTTTTGTGGTCCAATTTTGCTTAAATTTCTATTCAGCTCATGTGAAAAAAAAAACACTTTAATATCCTCACAAGACATTTTGCTTGTAAAAACGTAACTTGCTAAATTAAGAAAATCATTACTTGTGAGAAGTAGTAATGTGTAAATTTCAAATTTCAATCTGATTTCTCAGATTGGTCTGCAATTTTCAGGAAAGTAATAATTTTTTTTTTTGAGAAAAAGAAATCTCAGTGAATTTCATTTATAATTCTCTAAATACTGTTTTTTTTACTTTCATAATTCTTAATTTGCATTACAAAAATCTTGAGGAATTTGGCACCACTAAATACGACACCGTTCCACATTGTAAATAAATTTAGGCCCCCCGGCTTTAAGGGTTTGTTTAACAGATGGAGATTTCTCTCTGGAGGGTGAAAAGAACAGAGCATAAGTACAGTAAAACCGTACCCACACAACCAGTCTCTCAACCAATGAGCTTCCGAAACGTGACATCACTTCAATATAAATATTCAAATTAGACTCTTTGACTACACATATGCATGCACATCATACATATGTACTGACTGAAGTGAAAAAAAATATATATATATATATATACTATGTATGTACTGACGGGCACGAGGCATGGGTGGCATGAAGATCAATGATCAGAAACTGTTACTGTTTCAGAGCGTGCGAGAACGTGCTTTCTCTCTCTCTCTAAACTCGCCCAATCCTTTCATTCCCCTCGTCTTTCCCAATCGAGGCAATCCTCTCTTTCTCTCTCTAAAAACACACACACACACACTCTTATCTCTCTCTCATCACTTCTCTACTTTTTCTTCTAAACAGAAAGAAAGTAAGGTCTGGTCTTTTTCAACTTCAACCTAAAGAAGTGGAAAATATATCTCAGGTTTTCTTTTACTGTTCTTTATCAGATTATTGAACTTTAAGCCTTCAATTTCTTCTAGTTCTCTATTCTCTCACTATCTCTTCAATTCATGAAACTGAAGCTTTGTCATATCACTTTCTAGGATTGTTGATGAACTTGAATCCTTGAAGTTATTTCTGTTTTCTCTCTCTATATTCTCTCTCTCTCTCTCTCTATATTGTGAACTTAATCAATGGAAGCTTTCGTTTCTCTCTCTGTGTAGGGATTGTTGGAGGCAAACAGATTGACTTGGGCAAAAGGAGTGATGAACCTCAAACCGTAGACTATATACTACCAAAGTCAATCTCTCTGTGGACCGAGAGTTAAGTATATACTCTTTTCTGTAGGTTTGAGTGCTCATGGAAGATTTATATAGGCTTCATTCCTCGATTTCGTGTCCTGATGATATGGCCGGAATCGGAAATTTTAGTCCGGCCATGACCGTACCTCACAATACAGCCAATAATATGCTTCAATTTGAATCAGCTGAAATGGAGGTCACCGGATCAGAGATGTCTGATTTAATCAAAGCTCAGATCGCAAATCACCCTCTCTATCCAAACCTATTATCTGCATATATTGAATGTCGAAAGGTGATCATGTTTAACAACATTTCCTATATAAACGACTTATACTAATGCATATAATGATGTATATATAGGCGCATAATATATATTGCTGGTCTCAAGCTCTTTAACTTTGTTTTAATGGCGTTTTGTATCATCACAGGTCGGAGCATCACCAGAAATGGCTTCACTTCTTGAAGAAATCAGTAGAGAAAGCCATCCGATCAGCTGTTGTACCCAAATCGGAGCCGATCCTGAACTTGATGAGTTTATGGTAACTTATCTCTCACTAGAGTCTCTCTCTATATCAGATATACATACACAAGTGTAAGTTATTAATCCGTTGGTAATTTGACTGGTTTTGTTGAAGGAAACGTATTGTGCAGTTCTACATAGATACAAGGAGGAGATAGCGAAGCCGTTTGATGAAGCGACGACGTTCTTAAGTAACATCGAAACACAGCTCAGTAACCTCTGCAGAGAAACGTTGACGACGACGACCACGGCCTCGCTGACCTCCGGAAATTGTCACTCTGGTAAAGCCTCCCTCCCTGCGCATTTTATCCTTTCCGTGCTTAAGTTGCGCTTTTTTGGGCATGGACTTGGAGTCGTCTTTGCGTGCTAGAGGTCAACTGGTGAAGTTACTCAACTTGGTCAGTCTAGACTCTAGAATACTCTCTCTACCTGAACTACTGTGTAGTGTGCGCACGTTAGAAACATAATGTATATCGTTGGTTGAGTGTGAGAGGTGAAAACAGTGGAGATGTATAAAGTGTGCACAGTGTGCTGTACGCTTACTTCCGACTGAGCATATTGCATAGCTCGAAGTAGCATTGATATGTCTTTCAATGTCTATCACCTTTATTAAATATCATTCAATTTACATATTTCTTTAACCATTAGCCTTTTTAGGATAAAAGAAAATACTATTAACATTTGGTTCATAAATTGTAGCGGTATGAGAACTGAGACATGACTGTTCTCTGATTTCTTGAACTCAGCACCAGTGTAGTGCCTGGTCAGATATTTTATTCTATCTGATAGTTGTTCTACAGACATTGCCCTTTTCTTTGCCTGAGTCGTTCTTTAGTTGTGGCAGTGATTAATCCTCGGAAATTGAAGTTTTTGAATGTTGGGAGCTTTTTATTGTTTTGCTTGTTATCTCCTTCAATAATGTTCCTGGCAAAGGTAACATTGTGACAAGACCTAAGACAAAGAACGATAAATCTTATAATATGTTATATTAATGGTTAAATATTATATGACTGTAATAAGAAATTTGTAATATAACCTTTGTATAAAGAATGATATAAAGGACAAGTGTTTGCATGTATGTATGCAGCTATATTTATGTACACATATGCATCCACATTATTGGTGATTTCTCTCCTATTCCATGCGCTATCCTTCGGACCTTCTCTAATACATTTCTATTTATTTGTTTTTTTCAAAAATAAATATAATATGAAACTTTATTTGATTTTACTTGCAATTATACTTTTTTTAGTTTTTAATGCTTAAAAAAGAAAGTTCGGTCAATCTTCAAGGTTCATTGGTCACATGTTAATAATTCAATACATGTCCAAGAATATTTTGAGTCGTGTGTGTCCGAATTTAACGATTTTTATTTAAATTATGGACACTTGCAAAATGTGTTAGGTACATGTCCTGGAGTATCCAAAAAGTCTCGGTGCTCACAAGTTTTCTGCACGAACACACTTTGATGATGTAAATTTGAATTCTAACATGAGGGAGTGCCTTGGGTTGCAAGAATTCATTTGCAACAAGAATTTTTGTTAGCATTGACACTCATAGCATAATGGGCTATGAAATTTGAAACTATAATTAAAATTATTGAAACTCATAGCTGCCTTTGGCTTTTTTAGTATCTATTGAGAAATTGCAAGTTATTTTAAAATACTACACCCTCAAAATCAATATTTGGAATAATTTTTAACTTTTGCAAGTTACTCTCAAGTTTTTAATTTCGATGGTGTCGCACCAAGTGTAAGAGATACCAGTAGAGAAGTACAGCTTGTTTGCATAGTTTCCTTGAATAAACCCAATTAAATTTCAGTGCTCTACATTGATATTGTTTGTCACTCTCTCCAACTTTAGTGAGAATGGATGCAAATTTTATAAATCTTTCTTTTATTGCAGTTACTTTTTATGGCCTCCTTGGTGCAAAGATGCAAATTGACTATACATTATTTTGATAAATTTGAAATGACTAAGCTGGGTTTTTGTTTCTTTGTTTCACTAAGCATGTAAGCTTCTTACTCTATCATAATAGAGAAGACACGATTATATATTGCAATTAATTAGTTGTGATCTGAGATATTTCAATTGTTTGAGTTTCAATGATAGTGCAAAAAAGATCCTCTAAGATGGTCCATTTGCTCTTGTTCCTCATTATATGGCTTGTATGGCAAATTTGGCATCATTGACGGAATCTTAAAGGCTCAGGTTTAGAAATCTAAATCATTTTGGAATGCTCAAGTTTAGCAAAATAATTTTAGTATTTTTCAGAAGACATACTTTAAATGCTACCGCAGTCAAGCCGTTGTATATCGTTTACTAGAGTAGGTGATTCTGATAAACCTGAGCATAGTATATCTAGGTATGCTTCTGTGTCACTTTGCTCATGTTAGAAATTTTTTATTTAGTGTCATGGTAAGCTGTAGAGGCATTTCCAATTGAGAATATTGCATAGGATCCAGACAGACGGATGCTTCTTTCAACGTCTATTGCATTACATTCATTATTTTTTGTCTTGCATTTTTGTTGTGTATTTTGATGAAATTCATTTTATGCAAACAAGTGTGGCCCATGAATTATTTTTTGGTTTAATCAGTTGTTTATATTTTGGCCCATGAATTATTGTCAACTGATGCATGATTGTGTTTCTTTATAAAGCACTAGTGTGGTGCTGTGCAAATGAATGCGTATTGACATCAAGACTCAATCATAAATGATAGTAAACATATGAAGAGCATGATGTTTAAACATTGTCTGCATTTTTAAAACGAGAAGAGATAATCTATAATAAAACGTAGAGAGATTATAAAGGCAAAGAATTGTGATTACAACATTAGTACTTACCTACTAACCGTTTTCTGCAGCCAATACCCGAATCCTTCTCGAGATACTTGTACCCAAGCCTTACCTCTCAAGGGTACCTCAGCTTCTCCACTCACCTAATGTCATGATTCATAATACAACTCTCATCTCTACAAACCCCTTAGAGGTTATCTCTCTCTTATTCTCATTCTCAGTCTCAATAGCACAAGAGACGAGAAATATATTCTAAATAGAAATCCAATTAAAATAGCAACATGCTGTGCCTGGTAACAAATCCTATTGTATGTAAGGTTCTCCTGATTTCTCATCATTTTCTTTGGCTGAGCCATTCTTTAAACTAGTCCATCAGTTGTCAGGTATTAGTTGTTGGAAATAGTAGTTGTTGGAAATACTGTCAAGTTTCATTCACTCTCTCTTTTAATGTTAGCAAAAAGATCACACTTAAAAAGATCATTGGGTGTGAACTGTACAGCATTTGTAATAAATGTCTTGGTATAGTGATAAAGTTGTGATCAAATAGTGTGAGATTATTTAGTTTCAGAATGAAAAATTTGCCAAGAAAATGAATTTGAATACTCCTGCGATACATATATTTCATTAAGTCATTAGCACCAACACTACTTAACGAGTTAGAAATAGAAGTTTTAAAGTTCATAGCTGCTTTGGTTTTGTTATCAATTTCACTAGCTACTTGTGTAATTTCCAATAAATATTATATTTGCAATCCACTTTCAGAGTTTATGTTTAAAAGAAATGTCAGCTTTGCAAGTTACTTGCAACCTTCTATTAATTCATGAGACAAGGTGCAAGACACAGTAGTGACTGTCATTACAAGGGGTTGCTGCAAGAGCCTCGTATGCATATTTTTATTGATGAAGTGATGAACCTTATTGGATATTAATTATAGATATCGATATGACTTGCCATTTTCTCTACAACTAAAGTTTTGAGGGATGCAACTTTTTAACACATCTTTCTTTTTAGCAGTTCTTTATTAGGAGACTTTTTGGTGCAAGGTTGTAAATTTATAATCGCATATTTCAAAGTAAATTTGGTATTCAATTAGAGTTTGATTTCATTCCCATTATTTATATATCAAAGCTTCTTATTTTATCATAAAAAGAAATGATTGTACATTTAATTAATTAGTTATGGTACATTTTAGATTTTTTTAACCTTTTGAATTTCAATGATGGTGTGGCAGCATCACGAGGATCATTTGAGGCAGTCCATTTTCTATTGTTCTTGGTCTTGTTCTTGTGTGGACTTGTAGTGTGGTTGACATAAGTTTGCCATTACAATTTTAAATTGTTACATCTCAAAAGGATCCAAGATTAACAATATTTAAAGTAATTTGCGATTTCTCAAGGTTTAGCCAAATAATTTTTAGTATCTCTTAGAAGATAAAATTCAAGATCACAATGGTATTTCAAAAGTTTGGTTATAAATTTGCAATTGATGACCGAATATTATGAATTCTGTCATTAAAGATGGATGACACATGATCATGAATGTAAATTTGCAATTGATGATCTAAAGTCCTATGATGCTTACTAAGCTCACAAGTTTCACAATTAAAACTAGAAAACTAAGGTAAAGAGGGAACTAAATGTCGAAGATTGTCTAACAAAGGATGCCCAAGATGGCAGTGCCACTGATACGGAGAGGTCATGGTATAGAGTGCAAATGGAATAGGTGAGCGAGACAGTTGAAAGTAGTAGAGACCATCCCTCTCAAAGTCCCCACCAATAATCCTCTTCGTCTTTAGATACTGAAAGACACAGTGGTTAGGATAAAATGTTACCGAGCAGTTTAAGGCAGAGGTAAGTTTAGAAACAAATATTAAATTAAAGGGAAACTGAGGTAGGTACAAAACGAAGGAGAAGGTTCAACTAGGTGTGCTAACAATACTAATTGCCTAGACTAGAGATTTGGTACCATTATGGTCGGAGGCCCCTAAATCAATAATCCAAGATGTATTGGATGAGGAAAGAAGACAGTTATTACGTGAACCGAACAAAGTGGTTGTGGAGGTGGATGGAAGATTGATGCGCTTGACAATTGAATCATACTCTGTCTTAAGAACAAGAACATGTTCTTTAGCTGTGGAGTTAGAGTTCTCCCCCTTAACTTTAGCCTGATTTGTCCATGCGGGCTTGTCGTGGAGTTCCCAACAGTAATCAATAGAATGGTTCGTGACCCATGATATCCAAGATGAGTCTAGATCATATTACCAAGAGGAGAGGAATGGTGTATGTATTGTCACCCATGATAGTTAAGACAAGATAATTTGAGTATAAGTTTCAGTCGAGAGAACTATCGAATTTTGAACATGAAATCAAGAAGAAATATACTGTTTTTTTCAAGTCATCTTTGTCAGATTTACATAGAGAGACAATGTTCTTTTTTCTTTTTTTGAACTTAGGGTCTGGGTCATCTCTATCTAAATGAGAGAGAGTAAAAGAATAAAAGACAGACTATACAAAAAAAAGAAAGAAAGACAGAAACTGAGAAGAAAAAGAAGAGGACGAAGAAGAAACTTACATTAGGTCTCCAACTTTAACCTTGATGTTCTGAAACCATGTAAAAATTAGGGTAAATATCACTAACACCCCTTGAGGTTTGATGTATTGCACTCGGTTACAACTTCGTGAAATTGTCACCAACACCTCCTGTGGTTTATTTCGTATATCACAAACACCTCCTCCTGCCAAAAGTACATCACGTTAGAGTACTTTTTCACGGTGAAATGACCTTATTGCCCTTTGACTTTTGACCTAACTCTTTTGAATACTAAATTTACCCATTTAACCTTGTCTAATGGACCAAAATGCCCATTTGAATAGCCATATGTATATATACACTATAACATATATAACACCTACATATATAATTATTTATTTCCATAAATAATAATGTTAACATAAAATAAAAAATTAATTGAAATGGCAAGGTCATTGAAGAATCAGAATTACAAATGCAACAGAAAATTCTGAACTCCAAAATCCATTCATATATATAACATGGTTTATATATATATATATGATAACCAGATATTCCTAAATTGAACTCAAATAACACATCCCAAAAGACCCAATTCATTAGTTCACAGCTCAATCAAATAAATCAACTTAAAATGAATAAAACCAACACATCACAAAACAAACAATATTAGAAACCCTGTTTGGAATCCCAAACCAGTCACCAAATCCAAGCCGCTAGTCGTTAACTGCAACTACCATTCGCTGCAACAGTGTTCACCACCATTACTCTCTTCGTTATTGGTTAGCCCTTGCCACTGTCGTTAACCGCCCTTGCCGTGAAACCCCAAATCAAATAAACCCATTATCATCAAACAGCCAGCCCCAAAACCAACTCCAACCCCCAACTCTAACTTTCATCTTCAAACCCAAACAACAACAAACCCCAATCACAAACCCAAGCTGAAATCTAATCTCTGCCGAACTCCATTGAACCCATCAACTACAAACCCTTAACCCACTGATCAACATGTTAATCGAAGCAAAGCTCAAACCCCTCAGCCATAAATCCATCAAACATAACCCTAGCAATCACGCCTTGAAGTCGCCGTTCACCAAGTCGCCACCACGAATTCGTCGCCCTTTGCCAATTCGTCACCGTCACCGGATGTTGTCACAACTCTCTTTGTTGTCGTCACCAGCCAACCGTCACACTGGAGTTTCACCAAGAACCTCTCTGTCTGCCATCGTGAGAGTACTCCAGGCCAACCTTGCAACAATCAAATGTAGGATAATCATACCACTGTTGACCATTACGCTGCCAACACCTCCTCCTCCTGTTGTCGCCGCCGCCAAGGCTGAGTTCTCCATCTTTGATCAATCTTGTTTCAAGTTGGGTTGGGAATCTGGGGATTAAATATTAATACATCTATGTATATACATATATATTGTGCATATTAGGGTTAATGGTTTATAATACATATAATCAACCATGATTTTGTTTGCGGATTAGGGTTAGGGTTTATGATCGTGGTGGCAGAAGAAACTGAGAGGTTGGTTGATTGTGGCTGAAGAAGGTAGAGAGAGAAATGGTGGGTGTTGTGTGTGTGGTTGAGTGTGAAAGCATATAATCATGAGGGGCAATTTTGTCATTTCTAGATTATGATATTTTTATATTAAATTCCATTTAAATAATCAGGGGCAGTCAGGACATTTCACTTATTAAAAAATTAGAAACTCTAACAAGGGGGTGTTGGTGATGAAATTATACAAAGTTGTAGCCACGTGACCATAGTTGTTAAAGGCTCAAGGCGCACTAAGGCGCTAAGGCTTCCTGGAGCCTGAGGCGCGAGGCGAGATGCGGGTCTGACTGAAGTGAGGCACAAGTTGAATTTTTTTTTTTTAAAATATTACATTTTGTAGTGAGTGAGTGAAACAATGTAGAACAACTACAATTGAGAGCAAATAAAAAGCATATTCATGGCAATTAACAACAAATGACACAGAAAACAGATTTTGGAGTGAGTGAAACAGCATCTGCAGGTGCGCCTTGCGCCTTAGGCACTGAGGCGCGCGCCTCTTTTAAGGGGCCTCGCCTAGGCATACCCTAGGCGCAGAGGCTGCGCCTCGCGTGCCTTTGACAACTATGCACATGACAATACATCAAATCAGAGTGTCAATGATATCTATCCTAAAAAATATAAGATAATTTGAGAGAACTCTTAGAGAGAGAGAGAGAGAGAGAGAAATATATTGTTTATTTCATATTCCAAAAGGTGATTACAATCTTAATATATAATGTTCTCAAGAAATAAAATAAGGAAAGCAACAATATACGGAAACTGAAATTATGCCCTTAATTAAGGAATAATTGATCATGCCCCTAATTAAGGAAGAGTTGACTATTAGCTGTCACAACACAGGATAACTCTATAATTGAGCTTTAAATCTTGGATAATCCGGTTTATAATTGACTTGAAAACTTTTTAGGGAACTTTGTGGAGTATCAACAATTTTTATTTTCGCATATTACTTCTTTGGTTAATGCTTTGGTGTCTAATTAAAAAGCAACAATTTTTATTTTTGCATATTACTTTTTCAGTTAATGCTTTGGTGTCAAATTAAAAAGCCTTGAAAAGCTGGTTGAATGACTTATATTTAGGGAGTTCTTTTTTTCTTTCCATTAACTACCTTTGGTTCTGCTGAAATTGAGCGTGCAGCCTCATACACCGGTCTTACCTATTTTCAACTCAAATTTCTAATGGTTGTTAGTAGCTTACCCAAGCAAGTCTAGCACCATCTGCTGCATATGTTTCTTTGAGCAAGATCAGTGTGCCTTGGTGCTAACTATAGGATAATACCATATTTGAGTAGATCGAAATAGTCTAGGTTTTTGTGGAGCCTATAGTTGCTTCCCATGAGGAGCTAGAAGCAGTTGAAAGTAGAAATAATGAGTCACAATGTGCAGTTATATGTAAGGCACACAATTGGGAATACTGATTTTGTTGTCAGCCCTTTCCCCTTGATTCAAACATGACACAAGGATGTCCTTTGCAGCCTGATACTCGCATTCTGCATATAATTTCTGAACACATAGTATTTTATTATTCAAACCCCCCGTGCTCCTTGGCTGTTTTATCCTTTTGGATTTGTTGATGTTAGACTTTCATTTGTTGCAAAGAGAAGCTGTATACTTCACAAGCAAGGAAGAGAGAGAAAAGCAAGATTTGTAGTGAGTGGTTAACTGATTGACTACGTGAAAACTACACTAAATCATATTTGTTTGAGATAAATTATTATGTATTCTCCTTGGCATAAGGCTTAGATGATGATGATGGGATAATGATGATGGTGTTTGATGTTTCTCACCTGCTTCATGATATTGTCCCTTTTAACCTAAAAGGAGAAAGGCTACTCCTTTTCTAGGGGGTATTAAATGAACCATACTCTTGACCAGGAGCCTCCTAGTCCATATGTTCATTTTAACTGATTCTGGCCTTGAAAATGAATGGGTCATGTTAATTGCAATTTTGTTGGAGCGAGTACTCTCCTTGTCAATTTTTTTAAAAGAAAATGTTGAAGTGTAGTATACTCTGGAATACAAATGGATGCTTAATTGAGACTGCAAGTACATATGTCCTTGAAATAGTGAATATGCATGTATTTAGACCCTTTCTGATCCATCCATACATTTATATTGTTTTCAGATGATGCAGCTGGTACATCAGAGGAGGATCTAAGCTGTGGAGAGGTGGAAGCAGCCGAAAGTCAAGAATCATCCGGTGCCCGTCCTGGTGACCGGGAGCTGAAAGATATGCTACTGCGCAAGTATAGTGGTTATCTTAGCAGTTTGAAAAAGGAATTCTTGAAGAAAAGAAAGAAAGGTAAGCTGCCCAAAGATGCAAGGACTGTGTTGTTGGACTGGTGGAACGCTCACTATAGGTGGCCATATCCAACGGTAATTTCAAATGCAAGCTCACTTTATTATCATTGAATTCCTCTAAAGATGTGCCATATAATTCCCGATGTAGTTCAAAAAGGCCAACAGAAGACCCTTCTTGTAAGCAAAGGCATAATTGGAACTTAAAAACATTTGAATTAGTTCAGGACTACCAAGACCTGGATTGTCAAAAAGTTCCCGCAACATTCACTACCAAGAACTGGATCTTCCATAGAAATTCAAATTAATTTTAGTTCCTCTGCAACTAGTTCAGGTGTACTGGTAGTTATTTCGACTATTAAGAACTGATACAAGTTCCAACACAGATTATGTGAACATTATTTAATCAGCATTAATGATCCTAATTGATATGGATAAAGCTAGTACTTCTGTGGTGTCACATTCTGTCAATAACATGTGGTGAATATGATGTGAAGGTGTCCTGAATTCTGAATCAAATGAGACCTTTTTCTGGTGATCAGAGTGCCAATCAGCCCAAACTTTGTTTTGATGACCCATTTCAGATTTATGGGTTTTTCTTTTAGTTATCTTTTAGATTTTCTCTTATATTTGGACATAATTATCAAGGACCACATTAATTCTGAGAAAACTCATTTGTTGTATCGACAGTTGGGGTTTGTGAGGTTAGATGCAACCATTTTGTAACCTTCTTCTTTAAGTGAAATTTCTTTCATCAATTTTGCTCGGAGATATATTATGTATTTTGTGTGAATAATATGTTTTTCCCCAAATTTATTATTATACATCCTTGTTCTCAAATATGTCGGAACTAATTGGGGTCAGATCTTGGACCTAATTTCACAACATTGTCCACAAACTAATTTGTCCAGATAGTTCAATTTAGAATTGTTCGATTTCGGAGTTAGGTCCTCGTCTACTAGTTGATCCTTAACCTTGCAGCTTCATTGCCTTGCCTTTCATTTCTAAACATTTCCACCGTGGTTGTCTGATTTAAATTACTCAAACGAATGGATTTATGAATGATGGTGCAGGAAGAGGACAAGACAAAGTTATCAGAGATCACTGGATTAGACCAGAAGCAGATCAACAACTGGTTCATAAACCAAAGAAAGCGGCATTGGAAACCATCTGAAGACATGAGATTTGCTCTTATGGAAGGTGTCAGCAGCAGCATTGGAGAACCTTATATACTTTGACACTGCAGGAGGAACAAAGTGTTGATATTTAAAATGACTATTTCTATTCAGATGATGGATGTAGTATTCTGTTCCTTTCTTGTTACATTCGTGTAGTTTATATGTATGGAATTTGCATGTATATAAAGGTGACCTCCATTCATTTTGATTATTTTCGTCATCATATTTTCGTGATTCTATTGATATACTAGTTTTAAGTCTCTCCTTAGCCATAGAACATCAGTTTATTTGCAGTTTATGTGATTCCTCAACTCGTGTAGTGAAATTGCTGGTTGAATGCCTCTTCCTTCAAATACAATTTGGGGCTTCAACTCAGGTACTCTCTTTCACAAATTATGTAGATGATGAAATTCTTTTAAGTGGTTGACTTGCCATTCGTGGAACTCCGAAGCTGGCTTTGTCAGCCATTGTTGCTTGGAGAGGCCACCTGGGTGGTGTGATAGCGGATCAATTTTGTGCTCAAATTTTGATAGTTCAACAGAAATCATTTTAGTTAGTGCTCCAGCTGACAGGAGGGAAAGCTCACACCTCTCATATCTTCCACAACGATTCTGCCTCTAGAGATTTTATCCAGGTACGATGTGAAGCAAATTTATGGCCTGTTTTGGAAGAATTATTCATGTGAACATCATATCTTGTGATGACCGTTATATTCATATTTTGCCAGTGTATTAGTCACTCCTTCAAATATGTTTACATGCAATAACTTCGAAATCCCTAACAAGCACCCCCAATGTTTCATGGACAATTTCTCATCCCACTAATTGCCTCTGTCACCACTTAAAATCTCTTCTATTTCAGTGGATTTAATTACTGAAAGCCAAATATTCAGCAACAAGAACAGAATTCTGTGTGTTCGGTTGTATTTAGTTTAAACTTTGAACTAAATTTTCTTTAATTCCACCAATTTCAATTCTAATTCCATGTAACCGAACATAGCTTCATGGTTGTTAGGATGGAGCTACAATAACTCTTGTTTATCCCGAATAATATAGCCACCAGCTGCACTACACGTACTCTCTATACATTTCATGCAGAAGCTTATATCGAAATTCAGTTAAAAATTACTTCTTAGAGCAACTATATGCCTATGAGTACTGAAGCTGACTGCTTATATCCAAATTCAGTTAAAAATTACTTCTTAGAACAACTACATGCCTGTGACTGCTGTCATCTTGGCCTCAGTCTCACGGAAAATACGTGGAATCTGTGGTTGTAGACTTTTTGGATTAGGATAAACTGCTTTACGGTTATTCGCTTTCATTCTGGCTAACTCTCAGTGACCATATGGTCCACGGACCAAATCCAACTAATATCACATCTTTGCCAGTCTTGTCAATCTTCACTGTCATGCTTTGTAGCAAGAATTTTCCCGAACTTCAGTGAAACGACCAACAGGATAAAAATGTATGAAGCTTATCTGAATGCTGATTAGTTTTGTGATGGCCCCAAATTCTCACACACACTAACTAGAAGGCACATACATTAGCACCTGTGAAGATGTAATAGATTATAGATTAGTTTCAAATCTTAATCGAGCTTCTCTTTGAAGTTGGAAAAACTCGTGAGTTTCATGTCTCTAAAGACACGAACTGGATTCTCTCTTATGCATTAGATGATATAATGCACTGGAGAGGATGAAGATCACCTCACATGCAGTAAGATCTACTCTCTCAAAAGTGATCCCCACCCTCTCGTGTGCATTGGACCGTCTAGTGAAACACTAGAGAATCCAAATTCCTAAAGACACTCCCTTAGATGGTACTGATAAGATAGAGGAGGAGTGGTTGAGGAATGGGCTAGACCAGAGTGAGATCCATCTAGAGAAGAGTGAGATGCCAGTAGAATTGAAGTGATTAAAGATGGACAAGTAAGTTATTATAGAAGGGCTTTCCATATTTTAGAACCGTTTTTTGTTGGAGAATGGTTAGACCATTAAATCCAAACTTCACCTTTGCTTGCTATGGAGAGCTCCAATTCATACCAGTGAATCAAAAAATGTACTGCAATTTGCAAGCGTGGAATTGAAGTTGTTACCAATCTATATTGGCTTATAGTCAGAGAGTTGTGGCTGAGTCTAATTAAGTTGCTCTCAGGTTATCCTCGCGATGCTTATACCAGGATTTACCATTATCTCACATGGAAAATCTTCTGAATTTTTCTTCAATATCCTGTGGCCTTTGAGTATTAGAACTGTGGTGAACAATCACAATGACAACTTTATACTCAAAACTTCGATTATGAGTTTGGATTGTTGGGTGCATAGAATTGATGTACAATCCTTGTAGATTTAAGTATCTATGACCACGGATGCACATATGATGGTTCCTCGGGAATTTGACTCCCACTAGAGTATTGAATTGCAAAAAGTGATTGATTATATAAATTACCAGTTGTTACGTAGCAATTGAGCATGCATGTGATTTGACTGAGACTTTGGCCTTAGATAGAACGAAATGAGAATATAGGATTCATGTAACCGTCTCCAAGTAATTCAAAAAAGACTTCTTGTTGCTATGTAGCAACACGCAGTCAGAAACACCCATTATTAGGTGAACGCAAAAAAAAGTGACACTCTTTAATTCTCTAGACAAGTGGAAAGAATTGCCCCTTTGTTTAATTTGTCCATCAGACAGAATTTTCCTGTCCATTGGATTTTAAGTGTATAAGATCTTAGTTCATCTTGTGAGATACCAATACCATTATTATACTCTCATATACCAACATGCCAAGTCCAACCGCACTCATAAAATCATTCTCCTGATATTGTTTTATAAAGAAACAAACAGAACCTTGTTCCAACAAACTAGTTATGTGCAGGGCAATCAATATGTTCACATGAACCTTTTTAAAATCCATATTTGATAGCTTGGAGTCCATAACTTGTCTAGATTTCCAGCGGCAGACTGTCTGGAATTCCAAAAGAAAAGAAACAACGAGCATGCCGACACGATTTTCAGTCATGTCGTCGTTATAGTGAACAACACTTGGTTCTGTGCATTCAGCAGGGGAGTTGGATAGAGAATTCTATATATAATGGACATGAAAGTGACACTATCCAACTATTTAAGCCAGATACATTGAAAAGCATAGGTCATTTATCTCTACCATAACCCTACCACATTAAAACACAAAATAAATCTGTTGTCTTCATTTAACTCTAAAACCATCAGGTCACCTCTTTCAACATCCAAAAGCAGCTTTCTATGCAGCAGTAATATTGCCAAGTCCCTATCAGTGATCATATCATCTAGTCTTTAGTGCTTGAACCCCCACGCATTTAATTGTCTCTGCAAATTTCCACAAATAGGAGATAGAATTTCATTGGGCTGCATTGGCTGCATTTAATTATTGTGATGAAATAGCAATTCATTTACTTGGAATTTTTCATTGATAGCCTTTAATTATGTAGATAAAACTTTATATTGTAATTGAAAGAACTTTTTGGGATAATTCTTCTGTTACATTATTAAGTTGCAAATGTTGACCTACTCTGAAGTCAAAGGACTATAATTTGAATTTATATTTTGCCCAAACAACTCAATATTATACAATATATTAATCTAAATCAAACCCCATAATAGATAAAGCGCGCGTGATCGTGAGATCAAACAAAAAAGCCAGTCTTCTCAGTGTGACTATTTTTGTTTTTTTTTTTTCTCTACTTCTTCTTCTAAATCTTTTCCCACTCAGTGTGATATCATCATAGGCAGACAAGTTTTATCCCATATTGGAAAAAGAAGAAAAAAAAACAGCAGAAAAAGAAGAAGAAGATAGAGGCATGACATCAGCTAGCAACTGCTATATATGAAATGCACAGTTTGAACATTGGCCCTTCTCTTAACTTCCTTCTTGTAGCATTAAATTCAAAATATGAATCGTGCAACGTCGTAACACTTCCAAATATAGTAAGTTCTTGTTAACCTCTATGAGCTCATGGAGGTGCACATTTCATATCCCATATTTGTGTATACAAGCATACATGATGTAATGGCATGCATACTTGCATACATTAATTATAGGGAAAATTTGAAACATGGGGAGGGGTCATCTTATTTCTTGACACAAAATGGAAACTCTTTGCAAATAGATAAAAGAGTTAGACATGCATAAAATTATTAAAAGCAATTTTATGAGAGATGCTCTTCAATGGCTAATTCCTCAATCATGTTCAGTTGCTTGAGGGGATTGAAGGATTGGATCTCTGAACATTTGGTAGGCAGTATAATAGAGCCAAGCCCCTGATCAAATGAGTGGATAGGAATTGGAAACTTCCGTGCAACGACAACGGAATTAATAACCTCATCCATGGGATGAAACACTGAGAGAACCTCAAACCCTTGAAGATCAGAAGCATCAACTACCGGATAGAGAAAAGCCCGAGCACCATGAGCACTCCTGAGCATCAGAAGTGCTCCCGGATCCATATACTTGGCCAAATGCTCAATGGCTTGGACTTTTTCCTGCTTGTCCATGCCCACTAGTGCAGCCAAGAAAACGACATCATAGTCTTTCAACTCATCTGTCACATTCATGATATCGCTGGTGTGGAAGAACATTCGTTTGGACAAGTCTGGATCAGATGAAACTAAGCGAGAAGCCATTGAATTAGCTGAAGGGTCGATGTCATAATTGTGAAAAGTGGTGGTAGTGAGGTGGTAAGAGGCCAAGACAACTGAAGTGAGAGGAAGAGGACCTGAGCCCACAAAGGCAACACGGCTAGGGACACTAGTACAGTGTTGACTAAGGATGGTGAACTCAAGCAGACTGAGTTTGAGATAGTTGGAATAGTATGGGAAGATAGTGAGATGGTCAAGTGGGTTGTCATATGATCCCAATATGGTTGAGAAATGGCTCTCCAGGAGTCCCTCAGCTTCACCACACAGTCTAATGAGCTTAGACCTGATTTCTTGGACTCTTTTGTGCAGCTTGGTTACATCAATGGGGGATGGTGGCATGCACGTGAGCACAAGTTGGGTGAAGAGCATGTTGACATCTTTGGATGGTTTGAGAGTGTCAAGCCTCGAGATCTTCTCATACATCTCACAGACTCTCTCTACCAAAAGCTCATCTTCACAGCCCATGTTGACACTATGAGGTTAGAAGAGTTTCTCTCAAGCTACCCACAAAACCCCTCTTTAGAAAAATATTGAGACCACACACTTCTCTAACCCCTCCAAAGGGTCTTTATTTATGGGCACTTTGTGGGGTCACACAAGGGAAACAGGGGGGGGTGTAGGTGTAGGCTTGCTGCAATATTATTCATTAGTACCTTAGTAATATTTTTTATTCATTTAGTGTTTTTTATTAAACAGATTAATTTCTCTCAAAGGAATATATGTTTTACCTTTCTTCTACTTAAAAATTAGAGCAAAATTTACACAACCTACTATATACACTACAAGTCTACAATTAAGTATATAAAGGATTACCTTGCATTACATTTTAGGGTTTCATGCTTAGAAATGGTGGATGTGTTTTGGTGAAGTAGGGTTTTTAGTGGACCCCCCATCTGTTACATAAATTGGTTTCTTGGAAGTTGGAATCAAATGTTCGATCCCAATGCCGATGCATGTTTTGAAGTTTGTCACGAGAGACTAAAAACCTCTGGCGAGTGAGGTTCTTCCCCCCACCTATATATTTTGTTTTGGGTAAATTATTTTAATATTTCCTGAAATTTGGTTTAATGACTCTCAAATTAAAATTTTTGTAAAATTATTCTGACGCTTTTGTCAAATTAACAATTCGTTAAATAAAATCATATCTAATATACAATTATAAAAGTACTCTCAAGTTATAATACTTTTATGCAAAAATAATCTAAATTTTTAATCCTTTTGACTGAAATTAACATGTTTTATATATGTATTTTCTCATTCAATGCCACACAAGTACTACCACTACCGAGAATAGTTTAGATAATTTTGTTTTTTTGGCTAGTAGACTTTAACGGAACTAACTGTCAATTAACGGTAGGAGTACCCGTAATAAAGTTAACCAAATCTTAGCAGAGATTAACTACTATATTTTAAAAACTTTAATCTAACTAGACAAAACGTTAGGGAAGATTAGAGTAATTTACCCTATAATTTTTATTGACTTTCGGAGGAACACAAGTAGTTTTCTGCAGCCCAATGAGGTGCATTCATGCTTTCTTTTTTGGATTTTTCTTACGGCAGAATATAGGCTGTCACTTGATTTTTGAAGGTGGTGCGAGAAATTTACTTCAGTCCTGACAATCTTTCAATTTTCAATAAATTGTTGGGTCTTTTTGAAAAAATTTCAAAATTTCAGTGAGAACAATTATACAATTATAAAAAAAAATTCATATAATACTCGAAACAAAATTGAAAAGTCCAGTAGCTACAATTGTCCCCACTGGTCCCTCTGTGGCTTGGCCACTGGGTCTATGTAGAAACTAATATAAGAAACCTTAATTGTTTATACCCAAAAAAGAAAAAGAAAAAGAAAAAAGAGGAGACCTTTGATGCGATTCAATGTATTTATTTGATGCAAGCACCCACATGGAAAAAGTTAAACAGTGGAATTCGAATAGTAATAATGCCTTGCCTTTTCTAGTCTTAAGGGTCAGGTAGGAAAAAAATTTTAAAAGAAAAAAAAATGGTTTAGGTGGTTTCTTTGTTTAATTTATTTTGATGCATGATGTTTTTTTATTTTTATTTTATTTTATGATAATACAACTCTAAAAGAGCCCAAAATAAATAAATAAAGGTCAAGAGAGAAGTGAGACAAATATATATATGTATGTACATATATATGTATGTATGTATATGCGAGGTTAAATGGAAGAACTGTTCTAGTAGTCAACCCCTGATTATACTATAAGATTAGATTCTCTTGTGGTGGTTTTCCACGTTGGCACTGTACTAGGGTTTCTTGGGTGACTATACATGCAAGAGCTAATTAGATTCTTTTCTCTAATGCTTTCTCATTGACACTTTACTAGGATTTTTGGGTGACTTCATGCAATAGCTAACAATCATGTATAAATATATAATGATTTAGTTCAACTCTTTTGAGTGTTGCTCATCGATTAGCATCATTCAATTCACACTAGGCTTATTTGCCAATTTAATATCAACACAACTTGTCATATATACCTATTGCCTGACACCCAATTAGCAGTTGGATCCACCTCTATATTTTGTCACATCTAAATCCACTTATATGCAGTGTTATGGACAGCAAATTTGCATCTTGAAATTAAAATAAGAGAAAATTTACTTCAAACTTTATACTAAATTTTTTTAAATTGCATTTGAGAGTACTGAATTTATGTTTGAAAACACCGAATCAGTACTTTGAAATTGGTGAGATTTTACATTCAACTGAATATAATGATCAAATATCTTCAACATTATATATATATATATATATATATATATATATATGCGTGAGCGCATATGGTACACAAATATATTGGTATTTCAGCTTGTACTCGCCCCCATTTTCAAATGTGAACATAACTCTAGTAATTTTATTCTTTCCGTCATTTCTTGATTCTTTTCTGACTAATTCTTAAAGATTTTCAAATAAAGAAATAATAACGCATTGACGGAAGTTCAAAAGAAGAAACCAAATAAAACCTGTTCCTAATTTCTTATCCCAGCTCAGATGAATGGGGATGACCAAACCTATCCCCCCAATTCTCCTTCAAAAGAAAAGAAAGTGAGTAGGTGAGGAATCAAATCAAACCAAACGGAAGACATGGATACTCAAAACATTGGACTAGTGCTTATTGGTGTTGTGATCTTTGTGAGTACCGCACTGTGGAGACAGTTGCGAAAGCTTGTCTAAAATTTAGAAGGGATGTGATTAGATTTATTTGTTTGTTTACTTAATTTTTTAAATTGATTTTATTTTAAGTTCAATTAAAATTAACCAAATTAAAATTGATTTGACAAGTAATTTCACCCAAAAACAATACGTCTCGGATTTGAGATTTGAAAGCAATCTATCCAAAAATGGAGATAAGGGTAACCGACATCTACTTCTCCCAGACCCAGCTCAAGCGGGAGTCTTGTGCATTGGGTAGAACCTTTTTTATAAAGCAAGTAAATAAAATAAAGTTTCAAAATAATACCTGATATACGTGGAAAACCCGAAAAGAGAAAAAAATTCACATGTGAGGGTTGTAATTCCGAAGAACCAAACTACTATCTAGAAGCAAAGTACAACAGACTCTGTCTCACACTCACACCCATTTCACTAATTTGATGCGGAACACCTCAGGCTTACACTTGTGACTCAATGTCCAATTGCGACAGACTTCTAACTAATGTTCCAACCTTTGCAGAAGCATAACGGAAAGACTATGAACACTCTGCGAATATTCTGTCCCATTCGTACTGTAATCTTCTTCTCCTTCCTTACCAACGAACAGTTGTAAAAGAAATCAAACAAACCAATGACTTGATTAATAAGAATCTTTGAAGCAGTTTTCGAATAATTGATCAAGTAGAGAGCAACGTCCTAAATCACTGGGTAAATATGTGTGTGCTCTCAAAGAAATATAAACAGAAAACTAATGAAGAATTTTTTGATATAAAAATAATTATATGCTTTCTCTCTCTAAATTTTTTTTCCGATGTATATTGAAAGCGTAATTAAAGACAAATCATAAGAGAGTTTATATAGATGATAAAATCCTATTTTTTCTTAAAAACAAATTAAAAACCAATTGGAAATGAATCATGATATTTTTGGAAAGTTTATAGTCCAATCCCAGTTAAAACACGACATTATTTAGTGAAATACGTCACATTAGCATACATGGACCAGTCTTGAGGATACTTGGACCGTGTAATATCCTCATATTGAGATCCCGAACCCTCATGGACCAATCCAACCCTTTCTTGGACCGGTCCAACTTTAAAAAATATAAAATTTTGCTTGAAAACCCTAATTTTTTAACGTTGAAATCCATCTATACAAAAACTATGTGTTCTCACCACTTTACCTAGACTTCATGACTCTCATGCTTGATTAACAATATCCACATGCATTTGAAATCACTCGAAAGCTTCAAATAATCAAATTTTTGTTCAAATCATTGATGCCATCTTCAGATAGTGAAGCTTTTTGTTGAATCATTTGGTGAATAACTTTATGCATGCCTTCTGACTTCAATTGAATGATTGATTATAAAAATGGGAACGAAAAATTACAACTTGACGATGTTCAGTTTTGACACCAAAAATTGTTAATTGCAAAGATATACGTCATAGTCTTCAATTAGATTTCCCTAATGTAGTTTGTAAGTTGAGACATGTGAGAACGAGAGATCCATACAAAAACTACGTGTTCTCACCACTTTACCTGGACTTCATGACTCTCATGCTTGATCAACAATATCCACATGCATTTGAAATCACTCGAAAGCTTCAAATGATCAAATTTTTGTTCAAATCATTGATGCCATCTTCAGATAGTGAAGCTTTTTGTTGAACCATTTGGTGAATAACTTTATGCATGCCTTCTGACTTCAATTGCATGATCGATTATAAAAATGGGAACGAAAAATTACAACTTGACAATGTTCAGTTTTGACACCGAAAATTGTTAAGTGCAAAGATATACGTCATAGTCTTCAATTAGATTTCCCTAATGTAGTTTGTAAGTTGAGACATGTGAGAACGAGAGAGATGTAATGTTCTTATTTGTACATGTTTGGTGTAACGGGTTCGATGCTTGCCTTCTAATTCAAAAGTTTAAGTCATTGGACAGTGTTATATACTCACCCATATATACTCAACACTTACCCTATTTGGTTTTAATGTGGGATAAAACTTTTAACATTTTCTCTCACCCGAACTCGCAACACCTTTGTTACGGTGGAACCACTTTGCTTATCCAGGTAAGTAAATCGGAACACCTCCGAGCCGGGTGCTTGCTATGACATCGAATCAAAGATTGAGCTTGACTTTGATACCAACTGTAATAAGTCAAACGCTTTTCCTCTAACTCAAAAATTTAAACCGTGGTGTATACCAAGCCATATATACTGAACACTCATCCCATTTGAATATGATGCTAGACAAGGAACTTTAACACTTAAGCCTGTTGGGTTGTGGAATGATTGTCGAGCTTCTCCACTTGGTGCCAATGCCTGGATGCATTTGAATTCCTACTGTGTATTCTCTTTCTTAATGGAATAAATTTATTTTCACCTATAAAAAGCTCTCGAGGGTTTAGTTTAGGCTCAAGTATTGGTAAACAAGATCGTATTTACAAATCATTCTATTTTTTTTTTATGAATTTATGCTCAATTTTGTTAGTTGAGTTTATATTTTACTAAAAGTGAAAAATATAACCTTACCTGAATTTCCATCAAATTTGCAAAAAAAAAAAAAAAATCCCTCAAATTCAATTTATGTATATTTATATATACACACATATATATGATTTGGTACATAGTTCAGTATTTAATTTTACTTTATTCTTGTGAACAGTAAGAAAAAATTGTACCTATTTTCTGTTCAGGGTAAATAAAAACTGTACCATGTTGGAAGTTCTAGACTTCATTAGCTTTTTCCACATCTTTCATTTGAAAAAAGCAAGTTTTCCATATAAGAATAACAGCAATAATAATGGTAAATGACTCTAATCTTTTTTGATATTTGACTTAATTATACTTAAATTAAATTTTTTATAAAATTACTTTGATACCCCTGTCAAACTAACGATACGTTAAACAAAATTACATTTAATATACAATTACAAAAGTATCTTTAAGTTAAATATTTTTGTGCAAAAATAATATTAATTTTTAATTCTTTAATTGAGATTAACATATTATATATATATATATTTTTCTCCATTAATGTTACACGAGCACGATTAAACAAAATCTCCGATAAAATGAAAGTAATTTATTCTAATAATAATACAGTAAAATAGAGTGTCATCTACAAGAAGACAAAAGAACATCCAGTTGTTCACACCCATGCTTTCCTTCTCGGATAAATTTTTTTTTTTTTTTTTGGAAAGGTAAATTAGGTGGATAAGTTACGCAGAGGTAACATTGGCAGTCAATAAAGTGTCACTATTTAAATGATTCAAATAAATAAATAAATAAATAAATATAAACCTAATTCTTTCAATGTCAAGTCCTAGTTGTTTGAAACCTTTTGATTGAACGTTTTCATCACTTAGTGCTTGACTGCCTCGATTTTTCACCTCGAATTTTCAAGTTATTGTGGCTCAAATATTATATACATACACACACATTTTAAAGTCCTTTTCATGCCATTTATAAATGATCTTTTGGCTTCAAATTTAGCCTTTCTGTAATAAAAAAACAGAAGGTAGATCCAAGGAAATCCCTTTCTTTTGTGTTTTTTATTCTCAAATTACATAGTGCTCCATTTATTTTCTTCTTCTTTTTCCTGAAAAGTAGTTTGCAAAATATTACATATTATAAATTTTCTTTTTCTCATGTTGTGTGCTATTTATACATCCATTCAGTAATATTCATGGTGTTAGCATTACAAATGAGTGTTCGATCTGTGTTGTAGGGTTTTTCAACCTAATTAAATATATTTTTAGCACATTAAATCTATCTATTTCGGTCAGATTTAATGCGTTAAAAATAGAATAAATGTATTGTAAAACAGAGTTAAATGTATTGAAAATGAAATTAATGTGTTGAAAAATGATAACACTAATACAACAACAGAGAATCGTTATAACAAGAGTGTTCAGGCTCTTCAAATGAGGCTCATCACCGTATAACATGACTCAAATTTCATCGACAAAATAGCAATAATTAAGGTGAGAGATATGATTGTTACAAGGACCATCCTATGCTCCACTTTGTGTTTTTAACAATTGGTTTTTCTTTTTTATATTTAATTAGTTTTTTCCTTTATGCCTAGAAAAGTTGCCTTTATATGAATTTGAATGGCCACCCCAGAAGTCCATTTCATGCCTTTGAAAGCTCTTTGTCAAGATCAAATTTCAACATCCTAAGATGAGAGATAGTGCTCTAGATAGTACTTAATTGGTTATTCTTTCACCTTTTCTTCTTTCAATTTCAATGGTGCAAATGAGAGATCATCCAACACTTTATGGTAGTGCTACTGCTAACCACCCTTTGGATGCTTTTCATCTTTGAAGATTTTTTTTCCTCTTGCTTTGACCTCCATTTTTCAATCTTTCCATAGATTCTAATACATGGTGCATGAAGGTACTATGCATTGATGGAGTCAGAAATTTACTTTAACAGGTATGATCACAAATAATTATAAGATAATTTTTGAACCGAAATATTAATTTAGATTTTTTTTTTCATTCAGTATATTGTAATTGTCCTCAATGAATTTTTACCTCTTGGAATATGATATTAATGTTAAAAAAGGGGTTTAGAATTCCTTGTATATTTTCTGAGGGTCGAGAAATCAACTTATTTATTTATTTATTTATTTTATAATGCTTCTACTTTGTGCTTTTGTTTGAGAGAATCAAATAGAGAAACTGATGGTCGAAGTAGAGGATACGAATTTGGTGTATGCTTTTTGGAGATTTTCCTCTTGCTTTGACCTCCATTTTCAAACATTTCCATAGATTCTAATACATGATGCATGAAGTTTGGTATTATGCGGTGTCGGAGTAAGAAATTTACTTCAATGAAGGTAGTATGTAGGGGTGACAATTTCCTCCTCCCTGACAAGTTTTTGCCCCGCTCCACCCCTAATGAAAGGGATTTGATATGTCCTTGATAGGAGTAGGGGCGGGTATGATTTTTTTAAGAAAATCAGTCTAGTACAACCCCCGTCCCGATTATATACATACATATATATAGTGAAATAATTGTATGGAGTGTGTTATTTCTTTTATTATTATTATATTGCTTACATAAATATAGTATACTAGATATATGACAACCATTAGGGTTTATTCTCTTCGGTAAAAACTGATTTTCAAATTTTATTCATGGATCTGACTGAACAACAAAATGAGAAAGAGAGTTTGAGAGAACTTAGAAGTTATTTGAAACCCTAGAGATCTCTCGGCGACAATTTTATCCCAGTGAAGCCGTGAATGTACTCTCTTTTCCTCTTACTCTCTCTTTATCTTGTGGCTAAAAGAGAACTCTCTCTATCCTGTGTACATAATAAATCTATAATAAAAATTTCTTGAAGATTAAAACTGTTTCTATCTCTATCTACATATGTATGTATGTATGTGTCATTTTCTTTGGTCTTATATATTGGGGTTTTGACAGTAGGAGTATTGTATCATCGTTTGGGTACATTTAATCCGAATTCAAAGTAAATAAAGTAAATGATTTTAAGGATTCTGCTATTCCTCTCTTTTTCTAAATGGGGGCAATGGTGGTATGCTTACCACAAACCCGTTAAGGTTCTTAATGAGAGATGGATTGAGTATTTCCTTGACGGAGCGGGGTAGGGTTTGACATACCAATTCCACACCAGCTCCGTTGCCATCCCTAGTAGTATGCAGTGTCGAAGTCAAAAATTTAATTTATTGGGTGACCACAAATAATTATAAGATAATTTTTGAACTAAAATATTAATTTAGAATTTTTTTTCATTCATTATTTATTATAACTGTCCTCCACGAATTTTCACTTCTTGGAAGCGTTTTATGATATTAATGTTGTTAAATGTTTTTCTCAAACAATTTATTGATGTTAACAAAATCCTTTTTTTTTATAAAATTAAAGATCTTATTTTGTATAAAGACCAATATTGTATAAAGATCTTATTTTTTATGCTTCCTTTGAGTCAAGAAGAACTTTTTCAAATGGAACCACTAAGAGAAGTCAATTCTGTGGTAGACATTTCAATAGCTCATAATACATTAAAAACCCATAAAAAAAGTAAAGCTAATATATTAATCTTTCTTATTTTGGCCAACTTGGTTTCTTTCATTAGTAAAAGTAGGACTAATGCGACTACTCGACTTTGTCATTGGACACACTTTTGATCGTTGGTTCCTTTTTGGTAGAGTGGGTTCGGACACTTGGAACTAACTATTCCTCTCATCTTCTCTAAGTAAATGGAGTACGTATCTCATCATCTCAGTTTGTGTTGTACTGTATTAGATGGTCCACAAATATTACATGTGTAATCGTGATCACGTGTAATGTTTGTGAGTCGTTCGATGCAATTCCTGTATATAGTGGTAAAAAATGAATCTATATTGTTTTGATGACTTGTCGGTGGATCCGGAAATAAATCAACTTTTAAATTGATTCTATGGAAGAATGATTGTGTGTGAGACTGAGAGAGAGAGCGTGATGGAAAAAAAAAACAAAGAGGGACACTTAGGGCTTGTTTAGTTCAATTTTTTTCTATTTTCTAAGAATTAGAATATTATACAAGAAATCTGTTTGGTAGATAGTTTCTGAAAATTATTTTATGATAAGTCTATTAAAAAAACATATGTTTTCTAAGAAATATCTTTTTTATTTATCTAAAAATAATTTTCTATTTCTTGAGTTTTTAAAAAATTGAACCAAACAGTCCTCAAAGTCTATTTAGCATACCTTTAATTAGATGTTTGGTTGTCTTCTAGAAATAGTTTTTCAAAGTCGGTTAAAAGAAAAACAATTTTAACAAATGAAGACAGAGTATTCTCTTAAATTGCGTCTTTTCAACTCTTTATTTAACATAATCAAACAAACCAATGGTAAAAATAAAAAAAAAAGGAGAAGAAGAAAAGAAAAACTGTACTCATAATATTTTAAGAGCACCAAACCAGTAAATATTTTACCTTAATTTTTGTATTTTTCATAATTGTAAGAATACACATTGCTTTTGGGACATAGGACAATTTTCCTATGAGACGAAGGAGACTCATATTAATTGAAAAACAATGAGTGGCCCATTGCATGTTCTTTGGTTACCAATGAAGTCAAATTCATTGTGGCCACTTGAGAATATATGTGTGGCAAAAAGAAGACGCCCACCATGTCATGTGTGACATCTCATGTCCTTTTCTGATTAGACCTCTTCTGTTCTCTACTTCATCCATTTAAACAATTGGTATGCAAAAAATCAGTATTCAATTCATCGTGATGGTCAATTCATCACCCAACCCTAATATTGTCTTCTTAATCCTCTCCATTAGCTATCCCTTTCCTTTTGTGGTGGGATTATTGGCTTGTTTGGTGTCATGTTCACTTTTATTCACTTTTCTAATGAATAAAGTTTTGATAATCCGAACTTAAATCACAAGTTCTATGTTACATAAAGAGTGATGGAAGTAGAGTGCGTGGAAAAAGCGAGAATGAGAGTGTGCACGAAGTGCAAAAATGACACTTATTTAAAAGAGTTATATGTATCTTAGATTTAGACAACTTTTGTGAATGACAATTGATCTTTTCCAATATTGCTTTTCAAAAAGTGTAGTGATAGAATCTTTTAAGAGCACTTTCTCTCTCTTTCGAAAATATAAAAGGGCTAGTTAGCTCAGTGCAGAGGCTTACGACACTGCAAGATCTGAGGAGAATGAAATATACGCAACCTTAACTCTGCATGTAGAGAGACTATTTTCTATTTTGAACCCGTCTCTCTCTCTCTCTCTTCGGGTAATGTAGTTTTTGAAAATAACACGAGACATGGTCTTATTTATAACTTTTCCTTATGATTAAGCGATCAAGCTTCTTGTTCTCAGAAAATGTTACACCTAACCCCAAGGGCCTAAGCACTTGGGGTTGGAGAAATCAGCATTATATGCAATATTTTAGCTCAGTAGTTAAAAATGGTTCAACCCTTTTAAACTGAAATGGAGTTCTCAATTGCCAGTGTTACAGAAAGCTTGTTTTGAGTCCATGAGGGTTTAGTGATCTATATCTCTCTTTGATTATTTTACATATATATATTCTCAACATTTAGTTCATAGTTTTGCCACCTTCCTGTCACTAAGAAAAAAATGAAATAACTTACATTCATGACCAACTTATGTTCAAAAAGTGAATTCCCAAAATAATGGTGTCTGTTTATAGAAGTAAATAACTCCAGACCTACTTAGTTCAATTTTTTTATACCAGTCTTCTATAGAAATCTGAAATACTTAGTTCAATTTTTTTATACCAGTCTTCTATAGTAATCTGAAAAACTGTTATGTTTTTAGAGTTCTTAAACTTGTTTCATTAAAACTGTCTTCAAATATCTAAACCAAACAAGCCCTTCACTACCATACAACAAGGGATACAAGAGTGTATATAAACCACAAAAAATATAACAAGAGACCAGCCACTGTACATACAAAAGCCTCAATTGAGTAAACCTTGCATAAACTAGAAGCTTTAAGAATATAATCATAAAGGAGAATAACATAACTTGTTTTCAATAAAATCAATAATTTTAATACCCCTGGCAGGTAACCATAAAAATTGACAATTTTCTGCAACCATTTCTCCGGTCTCTGTTTTTCCTTGGCATCAGATGTTTGCTGCCCACCATGAGGCTTCATATATAGTATATTGGGCAACTGGTTTTAACTTGGTTGTTCAGCTTCAGCTGCTCAAAAGATTTCTTTAGCTAATTAACCTTCTTTCCAGAACCATCCTTGCTCGCCTTAAAATCCCAGTAACTAATTTATAACTTTGTACAACATGGAAACCTCTGATCATATTCAGGTTTCAAAGATGAGGGAGATTGTGGTAATCATGGGGCTCTATGATGATCTCCTTTGTGAGGGCCTAGAGGCTACATGAAATCTTGAAAGAAAATACCAGCTTACCTCTGCTTCAGATTACTTGCCACCATCCCCAGAAGAATTACCTGGAAAAATATTGTAATTTGATTTACTATTTTTTGGTTCTCAAGATATTAATGTGTCTGATCACAAGTCATAGCAAATTGAATAACAGATACTGTAAATAATAAGGACAACAAATTGTCCTTTCCATCTAATTAGTAATGTATGCCTAACTAGTAATCTATCTTGATATAGTAATATCAGTGTGCTTTAATAACTTCAGTGTCACACTTTTTACCACCAGCTGGTTATTGGAAAGCATTTTATATACAAGTATTCACTATTCACTACAGGCCTCGTTATGTAGCTTTTTATGTTTTTTCTTCCAAGATTTTTTTCTAATGTTTCCTCTCTTTTTCGATCCTTGATTGTCAATTTGTTTTCTGAAAACTAGCACACATTGAATGTTCGTCTCCTGCAATTCGTTTTCTGTGTAAAATGTTTTAGTAAGTGCACCCAAAACGGAACGAAAAGTTCCCTGTTAGAATGAATACAAATGTACAAATGAAGTCACAAATGCACTATCCACAGATTTCTATAGAAATCAAATGAAGTCAATTGAATTGCAACAACAGTGTGCAACATAATTTTGAAAAAATAATGATAATAATAATAGAATTGTGTTCACCTCATCTAAAGATCTTCATGTCCTTCAGAACTCTCATAAACAGGAGATTCATAGAAGTTGGGATCTTCAGAAGGTTCAGAGCTGAAATCTGTAGGAGTTTCATTAACATAGGACTCCTCAGAAGCTTCAGAGCTTTCAAAAGCAGTTGATTCATAAAGTTTAGTTTCTTCCGGTTGAACAAATAGAAGGAGGTAGTGGACTCCATTGGCCACATCATATAACATTAGTCCAATCCTTCCTCCAACCCAACTGCCCAGCTGGCTTCCTACCAAATAACCGAACCTCCCAAACCTTTCCTCTCCAAGAAACCCAACACTATAGGTGCCAACCAAGGTTCCAGCTCCCCTGAGGAACCCTTCTGTCATTGTGCCCCCAAAGTAAATTGCTTCAAAAAAATCCCATCCTGAGGATATGATAGGGCCTGTGATACGCTTGGCTTGCCGGGTCGCAAGCTTTGCAGCTTTTGCTCCTTCTTTCTGGGCTTGCTTGGCTGCATCTTTAGAAGCCAGACCTTGTGACAGAGCATCAACGAGCGCAGCCTCAATTGCTTGATGCCTTGCCCTCTCAACATGAGCAGATCTGATATTGTTGAAATAGAGTTTTACACCTTCCTTCACCATGCATGCTAGGGTTCCAGAGCCCCCGTCAAAACAGTTTAAGAAAGTAAACTGCCCACTCTTAGAGGCAGACTCTTCACCAACCATCTGCCGAAAATTTTCAGCTATATAAAGCAGAATGTGAGAAGAAAACCATCATAAATGTCAAAACAAATGTACAAAAAAAAAAAAAAAGGAAGTAGAGAAAATAAATACAGGACACAAACACACACATACCAAAAAAAAAGGTATGTCTACTAAGGATTCTAAAAAGAGCACTGCTAGAGCAATGTATTAAACCGTAGCTGCAAGCATCTGAAACAATATGAAAGCTACCAAAGGGCTTGTAGCCCAATGGTATAACTTCCCCATCCTCAAAGAGGAGGGGAGGGGTTCGAACCCCGATGTGGGCAAAAAGGTGTGTGGGAGTCCCCCAACTAGGAAAAAAAAACAATATGCAAGCTTTCAATACATATCCTTTGTCGTAAATATTACGAATTTAGGTGCTACAGAACAAAATATGTTCTTATGTTAACAGTTCAAATAATTAAAGAAGTAATTTGAACCAAAACCACAATATAATAACCCTGCCAATCAAACCCAAAGAACTTGCACTTCCTTCGAATAAACTACTAACTACATAATCCAGTTAGAAATCACACAACAATGTCATAAAAAAATTACACTGAAAGCTAATGAGGGGCAGGGATGGCATTACAATTTGAGACCTAAGACGAAAATTCTAAATTAGGCCTTTTAGTATCATATGACTCTATGGATGGACCCTGGAGTTTTAATATTCATGTATTTTTCATTGTCTTCTAATATTTATTTATTTTTCTTCATCTAAGTTAGGCCTTTTCAAATCGCACAACTCTATGGAATAGATTCTTAATAAATGTGAATAATTGAAAACTTCAAAAGAACAAGAAAAGAGGTAAGATAAGAGAAGTAACAAAGTAGATTCTATCACATTGTTCAATGTATTTTTCCATAATGGGCTTATAGAAAAATAATTGGAAAGATTATATATTGAATAAAAAATAAAAGAAATATGAGATAATACTGGAAGAAGATAAGTAGGAGAGGAGAGTCTCAGTATGATTTAAATTCTCTTGCATTGTTCGATGTATTGTTACACTATGTTTGTTTATAATGGGACCACAACTATTATAAGCATTTATATTAAGAAAAGAAATATATAATGAGAGGGACTTTTTACTGGTGGGGCCTTAGGCAAGGGCCTCATTTGCATCAGGTGATTGTACCAGCATGTGAACTTTTTATCATCCATTGCTTTTATGTTCTTATCAAGAGTGAACACACATCAGTGAAGTGAACCATTTCAACCCCACTAATTAATCATTAGTTCTCTCCCAGATAATAGACATGCTCATTTTCATGGGTAAAGTTGATCTTCCAAGTAAAACTTCATCTTCTTGTCTTGTAAGCTTCTTATTGCGAAGGTTCCTCCTTAGTGCCCGTCTTGTGTAAAGTTGAAGTCTTAAAGAATAGACACTATCCCGCTGCAGACTTTAATTTATTTCGAAAGGACTAGGGTTAAGTGGAGTATGGGACCTCCAGTTCTTCCACCCCCAATATATCACCACATCATGAAGAAATGACTTGATACTAAGAGAGGAGAGGATGCATCTTTAGATGTGTAAGCTACATGGCATATAACAGGATTTCCCTATTCTAACCAAAATTTACAAATAATTACTTTGACTTAATTCAGAAAGCACTATCTTCTCTATTTCATCAAAGGAAGTACAAGGTTTCAGCATTCAAGTATCCAAAACTAGATGAGGTTCAAAAAGGCCATAATTGAATGCTGGACCAGTCATAGAGCATTAGGAGGATTGCCAGGTCTTTATTTCCCAAAAAGTGAATGTCTTCAAATTTGAAACCTTAGATAAGATTCAAACAATAGCTAAAAATTTTATATTTTGAAACTTGGTTTTGATCTTGGATGGCATAAGTGAAACAAAATTTTAAAAAGGAAAGAAAAATTCAATTTAAGAAAAAAAAATAAAAAATGAGTTTGGTCTCATAAGTTTTGAAATAATTAATTTTCCATATATTGCTTTTAACCGAAACATATCCAAACAAAAACATGACATTGAACCAAATAAACAAATGCAAAATGAAATGACTCCCATCAAATAGTTAGATAATTTTATCCTAGCACTACAGGTGCAACAGGATAGTTAATTTACACAAGCAGAATTTATAGTGATGAGCTCATATAAAAAAAGAAAAATAAGAAGGGATAAATTAAACTAACCTCCCCTAAGGTTAGGTGAAATTACACGGACCTCCACACATGGTTTGAAAAGTTACAAAGACCTCCCCTGAAACAAATCTTGGTAACAATATCCCCCCTTCTTTTTGACTGTATACTCCAGTCAAGAACGGAAGTTGATTGTTTCAGTCAATGGAAAATTTGTAGGTTCCAATATTGTCCTTATATTGCATACAAAGACAATTTTAACCTCACTAGTTAATGTTGAATGACTTTATTGTCCTCAATTGCATTTTATGAGTTGACAAAAATACCCTCTCTACCTTCCTTAAACTTTCCAAATAAATTTGTGCTGAAGCATATCACAATATTATAAATGGAAATGAATTAAAATTCAATTATGAAGACATGAAAATCATATTCAAATGAATAAACAAAATATTCAGTTAATTTAAAGAAGAGGGAGTAAAATTAGCAATCGCGTATATATCATATAAAAGAGACACACAAACACACACACATACACAAAGACACATTCATACATATATATACATTTTGGGTATTGCCATAACAATGTTTGGATGAGACAATGGTGGAAGAGGTGGAGAGGATTGTGTTGTCTTTGTGGTGGGCTTGCAGTTCTTATCGACGTGTTCAACAAGAAACTAGGAAGCATGGATACTTCTCCCGGGGTGCCGTGGCGGTATCGGACACGAGGATACGGCTCAGACAAGTGTCAGATACAAGATACGGCTAGAAGTATCCTGAATTTTGAATATTTTATTTTCTAATTGGACACGGCATGGATACAACAAGGATGTGTTTTGGACACTTACAGTACGCGGTGGGGTGGTTTTATAATATATATTTTTTCAAAAGAATGGGATTCAATTAATTAGAAAAATAATATAAAATTTAAGAAACAAACATTTAGCTCGACACTTCAAAAATAGTGATTTCATTTATAATTATACGGATAAAATGATCAAAAGTTATTATATATATATATATATATATATATATAATTAATTTTTGGCGAATCCATGTCGTACCCGTATCCTATTTTTTTTTAGAATTGACATATCGCCGTAGCTGTATTGTGTCGTACTCGTTTCCCGTGTCCGTATTCATGCTCCATGGAGTGAGAGAGAGAGCAACCGGACAAAGTACACCTTCTTGTATGTGCCTTCCCCTATCTTCTCTAACTTATCATACTTGTGCATTATCTTCCCCTCTCTGTCTCTCTGATCAACCACAAGAAACCCTAAATGTATGAGATTTTGATTCAAAACACCTACTCTTCAATCAAGCAATTCTTTTGTGCTTTCTCACTCATCTGCATACACACATAATGTATATATTTATAATATAGAAGATTGATGACAATATTGAATCAAAATGAATATATGTATGAATCGACTATCCACCACTTTGATGGAATTGTCTCTTTTGAGTCATTCCCCTTATCAAACCCAAACACACCTGTTTTTCTAGCTTTTTTTGTAATCTGCGGTCACGAGATTTGAACACCCATTTGGGAAGAGCTTTGGCTTTGAAATCTAATGACGCTAAAGAACTCACCCTCGCAAGAAGTGCAAACCCTAACTGAATTTTTTCCATCACCAACACGTTCTCCTCAACCGTCAGTAGAATCTCGCTAATAATTAGTATCATGGGTCATTTTGGTCCTTTCATCTTATATGAAATTTCTATTATAAAAGAAAATTGAAATCAAAGGGAATTTTAGTAAAAACAAACCAACAATTAACACTGTTAAACAAACATCTCAGGCAAGGGAGACCAGTGTATTTTTTAAACCATAGAGGAGGTCCGAATGATTTCGCTTAAGCTCAGGGAAGGTCAATGTAATTTACCCAATATGAAAAAAGAAAAGAATAACAAAGGTAATGTCTATGAGAACTTCTGAACATAAAGAGTAAGAACAATTGTTGTAAGGAACAATGTTGATATGGTTAAAGCGGAAGGAGCTAAAAGAGAAGATGAAAGCACGGTGGTGTGAAAAGACATGCTGGCACTTGATTAATATGAAGATGTTGCTTTAATGAATGGTGAGATAAGATTCATGCACCAACCAAAGTCCCAAAGACTTATGGAGGTTGGTCTTATCTAGGGGAAATAGTAGCACCAAATGGTAATATATCATATAGATAAATAGACTTGGGATCAATTGGCTTATGCATAGTTTTATTGGGCTAGAGAATTATTAAAGCATCATAATTTCACTATCAAGTTTACCAATCCCACAAATCTTGAAAGAAATTCAATCAAATTACACCACCTTTTCTATTATAACCAAAAAAAAATGCATAAAATTACAATCCAGCCCAAAACTCAAACCCCCTAAAATCAACAAAAGACTCCGAAAAAAAAAGAGTCCTTCCCCAAAAACCAAACAAAACAAGGAACACAACATAATATGCTTCACATTATAAATCAGAATCCCACCTCTCAAACACACATCTATCCTTCTTTATACATGCACCAGAAAGGACATGAAGGGGTTGCTATCCACATGATTCTGACTCCCCCTCTAAGAACAACCCCCTTGCCAACACTCCAGGACCTCTCATTCTCTCGAATGAAATTCTGCATAACCTAATGCAACCAAAAGGGGGTCAAACCCTAGCCACCGAGCACTAAATCAAAACTGTTAATAGTTTTCGTCAGCACCTTTCCACATGCACACCAAATTGTCAAATGTCACAATTTTCTCCATTTAAACTGCCCAAGCAAGAAGCCATCAGTTGACGGCAACTTGGAATGTTAAACTAAATTGGGTATTCCATTTGTAGTAACCAAAAAGAACGAAAAATATATAATTCAAAATGGGACTTTATTTTTCTTTCCTAAGTTTTCTCCAGAAACAAACAGAACATTAAGAAAAGAAAGACAATACTCATAATATTCATGCTGAAATTTTCAATTTTTCATGTTCTTGTATATTCTCCTCTTCCTATGTGGGTACTTCCGCAAATATCTTAAAGGTCTCGAAATCAACTTCTATGCAGCAAATCAGATGACATACGACTTCAAAAAACAAAATTACAACAAGAAAACAGAGGTATACGCATCATATAACTATCCCAATAGCCACATATATAGATATAATCGCAAAATCTACCTGTGATACTGAGAGCGATGATGCCAACAACGAAGACCAGAAGCTGAATCCTTTTCTTCTGTAAATCCATGGGGTTGTCGACCAACTCGCCGAAACCTAACTGTATTCCAGATTTGATTTATGCAATTGGGATCAGAGTGCCACTGGAGTTTCACAAACTTGATACAGAGGGAAGAATATATCGACGTGTCCGAGTAAACGGTCAAAATTCTTGTTTTTTCCGTGGATCAACCGAATAAAGAGATAGAGAGAGAGAGAAGAAGAGAGAGAGTCGTAACCAATCGCAGAGTGAGTCGAGTGACTAGTTGGTAGGTTTTGCATTTTGCTTTCGGAAACGACGCAGTTCCAAGTTAAAAAAACTATTAACATTACGAGTGAAATATATTAAAATTTAGTATTCAATTAATTGACAAAATATATTTAAATACATGTGATACATTAATTGAATGATGCACTTTGAATCGTGTGCAAAACGGTATAATTTTATCCTATGCATGATCTGGTGCCTTAAAACGGTATAATTTTAATGCACTGGATGGGTACCGAATTTTTTAGGAGATTTCAATTAATTGTTCATAACAAAGAGAGGTAAATATCATAATAACATGACAAGTGACAATCCTTCAAAACATTCCTCAATTATTCTCTACCTCGTGGTTTGTCCAAATTATATATAACAGGAGTCGTGCTTAATTTCTATTGAAAGTAAAAATAGTATTAAGGAAATATACACACAAATTTTGAGTATAAGAATAAGATCAAAACACGTGAACAAATATATCAAATATATTAATTTCAAAAAATATGAATTACAAATCTCGGTGAATTTTTACAAAAGAAAGACAAATTTCTCTAATTCGATCTCTTTGGTGATCCAGATTCAAGGACTGCTGGAACTTGATCTTGAATTGAATTGAAATTTTAGGAAAGAACGACACGTGAATGATGTGCTTGTTGTTCTTCTTGTTTAGGGTTTAGATGCTTTGGTTTTCAAGTAAAGAATCCTGCAGAGTTTCAGCTTTCTTTGAGAGTCTTCTGGTTGGTGATCCGAATTTAAGGACTATTGGAGCTTGATCTTAAATTGGGTTGAGAGTACTCTTCAAGTGTTTGTTGTTAAAGAAATTTAGTGAAAATTTCTTATCGAGTGCTGAAGAAGTTTAATCTTGAATAGTTTAATCTTGAACAGTTTTGTTGATGATTTTTGACGTATGTCTTCAAAGTTTCAAGTATTAATTTAAGGCAGAATCTCGCAAAGCTTGAGTATTCTAATAACCTTTATTTATAAGCTCACCGAAGGGGTAAATTGTAACTTTCTTTTCTTCTGATAATTATCATATAATTATCTTTTATGATAATTGTGATAATTATCTAATATATATATATAATAATTATCTTTGATGGTAATTATAAAATGGGTCAAATGGATAATTATATATATATTATATATATAATTATCCATTTGACCAATTTTTAGGTGGGCTTGAACGTTTTAGACAATTTGAATCAGCCTATGACCCATTTATTTGTAGTGGGTCTGGACTTTGAATTATGACCATATTTTAAAGTGCGTTAAACTGAGGATAAGTTCAAATTATATTTTGAGTCAAACATGTAATTTTTTAATATTTACAACAAAGACACAGCATGCTAAGGAATCATAATGGGATGACAAAAAATGAGAAAACATGAACCAACACAATAAAGAGGATGAAGACTAGCTCCTAGAGGAAGCTAATGCAGTAATATTTGTCCCTGATGACACAGGAATAATTTTTTTTTTTTTTGTAAAATTACAAACTAAGAGCAAAGAGAGAACACAAACCACCGCCGAAGCCCAAATCACCCAATAGGTGGGGGAAGTTCCTTGTGGACAGCTTGAATAAGCCAAGAAGGCCAAACATCCCAAAGCAAATAAGAAGACTTGGATCTAGCAGCCTCACGAGCCACACAATGGGCAACACCATTACAAGAGCGGGGTACCCAAGAGAGATTGCAGTCCTTCAAAGATCGCAAAATCGAATCACAATCCTCCAAAACCACTGAAACCATGGGGTTTTGAGACTTGAGAGTCATCACGGACTTGCAGTCCCCTTCAAAAATAACTGCCGAATAATCCCTTGGCCAAGAGGATGCTCTCACGCAACACAAGGGCCTCGGACATCTCAGCGGATCCTATATTCTGAAAGAACAACGAGGCCACCTTAATTTGTCTACCTTGCCAATCTCGGATAATAATTCCTCCCCCTCCTTTCGACAACGTTGAAGAAAATGAAGCATCCAAATTGAGCTTAAAGAATCCTTCCGTTCGGGGACACCATTTCGATGGGCAAGGAGAGGAAGCCATGGAAACAGAGAACAAGGTTTTATGGTTGGAAATTTTCCTGAATTCTAATTACTCAGAGTTGGCTTGTGAGATAACTTTGATTTCCGAATTTGCGAAAACACCCTGTCGTTCCTAGCCTTCCGCATGTTCCAGCAAAGGATAACCCCCAAACTACAACAAAATTCTTTACAAGAAATAAAAGTTAGAATTGAAAATTCGCACAATTGAGCGAGTGGAAAAGTCATCGTGCCTTTTTATTCTGAGAAATTATAATTTTTCTCATATTTTATTTTATATTAAAAAATATTAGATATAATATTAGATATATATTAAGCAAATGGTTATAATCACTAGAAACTACTGCCTCTTAACCCACCTCTCTCTCTCTCTCTCTCTCTGAGATCGCATATCTAATATCTAATATCTAATAACCCAATGTTGAAGAAGGTGATTTGGGCACAAACAAGATAGCAATTGTGCTTGTAAATCAAATTGTGGTTTGCACCTTGATTGGACCAATTATACCATTGACAAGTTTAAGCAGTAAGGTATGTCCAAAGAGGAACATACACCCAGTGTCGTTAATGAATAATCTAAAGGTAGAGAGATTCGAGAGCAGAGGGTTTTGTTCATGTGAATCCTTTAGTACTTGAGTAGCATCCAAGCTTGGGCATGCACATAACATAGAGGAGTGAAGGATTGTGAAAAGGGTGTGTTGTAATTTGCAAGGCATGAAATGAATTTCAAGATTATTATGAAAATTGCTGACACTGTAATTGGATAATTTTAAGCAGCTTCAATCTATTACTGAATATAAACCTGTTAATCAAGGAACAAACTGAGTACAAAACATAACCTTTAATATTATAGTCATTTTGCAATTCAATGAATTGTTTATGTCTAGCTTGGCCTCAGTTCATTGAATAAACTTACTGAGTTCAACCAAGCTGCTTTTGCAATGAAATCAACTTGAGCAAGGTGGTACAAGGATAACCATAAAAATGTGACATCTTCTTCATTTTGTTTTTGGATACTTTCAAAAGTAAGCCATCTGATCTTATGCATCATCACTAAGTTTCATGAAAATCGCTCGCTTAGGAAACAAATCGGTGTTCCCACAGCCATGGCCACCACTACTCCATTGCTGCCATAAATAACACCACCACCATGGACACCATTGTCACACTTTTCCAACATGGTTATAGAGATGCTGCATTTATATGAAGGTTTATCTTACTCTTACTCTGCATCAGAAGGCGAAAACCGGAAAAATGTACTGCTTATGATTCTTAAAGGCAAAAGGATACTGGTCTTTTAACTCACAAACTCATTGATTCCTTGCTACAACATAATGACAAACTTTTCTTTTATCAGTCTACAACAAAGCTCATGGAACATTAAATAGGTTTAATCCTCCAAATTGTACCACTCACTGAGCTTAACAAGGGGTTCATGGTGGTAAATCTTATGTCCACAACTGCAGAAGCCTCAGTTGATGGTTCTTTACATGTCATCCACAACAATGGACAACCACAGGCAGCACTTGAAAAACTCACTCACACCCATATTTGGCTTCAAAGTTTGAGCCAAAGAAAAACTAAACATTCCACTTACCTCAATCTTCCGGTCTTAAAGCCATAGAAATCTGCATACATAGTAACCAAACTGGAGCAAATACTCATTCTTCATCTCTCTTAATTTGCTATTATGATTCAATCTCATTTCGAGGCCAGGGCTGCTTCATCTTGAACTTTTCATAATCTCCAATACACCAAAGCATCAACAAAGCCTTAGCTCTTCATTGTTATTTCTAATCCTTGACCACTTGTCAATCATTAAATTTATGTGCAATATAGTTAGTAAAAACTGCAGATGAGCAATGCAGGCTTTTAAGAATGTTATGTTTTCAAGGGGTTACTTGCTACCGGAGAAGAGTCCATACCTGTAAGACTGTTCAGATGCATGAACAGAAACATGTATAATGAGTTAAGGTTAGATTCGAATGAACATTTTATGCCCAATTCACTTTTGGATAGAACTCATGAGGTGTTTAATCATCAAAACAGACACTAAGATCCATTAGTCTTTCGTTGTCAAAAAGCTTTAAACAATCATGGCCCCCTATTTCATACAATTGCTGCCATTATCAAACTAAATCCACCTACTTCATACAATTGCCGTCATCATCAAACTAAACCCAAGGTCAACGACAAATAACTAACAACGAAGAGTAGCAAAATGCCATTACTTAGTACTGGTTCTGCCTACTGGATGCTAGGAAAGGAAGACTGATTTTAGGCGTTGAAGAAGACAACCTAACCTTGATAAAACAATTCAAATAACCTCTAATATAAAGCTTTTAATACCAGCATCCTCAAATCTATACAGAGAACAGAAAATGAGAGGAAATGATCAAGACACATTCTAACAAAAGCATCTTATAAGATTCACAAGACTTAAATGAAAGCAACCAAGCCAACCCAATTGTCAAAGATGGTAGATTACTCAAAACTGATACAACAAGCCTGAAGAAGCCATGATAGGCTGTGATGGCTCAATCTCATTTCAAGGCCAAGGCTGCTTCACCTTGAAACATTGCATAATCTCCAATACACCGAAGCATCCACAAGCCTCAGCTCTTCATCTTTATTTGCCATCCTTTACCACTTCTCAAATCATTTAAGTTTATGCGCAATATAGCTAGTAAAAATTGCAAATGAGTAATGCAGACTTTTAAGAATGTTACAATTGTTTCCGAGGGGTCACTCACAACCAGGGGAGAAGAGTCAATTACTGAACCTTGACATGTATAATGAGTTCATATTAGATTCAAATGAACATTTTTTGCCCAATTCACTTCTGGATAGAAATCATGAGGTGTTTAATCATCAAAACAGAACTAAGATATATTATTGTTTCGTTGTCAAAAAGCTTTAAACAATCATGACCTCCTGCTTCATAAAACCTAACCTTTATAAAACAAGCCAAATAGCCTCTAATATAAAGCTTTTAATACCAAGATACTAAAATCTATACACAGAACAGAAAATGAGAGTAAATGATCAAAACGCATTCAAACTAAAACATCCAATAAGAGTCACATAGCTAACAAAAAGAAACCAAACCAAGCCAATTGCCAAAGATAGTGGATTACTCAAAACTGATGCAAGAAGCCCGAAGAAGCCATAATAGGCTGCGATGAGCTCGGAAGCTGCCACGGGTTTAGCAGAGGATCAGGAATGTCCTCATCAGCCACATCCAATCCACTACATTGTATTACATGATTCAAAGTCCTCAACCTCTCAGTCAATTCCATTGCTTGAGCCCTCAACACATTGTTCTCTGCAGCATAAATCACATACATCTCTGTGTTTTTATCAATTTTACCCACAATGCCTTTGTTAGCATCCTGAAGCAACCTTGCTTCATTTGTCAAATCCTCCACCAGTTTCTGCTTCCTCATCCTCGACCGCCTCGCGGACTCTCTGTTTGATATCATCCTTTTCCTCTTCCTCTCATCGGACATGGCAATTTTTTGCTCCCTTTCCAATGTAGAGCTGCTGCTAACCTGTTGCAGAGCCGACATTGTTTTCTCCTTCCTTGAAAATTATATAATCAGGGGTGTATATATATATTTGTATATATACCAGATATGAATTTTTTTTACTTCGATTGATGGGTAAGCAAAAACAGGAGGATTTTTGGGAATTCGATTTGGGTTTTGTGGATTTGATTTATAGAAGTGGGTTTATGAGAAGATGTAGAACCAGTGAAGAAACACAACAGAGAAAGATTGAAGAAGACAAATGTGCAAAAGGGTGGTGTAAGTCATAGAGATTGGAGGGTATTGCTTGACAGACGATTATCTAAAAACATTGGAAACACTAATCCCAGATATATAATAAATCTAAAAATCTTAGAAATGAAAAAAAAAAAAAAAACTAAAAAATCAATAGATGGAAAACTGTAAACAATTTAAAACCCAGCCGAAAACATGAAATTTCTCCCAAAAATCAATTCTTGTAACATGAATCAACATATATATATATATATATATATATATATATATATATATATAATGTGTGTATGAATATAGGAAAAACAAAGACCCAAAACCCAGTACAATAGAGAGATGAAAGTGAGAGGTTTTGAGAGAGAAAACAGTAATCTGGAAAGAAATTGGTGAAAAGGATGATGTTTTTGAGGCTTGTGGAGAACTCCACTTGCAAGGGTTTGAAGGAATCGTAGTAGTGTGGTAATCCACTAATCCTATTCCTGCACACTTGCACAGCTATTTGTAATAAATGTATACAGTTTTTTTTTTTTTTAATCTAAGTACAAAGCTAATTTGTTGTATGTAATTAATTATCCAAATACTCTCTTATGATGAAATAAATGGTAAGTGAAATGATCATAGCTTTGCACTATAATTTTTAAGGAATTTATATAAATAAAATTAAAAAATAGGGGAGAATTGAATATCACATTCGAAATTAATATTTTTTCCAGTATATCAATTTAAAAAAATACAATTAAAAGACATAGTTACTCTTTGAAGACACACTCATTATCTCATGTTCTTTAATTACCTCAAATAGTTCTTCTACAATTACAGCCCACTTTTAAAAAATCATTATGTCTTTTTCTTTATTAAAAAAATAAGTGAGAGGTTTTCAAGAGAAAACAGTAATCTGGGGGGACCCTATGTATATATCAATCAACGAAATGCAAAAACAAAAGAGTACTAGAATGAAGATTGGTGAAAAGGATAATGTTTTTGAGGCTTGTGGAGAACAACATTTATAAAGGTTTTTTTTTTTTTTTTTTCTCATTACATTTATAAAGGTTTGATGAAGGAATCTTCTTTGTGTTAATAACTTAAATCTATCACTGCACAGCTATTTGTACGTGTATGTGTGTATATATATATATATACACACACACTATTTGTATGTGTATGTGTGTGTATATATATATATACACACCACGCAAATCTTTTTTATATAATTAATTATCCAACTATTATTTATGATCAGGGACGGAGCTGGGTTTTATGGTTTGGTGACCAAAAATTTCAATATATATAGTATTTATTAGGGTTGGAATTTGGGTTAGGTAACTCGAATTAAATTTGAATTCAGTCTAATTTTTTACAGATTTGGATAATTTTTTTTACAATTAGAGTTGGATTTGGATTGAAAAATCTCAATTAGAACTTAATTATGATTGGGCTTAGATTGATGTGCCAACAATCCGAATCCAATTCGAACCCGAATTGTAAAATTATTTTTATGCAGATTTTTGTTTTTAAATATATTATATATAATATTCAAATTATAATAACTTTTTTTATTCTCAACTTCCTTTATTTAAATTTTAATTTATTGTATGTTAATACTTTGGATAATTAATTTCCTAAAAATTTATTTGTAACGTTTTAAAATTTTGCACTAAGTTCTTAATTTTTTGTGTGTTTAGGAGTAATCTAATGTGAAACTTATTAAAGATTATTTTAAATTTTCAACATGAAAATTGATGATATAGATAACCCGAATTTTTAACCCTAAATCTCAACCCGAATTTAAAAATTCAAGGATGAGTTGGGCTAAGGTTGAGTAATTAGTGTTGGAAGTAAGATTAGGGTTGAATTAACGTTGAATATTTTATATGTAAGATTGAATCCGAATTGTAACTCTAACATGTCCAACCCATCCGAGTAGCAGTCCTAATATTTATATGTCATTAATATTCAATATACACAGTAGTATTAGAAAATCAAATAAGAAAAATAGGGCTTGGGGTTTAAAGAATAAAAATTAATGAATATTTTGAATTGAAAAAAAAAAATAGGTGGACGAGAGATAATGAACTTACATATATAATATTTATTTATTTTTTACCATTCTTGTTTGACTTTTAGTGCTTGATACCACGTCTATACTTTGTTCTTTTGTGTGTGTGTGTGTGTATATATATATATCATATTATATTAGATTGAGCTCGAATAAACTAACTAAATGTTTTGTTTAATTAAGTTGCACTAGCATAGCTCTTGAGTAGAACTTAAATAAATTAATTAAATGTTTCATTTAAATGAGTTGGGCTTAAATAAACTAAATAAATTTTTTATTTAATAAGTTGGACTAATATAAACTATTTAAAAGCTTTTTTAAATTGTGTAAATGGGAAAATTAAATAATGCTCACTTTCCACTATGATTATCACTTTGCAATCCATTTTTTAAGTTATTTGTATAAGAAAATTAGAAACTAAACATCCTTATCCGTTGTGAATTGGTTATCATATATGACCACAATTTTTAGATTCTATACCATTTTTTTTGAAAAAAAAGAATAGAAGGCAGTTATTCTTTAAAGACACGCTCATTATCTCATGTTCTTTAATTACTCTCAATAGTTCTTCTAGAATTACGGTCCACTTAAACAATGGCATTTTTTTAGTGCAAAGTGCAAAAATTCTTTCGAGAAACACTTTTACTATTTGATATCAGTAAATAAATTCTTATGATTTTAAAATTTAAAACAAATTACCTCGTGATGATATCAGAATGTTTTGAAAACCCAAAAAGACCACTTCTCATTTCATATTGTCTTTTTAAAATATATATATATATGTATATATATATATATGTATATATATATGGGTAAATTACTGTCCTTTCTGAGAAATTTGACTTAATTACTCTCAAATTAAAATTTTTACAATATTACTTTGATATCTCTGTCAGACTAATGACGCGTTAAACAAAATCACACATAATATACAATTATAAAAGTACTCTCAAATTATAATATTTTTGTGCAAAAATAACCCAATTTATAATCATTTGATTGAGATTAACATGTTTTATGAATTATGTACATATTTTCTCCATCAATACAACATGCAAACCGCAAGGAAGGTTATCCACGATATTTTAAAAAAATTTATCCGACGGTCATTAAACAAAACCTGGTTAGTTAAGATCAAAGATTTCATGCACACAAAGTTTCAAATGCAAACATTCAAATAGTATGTCAGGCACAATTCTTCTTTATCCTAGCCATAATTTAACAACACTATTCAATAAGTATTATTTATGGAGCAATTAATGTGTGTTTTTTGATAAAATTGAAAAATTAAGCATTAAAAATTTTAATTTTAGTGTATAGTAAGCATTAACTCTAAGAATCAAATCTTTTTAAGTGCAAATAATCTTTTTCTTTAAAGGTGTGTTTACTAACTAGAAAAAAGAATTAATTATTAAAACTTATGTACGTGAGAAGTTTTAAGTGTTTGATTATAAATTGAAATTTTCTTGAATACTTGTTTTAAGTGTCTCAATGATAAGTATAATTACATGACAGAGAACGTGAAATTACACGAGGAAAAAAAATAAAACCACTTGATTAGCTACTACCTACTTTTTATGTTGTTAGTTTTTAAACTAATATTAAATTAAACCCATAACATGTGTATATTTGTTCGCATAAAGATTCAAGACCGATTGTAAAAGTAGACAAAATGGTATCTCATTTATTTTTATCCTACATGGGTTTAAGTGGAATGCAAAAATTTGCACATTACTTTATAATGTGTGACATCTAATTAATATAATCATATATTAATATATGTATATGCAACATTTAGACACTCTCAGGAGTTTGGACAATTATGCTCTTAAATTGCATTGAATCTTATTCTTCTAAAAGATATAATTAAAAAATCTCTCGTTGTATCCTAAAAGTATCCAACACGTGTCTTTGTCATGTCCCCGTCTCATTGTATCATGAAAGTGTCTAACACATGTCATTTTCATTACCCAGTTGTGTCTAAAAAGAAAATAAAATACATTGTCACGCTCCCATCTTGATATATCATGAAAATGTCCAAACGCATGTTCTTGTCATATCTCAGTCATGTCCAAAAAAAATAAAATATTCAAATTTTTAAGACACTTTTAGCGGTGTTCAACAATCGTCTTATCTGTGTCGTGTCTACGTGTATATATCTTCACAGTACTTCAAGAAAAGTATTCGTACTTTATTTTATTTTATTTTTTGATAAGTGAGTTATATGAATATTGATATAAGCACAACTCAACTTTAAATGGTGAATTCCCCAATAATATATTGTATAATTTTTTTTTGTAAGGAGAAATAAAATTGAAATGATGCTGCTCAGGATGAAATTGGGCCTTTTGTGTGTTTGACTATTTTTTTTTCTTCTGAATTTGTAACTCTGAAATGCAAAAATTAACATTGTTAGGAAATAATAGAACCTGAGCCATACAAGATTTTATTCTAATCTTTAGGTACTTGTTGACATGGAATTTTTTTTTAAATTGAAACAAAAGTTTGAAATAGCCTTGAGAGCATATAGATTCATTGTCAATTTTTTTCTTGTCGTGGCAAATAATTTACACACCCATTTTGTGTGTTTATAGGACTCGAACCCTCAAGCTTTTATTTTAGAAGTGAGATAAGATGCAACTAAATTATTACCTTATTCTTAATGGAATAGGCAGAAAATGCCATCCCTAATTAGTATTCAACATAGGATACTATCAAAAGCAATGAAAATGTGGGAAACAATAAAACAAGCTTTCCCAAGTATAAAAAACAAGCCATATAATAAAACCACTTTGAATGGGGACATTGAAAATTTGGAAGTATTATAACTTTATTTATCAACCATCTTATGGACTTGTTTTCAAAATAAAAGAAAACGTAAAAATGAAGAAGACAATAAAAGCATATTTTTCAGAACAATAAAAAAGAAAAGAAAAAAAAGGAATAACATTAGTTATGAGGAAGAAGAAAAGAAAGTATAGCGCTAACTTCTTATTGTGTTTAAATATAAAAATTGCCTTGAACATAATTCAAGTAAAAGTGATAATTTGAACACAAAAAAATGGTTGAAGCGAATAAAAACATGCATTAGGGCTCATATGATATTTTGATTTTGTCTTTTATAAAAAAAAAGTGCAAATTTGGCATTGGAGAAATTTTATTAAACTTTGTACCTTTTTCCTTCCATTTCCTCCCATTTTTGGGAGGATAACAAACTTTTTCATTATGCCTAATTTGTATCCCTCCATTTCTTTTATTTTCATTTTGCTAATTCACACCAAACACAATATATTGTTTCCCTCCATTCCCCTTCTTTCTTCTCCTTCCGTTTCTCTCCAACCAAACTTGGCCTTAGAGATTTATAGCTACATTCATTAGCTATTTGATGGACTTATTTTCTAGGAAAAAAAAATATAGAGAAAACATGAACATTAAAGGCACACTTGTGGAATTTTGTGATTAATGGTTGTTTCTAGGCATTTTTATGCATATTCGAAGTATATTTGTCATTATCTCAACAAATATGAAAATGCGGAGATAGAGAAATTCTTCATGAAAGAATTCCTTTACATATTTGAAATGAGTAGAAATAATAAAGAAGCATATAATTAAGAAAATGAAAAAACACACTCCTGGCAACAGAAATACTTTTCTTAGCATCATGTTCAAGAGCAACAAAAATGCGGAGTAGTGAACATACACTGCAATCCAAAATTGTTGGATTGCCTCGAGTGTGTTCAATGAGAATTAGGATCACTTTTTGTGACACAATCCTATGCCGCTTACACATAAATTTTTCATCACTTACGCAATGCAATACATTGGTTACATAGATATGTGATAGTAAAATTGTTGCGTAAGCATCTAAAGTAGTAGTTGCGTAAGAGATGTAAAATTGTTGTGTAACTGATGTAAAATTGTTACGGAGATGGCAGAAGACATCCTCCACCACAAAAGAGGATCTGAATTCGTTGAATGGATAAAGGGAGCTTGGATGGTGGTTGAGCCACTGCCTTTAGATTACGGCTTTGATAATGAAGAAGCACCAATAGAAAAAGAGATTCATCTCTAATTTAGGGTTCGTTTGGATTGTTAGAATATGAAAGAAAAGAAAAGAAAAAAGAAAATGATAGTATTTTTTGTGTTTGAATTATTATTAGTAAAATAAAAAACATGATTAGAAGTGATTTGGATGGATGCATAAGCCAAGCCCATTTATAGCCCAAGCACATATGATATACACTTTTTGTTTTCTTTTTATGCTCATATGATATAATTATAGGGGTGCACAAAGAACTGTCAGAACCAAAATCATAGGAATTGTATATCACCGAATTGAACTGTTGCTATAGTTCCTGTTTCGGTTCTATTTTTTAGAAATCGTTGACTATCATTTTAATTTCGACTTCAAATCCGACAGCACTGAACCGGACCCGAATAGAAACCGTGAGATATATTATATACTGTATAATACAAAATTATATTTATATTGTATTTACGGTAAAAGTTTACCTAACGAGTCAACCGAACCACAGTTCTCTTCTCACTTCTCACGCAAACACAGGCTCGCAGCGGCGGAATCGCAGAGTCAGAGACATTCGTCTTTCACGGCCTCACCTCACCTCACCTCACAGTTTTCCGACGCACGCTTTCTCTGGTACATCTCTTTCTCCCTCTCTCTCTCTGGTTACATATCATCTGGTAACTCACTGAATCTCTCTCTCTACAAGTCTACAACTCGATCTCGTTATTCGATTTGCGATTCTCTGGCGTGGCTCTCAATCTTCATCACTGATTCACAAACTTCATCGTCTTCATCTGTCAGGGTAAGTTCTCAACTCAATCTCTAATCTGTATCTCATGAATCCGTTACTGCGATTATTGTCTAATGTGAGTTTCTTTGTAAATTTGGGGCTGGATCTATTGTTGCCAATAGGTGTGTCTCTCTTTGTTATTAAAAAGTAATGGAGTTTGGGGTTGCTTTTATGCTTTATGTGATTCTACAGGTTATATAAGTAGATGAACTCTTGAATTCTGTTAATAAATAAATTTCAATTTTTCCCCCCTAATTTTTATGTTCATTGATTACATAATGAAACGAAAAATCCAATGTGTGTGGTTGATTATGATTTATGGGGTGTTGTAACTTGTAAGAAGACACCATCACAGACAGGGGAAAAAAAAAGGTTCGATACTCTTTGCCATTTTTTTTTTCAATCAAATAATTAATTACAAGTCATTGATACATGTAATGTTTATTAATTGTTGTATTAATTATCCTGTGATGTTATGTTGCATGACCACATATATTTGATTTGATTTTTGTTTTTCTATTTCTGAATTTTTCCTCTAAAAATGTTTCAAGTATTTGAAATCCATACTATGTTTCTTTTCTTATTTTAATAGACTAATTCTATTCTAGAAAGCTCAAATCTAGATGTCAAATGCATGTTAGATGTGTGTCCTCGAATATCTATCAAATATTGAATTCATTTTTGGAATTAAATATGTTATTTTCAAAAATTTTGCAACTTTTGGTTAACTGCTGTTAGTATCATTCATCAGTTTTTTTTGTTCAGACAAATTACTAGCTTACTGTTATTTATTTGGTGTTGTTTTTAGAACCCTTTTATCCAACTGACATGTGCAGTTTCTGAGTCATCCTGTTCTTGGTGATCTTTTGAATGAAGAAGACCAAAAGGTATGGCTCTTTCAAATGATTTTTATAAGCAACTCTAAAGTTTTATTTGTATTGAAAATCTAATGAATTAATTTAAGTTCAGTTGTTTATGCTTTATAGCTTGACCAATTGTTGTTCTCATGTTGTTGTGGTGGTTCTACAGTTTGTGGCGTTGGTGATGTTGTGGAGTGTGGACCTGTGGTGCTGCTATGATTTTTTTTCTGTGTTGTTAGACAATTCATATGTTATTATTGTTATTATTTTATTTGATAATTCAGTTGTTTTGCACTTTATTTAGTTTGTTGCCTCTAATTTTATGTTAGTTTGGAGATTTATTAGGTGTTTTGTAATTCAATTGTTTTGTAAAATTATAGTAACTAGTTAGCTTTCTATTTGATCAGGTGTATTTCATTAGTCAAATTTAGTTGTATATGATTAGGTGTATTTGATGAAATCTGATGTGTCTTTTGCCCAATTTATGAAATCTAGTCGCAGCATCAATGGAAGGAAATTGCGGCCGGAAAGTTCTTGAAACCACCTACCACCGACTCTAGCAGCATTTTGATCGGAATCGAAGGTTTGGTTACGATTTCTTCTACTGGTACGTATGCACACCTCTATATAGTAATAAAAACTATTCACACATATTATATATACATGTTTGTTTTTTCGGATCATTTACAGCCCTAGATGAATCACTCACTGGCAGAGTCACAGTATTGCCCAACAGGGCTCGCTTGAGCTGTATGATGGTTTTATCTAGTTTGCTTTCTTCGGTCAGTTATGTGATGAGTTATGTGATGATTTGAGGATTCTATGTTCTGGGCTTAGAATTTCAATTTATATTTATTTTTTTGTTTTTAATATGGTTAGATAAACTCAATATGAAGTCCTAAATCTAATTTGTATGATGGGTTTAAGTAGTTTGCTAGGGCTGCAACTCGGGCGGGTTAGAGGTACAACTCGGGCTCAACCCTACATATGAAATGTTCAACCCTAACTCAACCCTAACCCTACTTTCAACCCTAACTACTCAACCCTAACCCAACCCATCCTTAAATTTTTAAACTCGGGTTGAAATTTCGGGTTAGAAAATCGGGTTAATTCGGGTTATCTATATCACTAATCTCCATATTGAAAATTTAAAGTGATCTTTAATAAGTTTCATATTATATTACTCCTAAACACACACAAAATTAAGAACTTAATGCAAATTTCTAAAAAATTACCAACAAATTTTTAGGAAATTAATTATCCAAAGTGTTAACATACAATAAATTAAGCTTTAAATAAAGGAAGTTGAAAAGAAAAAGGTTATCATAATTTGAATATTATATATAATATATTTAAAATAAAAAATATGTATAAAAATAATATTACAATTCGGGTTCGGGTTGGGCTCGGGTTGTTGACACCTCAACCCTAATTAAGTTCGGGTTGAAGTTTTTCAACCCAAGCTCAACCCTAATTGTAAAAATAGTTGCCCAAGCTCATAAAAAATCGGGTTGGGCTCGGGTTGAATTCGGGTTGCCCAACCCAAGTTGCACCCCTATAGTTTGCATACTTCAAATTTGGTTTTATTTTTAGAACTGAAAAAAGACACCTTTTTTAAAACTTGGTGGAGATAATGTTATTCCAAGCAAGGAATATAACCGAGACTGATTATTTATCAGATCATAACCATGCAAAGATGAATGAAAAGATGAATGATTTTGTATCCCAACCTATGTCTACGAAGTTGAAGGCTTCAAACCTCAGGTCTTGGAAGGTAACATCTCTAAATGGAATCAATGAAAGACCTCTTAGAATTTTTTTTTTCACCAACTTAATGAAATACCCTTAAATTGATTTGATGGAGGATTGCTCAGCATGAAGATGACTTAGTAGTGAAATGAAGCTGTTGTGGGGAATCCTGGAAAGGGGATTTAATAGTAAGATTGAAATGCAGAAGTTATTTTGGCAATTAGAACCACTATTCGGGATGATGAACTGGGAATTCTAGAAGTTGACCTTTTATTTGATAAATGAATTATTAAGTAGAAGCTTACTTATTAATGAAATTTTCATTTTATTGTGTAATTTGTGCAGCCAAATCAACCGCCTTTGTACTTTCGAGAGACTAATCCCAACCGCGAAAGCATACTATTTGGCAGCAGGCAACAGATTTTACTGGAGGTCAAGCTCCCACTTGCAGGTTTCAGGCTATCTTGCTCTTTTGTTCATTTATTTTCCGTCTTTTCAAAATTCAATAATGCCATTTCAAATAGGTTTCTTGGGTGGTTTTAGTTTTTGACTTTTTATCTTCTTAGGCAAGTCATAAGTGAGTGTTTTCTTGCAGTTTATTTTCATCACATAAGTGTGCAGTGGAAGTGTATTAGTGGCACTTTTAAATGTCACTAATGCATCAGATTCAAACCTACCCTCCAGGGCCTCCACTGCTTCAGCAACACAGGCTAGGCCAGTTCAGACTTTTCCAGGACTATGGTGTATTGAACTATGGGTAGAAGCAATTAGCCCTCCCAGTGACATGACTTTTCCAGGACTATGGTGTATTGAACTATGGGAAGAAGCAATTAGCCCTCCCAGTGACATTGAAAATTATTTGCTAAAAGTGACTCAGATGCTTGCCTCTCTTGAATGAGAAAACATTACTAGATTTCAAAAAGAAAATCCCCTCGACATTGTTTGCAATGCATCGCAACAGTAAAACCAAGTCCTGCTTTTCCTTGCACTTGAACACTTGAATGAGAAAACACTACTAGATTTTGTATCTCAACCTTTACTCATTACAACATCATTACAGGTCAGTGAATATTCTCTACCTGGCTTTGAGGCCTGTCATAAAGAAAATCCCCTCGACATTGTTTGCAATGCATCGCAACAGTAAAACCAAGTCCTGCTTTTCCTTGCACTTGAACACTTGAATGAGAAAACACTACTAGATTTTGTATCTCAACCTTTACTCATTACAACATCATTACAGGTCAGTGAATATTCTCTACCTGGCTTTGAGGCCTGTCATAAAGAAAATCCCCTCGACATTGTTTGCAATGCATCGCAACAGTAAAACCAAGTCCTCCTTGCACTTGAACAGAGTACACTGCTCCGCAGTTGCATCGGAAGGAAACGTACTGGATAAAAAAAATTTAACTGATTAAATAAAAAAAAAAAATGTGATTGAAATAAAAAAATAGAAACATACTGGATAAAAAAAAAAAAAATTTAAGCGATTAAATAAAAAAATAAAAAAAGTGATGAGATAAAAAATGGAAAAACTAAGTGATTCAATAAAAAATAAAAAATAAAAATTAAATGATGAGATAAAAAATAGAAAGTAGGAATTACGTCGGTGTCTTGAGTCCCTGCAGTGGGAGAGGCCGCGGCCGTGCCGGTGGCGGTGAGAGTGGCGGGGGTGGATACTGTGTCGGCTGCGGTGGGAGCAGTGCCGCCGGCGGTGATTGACTTGACCAGATCTACTAGGCGATGTGGTTCGTGAGCTGTGACTGTCACCGGCGGTGTCCCGGTGAGAGTGGAGGGGTTAGCGGTTGCCGCGGTGGCAGTAGCGGTGGCTGCAGGGTGAGCGGCGGTGAGAGTGGCGGCGGTTACAGTAGCGGGCGCGGTGGTAGCAGTGACGCCGGCGGTGAGAGTGGTGGCGTTGGGATTCGCGGCAACCAACTATATATAATAATTAAACGATGAAAAATTAGTAAAATCAAGAAGAAAAAAAGGAAAAAAAAAAGGTGAAAAATAAGACAGCAATTTACGCCAGTGGAAGCTCCAAGCCCCGTCGACGCGACTACTACGCCATTGTCTTCATTCTCGGCGTTGTCTTCATTCTCGGCGACCATCGAAGCCCTTCGTCGTGAGTACACTTTAAACTTTCTTGGCCTTCCAGAAAATACTCTCAGTTTCGTCGTCGCCGGTGGTAGCGTGTTTGTGTTTGGTTCATGAGCTGTGACTGTCACCGGCGGTGTCTCGGTGAGAGTGGAGGGGTTAGCGGTTGCCGCGGTGGCAGTAGCGGTGGCTGCAGGGTGAGCGGCGGTGAGAGTGGCGGTGGTTGTTGCAGTAGCGGCTGCGGTGGTAGCAGTGCCGCCGCCGGCGGTGAGAGTGGTGGCGTTGGGATTCGCGGCAACCAACTATATATAATAATTAAACGACAGTTAAAATCAATCAAGAAGAAAAAAAGAAAAAAAAAAAGGTGAAAAATAAGAGAGCAATTTACGCCATTGTCTTCATTCTCGGCGTTGTCTTCATTCTCGGCGACCATCGAAGCCCTTCGTTGTGAGTACACTTTAAACTTTCTTGGCCTTGGAGAAAATACTCTCAGTTTCGTCGTCGCCGGTGGTAGCGTGTTTGTGTTTGGTTCTTCAGGCAACTAAAAAAAATCAAGAATATTAGCAATGGATAACCGCATGGACAACGCAATTGCAATAACATTTAATCCGACGGAATATTTTACCGCCTCCGCTTGCTCAGTAGTGGAAGCTTCGCCAGCGACAACCAGAATGTCTTGAAAGGCATCATTCAGTCCCAGAAGGACGTCTGCCGCGTTCTCCTCCGCTTCAGTGGCGGCAGCGACGCCCTTCCTCATCGTGCTTCTTCTTTTCGGCGTGATTCGTCTGTTCGTCATTTCATCCGATCGCTAATTAGAATCTGTTTAACTGACCACGGTTTCTGTTATATATAAAGGTAATTATAATCTTGATTTCTTGGGGAGTGACTTAGTTTTAAAGTTTTTACAAAATTATTCGGATTAAACACTATTATATAATTACAAAAATATTCTCATATTATAATAATTTTTTTATATATAAAAACAACTTAAAATTTTAATTATTTAACTAAAATTAACATGTTTTATATTTGTATTATTTCTATCAATGTCACACTAGTGCTATCCCTAGATAGTTTTGACATTTAAAAAAAAAATTATGTTAGTTGATTTTAACAAAATTAACTGTGAATTGATGACGTCAACCAAATCTTAAACGAAAGTTGAACATCATATTTTAAAATATCTAATCTGAGAATGATTTAAAAAAAATCTCATGAAAGGTCAAAGTAATTTATCACATATTTTCTGTCAGTTTTATTTTATTTTATTTTTGTCATAAAATACACTTAATTACCAAGGGTTTGCTTTGTTTATTTTTATTAATAATGGTTTTCTATTCTTAGACAACTGAATTTAATTACAAAATTTTGTTTAGTTGAAAGTTTTTTAAAGCTATTTTGTCCAAACTCAGTTAGAAAAATGACCTAATTTTGAAAATATTTTTGTATTTTATAATTTTGAAAAAATCCAATTCTTTATCTAAGTAAAAGATATTTTCACACGTTTTTGCTACTATTGCTAAATAATTATATATATATATATATAAAGCAAATATATATAAAGTAAATACTAATCGATTTTTTTAGAATTAAAGCCAAAAATAATTTCTAGAAGGATTGTGCAACAAATTTACTAAATCTGTTCTGTTTCAAAATAAATCACAAGATAACAAACATTACTTCTGTTTCATAGTTTTATTTCTTTTAATACAGAAAAATTTGAACAAAGTAAAGTAGGTCAGTGGGCTTAAATCCTGAGAAGACTACTAACCATTAGTTTCTCGATCATTCTCCTAACTCTAGCAATACTGGACTGGACAAATGGGCCTAATGTCTATCTTCATTATCGATATCACAAAATGAATCAACGAGTCGATTTCATCTGAATATGCTGTTGAGGCAAGTCTCTTGCGAGGCGACCAGAGACCACATCAAGCACACGATAACACCGAATACATTGCAATTCCTATAACTTTGGGTAACACTTATGTACAGTTCAATGCCATATAGTATATATAGCACAGGTTAATTTGGTGAGCCCGGATCCTATGCGATTATAACACTGTGCTCTAGGAGTTTTAAGCACAATTAAATCAGTTTTCCACACATTAAAGGTCTGTTTGACAAATGTTTAAATTACGTGTTTTTTTTTTTTTTTTGTTACGGGTTACGTGTTGTAACAAAGCAAAATATTGCAACACGCTTGGTGAAAGATTGTTGCCATTTGAACCGAATCTAAATTATTATATAAACGAGGTAGAAAACCTAAATTGGTGTTTTCTAATGTTTTGACACCATGCCCCAAAGATTGTTGGGGGTTGGTAAATCGCAAAACATTGCAAAAGGTTGTTTCATGTTTTTGCTTTTAAAATTAATGCAACAAGTTTTAACCTATCAAACATTATTCGAGAGTCAAATGAATACATTGCACAACAAAATACAAATTTAACAAGTATAAATTTTGAGAACAAATGTATTGAAGAAAATATTCAAATGTGTGAAAATTACAGCACTATTATAATATAGAATCACTACAACAAAAGATCCGAACTCTAATTTGGTACCTAACTTGTATCTATATGTTACCCTAGTACTTTGTAATATATATTTTTTAAAATATTTTTTATTTTTATAATAAATATACAATGAATTTGTCTTTCGAATAATCAAGACTACGTGATCTCAGTCAATTACAAAATGTAATACAACCAAAAATTGAATAAAATTGATACAATACATTTGAGTACATGACATCTTATAATTGACCGGCACCTAATAATTTTTCAATTGTAACTCTATGAATTACAAATATGGGAGGACCTCTTTACAACGTACAAGTGTCTTTATAAGTTATTGAGAATGTTGGTATTTGCAACTCCAATTGTCGCACACAACACAAAAACATATGATTGATTGTGGTATCATCCTGCAATTGTTTTCGTTATTGACCAATAAGAGACCAACAAAGTTATTTTATCCTAATAGAAGGAAAAATTGAACTTAGCTAAAGGCATTCAAATGGAATCTTTAGCCAATAATTTCGCTTCTCGACCAAAATAAAAAATAAAAAAATTGGTGATGCAACCTTGAGTTAAAATTTGACAGTGAAGAATGTATCATTTGCATGACAGTCTAAGGCTCTGTTTGGATGGGTGTTTTGATATTGATTTTTGTTTTAGCAAATAATATAAAATGGGTTATGTTATATACTTATATTAGTGTTCTGAATATTAATTGATAACGTGTTTGGTAAAATTATTATTTTTTATGATTTACAAAAACAAAAAATGCATAACATGTTTGGTAACGTCAATGTGTTATGAAAAATTTGATATCAAAACACTGAAAATAAGTTTGGTAAGTCAAACTGTTGCAAAAAAAATTGTGCTTTTTTTTTTCAAGTCATTTGTTAAAATCTAAAAAATATTGAAATTGGCAAGTCTTGTTAATATTTGTATAAAAAATTTACAAAGCATTGTTATGATATTTTAAAAAAAATGTTTGAGTCATGTTATATTTTTAAAAAAATTTGGCAAAATCTAGTTTAAAATCTAGCATATTTGATTGACTAAAGGCATTCAAATGGAATCCGGAGCCAATAATTTCGCTTCTCGACCAAAATAAAAAAAAAAAATTGGTGATGCAACCTTGAGTTAAAATTTGACAATGAAGAAGGTATTATGGGTATGAGCTTTTGTTTTGATTTTTTATTTGGCGCGTGTGATTTTGTTTAGTTATTTTTTTTAAACAGGCACGTGAAAGTCACACGTCAACTGTCAAAGGCTTATTTGGCTCCCAAAAAATGATCAAAACTGCTTTCAAGCACTTTTGACTAATTTTTTTAAGACAAATCTTTGTCAATATAACCTCTAAGGACTCTTTGGCAATTGGCATATTGGCCAAAAAATTATTTTTTGAAATAAAATAATTATAACATTTTAAATAAAATTTCCCAATGGCTATATTGGCCAATAATGGCCCAAATTTATTTTTTATTTTTTACAAATAATGAAAAAAATGTTTAAAATGGAAAACATTGTATTATTTAAACTTTTATTACTGATATAGTGTTTGACTCCACTTATGACACATGTACATATAAAAGTTGGGACAGACGTGGCGTGGGCAAAAAGTATACTTTAACCAAAACTTTCCTCTCTCCATATAAGTCTGGAAAACTGAAGAGTCGGTCTCCTCTTGGGACACGTTCTCATTTAACTACTATAAATATAAAGAGACGGTTTATGTACCAAGTATGCAATTAATACCTTTTGAATGCCCTCTAGCTTCAATAAGCCTTTTCGATTTCTGACTTGATCGTCGAAGCGCAATCAACCGGTACCACGCCAGTGTCTTTGCGATTACCCTTTTCTTGTCTTTTTTACATGTTGGCGTTTGACCAGTTCAAGGTGAATTTTTGCTTCATCAGTTGGTGTCGTTTGTGGGAACTGTCACAAACTTGACAGTTTTACCCGAAACATATATGAAGCATGATGCACCTACGTCTGGGCTAGAAACTATAGATGGGCAGGACCCTCCTGCCGGACAGGACCTTCCAGCCAGACAAGTTCCGCCTGCCACCCCAGACTTTTCTGTTCACAATTTGTCGATAACAAAAGCAGGAGGCATGCAGCCCCCTAGTCAAGGAAATTTCCCTAGGGCACACCCCGGAGTCCCAAATGACCAAGAGCGTGTTGCAACGTTGGAATACCAAGTTTAGAACTTGAATCAAAGTCTGAGCCAAGTACTCCAACAGAATGCGACAATCCTGTAGCGCCTCCCTCCTGTGGCACCGGTGCCGTCTAGGAGTCACCTTAGGTCGATCGATCTAGAACGGAATAATGCTGGATGAGACAGTGGGGTTCCGACAGATAACACGACCCATAGCCAAGTTAGAAGCGATCAAGATGGGACGAATCCCATTCACCTAGTCCCACCTAAGAGAGCTCATGCCCAGGGGAATTCGGGGTCTAGGGTTCATACTCACAGAGATTCAGGGCATCTAGGGAAAACTGCCTATTATGATATGGAGATGCAGGACCTCAGAGTCAAGGTAAAGAGCATGGCCCATGCCATAATGGCGAAAGGCCTTACTAAAATGGAGGATCTGGTCCAACAAACCAACCTCCCTTTTACCGCAGGAGTAATGAATTTTTCTTTGTCCAGCAAGTTCAAGATGTCCACCCTTGAAAACTTTGACGAGATCAAGGACCCGCTAGACCATCTCGAGACCTACAAGGCTTTGATATACCTCCAAAGAGTACCAGATGAAATCATGTGCAAAGTCTTCCTCACTACATTGAAAGGTTTTGCTTGAACATGGTTTAAGAGCTTGAAACCTACATCTATACATTCCTTCAAATAATTGTGCCGTTGTTTGTGAGCAACTTTATTGCCGCTCGAAGGCACAGAACTGCCCACAAGAAAGAAAAGACGACAACACTCGAAAAAATCCTCCATTAGGAGAAATCAGAGTTATCTCGGGTGGACTTGCAGGTGGCGGAGAATCCAAGGTGGCTCGCAAGGTGCACGTGAGGAAAATCAAAAGTTTCTGTGAAGTGTACGAGGTGAGCCAATTGCCCCCTAAGGCCAAGCTTCCCCGGCTAAATAATCAGATCATAACCTTCTCAAAGGATGATGCGAGGGAAGTCCAGCAACCATATAACGATGCCCTGGTGGCGGTATATCAGCGAGCCATATTTTAATACTACAGTGCTCAAGCCAAGTAGAGAAGTTTACAACCTGGAGAGCTAATCCTCCATAAAGTAACTCAGGCAGCCAAAACCCCAAACACCAAGAAACTGATTCCCAAATATGATGGCTCGTTTAGAATTATCTAAACATAACGACAGGGGGCATATTGATTGAAGACATTGGAAGGGAGTTAGTTGGGCCATCTTTGGGGTGTTAAGCATTTGAGGAAATACCACCAATAAGACTTTATTTTAAAAGTTGCATTTACTTTAATAGTTATAGCTGAAACTTAGTTTAGTATTGAGTCTTAGGACAATATCTCCAAGATCTTTATCAAATAACTCTCTGTTTGTTACTAAAATATCAATAACAATCATTTTTCTTTCAAAATATGTTATTATAACTAAAATAAAAAGTGAACAAAACAGCCATACAGGGACACACCTTTAGCAGAGGGCCTTTAATGAAAAATGCGAGATGAATTAATTCCGAAAATATTGTCAAAACAGTCCTACGTGAATACACCTCTAAAGAGGGCATTTAATGAAAAAGGCGGGATGAATTAATTCCGAGAACATTATCAAACAGTCGTATAGGGGATACACCTCTAAAAAGGGTCTTTAATGAAAAAGGTGATGTAATACCCCGTAATTTGAGGATATCTAAATTGAGTTTTTATTTATTTGATGGAGTTTTTAATTATTTAAATGCTTTAATTAATTTTGTCAATGCCTGTTTTTATATGTTTAATGTGGATGTTTGAATGGTTGCTAAGTGTTGATTGTGTTTAATTGTGTGTTAAATATTTGTTTTAAATATAGTTTTTTTTTCTGTTAAATAAAAATATATTGGTTTGGGCTGCATTTTCTTTATTCTGGTTTTATTATTATTATTATTATTATTAGGTTGGGCTAGGCTGCTGGGCTGGGCTATATATATATATATATATATATATATAGTTGGGCTAAATATTTTATATTTATTAGTTTAATTATTTAAGAATATTAAATAAGAGAAAAGGAATTAGGGTTCAGTAGTTTCTACGTAGAGAGGATTCCTACGCACAGATAGGGAGAAAACGGTAGACGCCAGGAAAAGAGAAGAAAAGTGATTTTTGCTCAATATCACAAGGCAAGTTCGAACTCTTCTCTTCCCCTTTGAATCTGTATACATATATATTTTTGTATATACATGCTGCCGGAATATATGTATAATATATATATTAATTGTATAGACACGTTGCTAGAAATTTGTATGTAATTAATTATGAAACTAAATGATTTTTCATGCTAAGAATATTTATGTGAATTAAACATGAAGATTTTGGAGTTTTGGTACTGTTTTAGGGTATTTTTGCATATATATATACATGTATATATGACTGTATAGGCGTGTATATATATATATACATGAAATTGGGTTTACTGTATTCATCATTTTTGAACGTTTTTGTTCCGATTAAAAGGTAGATCTTACTTCCTAGAACATTCCTTGAAAGTTTGGTTATGAGCCGTTGGGTAGATTGACAAGAAACTGAGTTTAAAATTTTAGATTTTCGAAACTTAAAATTGGGCGTTTTTGATTTAGTCCGCAAGAGGGGATGATTTTGGTGCCAATACGTAGCTTAGATCGATACGAGTTCAATGGTATATTCATATGCGCGATTCGATGTCCGGAAGTGATCGAAACATGGTCGGAAAATTTCGGCCTCCATTGTTGAGCGTGAAGCTTCAGGTGGGGAAGAAGAAGGAAAGAAAAAAAAAAAGGGTGGCCATGCGTCCGCCGGCGCGTGGGGGCGTGTGCCACCGGCGCCGGTGGCCGGAAAAGTATTTTTGGGGCCCACTCTCGGGGGCCCACCTCTGGGTCCGATATGGGCCCATTCCGAATAATTTTATTATTTGTTTTGAATTTTTAAATTTTTTGGAAAAACTTGAAAATTAGGAAAATTATTTTTTAAAAATACTTTTAGAATTCTAAAAATTCCCAAATTTTTATGTCAACTTTTTGGGAGCTTAAGGAGCTTGGGGTTTAAATTTCATGTCGAAATGATTTACCATTTTCTTTAAATTATTTTTTAAAGTGTTTAAAAACTGAATTTTTCATCTTCTTTAATTTTAGAAAATACTTATAAAGTTCCAAAAATTCCAAAATTTTTACTGTAACTTTATGGAGGCTAAATACACTTGTGTTTAAATTTTCAACTCAAAATGATATCTTCCCTTGTTGTTCAATTGATTTTTAAAGTGTCCAAAAGTTGAGTTTTTCACTTTCTGTAATTTTAGAAAATACTTTTGTAATTCCAAAAATTCCCAAATTTTTGTGGTAACTTTATGGAGGTTAAATAAACTTGGTTTTAAATTTTCAGCTTCAAAAGAGCTTCCCTTAGTGTTCAATGAATTTTTAGAGTGTCTAAAAGTTGGGTTTTCACCTTCTTTTATTTGTTGAAAATATTTTATAAAATTCTAGAAAATTTCAGAATGTTTTAATAGGGTTATTAGAAGTAGAAAAGACCCAAAAACCTAGATAAGATTTTTGGTTTAGATTCCCTCATAGATTTGAGTGTATTGGGGGTTGGATTAGGTGTTTGCTTCTAAAGTGATTAAATTGTGTTATTTGATTTACTTGAATGTATTTTCTTTTAAGGATATACATGTCCATTAAATACTTGATTATAACTTACTTGTAAACGATTTGTCTTATGGTGATAATTGCATGTCGGATAATTTGAATTACTTTGTTTGTACAAATTAAAATTATAATGCACCTTGTTTATTGTATGTTTCATATTGGGAATGCATTTATACATTTTATTTGGCATGTAAGGATTACCCGGCATGTCAGGATGGCCCATACCTAATAAGGTATCTATGCATTTTATTTTGGCATGTAAGGATCGCCCGGCGTGTCAGGATCGCCCATACCTAATAAGGTATCTATGCATTTTATTTTGGCATGTAAGGATTGCCCGGCGTGTCAGGATCGCCTATACCTAATAAGGTATCTATGCATTATATTTGGCATGTTGGGATTGCCAAGGCGTGTCAGGATCGCCCATACCTAATAAGGTATCTATGCATTATATTTGGTATGTTGGGATTACCAAGGCGTGTCAGGATCGCCTAATACCTAATAAGGTATATATGCATTATATTTGGCATGTTGGGATTGCCAAGGCGTGTCGGGATCGCCTAACACCTAATATGGTATCTTTATATTTGTATCTATGCATTATATTTGGCATGTCGGGATTGCCAAGGCGTGTCAGGATCGCCTAATACCTAATAAGGTATATATGCATTATATTTGGCATGTTGGGATTGTCAAGGCGTGTCAGGATCGCCTAATACCTAATAAGGTATCTATGCATTATATTTGGCATGTTAGGATTGCCAAGGCGTGTCGGGATCGCCAAACAATTAATATGATATCTTTATATTTTATTTGGAACATGTTAGGATTGCCTAATATCTAGTAAGAATGTTTCTCGTTATATATTCGAGCATGTTACAATTATTTCTTGTGTAAACTTAAAACTAGTCTGCACTTGCATTAAGATAACTGATGTGTTAGTGTAGGGTGTGGGGCGGCTCTATTCTTGGGTCACAAGATTAATTGGGGATATATATACTTATGAGCTGGTGGGTTATCTTTAATTGTAAGTAAACATAAATTTGTTGTCCTGGAAAAGGATTATTGGTGGAGGCAGGATAGTTTTTTCTAATAACTTATAAGGCATTTGTAGAATATATGGATGAAGGCATGTTAGGATTGTCTATGGTTTGAACTTTGAAATTTGTTTTACCGGTACTGTGATAATGGATGGGTTAGTTCGGAACATAGTTTTAGTTACTTCTAAGATAGGAGATTTAATAACTAAACGGTATAATTATATCTATATGTCTTTACTGTCCTCATATAGAGAGTATGTTTGCCGGTTCTCTGATTGGGTTGTAGTAGAGAGGATTTGCTCGTGGGTTTAACCCACTTTGTTGATATTTCAGGTTCCAGACAGTTTTCACCTGGAGATTTGCGTGTGGAGTTCGTAGAGCTTGACAATCATCCATTCCTTACCATACTTTAGTGTAGGGACTTAATTCTGTTCATAAAGTTTTACTTTTATGTTTTTGGTTAAGGGGTCCATGGGTTACCGGACTTCCAAGTTGTATCAATCAGAATAATATAATGTTATTTAACATGATTTTTATTTCAGTTAGACTTTCCTTTCAGCATTTATAATTTTTTTTCTTTTGTCATTGTATTCTATGCTTGTTTGCTATCAATTGTTAGTATCCCTCAGGTTTTGTGTATGAGACTGGCCACCTCATGCGCGAAATTTTATTGGGGGGTATTTCAGGTGAAATGAATTAATTCCGAGAACATTGTCAAACAGCCCTATGGGGGCACAACCCCATGGGGAAACATCTCTAAATAGGGCATTTAATGAAAAATGCGGGATGAATTAATTCTGAGAACATTATCAAACAGCCATATACTCTAAGGATGACCTTTAATGAAAAAGGCGGGATGAATTAATTTTGAGAACATTATATAGGAAACCCTATGAGGGCGCACCTCTAAAGAGGGCTTTTAATGAAAAATGATGGATGGATTAATTCTGAGAATATTGTCAAAGAGCCCTATGGAGGGATGCCTCCAAAGGAGATCTTTTAGAGAAGCAAAATAAGTTAATTCCGAAAATATGGTTAATTGACCCTATGGGGCACAACCACCCACCAAAGGGGATGTTACCCGATAACAAGATTATTTTGCAATATTATGTCATAAAGGTATTTTCTTATAAAACAAGGGACACCTTAGTAAGAAAGCAAATAACTCTTCATTAATTGACAAAAGGAGTTACAAGACCGTAAGCAGAAATGCTACGGGAGAAAAACTACTACAATAGAAATGAAAGGGTGCATCAAGAGTCAGAATCCTCATCCTCATCCCCTTTCAACTGCAAATGGGAAAAATCTATCTCTGACCATTCTCCCTGTGCCATAGTGCATAAATACTCGAAGCCCTCGATATATGACTCATTACATATCTTGTCAAAGTCAGACGAGCCCTTGAATTTCTCGACATCCACTACTTAGAGCCCCGATAGGTCGGCATTCCAACATGCCATCTCCTCCCGGTTATGGTAGATCTGGGAGTTGAGAACATCAATCTCTCCAACTTGAGAAGCATGAGAAGCGCGCAGAGACTCTATTTCTGAGTTCAGCATGGAATGCTTTGTATTGAAAGAGGCGCACTCGACATTAAAAGAAGCTTTCTACTTCTCGAGTTAAGCCGCCATCTATATAAGACAAATGGAGATGGATGTGGCAAAAGTTATGCCTTGTTGAACAACATTAAACTATGCATAAACATACAGAAAACGAGATCAACAGAATAGAGTAAGAAAAGATTCACCACAAAATTAACTGGAGGCAATTGGTCATTGATGATATCATTGAATACTGATGAATGATCTAACATATTCAGATCATTATGTGAACCCAACATTTCAAATAATGCATATCAAATCCTGAAATATTGTGAGGTTACCACCTCTAATATGAGAGTAAGTCTATGAGAGCGTCCCTTGTGGGTGTCATGCCACGCCACTAGACAGTTCTTCCACTCCTAGTGTATAATCGATAGAACCAAACATATTTGGGAATCCTTCGTCCTCCCCTTCTTGAAGTAGCCTGTTATGTCGGCTTCATTTGGTGGACGCATATAATCCTCTCCATACTTAGCAACAACAGCTTTACAAAATGCCTTCAAGCTTTTAATGGCGGTGTTCTTGTTGATTTTGACATATTCGTTAACTTGATTGGTGACACGACCATATGCGAGTATACATATTGCAGTTGCCATCTTTTGTATAGATGACAATCCCAAACGACCTGTCGCATCTTTTTTTGGACGAAGTAGTTGTCACAAGATTTAACATCTTCCAGGAAATGAAGAAATAGTTCTTGTTTCATCCTAAATCGTCTCTGAAATATCTCCGCTGTATATGTGCAATCCTTGTCAAAGTAGTATTTCATTAGCCGTTGGTGGCTTCCCTCTTGATTACGATGAATGTTTCGCCTCTTGGGCGGTTGAAAAACTTGTTGGACTATCTCTGGTGTCACTGCATTCAGAAGCATACTGTAATTATCTATATTTTGTTGCATCGTGTGAATGGGGTTTTCTTTAGATGAGGATGATGATGAGAAAGAAGATGAATAATTAAAGTTTGGCAAAGGAAAATATCGTGATGATGAAACCATTGAAAATTCAAGACTGAATGAGATGAAGAATGAAAGAGATAAATGTAGTGATTATTCTCATATTAACCAAATGAATGTGTTTATATAAGATGAAAAATATAACCTTTGCAAAAAAAAGTTAATTTTTTTTAATTAAATATTTTAACTTGGAGAGGTCAATGTTAGCTAAAATCTAGAAAGTTGAAAACACTAACGTGAGTTTGAAAAAAGACTGACATGACTCTTGAAAAAGTTAAAGTGACAAATTTAGAGAACCAAAATTCGGAGAAGCCAATGCAAATGCTCTCAATCTCCAAAAATATCCTGCCCTATAAAAAACAATTAGATCCCAAAAATAACTTAAAAGAAAAAATAAAAGAAATGACGATGATTGGAAAAAAAGGTTTTCCATAACTTGAAAAAATTGGGAGCATTGATTTAGCAACGTGTGAAGAGCTAGTATTTTTTTTTTTTTAGTGAAAGGCTAGTTGGCTATCATTATAAATAATAAGTTCTCCTTGATAAGACCATAATTGTGGCTTCCCGTCAGTTGGCATATCATTTCCCCTGGATATTCGAGCTCTACCTTAGGCTTCACCTTAACCTACACCAGTGTCACATATTAGATGATTTTTTTTTTTTGTTTTATAAACTGGAAAATGATAGATCACAAAGTGGAAAAACTTTTAATGAGCAGCGACAACATCTTTTAAAAATTTCATCAGTTGAACAAATAGAGAAACCTATTATACGATTGATTGATTGATTTGTCTCATATTTACTCTCCTTGTTTCTAAAACAATAATAAAACGAGCTTTTTCGACAATGAAGTGTATCAAAACGGAACTTCGCAATAAGATGAGTGATGACGATATTGATATAGATTCAGTAGTTAATGAATTTGAGTCTCTTAAAGATATATGGTTCATCTTTAATAATTTACTTAAGAAAACGTTATATCTGTTTTTTTATCTATAGATGATATCCTTGATTTATTTGTATGAGAGTATTATTGTTTTTTTCTTTTTTGAATATTTATAACATATATTTGTCATAAAAAATATTATATTTATTTTTAATTTTTCTTACTTTTAGGGCTCGTTTGAATTGATGGAATTGGATGGAAAAGAAAAGAAAAGAAAGGGAAGGATAGTAGTTTTTGTATTTGGATTGTCATTAGTAAGAGAAAAGAAAGGATTAGGAGTGATTTGAAGGGATAACTTATCCCTCCAAAATCTCTCATATGCTATCCTCTCAAAAGTGGGAAGATTTGGAGAGAAATGATAAGAATAAGTGAATCTTTCTTAATACAAAAAAAAATCTCACATTTTAAAGAACAAAATTTAAAAGACATTTGTTTATATCTTATAATATAAACACAAAAGGACATGATAGTAAATTAATTAAAATAAATTTTCTTTTCTTTTCTCTCCTTCATCTTTTCCAAACAAGAATGCAATTATTTCTTTCATAATTTATCCAAATGCATGATATCTTTTCTTTTCTTTTCTTTTCTTTTATAACTTATGTTGTCCTGTTTTTTTTTTTTTTCATTTATCCAAACAAAGCCTTACTTCTTTCCACTTTACAATCATGACTCCGTCCCTCAAAATTACAACTCACATCTTTTACCTCCTAGCAAAATCGTCCTAACCTTTGACCACCTCATTGTTGTACACAGCTCGTTGGCTTAGCTCACTAGGAGTACGTTTAAAATAGATCGGTGTAAATATATCGTGTAAGAATCATTCTACTTGTTGTGTTCTCCACGCACTATCCAATTCACCCCTGTATTACACACCCGGTGTATGGCAGATCTCTTTGCTTAGTGGAGGACGAGGGTCTATCTTTGGTATTTTTCTTGAGGCACTGTGAGAGCGTACATGCTCTCTTCGTCTTCATCCACGGGCACGAATCTTGCGCTCTCTTGCTCCACGTCAGCCATCAACCGTTGAATCACCTGAAAAGGAGTTGCTGTGTGATACACTGTATGGCTTTTGAGTGTTATATATATATATATATATATATATATATATATATATATATTACTTTGTTATTTTAATTTGAGTACTTCTAGGTTGTAAACGAATTCATGAAGAAATTGAAAGCACAAATACTTGAAACACCTTAAACCTATACACTCCATTATTGTTACATTAATTCAACCAATTCCAACCCTTTTGGCGCGCAAGACCGTTTCAGTTCGTTTGCCGCTCAACTGAATATGAGAAATGAGAATACAGAAATTCTCTATCTCTCTCTCTCTTTCTATCTCATAGGACCGTTTTATTTCACTGTTTCTCACTCTGCAACTCTCTCTCTCCGATATCAGAATTTGATCTTCAAGAGTTTGGCTGTCAAGAAAATTTTCAACATACCATTTGCGAATCAGAGAGTTCTCTTTCTGTAAGTCACCATCACTTCCCTAGTGAATGACTTCTTCTGTTTTCTTTACACCTTCATTTTAATTTGTATCCAAGATTTTGAGGGTTTGAAAATCTGATGATTTCACTGACCAAACGGCAAACCCTATGATGATTTCTTGCCCTTACAATCTCAGACATGCTTTAGTGATTATGGGTTCAGAGTTTGAGTGTTAGATTGGATATTCAACTTTGTCAAAATAAGCAATTCTCTTCATGTTTTAAGATATATTTTCGCAGTGTGGTGTGTCAGGGAGATATATTTTCACAGTGTGCTGAATGTGACTGATTGATTAATTTGAAGTTTCTTGATATCTCTTTGATATGCGTCTTTATAGACTACGATTCTCGTTCTTGATATCTATTTGATTTGTCTAGATGGACACAGACTGTGTTTTTTGATATTGTATTTGTGCCTTCAGAAAATTAGAATTTGTGTTAGTTAGCTAGGGAAAAACAAAACAAGTTGATACAATGATTTGTGCCTTCTAGAAAGCAGAATGGCTTCTATAGCTGCTACTGTTAATTATGTAATTTTGTAGACAATATCTTTCTTTCCTTTTTGGTAGGAATCCCTAGTTACTCATGAATTAAAGAACCAGAAGAAGATGTTAATGAGATAATTGACAATTTTATTGATCTTGTAAGATGCAGGTTTTTGAAGTTCAATTTGAGTATAAAACCACTCTGCAAGTTGAAACAGTTTGCTGTGATGTTTATGGAAAGACATAGAAATATTCTTAAAATTATGGAGACATCAATTAAATCTTTAAGCCCCCCAATGAAACATTCGAAAATGGCTTATGTTCATGCTAACTATGCAATACAGGATATAGCGTAGCATCTGCATTTCACATTAGATCAATATAGTTCTGAACTTGGGTTTACAGAGAAGGGAAAAATCTCAGGTTTGAAGTGACAATATGTTGCCCATAAACTTGAATAAAAGGTTATTGATTCTTACTTTCATTGCAAATGTCTCTTACAATACGGGGTATACTTTAATTATGAATTAAATTTAAAGTACATTAAACACGTGTTTCATCATCAATATGGTCTTTTATTGTTTTCATTTTTTTTAATTAGAATATATAAGGTTAGATGGTCTCTGTTCCACCAAAATATGGTCCTACAGGTGAACATGGATCCATGTACGTTGTATCTGAGCCAAAGTAATAGGAGTAAGGATCTGTTGAATTGAATCAGGTACAAGGCATGGTGTAGATGGCAACTGAATGCAGTTGAACAAATCTATGACATTTGAACCAGGATGGCGTGTATCTCCAGAGCTAGGGAAATGACTTGTTGACTCATTGACTATAAAGCATTGCTGAGTGACATTAAATTTCTAAATTTTCAGTAAAGCGTTGAATTTGCAATTTTTTGAAAAATGTTTTGTGATAATGGTATAATGTGTGTATGTGTGTGTTCTTACATTGGTTACCATGACAGGAAACTGACTTCCATAAAAAATTTAAACCGTGGTTTATAAGATAATTACTTTACAGATTCTGATTTTTTTTTTTACAGTTTTTTTCATACATATAAAATCTAAATCGTTGTCTTTGTATTTTCTTTCTATGCCAGGGAAGTGAGACCTGATCGTATGGAGAAGGTAAAAGAAATGATATGGTTTGTGTTATTTAAAATTGTTCCATTACTTTTTTTTCTTCTGAAATCGTGAGACCAATGAACCTGTCTGTTGCTTTCAAAGAGATTCATTTTCTTGAGGAACTAGAAGGTGTCCTGAGTTCAGTAATCAGAGAAATCTCTTTGTTGAGAGAAATGGAGCATAGCAATATTATCAGGTAACTCTCCCAATATTTCTGTTGGTTTACAGAGTAACAAATTACAAATTATAAGATGGAGTTACGAAAGACAATAAACTGAATGTTAAACTTGAGGAAAAAATAAAACCTCCCTTGACGTATGTGACCTTAACACTCACCTCTCTCATGTTCCAAATTAACTTTAATCTCCTTCAAATTTTGTATGAGGTAACACCTACCTCCCTTCTTACGTGCAAACAAAGAACAAAAAGAAAGAAAAACACTTACCTCCCTTCATTTCTACTGAATGGAGAGATAAATGTACAGTATATTCTGAAACCATTTAAAGATAGTTTCTTTCTTGTTAATAGTACATTTAGTAATCGTTATTTTATAAAGCGAAGGGAGAAGAGAAACATGTGGGATAATGTACACCTAATTGATATGATGAATATGTTCTGTTACTTTGTGGCTTAGAGAACATCTTAAAGTTGGCAACTTAATTTTTCCAAAGTCAGACCATGGTAGAGACCCATTCAAGAAAAAAAATTAGAAAGGTATACCACAGGCTTGATTGTGTAGTTTAGATAAAAGATTGAACCGGTCAAATATTGCAGAAATTTTTACAAGGTATGATTGATAGGAAGCCATCAATTCTCATGATATGATTTATAAAACATAGATGGGGATGGTGGATTTCATCTCTTGTATGAAAGCCCTTTGATGGTGGATTCCAACTCTTGAGTGAAAATCTCTTTCAATTAGTATAGTAGTTGACAAATTTATTTGCCTATTTCTTAGGTTCAGCAAGCCTAGTTTCGGCCTCTCCACCTTACATCTGCCACATTCAAAATATTGAGCTTGGGAATTCAGTTTTTTTGAGGCACTAGCTTCATTATACCAACGTGAGTAATGTGAAGGGGGTTGGTGACTTGGTCTGACATACAACTTGGTGTTATGTTTCTGTGACGTAAAATTTTTATTTGAAAAAGAGGATTTCTTATAACTATAATGATTTTATCGATAGGGTTTTGAGTTTTGATTTTTCTGGCTATATATGGTTCTTATGATGATAAATTTTTTTAAAATATTCCTACATAGGTTTTACTTTCAACAGGAACCACCGCACCCATATGCCAAAATCTGCATGTATGCGCACCAAAATAATATGAGCAATTTTATGAAATAACAACTGATATGTACTGACAGTAATATGCAGAATATGATATGTGAAATGTTAAAATTTTGTCAATGAGCAAATGCTAGATTGAATTATGGGATGATCTCACAATTTGGAAAATAGTCTTCATAAAATAACAGTGTAGATATATAGGCTTAATATACAAGCATCATGTTTGGTTGAGATCATGATGATCCCTCAGGGGAAAACAATCATCTCTTTAACGTTTTGCACTCCTTATTACTGTTTCATACTTGGAATCCCCTTCTGTTCAATAAATACTGTTGTATTTCCTACGAATATTGAAGTATCGCGATTGCAAGACTTTTAATGCTTGCTTCCATTAAAGCACTAAGACTGCTACTGGTCTACTTTGCATATTTGGCTGTTGTAAACTCTGAAACTTGTACAAAATAGACACATCCATTATGAATATCTTTCCAATTTTCCTGTGACTGTTTGTTGGACAAATGGATGGCTAAGCAACTTCACGGCTGAATGGATATGGTTCATTTTTCATATAACACAGAGGTTCTTGTTTATTACAAACCTTCTCGTTTGAGTATACTGGTTTTGTGAATTTGTAATTTGGCTCTTGAATTTGAGCCATCTTCTATGTTTAGCTGTTAACTTTATGCACGTCTTAAATTTAGCCTAACAATGTATTTCTTTACTTTTACTTTTTTTTTTGGAAAATGTTTCGTTGTTGTTGTTGTTTTTTTTTTTCTTCTTCCTATGCCTTCATGAAACTGATATATCAATTTTTTATAGTTTGTTTTTAGGAGCGGGAACCATTGAACTATACTAGCTTGATTCGGGGCTTAGTGAATAAACTGTTCCCAACATAAGTTCTCCCAACTTGTGAAATGACTGTTCCCAACATAGGTGGTCCTTTAGAAGCTGTTTATACGGGCTGTAAATATTATAAAAAATTAAATCTACAGAGAATTGAGATCTTTCCAGATTTGAATTGCCCAACTTATCTGGTTAATCATTATTTAGTAGGTTTAGCGGAACCACAAAACTTATGCATTTTAATGATTATGTCCTACTACACATTCAATTGTGAAAAAATATTTGCTTTTGCATCTTAGTTAATAATAGCTCTGCTCAGTTTCAAACCCTTGTGTTCTTTAGACACTTCAGGATAAGTCTTTTGTAATGAAACTGCTTCTTATTCAGCAAGGATTCCAATATAACTTTTTTGCTTGCTGCTGATAATGCTTAGGTTTGACTCATTTGTACACTGCAGTGTTTCAAAGTATTCTTTTTCTTTGGTACCCTTTTGATATTCCTAATTCAACATTGATAAGTGCAAGCAGTATGAACAGTTTGTCTCATTTGTTGTATAATTTTTAATTTAAATTTGTTCCTTCTATAGGTAATTTGGATATTGCGTTGTCATGGATAAATTCTCTCGGGGACCCACAGAAACCAAAACCAAGCTTACCTTGTTTTAGTTGCTTTACCAATTTTTTTACTGGTGGATTGCTAGTAAGTGTTCATTTTTTTCTTCCTCGTCTCGAGATGCATGCTTGGTTGACAATGTTTTGCTTTTACACGTCACTGAAACTCTCAAGGGGTTAATCTCCTTTTTTTTTTTTTTTTTTTTTCTGTCTTTCTTTCTTTCTTTCTTGTAGTCTTTTGAAATTACTGGCACATGAGTTTTAGTAGAAGGAACACATGAACTTTTAGCAAACATTAAACAATAAAGTCCAAATTGCACTAAACCCTCCTGTGCTTTTAAAAAGTGGCAGAATACCCCCCATGCTATTTTTGTCACCGAATAAACCCCTTGTGATTTCAAAAGTTGCAAAGAACCCCCATTTTACAAAAAAAAACCTTTCGCATGACCATTTTACCCTTTCCAATTAATTTATCAAAATAACCTTTCACCCACCCCACCTTCCTTTCATCCTCATTGCTCTTCATTTGCAAGCTCAACAATGGAATTATTTTAATGAGTTTTAGAGTTTTATAGGTACTACTTAATCACTTCCACAACATCAATTGCAGCCCTTGAGATAAGATTCGATAAGTTCTCGATTTATTCTGAAATGTTAAATTGATACGTAAACAAAAGTTGCTCAATTGTATGTTGCGTTACTTAACAAAATAAAAATACAAATAATAAGACTAAGAAAATCTCCGTTGAGTTTACGTTTGTTTGATATAATTAATACAAAGAAAAAATCAATTACAAATTTCAAGGCTATAAGAGTTATATTTTAGAAGAAGTTCAAGGTGTTTGAACTGGATCAGATTCTTCCCTAGAATAAGATACTGTTTAAGTGGCCTAGAAACCCTAAGATGTGCCAGGAAATAACTCCTCCCTGTGTCAGCTCTCAACTTGGTGAAACATACAGATACTAGAAAAGTCATTAATGCCCAGTATCGTTGAGAGTTTTGTTTTAGGAATAAAATAGACATTAAGAAAACATACAATGAAATCCAACTGTTGTTATTTAAGGTTGTTATTATTATTATTATTTATTCTTTCGTGGGTAAATTAAACTAGTTCTTGCAAATGTGATTGTCATGAGATAGAGGAAGTCATAAATTAAACTAGCTTATCATGTGTTGAGCAAAAGAAATCATAGATCCCTTTGCAATGAGGATGAAAGGAAGATGGGGTGGGTGAAGGGTTATTTTGATAAATTAACTGGAAAGGGTAAAATGCTCATGCAAAAGGTTTTTTTTTTGGCAAAATGGGGGTTCTTTGTAACTTTTGAAAGCACAAGGGGGTTATTTGGTGACAAAAATAGCACAGGGGGTATTTTGCCACTTTTTGAAAGCACAGGGTAGTTTAGTGCAATTTGGCCAACATTAAATATAGGAAGCTGAACATAATCCCATAGAGGAAGCTGATGGGCGGGGCTTTATATACATTGAACTTCATCTAGCTGAATCCAGAGATTGACAAGTGAGTAAACATGAAAAAAAACAATTTCTATCGTCTAATAATTAAGAGAAAAGTGCATTAAACCCCCTTAAACTTTCTTCTCTTTCCCAGTAAACCCCCCTGAACTACAAAGTTGACACTTAACTCCTTAATTTATCGCGATTGTTGCAGAATACCCCAAATCGTTAGCTAGCCGTTTGGATAATTCCGTTAGTGTAAGGCATGTGAGGCATGTGTCATTGCAAAAACTTTAGAATTTCCAGTATACCCTTATGACCGTTACAGCCCAAACTATTCAGCCCACCACACCTTCTCTTGCTTTTCATTCTTTTCTCTTCCTTTTCTCTCTCTGCCACCCATGCTTCTCTCTCTTTCCCATGTGGGTTGGCAGAAGAAGTGGTGGAGTGTACAGCTATGGTCGGGCATGATGAAGATGGTGATGGGAATGGCAAAGAGGAGATCGGCTGGAGAAGATGGAGATTCTTGGTCTGTTCATATCTTCGGCAAATTTGGAGAAGGACCTTGGTGGAACTGCAGTGAACAGTAGCTGGTCTTCAATGGCGATAACACTGTTGGTTAAGCTTGGTGCCGATGTGATGGTTGCTGGTGTTCACGGCTTTGCTCGGTGGCAGCCATGGTTTGGCAGGAGCGTGGGAAGCCAACGGTGACTCGGTCTTTGCCGGCAGCCCCAATGATGGTCGGAAATGGTGAAGATGATGATAAACAGTGGCATTCATGTTCCTGCATATATGTATACTTTTGAAATTGAATCTTTGACAATGCAATTTGGAGTTAAGGTTTACCTTATGAGAGAGAGAGAGATCGCCTTAGGGCTTCAGTTGTAGAGACTCAGTGAAGGTTCTTTTGGTTTGAGAAGGTAGATTAGGGTTCTGTTTGGCAGGTTATTGGAGGGAACAAAGACCTGTTTGGCGCCATGTTAGAGTGAAACTTTTTTTGGCGCCATTTTGATATAACCCTAGCTATGGATAAGATGACGTGGTGCACTTCAACTGGTTAATTTGGATTACATAGCCAAGTCAGCAACCCAAGGAAACCAAACAACTTAAACAATGTCGTTTCAGTAAGGACAAAATGGTAAAATGGTTTTTCCATTAAGGTGCGCTTACGGTCCGTTCTTCTTTGCAACAAAGTTATAGTTCAGGTGTTTTTTTTAGTACATGGGTTTTATGCAATCGACTAATAGTCAAGGGGGTTTAATGCACTTTTCTCAATAATTAATTAAACCATCGTTCTTATGAAACTGGAGTAAAGGTGGTACTGATAATCCTTTATGCACTGGTATGTCCATTGTATATGGTATACTTACAATTTAGGGGATGCTCTTGCTCTCAGTCGATCACTCAAGTCTCAACTACCTGCTGTTTTCCCATTTAATTTAGGGTAGAGTGCAAAAAACACCCTTGCCATATAAAAAATGTGCACAAAACACCCATACTATTTAGTATGTGCAAATAACTCCTTATAATTTGACAAATGTGTGCAAATTGCCCCTTCCATAACATGTACGTTAGAAAATTTCCATTATATGTTATTTCTCACACAAAAATTAAATGAAAACCCAAAAATATCCTCCTTTTAATGACCATTATATATTAAATAAATTTGGACTCAATACACCACTTGTTGACCGAAATCGCATCCCACGTGCTCATCTTTCTTTCGTCTTCCTCACAAAGATCTCTCTCTGTAGTCAGAAACTCTCCCTCTTCTACTTGTGATGGATTTTCTTCTACTACCTAACCAAACAAATTTGCCGTCATATGTTGCAACCACCGGCATCCACCACACTTAACCGTCATCCAAAACAATTCTCCTAAACGATTTCAAAGATTTCATAATATTGTGATATGGGTTGTCTTGTACTCTTTCGAAAATAGAGGGATATCCGTAATTTGTATTTTCATGCCGATCATTAGCACAATTCTTGTCGAGGACAATGAAATTGTGTAAAAATAAGATTCTACAAATTTTAGGTTGAGAGTTGAGAAAATTATTGAATAATTGTGGTGTAATGGAAAGGAATTGCAAAAAATGACCTCTGTTGTGCATTGATTTCATCTTTCTATGAAATTTTCAATATTTGATTAATTTTTTAAAAGAGGGGAAAGAAATGACAAGAAATTCAAGCTCTGTATCAAAGCTTTAATGCTGAAGCCCAACTGCCTCTAGATTCCGACACATGTATACATGGGCTTTCAAAATCATTATTCTATCACCTCAAACTTGCATCATTGTGCATCATTGCTATGGCACTATCTCCATTTACTGTTTATGAAATGGAAATTCTCATGGTTTGGGCTAGAATTGAAACTTTGGTGTAGTGGAATAATCTGATGCCGGTGGTGGATGGTGACAAAGCAAGGCAGGAGTTGGGATGTCATCGATATCTGGAGATGTCATGTATCCAATGGTGGCCACTATGCCGTTTATGAAACTTCTTTCTTTTTTTTTCTTTTTTATTGTAAGGGCATTTTAGACATTTCATACTTCTGTCAGTGTCAAAGTAACGGAATGTCCTTATATGCACAATTTTAAAAATGTTGGGGGTTAACTGCACTTTACCCTTTAATTTAACACCGATAAGCTAAGAGAAGAGACTCAAGAGAGTAATGGTCTTGGTTGTAGATTCATTATGGTTTTTTCATGAAACTGCTTCTTATTCAGCAAGGATTTGAATAAAATTATTTTGCTTGCTGCTCATAATGCTTAGTGTCAAGAATGTAGGCTAAGTTGAGAGAGGAATCTTAGAAAGAGAGGGGAGAGAAATAAACTGTTTTATTATATATTCAAAGAGTGAGTACAATTTGAATTTATAATGATCTAAAGAACAAAAAATAAGAAAGCAATAATATATGGAAAGCAGTGATTCTGCCGCTAAACTCTGCCTATGTTTTCTTACACGGCCGGTCCCAAGCCCGGATAGAAGAGGAGGGCTGCGTCAGGTAGCTTGACATCCGGCATAAAATTATGTCATGACCAATATAAACATGAATCCTATGAATGCACGAGTAAATGTTAGGGCGTTCCCCTTAAGCAACGCATTGCATCAGCTTTTGGATGTTGTAAAAAATGGGCAAGGGGTGACCAGGTGTGGTAAAAAATCAGCAAGGGTTCTCGCATTTTTCTGGACGAGTGCGGGTAAAGAATATTAAGCTTAGAATAGGGACTATACCGGAAAGACTAGACATAAAAATGGAGTAAGGATAATCATTGAGAAAAATTTAAAAGATGATGTAATAACCACACAACAACAACAACAACCAAGCCTTTTCCCAATTACTGGGGATGCTACATGAATTCTATGTTTCCATTCTGTTCTATTAAATGTCATATCTTCAATCAATCCACATACTATCATATCTTTCTTTACTAACTCTACCCATGCTAGCTTTGGTCTTCTTCTTTCCCTAGCGTTACCTTCCATTTGGACTATGTCACTTTTCTTGACCGACGTAGGGAAATGTCATCTTTGCAAATGTCCAAACCATCTTAACCGATTTTTTCTCATTTTATCTCCAATTGGTGCTACTCCAACCATCTCCCGAATGTGTTCATTTCTAATTTTATCCTTTCTAGTCTTATCGCTCATTCATCTCAACATTCTCATTTCTGCAACACTCACTTTATGCAAATGTTGTTGCCTAGCTATCCAACATTTGGTACCATAAAGTATGGCTGGTCTAATAGCTATTCTATAAAACTCCCCTTTCAATCATAAGGGGATATGCCTATCACACAAGATACTAGATGCACATCTCCATTTAACCTATCCTGCCTTGATTCTATGATTAACCTCATATCCAATTTCTCCCTCATTTTGAATAATTGAACCTAAATAACGAAAATGTTCACTTTTTTGTACCTTTTGATTCTCTATCCTCACTACATCCTCATTTGTCCTTCTAGATTTACTAAAGTTACACTCCATATATTCTATCTTAAACCTTTTTAGTTCTAAAGCTTCTCTCCAAATCTCCAATTTGGCATTAACTCCTTCTCTAGTCTCATCAACCAAAACAATATCGGCAAACAACCTACACCACGAAATATCATCTTGGATGTGTCTTGTCAGCTCATCCATCACTAAAGCAAGAAGGTATGGACTTAATGCTGGCCCTTGGTGTAAGCCTCCAGTGATTGGGAATTCGTTTGTTTACCCTGCAGGCATTCTAACTATAATTACACACCCATTATACATGTCCTTTATTGTGTCGATGTATCCCTTTGTGACTCCTTTTCTCTATATTATGTCTCTAGGTACCCTATCATAGGCTTTCTCCAAATCAATAAAAATAATATGGAGATCTCTCTTCTTCTCTCTATATCTTTCCATTAGTCTCCTCAACAAGTGAATAGTCTTCATCGTTGACCTACCCAGCATGAATCCAAATTGATTCTCTGACCTTCCGTCTCTCGTCTTAGGCGTTGTTCAACTACTCTCTCCCAAAGTTTCATAGTGTGACTCATTAATTTAATACCACGATAATTATTACAACTTTGCCTTTATTTTTATATATAGGTACAAGAAAAGTTTAGCGCCACTTATCTGACATCCTCTTAGTTGTTATAATTTTATTAAACAATTTTGTTAACCAAGACAAGCCAACTTCTCCTAAACACTTCCACACCTCAATAAGAATGCCATTTGGTCCGAAAGCCCTCCTCGATTTCATCTTCCTTAAGGTATTCCTAACCTCCCCACTCCTTGAGCCTACGGAAAAATGTATTATCTAACATTTTCCTCTAAGCCTAAACTTCTTATTAGTTTTCATTTAGCAATTTCTCAAAATAGCCTTTCCATATTTCTTTAATTTCATCTTCTTTTACTAAAACCCATGAATCTTCACTCTTAATACATTTAATATGGCTAAAATTTCTAGTTTTCCTCTCCCTTAGCTTGGCAAGTTTATATATATTATTCTCTCTATCTTTTGTGCCTAGTTTAGAATAGAATCGGCATATGCTCTATGCTTTGCCTCACTTGCTACTTTCTTAACTTCTTTATTTACTTTTTTATATTTGTTAAAGGTTTCACTATTCCTAGTTTTTTGTCAAATTTTATAATATTTCCGTTTTATTTTTACGACTTTTTGAACTTCTTCATTCCACCACCAAGTTTCTTTAAATGATGGTCCCATTCCTTTTGATTCTTCTAGAACTTCTTTTGCTACTCTTTTTATATATGTAGCCATCTTATTCCACATTAAGTTTGTTTCATCTTCTACATTCCCTTTTGCTTCTTTTAACATACTATTTTAAAATAAATCCACTTTCTCCCACTCTTAAATTTCACCACCTAGTCCTTGGGTTTATAGAAAATATATTCCTAATTATAAGATTATATGCTACCGCAAAATCTAAGATAGTCTCCCCGGCATAATTTCTATCTCCAAATCCATGTCCACCATGTACCATCTCATATCCTCCACTTACTTTAATATTGTCATCTAGTCCTACTAGGGGTGCATACGCGCTAACTATGCTAACTATATTTCCTGCTAATACGAGTTTTACTAATATGATCCTATCTTCTTTTCTAATAACGGTTATTACATCATTTTTTAAAATTTTCTCTATGATTATCCCTACTCCATTCCTATGTCTAGTCATAATATATATTCTTCAATTTCTCTAGCTTTTTCACCTACCCACTTAGTTTCTTGTAGACATAGGATATTAATCTTTCTTCTAATCATAGTGTCTACTAACTTCATTCCCTTACCCGTCAAAGTTCCTATATTCCAAGTCCCTATCCTAAGCCTAATATCCTGAGCTAACTTCTTTACCCGCGCTCGTCTAGGAAAACGCAAGAACACAGGCAGAGTTCCGCCTGTGTTTCTTAACACAGGCGAAGTTAGATGATGCAATAACCGTTATTAGAAAAGAAGATAGGATCATATTATCAAAACTCGTGTTAGGAGGAAATATGGTTAATATAGTTAGCGCGTATGCACCCAAGTAGGACTAGATGACAATATTAAAATACTTTTTTGGGAACATATGGACGAGTTGATGCAAGGGATACCCGAAGGAGAAAAAATGTATATAGGAGGAGACTTTAATGGCCATGTAGGAAAAGAGAGTGGAGGATATGAGATGGTACATGGTGGGCATAGATTTGGAGATAGACATGATGCAGAGGAGACTATCTTAGATTTTGCGGTATCATATAATCTTATAATTAGGAATACATTTCTATAAAGAGAGATGAACACTTAATAGCCTTTAAAAGTGGATCAAATGTGAACCAAATGAATTTCTTTTTAACTAGAAAGGTAGATAGACTAACAAGCAAAGATTTTAAGGTTATTCCCGGAGAGAGTTGAACCTCACAACATAGGCTTCTTGTTTAGATTTATGTATAAAAAGGACAACCAAAAAGGAGAAAGAGAACCATAAACCCAAGGACTAGGTGGTGGAATTTAAGAGGGGAGAAAGTGGGTTTATTTAAAAATAGTATGTTAAAAGAAGCAACATGGAATGTAAAAGATAAAACAAACTTAATGTGGAATAAGATGGCTACATATATAAAAAGAGTAACAAAAGAAGTTCACGGAGAATCAAAAGGAACGGGATCATCATTTAAAGAAACTTGGTGGTGGAATGAAGAAGTCCAAAAAGTCGTAAAAACAAAACGGGAATGTTATAAAGTTTGGCTAAAAACTAGGAATAGTGAATCTTTAACAAATATAAAAAAGTAAATAAAGAAGTTAAGAAAGTAGCAAGTGGGGCAAAGCATATAGAGCATATGATGATTTCTATTCTAAACTAGGCATAAAAGTTGGAGAGAAAAATATATATAAACTTGCCAAGCTAAGGGAGAGGAAAACTAGAGATTTTAGCCATATTAAATGTATTAAGAGTGAAGATTCATGGGTTTTAGTAAAGACGATGAAATTAAAGAAAGATGGAAAAATTATTTTGAGAAATTGCTAAATGAAAACCATTTAAGAAGTTCAGGCTTAGAGGAAAATGTTAGAGATAATATATTTTTTCGTATGGTCAAGGAGTGGGAGGTTAGAAATGCCTCAAGGAAGATGAAATTGAGGAGGGCTTTAGGACCCGATGGTATTCCTATTGTTGTGTGGAAATGTCTAGTAGAAGTTGGCTTGCCTTGGTTAACAAAATTGTTTAATAAAATTATAACAACTAAAAAGATGCCAGATGAGTGGCGCCAAAGTTTTCTAGTACCTATATATAAAAATAAAGGGGACGTACAAAGTTGTAATAATTATTGTGGTATTAAATTAATGAGTTACACTATGAAACTTTGGGAGAGAGTGATTGAACAACGCTTAAGACGAGAGACGGAAGTGTCGAAGTATTAATTTGGATTCATGCCGGGTAGGTCAACGATGGAGGCTATTCACTTGTTGAGGAGACTAATGGAAAGATATAGAGAGAAGAAGAGAGATCGCCATATGATTTTTATTGATTTGGAGAAAGCCTATGATAGGGTATCTAGAGACCTAATATGGAGGGTTTTAGAAAAGAAAGGAGTCACAATACATCGACACAATAAATGACATGTATGATGGGTGTGTAACTATAGTTAGAACGCTTGTAGGGGAAACAAGCGAATTTCCAATCATTGTAGGCTTATACCAAGGGTCAGCATTAAGTCCATACCCTTTTGCCTTGGTTATGGATGATATTGTTTTAGTAGATGAGATTAAAGGAGTTAATGCCAAATTAATGCCAAATTGAAGGTTTGGAGAGAAGCTTTAGAACTTAAAGGGTTTGAGATAATTTGAAATAAAACTGAATATATGGAGTGTAACTTTAGTAAATCTAGAAGGAAAAATGAGGATGTAGTTGTAATACCCGAAAAATATATATATATATATATTTATTTATTTATTTATTTTGGTTGGTGTGTATTTGTAGAGATATTTATATATAGGTGTGGGGAAATACATGTAGATACATGTATTACGTGATATTATATAAATATATATAAATATATGTGTGGATGTGGGTGGTTGACCGAATGAATGGATCAAAATAAAAGAAGAAAGAAGATAAGAAGAGCCAGACCAAGTGGTCAGCTGAAGAAAGAGAAAAGATAAAGAAGAAAAAGAAGAGAAAAAGGAAGAAGGAAAGAGAGAAAAGAGATAGAGCCGAGAGCCTAGAGAAAGAAATAGTTTGGGAGAGAAGGAACCGAGAACGGAGGTGGTTGCCACGGTGGGTACAGACAAGGATGGGGGTGACGGCAGCGAGTGGTGGCCGGAGTGATGGGTCTTTGGCAGGTGGATTTTGTGGTTGGGTGGCCGGTTTACGGATCCTCCCATGTGGGTTCGGCTGATGGTTGAGGGGGATGGAGAATGGGGGCTCCGGCTTAGCTGGTGGCGTGGGTTGGAGGAGACGGCCGCAGTAGTGGCTGTGGGAAAGCCGTGCTGGTAGTTCCGGCGAGGAACTTGCGGGCCGTCGGTTGGTACATGGTGATGGCAGCTCGGTGGAGGCTCAGCTGGGTTCTCATGGCTGAGTTTTTGGGTGGTGATGACTAGTTGCTTGCGGGTTGCTAGTTGAACCTTGGTAGTGCCGGACATGGATTCCGGCAATGAGTTCGGATGGGCTGTGGCAGTTTTGGCGGGCTGTTAATGTGGTGTGAAGGTGAAGAAGATGGGTTAAGTTGGTTGGTGCATAATGTACTAACTTTGGCAGCCAAGTTGTGGGCTAATGATGATTGTTGGTAGTTTGGTGTGACTTGAACAGTGGGTTATGTGGGCTGAGTTTTACTTGGCTGTGACAATGGTTCATAGGTTGATGTTGGGTTCTAATTGTGAAGGATGCTGTTGGTTGACTCATGGTTTAAGTTTGGACACATGATTAGGTTCTATTTTATTTGAGCCCATTGCTTCTATAAATTTGGGCTCACAATTGCCTTAACCCAATTGGAATTTGATTTGGGTCAATGAAGTTTGGACTAGCTTAGTATGAGGTTGAGTTGTTTGGGCCGCCTAATTAAATTGGGCCTAAAAGTTTGGATTTAATTTCCAATTGATTTAAATTGGGCTGAGTTAGTATTTGGTTTGGACAAATTAATTGGACCAAGCATGGAAATTAAAAGGAAAGGAAGTGGGTTCATATGTGACTTGGACATGGGACTGGACCAGGACCAGATTTGGACCGCTTTGTAGGCGCGAGCTCATTAAAGCGGGACCTAAGGCAAGTTGATTCTTGCCTCTATCTCCTATATAAATATATATTTTAATTTATTTATATTCTAGTATGTGCATTTGTGTTGATGGCATTTATATATATATATGTGTATATATATACATAAATGTGAATATTTGAATAATTGATGCACATGTGAATGCATATATGCATATATTGGATTTAAAAGCATGAGAGTTGATAATTGTTTTTACATGATGATATGTAAATTTTAATATATATATTTCTATATATATATTACGGTTGGATTATTTTGTTACTTATTGAGCATGTTGAAAATGATGATTTTTAAATCATGGTAATTGATCATTTTATGTGCTTAAATGATGCTTGTTGAGTTGATGTACTCTCAAAGTTATATATTGTCTTTATAATGAGAAATATATTATTATTATTATTATTATTATTTTTATAAATTGTGAGATTTCATTGAGAAGCATGTCATGATAGTGTTTTGGACTATAGGACATGAGCTGCATGGTTAACATATGTTATGTGCGCGTGTGACGTGCTAAATATGATTATTAAAGTATATTTACTCATTCGTGAATTGGTTGTTGATTTGGGAGATATTCGGTTTTTGTTACTATTGAGCGAGGGTATAGCCTACGGGATGAAAATCCCATTTATAGTGGCCACTAGGTTTGTTCCCTGCGGGTTAGGAGCCCGAAAATAACATTTACCGATGCATGCAGTAGGTATGTCCGGGGGTTTTTGAATCTATACCGAGTTATCCCATTTGTTGATTTCGAATCTTGATTTACAAGTTGGCATCCATGTGTAGTTGCAACTTACGGTTTATGATATTTAATTATATTGTATATGTTTATTTGTGGAGTGGTTGCATCTTGTTTACTTGCTAGTTCTAGAATTGTGCAAGTTATTTGATTTTTAATATGTGTTGGATATTGTCATATGAATTGTTGACACTTGAATACGATGTGATTTCAAATTGTGAAAGTCGGGTATGTTAATTATTGGGATATAATAAATTTACGTATATTTTGAGAATATGTGAGAATCGACCTGCTGAAGCAGTGATAGTATGTTGAGCATACCTTGTTGAGCTTTGAGCTCACCCTTTCCCAGATTTTGCAGGTAATGCCAATGACATGGAGTCATTAAAGGATTTGATAGTACCGACTGAAGAGGTAGAAATTGGATTTATTAGAGTTTAATTCTGTCCGAAATGTGAGATAAATAGATTTTTATTTTAGTTAGATACGTTGGAGGAATTATGTTTTTTTTTTTTAAATTACGCTCGGTTGTAAATTATGCGTACAAGAGTATATGTGATTGTATGTTGGATATAATGTATATGAGATGCTTTTGAAATGTCCAATTTATTTAAATTGGAGAAATATGATTTTTTTTTAAAGTAGAAGAAAACAAAAATTCGGATTTCAAGGACATTGATGATTGGATTTTGGATTTAATGGAATTTTCACTATTCACCCCCATTTCTTTCACCCTTAACCAGGTTTCGAAAATCGGGGCGTGACAGTAGTGAGGATTGAGAATCAAGAGGTACAAAAAAGTAATCATTTTTGTTATTGAGGCTCAATTATTTAAACTGAGGGAGAAATTGGAGATGACGTTAATCATAGAATCAAGGCAGGATGGGTTAAATGGAGGTGTGCATTTAGTATATTGTGTGATAGGCGTATCCCCTTACGATTGAAAGGGGAGTTTTATCGAACAACTATTAGACCAACCATACTTTATGGTACCGAATGTTGGGCAGCTAGGCAACAACATTTGCATAAAGTGAGTATTGCAAAAATGCGAATGTTGAGATGGATGTGCGGTAAAACGAGAAAGGATAGAATTGAAAATCAACACATTCGAGAGATGGTTGGAGTAGCACCAATTGGAAATAAAATGAGAGAAATCGGTTAAGATTGTTTGGACTTGTGCAAAGAAGACCTTTAATTACGTCGGTCAAGAAAAGTGACACGGTACAAATTGAGGGTCATACTAGGGGAAGAAGAAGATCAAAGCTAACATGGGTAGAGTTAGTAAAGAAAGATATGATAACATGTGGATTGCTGAGGATATGACCTTAAATAGAGCGGAATGAAAACATAGGATTCATATAGTCGACACCAAATAATTGGGAAAAGGCTTGTTTGTTGTTGTTGTTGTAGTGATTCTGCCCCTAATTAAGAAATAAATGATATAACTCTAATTAAGGAATAGTTGACTGAATATAACTGTATTATATTCACTACACTCCCCCTCAAGTTGGAGAGTTGATGTTAACAACTCCGAGTTTGCTGCAGATAAAATCGATGGCATGCTTTGGAAGTGCCTTAGTAAAAATATCTGCTAACTAATTACCAGATGATACAAACGAAGTCACAATTTGTTTGGAAGTCACCTTAAAACGAATGAAATGACAATCAATTTCAATATGTTTGGTTCCCTCATGAAAAACTGGGTTACTAGCAATGTGAATAGCTGCCTGGTTATCACAATAGAGAAGAGATGGGTTTTGAATTGAAAACGTAAATTCTTGTATTAGAGTTCTCAACCAAGTTAGCTCATAGGAAGTATAAGTCATGGCATGGTACTTAGCTTCAGCACTTGACTGTGCCACAACCAATTGCTTCTTACTTTTCCAAGTTACTAGATTGCCTCCTATAAAAGTACAATAACAGTCGTTGAGGGAGAACCTGCCTAATCAGCAGCATCAGTATAACCTTTGATGCGCAAATGTCTAGACGACTGATATAAAAGACCACGACTCGGAGCCCCCTTAAGATACTTCAAAATCCATATAACCGCGTTCATGTGAGGAATTCGTGGGTTGGTCATAGATTGACTCACAACACTGACTGCATAGGCAATATTTGGACGAGTAATGGTTAGATAAATTAGCTTGCCTACAAGACGTCTGTACAGCTCTGGATCATCAACCAAGTCCCCAACCTCAGGCAGTAGCTTCAGATTATTCTCCATAGGGGTTGTTGCAGGTTTAAAGCCAAGATAACCTGTATCCCTTCAGAGATCAAGAGTATATTTTCTATAAGAGAAACAAATTCCTTTCTTTGATCTAGCAACCTCGATACCAAGAAAATAACGAAGCTTGCCCAAATATTTAGTGAGAAAATTCAAACCCAAATGATGAATCAAGGTCTGAATCCCCTCCTTGTGACCCTTAGTAATGACGATGTCATCCACATAGACCACCAAAATTACAATGCCACATTTTGTCTTCTTATTGAATGATCAGCTCGACTTCTAGTCATGCCATGAGCAACCACCACCTTGCTAAACTTATCAAACCACGCGCGAGGTGACTATTTGAGTCCATAAATAGATTTTTTGAGATGACAAACACACTCACCCGGACTCAAACCCAGGAGGCTGAGCCATCTACACTGTCTCGGTAAGATCACTCTGAAGAAAAACATTTTTGACATTGAGTTGACGGAGAGGCTAGTCAAGATTGGCAGCAAGAGAGATAATTATGCGAACAGAGTCGTGCTTAGTCACAAGTGAGAAAGTCTCAATATAGTCAATGCCATAGGTTTGAGTGAAACCCTTAGCAACAAGGTGAGCCTTTAAATGATCAACAATGCCATCAGGATTTTGTATCACTATGAAAACCCAATGACAGCCAACAACATGAGCACCTGCAGGCTTTGGAAGAAGATTCTAAGTATGATTCAATTGTAAGGCATGCATTTCCTCTTCCATAGCTTTCCGCAAGCGAAGATGGGAAAAAGCCTCCCTATATGACTTAGGAACAGTAATAAATGACAATGATAAAGAGAAAGCTCGAAAAGAAAATGACAAATGGTCATAAGAAACAAAATGAGATATATGATGATCAGTACAAATCATTCTACTTTTGCAAAATGCAATGGGAAGATCAAGATCAGACTCAAAAGGATGAACAACTGGATCTGTAGGCGTCGAGGAAGATGATGAAGAATGTAAGGAAGACTCTGCATGTTTAATCGCTGGCTTGGGCAGCAGTAAGAACAGAAACGATATTCCTGCGAGGACGTCGAGTATAAACCCTAGGAGCAGGAGTATCAAGAACTGGATATGGTAGAATAGTGTCTTGAAAAATAAGTTCCTCTACTTACTCTCCTTAGAATAATATGGAATATACTCAAAGAATGTTACATCAGCACACAATGTTTTCTCAAAGAAGGGCTATAGCACCTATATCCTTTTTGAGTGCGAGAATAGCCCAAATATATGCATTTTTGAGTTTGTCTCGTCTTGGATAAATTATGAACAAAACAAACACACCCTGGAGGAAGAGAAAAGAGGTCTTTATCAGGAAACATCATTTGAAAAAGTGATTTACCTTTTATGACCCGATATGACATTCTATTCAATAGATATGCCGCAACAAGAACTGCGTCTTCCCAAAAATGGTTAGGCACATTCATTTGAATCATCAGAGCCCGGGTAATAGCAAGAATGGGTCCATTATTTCTTTCACCAATTTTATTTTGTTGGAAAGTATCAACACAGGAAGTTTGATGAGTGACACCTTGACGGAGCGGAAGCTATAAAACGTTCGCGCACGAACAAGATAAATAACTTTGAATCCACAAAAAGAAAATTGCAAAGCAATTGATATATTATTGATAAATTGATTTTTGCCTTGTGGCAGTATATATATTTATAATAGAGAAATCATAATCCTAACAATACAAGGAAATTTAAAAACAAAAGGAAACTTTTAGAAATCATAATCCTAACAGAACAAGGAAACCTAAAAACAAAAGGAAAACTTGCAATACAAGAAACTGATAAAAATAAAACTCTCTCCAAATATTCTGAAAAAATGAAATAAGAAACCTAATAATTAAAAACTACTAAATATTAAATTTCAACCAATTCCGAGTTTGCTTGGTTCCCGAACAAAATTCTTGAAATATTCAGCTCTTTTCCTATAGGACGAAAAAACATGATTTTTGAGTACTAAACGAATGTTTTCAGCTATAAAACAACATGGGCCACTAGCTAAAGCTAGTGGGTTTTGCTTACTGGGTCGTTTCTGATCAAATATGGGTCTCGTGGAGTAAAAACGGCGTGAACAAAAAGTGTCCTACATTCGTCCCCTCTACTTCAAAAGAACTCGTCATCGAGTTTTGCTGCAAATAAAGCGACTCATCATATAGGAGTATGAACAAAATTTTATACCACCAAAGACTTGATCTCAAAGCATCATAAACTTGCCTCAATATTTTTTGTCATTTTTCTTTCCTTTTTTTCAACTTCTCAACGACATCACTTGATACTTCATATGACTGAACTTCACTTTTAATGCCAAGATCCCAAATTTTAATGTTTGGTTGTATCATTCTGGTAACTATAAAGTTTACCTTTTCTCCACCTTTAAGCGGCCACTAAAGTTTTTTGGTGAATTGGTAAATAAGGAACATACTGAAATAATTTCACTGGGAACATCCATGTTGGAATAACCATCAGCTAGGATCTCATGGATAACATCATCATCCTTGTTCTTGGTGCAAACCATGGAAGTATCCTCAACATCTTTGATCGTGTGCTCAAACTCTTGTGTCACGTCATTACCTTGACTCCTTGAATATGGGTCCATGTCGTAAGTGTCCCCATGCCATCATCCTCTTGGACTTCGTTGAACAAGAAGGAATCACAGGTAACTTTTGTGACTAATTGTTCTTTCAAGTTATCATTGATATCAACATATTCTTCCACCTCCTTTTGGACATGCAATTTAAGAATTTCAAAGATTCAATCATCACCTAATTCGGTGTCGAAATCATTTTCTTTGTAATCTTTTGTTACAAGAGGTGAAACAATAGAATTTTCCTCGCAATTAGTCTCACTAAAATAACTAGTGGCTTCAACAAAATTACCTTCTAACTCCTTCGTGCAGTCGTTGATAGACGTATACTCTTTCCTGCAATTCTGATATTTGTTATACATCATCTTCTCATAATTTGATAGTAGAAATTTAGCTTTTATCAACCTTTCATCTTGTACCACGATTGCACACGTTATTTTCCGTACCTCATCCGGTTAGTTTGTGTCTGATCCCACCAAGCTGAAGCACATCATTTAAACTTGAAGGCTACAAGCGGAACTTGCTTGTTTTCAGGTACATCGAAGTACTCAAAAAAATCTTCAACTTCTTCAAGCCAATCCAAGACTTCCTCAATAATAAAACTTCCAGAAAAAATGAGTAGATCAAGTTTTCTTTGAAACTCACGATTGTCTGGATGTCACGTCTACCTTGATCACGTCGAGCAACCGCAACTCATCTGAATCCAAACTCATCATCATCGAAATAATCCTCATAGGCTAGAGGCCTACGCAAATATACAGGAACATAACCCATATTCGGTTGGCTGCGAGGAACAACTCCAACACGATCCCGAATTGGACTATGAATCTAATTGCCACCAATCTGTCTACACCGTTGATCAAATCGCCGTTCTTGAGAATGCATGGCTGCCCAAGGGACCTTCACTCTGTGATCTTCGTCGACAAAGTGGGTGCTACCAAAACAACCAATTGCCATCAGACCAGGGTAAATCAAGGCTCTGATACCAACTGATGGAGCGGAAGCTATGAACGTTCGTGCACGAACAAAATAAACAACTTTGAATCCACAAAGTTAAAGAAAATTGCAAAACAATTGATATATTATTTTATAAATTAATTGATTGATTTTTGCCCTATGGTAGTACATATATTTATAATAGAGAAATCATAATCCTAACAGCACAAGGAAATCTAAAAACAAAAGGAAACTAATAGAAATCCTAATCCTAACAGGTTAAGGAAACCTAAAAACAAAAGGAAAACTAGTAGCAAAAAAAACTGCTAAAAATAAAACTTTCTCCAAATATTTTGAAAAAATGAAATAAGAAACCTAATAATTAAAAACTACTAAATATTAAATTTCAACTAATTCCGAGTTTGTTTGGTCCACGAACAAAATTCTCGAAATATTCAGCTCACTTACTATAGGACAAAAAAAAACATGATTTTCGAGTCCTAAACGAATGTTTTCAGCCATAAAACGACGTGGGCCACTAGCTAAAGCTAATGGGTTTTGCTTATGGGGTCGTTTTTGATCAAATATGGGTCTCGTGGAGTAAAAATGATGTGAACAAAAATTTTGTCCTACATCACACCTCTAGACTCAAGAAATTGCTGAAGAGACTATCTTTATATTCAAGAACATTATCACTTCGAAGAATGTGTAACTTATCATTTAACTTATTAGTTATCTCAGCATAAAAAGATTTAAACACATTAAAGACTTAAGATTGATATTTAAGAATATATAACCAAGTCAAACGAGAATAATCAACAAACTCAAAAGTGCATAAACAAGGCTCATCAGTTCTAACCTTAAAAGTAGCCCTATGATGCTTGCTAAGTTCACACGTTTCACAATCAAAACTAGAAAAACTAGATAAAAAAGGGACTAAACACCGAAGATCGTCAGATGAAGGATGTCCAAGACGACAGTGCCACTAATATGGAGAAGTAGTGGTATGGAGTGCAGATGAAATAGGTGAACAAGACAGCTGAAAGTAGTAGAGTCTATCCTTCTCAAATCCCCCACCAATCATCCTCTTCATCTTTAGATCCTGAAAGACATAATGACTAGGATAAAATGTTACAGAACAATTTAGGGTAGAAGTAATTTTACGAACTGATAACAAGTTAAAGGGAAACTGAGGTAGATATAAGACAAAAGAGATGGTTAGATTAGATGTACTAACAGTACCAATTCCTTGGACTGGAGACTTGGTACCATTAGCTATTGTGACAAATGAGGGAGAAGATACACGAGTAATCTCAAACAGAAGAGAGGAGTTACCTGTCATATGAATTTGAGGCCCCAGAATCAATGATCCAAGGTGTACTGAAGGAAGAATGAAAACAAGTATTACTTGAATCACCAAAAGTAGTTGTAGAAGTAGATGACGAATTAGCACGCTTGACAATTAAATCATACTCAGCTTTGGAGATAAGAACATGTTCCTCAGCAGCAAGATTAGTGTTCTCCCCCTCAACCACAACCTGATTTGCCCATGCAGGCTTGTCGTGAAGTTCTCAACAGTAGTCAACAGAGTGATTGGTGTGGCCACACTGTGTACAAGTCCTATCACCACGACCACCTCTTCCACCACGACTACCTCTGCTAGTATGAGAAGGACCACGTCCCCCTCGACCACCACGTGAAGTATCTAATCGCTCAATTGGTGCAGCAAGGGCAGAACGATCCTCCTTCTCTGTAGTAGAAGAGTGGATGAAGCCACGTCGAACATGGGCAAAATTCTCACTAGCAGTTGGCAAGTCTTTGCCTGAGAAAATTTGAGAACTAATGGGAGCAAGTTCTGGTCGAAGTCCTGATAAAAATCTTGGTACCCGAAATTCTTCTCTGTGTTGTTTCTAAGTTTCTAAATCTGTAGTCAAAGGCTAATAAACATTAAGTTCTTCCTACATGCCCTTCAGTTCTGAGTAGTATTTTTCAACCGAACAGTCACCTTTGTAGAGAGAGAAGAAAATATTCTTTTCTGACTAGTACATCTCTTTGAGTGTGTCCCAAATCTCCTTAGCAAACTCCAGAAATGGGACATTATTAAACACTTTTGGTTCCGTACTGTTCCATAGCCAAGTCATAATTTGTGCATCCTCTTGTTCCTATGCAATAATCTCTTTTTCCTCCTTGGTTTTGGGTGACAAGATATAGGAAAGTTTTCCACGAGCTTTCAGAAAAACATGGACTGCCTGAGACCATTGAAGGTAATTGGGCCTCTTCAATTTGGTAGTAGTTATAGATCCAAAAAAGAGAGTCCTTGTTTTCCGATTTGTCACCGAAGAAGAAGAAGCTTCTTACGTTATGTCTTGAACTTGCAACTTGGATCTTGATGCTCTGATACCATGTTTACAATATAGGATAAGTTGAGAGATAAATATTAGAGAGAGAGAGGACAAAAATAGACTGTTTTATTATATATCTAAAGAGTGATAACAATCTGAATTTATAATGATCTGAAGAACAAAAAATAAGGAAAACAACAATATATGGAAAGAAGTGATTTTGCTCCTAATTAAGGAATAATTGATATAACTCTAATTAAGGAATAGTTGACTGACTATAATTGTATTCTATTCACGACACTTAGGATTTTCCCATTTGTACGCTGTAGTGTTTCAAAATATTCTTTTTCCTTGGTATCCTTTTGATATTCCTTATTCAACATAGATAAGTGCAAGAAGTATGGACATTTGTCTCATTTGTTGGTTTTCTAATTTTTATTTTAAATCTGTTCCTTCTGTAGGCAATTTGGATATGGCACCATTGGATAAATTATCTCTAGGACCCAAAAAACTAAAACCAAGTAAGTTTACCTTGTTTTGCTTTTACATGTCTCACTGAAACACTCAAGGGTGTTAATCTTTTTTTTTTTCTTTTTCTCTTTCTTTCTTTCTTATAGCCTTTTGAAATTACTGACACACGAGTTTTAGTAGAAGGAACACATGACCTTTTAGCAAATATTGAACATTAAATATAGCAAGCTGGACATAATCCCATAGAGGAAGCTGATGGGCAGGGTTTTATATACATTGAACTTCATCTAAATCCAGATATTGACAAGCGAGTAAAAATGAAAAAAAGCAATTTCCATTGTCTAATAATTAATTAAAACTAAGTGTCTTTGTCCTTATGAAGCTTTTCTTTTTTATGAAGGAAAGTATTTTTCAAAGATTCTATATAGATTTCTATATGAAACCGAGAGAGTTACCTTTCAGAAAATCCAAACGATAGGGGGAAATCCCTATGCTTTATTCTTATGAAGGTGGGAGAAAAGATAAAATTAAAACTGATTATTAATCAAAATTTAAGTTTGAAACTCATGTAATTAACCTCTTTTGGTTAACCAGAAAAATGGGATAGATCTATGAGTAATTACCTTTAAACTAGAATTTTTTTTACTTAAGCCCAAAGTCAAGTGCTGATGCAAATCATAAGAAGTTTAAGAAAGAGAAATTTTAAAAAGTGGTGAATGGTGTTTGCTTGCTGAGGAAATTCATGGACAGTGTGAAGCACTCTGGTTGAAAGAGGGACGTTGTTTCCCCATTTGATACAACTCCGAGAAGCTAAGAGAAGAGAGTCATGAGAGTAAAGGACTTGGTTATAGTTATGTATTCATTATTATGGTTTATGCAAGTTAAAATCCTTAATTTCTTGCACAATATACTTTGGAAAATCTTATTGTTGTGCTCTTATGTACTTAAATAATTATTTAGTAGGTTTAGCGGAACCACAAAACTTATGCATTTTAATGATTATGTTCTAATACACATTCAATTGTGAAAAAAATAAGCTCTTGTATCTTAATTAATAATAGCTCTGTTTTTATTTACCGAAAACAAATAATAATAATAGCTCTGTTCAGTGTCGAACCCTTAACTTTTAAACAAAAAATCTAAGAGTTCTTGTTGTTAAGGAAGTATCAAAAGTAGTGTAAATCTTTTTCTGTTTACATGGAGTAGTAGTAGTTTAACATTTTCATGAATTCTGCTCGTAATTTGGGAGTTTGGACAGTTGTAAATAATTAGCAGATTATTGAATTATGTACTAAAGGATCAGTGTTGAACCAAGGTTTCCAACCAAGGGTATATAAGATATTTTGATAATACAACAACAACAAAAAACAACATAGTCCAAATTGAGGGCAATGCTAGGGGAAGATGAAGACCAAAGCTAACATGGGTAGATGTAGTAAAGAAAGATATGATAGCATGTGGAATAACTGAGGAGATGACCTTAAATAGAGCGGAATGGAAACATCGGATTCATGTAGCCGACCCCAAGTAATTGGGAAAAGGCTTAGTTTGTTGTAAATATTTTGATAATAACAAACCATTAAATGTGAGGTATTGAATGTCTACTTGAGTTTATGGTTATATATATATATATATATATATATATATAAAGAAACCCAAGTGAACTTGTAGGTCAAAGACCAAAAATGATCCAATACTAAAAGATGACATGTTAAAGCTCAAATGACCTTGAAGTCAAAGACAAGAGGTAATAAAGTCAAGATGAGGACATCAACCCAAAGGACATCATTGAAGATCAAAGATTTGAATAGATAGTCTTGGTGACTGCTAGATTGAATTGTAAAATTGTATTGATATGATATAGTTGAAAGCTCGTCTCTTAAGTTAAAAATGATTCTAGGACCATTGTATAAATATAATCACATATCATTAGGAGATAAAAGCCTTAGTTGAGCCTTCAAAGCCTATTATCATACTCTGAGGATGTTTGACTGCCTAGTGCTTTCACACCAGTCGTGTAATAGATGAATCCAGTAGCCAAGTCACTTGTTGCATAAAATGGCTTAGGCGGTTAGTGACCAACCTCTAAACGCCTAGTTAATCTTTTCAGTAATTGAGCCAAAACATTTTTATCTGCCCTTAGGTGATTAGCTCCTTGAGTTTGAAAGCCTAGTAACAGATTCTAGCAACTGTGTCTTAAACCTTATATTAGCAATAGACAGTTAGGACTTTACCTCTTAACCAAATCATGTTTATCCAAAGGGATCTGAGCGGCTAATCATGATTCACTAAACGGCTAGAGATGATTTCCAGAGCCCGTGCCTAAATGTTAAAACTGCCCTTGAGCGGGTTAATGCCTTTCGAATGACTGGTAAGAACTGGTTCTGGAAAAAAGTGATTCTGTAGTCTAACCGATTATAACTAGTGTTCTAAGAGGCTAGCAGTGCTGAGATTTCAAATATAACAAGTTCCAACACTCGTTTTCGAAGTGTTTTAAAATGCCAACGTCTATACTGATATCCCAACAGATATATATTCAAATACTATAACACATGAACACTTGATCATCTCAAGTGTCGATCATGACCATAGAGTGAGATCCACCACAATGCATATCATGACTGTCTTGAAGGTTAGAACTATTATTGATCTTAGATCTACACCTCACATATTGGTAGGATTTCTCTTGTGCATTGTTTGAATCTAATTAATATGGCTTTGTGAATTATCTGGATGGCTATGAAATCTCTCGGTATCTTCCATTGCACGAAAAACAGTTATCATTGCATTTTTCTTGATAATTTGCAGTATGGTGGTCATCGTCGTGGTTATGGCACCGAGGAGGTTGAGGTATATCTTTTGATTTGTTATTGTATTTTTGTCCTTAATAGTGAAATTTGTTATTGCATGGTGCCTTGTCTTCAGAGAACTGCAAAAGAGGTAGCTTATAATGTCTTTGGCTACACGGTCATCTTTTGCCGTACAAGAGAGATGTTTTTGGACTATATACTTGTATGAATGTACCTTCATGATAGTTTCAGGTAAAACAGAAATTCAGAATACTTTGTGCAATTTTATGCATATCTGTGCGAGTACAGCAGTATCAATCTGAAATTCAACAAGTGGAATTTTCACATTCCGGGTGTAAATGGCTACTCAATAATTAATATTCGTCCCAAATATGTTTAAAAGTTAACCATCCTATGGTTTTTAGCTGTTATATTTGCTGTTCCTAAACTTGGCGCTCTTAAAAGAAGAGGGCAGAAGCGCAATGGTAATTTTTTTCCCAGCAATTTACGAAATTTTGTAGTTCTTAGTTAATATTTGAATAGGTTTATTCCCTCAAGAAAGGGCTTACGTCTTCAATCTTGTTCAAATCAAGTTTTCCCAAACCCTATATTCTACCAAGATTCACAAGGCCTGTTTGGATTATCTAAGAATCATAAGGTGTAGTAAGTGGACAAGTATTTCAGAAAATTCTCTTTCTTTTTGCCTTTCTGGTAGAGTCAAAATCTTTTTTCTCTTTGTTTTTTTCGGTAAAATTAGAGAGAATTTGACTATATTGAAAGTGGTTCTCTATTTTATCAATGGGGAGTAAAAATGTTGTTTTGCTAATGACATAAACCATTTTATTTCCTTCTTGGTGTTTTAAGCCACATTGTGGAGGTAAGAAAATTACTAACCGTAATTCGCATGGAGAGGTTCCATTTTTTTACTTCATCTTATTGCTTGCATGTAATGTTTTTTTGTTTAAGCTTTGCTTCGTTTGAATGATTATTAATGACATTAGCAAGTTAGTAACTGATTACATACATTTCAAGTTAGAAATTGTTTAAAATTCCAAGCATTTCACTTTCATTGTATGTTTTTTATGGACATAAATGCCCTTTTGCCCTAATTCCAGCAATTAGGAAAACCACATCAAAACTTAAAAGAATATGAAAGCTATAAAATATCAATTAATAGATATAAAATAAAGTGGTGTTTGGCACCCTTATATGCAACCAATACAAGAGTATGTATGCATCTACTACTTTCTTATACAAGATAAAAAAATCTCGTACTACGTAAGCGGCCGACTTAGAAAGCTCCATCACTGTAGTGCACCATAAAACAACAGAAAATAAGTGTTATATAGACTAATTATAGTAACACAGAGAGAGAGAAAAAAAGTGCAATGAAAATCAAACAATACATACTAGGCATCGCTGTCGTACACATACAAACAAACCAGGCATGTAACCTCAAAACTAGCCCGTTCACTTGTGTTGATTCGATAAGTATTTCCGCATCCACAGGTGAAAACGTGATTCTAAAATTGGGCATAAAGTATTCATTACAAGAAAGAAAAAGAGAGAACAATAAAAAAAAAATTGGAATTGAATTTTTGTATGCTTACCATTTCATCGATTGAGGCGTTATAGGGGAAGGTCCGCAGGGGTTGGGGTTGGGGAGCTGGGGTCGGGGCTGCGGCCCGTGGCATATTGAGATTCTCCATCTTTGGGGCTGGGGCCAGGGCCGAGGGCGTATTGAGGTTCTCCATCTTTGGAATTTGGGCCAAGGCTGGAGACGTATTGAGATTCTCCATCTTTGGGACTCGGGTTGGGGTCGGGGGCGTATTGAGATTCTCCATCTTTGGGACTCGGGTTGGGGCCGGGGGCACATTGAGATTCTCCATCTTTGGGATTCGGGCTACAGTCGGGGGCGTATTGAGATTCTCCATCTTTGGGACTCGGGCTGCGGTCGGGGCCATCTTTACGGCTATACTGACTCGGGCTGCGTTCGGGGGCGCATTTAGATTCTCCATCTTTACGGCTATACGCATATTCTCCATCTTTGCTATACGCATACAGTCTGCGTTTTGCATTATATATACTAAATGAATATATAATGTTAGATAGGACTCCAGTAGATAGAGTCCAGCTTGGACTCTGTTTGGAACCAAATCCCCCAACGGTTTGGATTTGAATAAAAATAAATCAATAAACTGGAATTGAATTTTTATATGTTTGGAGTAAATTGAATTAAAAAGGAAAGGAATTCCGTTTTTAATTTGGATGTAAGAAGGGATTTGGAATGAAAAAAATATTACTTCATCTTTGTCCTTGTTAAAATAATAAGTTGAAAATTTATTTTTAAAAAAATATGCACACAAGATACATATCTGAATGAATTATAATTTGTGGTCATCGTAAGAAATAGGTAAAATACATTGACCTTTCTCGGAGTTTGACCTAATTTCACACGACAATCACATTTGGCGATTATTGCACCGTGTACTCCTATGTTATGAAATGTCTTTTTCATTTTTAATAGTTTAATACTTTTACACATTAACTATGGAGTATTTTATACATATGTCAAGACAATTTTGTTAGTGTCTTAATAGTATTTTTGTCATTTCGCAAGGACAATTAAGTTATTTTTTGAAAATTCATTACGGAAGAAGAGGTAATCAAGATCCGGTAGTATGTCCTGTGGCATAAAACGCCACAGTTTTGTAACTTTTAAATAAATATTCTTTAAAATGTCAAATCACTTTATTTTTATAAATAAAATAATAATTTTTATTCCAAATAAGTGTTTCAAAAATTTTAAGCCAACGGAGATCAAATCTCTCATATCTCTATAAACAAATAGTCCACTTAATTTGAGAGTCCTAAATTCATAAAAAATCCTCTATTAAATGAATTTGTATTTCCTTTTATTATATTGAGCTATCAAGTATGCAACAAAACAATTTTACACCGAACATGCAAAATGACACTTTAAAAAAAAAATGCAAGGCCTCTACCAACAACCCTTGCTTGAAAATCTTACTACTACTCTTGTTAAACAAAAATTAAATTAAATAAATATTTTTTTTATTTCTTATATGTAATAAATATTTTTATTTGTTATATTATGTTAAGTTTTAATGTTTAATTAATTAATGTACAACTAATTAAAATGAGATTTGGAATGAAAAAAATAGTATATCATCTTTGTCCTTATTAAAATAATAAGTAGAAAATTTACTTTTTAAAAAATATGTTTGTTTAAGATTGGCACACAGGATACATACATGAATGAATTATAAACTTTGGTCATCATAGAAAATAGGTAAAATACACTGGCGTTTTCCGAGGTTTGGTGATTATTACACCGTGTAACCCTATTGTAGGGGGATAAAATCCCCCAGCTATTCACATAGGCTTACTGACACACGAATGGGCTGAGCCTAAGAGAAATCAAGCCCAAAGTTCATTAGATGCCTCAAAGAATAGTTTAAAAAGAAAGAATGGGCTAGAACGTCCTTTTAAAGACCAAAGCGGCCCAACATAGGCATCAGTCCAAACTTGATTAGGAATCTATGTGCTTGAGAGAAAAGATAACTGCAAATATAGAAATTAGAGTCTTATTAGGATTTCAATTTCAACTTGTATAAATAATGGAAAAGATGAATGAAAAAGGATTCTCTCTTTCTCTGAAAAATACATTGTGTTCTTAGACTTTTGGGTGTGTGCGAGAAATTAATTGGCAGAAAATTATCGAAGCAATTTCTTGTACTAACACTTTGGCGCTGATTGTAGGAAACGTTTTATCGTTTTCTATTTGAAACTTGAGAATTTGCAGTCTTGGTAGACACAAGAAGGAATTCTTACCACGTGACAAATATGGACAGACCCCTTAGGAACCAAAGGGGGGTATTGCCGATATAGCCAAAAATCCAGGAGCCTTTGGCTCAGCCAAACGTTTAGCAGTTAACCCAACAGAACGAGGCTCTGCGCTAACAGTTCGCTGACCTCCATGCAAGGGTCGAACACGCTGACAGCGCGAGAGACCCTTGATGACAGTAGAATGAATGAGCCGAATTGAGTAACCACTCATTGAGTGCCTCTCATCATAACCAACCTGTAGGCGGAGACTGACATCTTAGCCGGGCCAATGAAGATCAGATCAATCCCGCACAATGCTACCCAGAGTGGAGAACCCAGATGCAGTGAGAGATTGATGAACTAAAAGGCAACAGATCAGGCTATCCAGCCAACCAAGCGTTTGTAGCTAGCAGGCTGATCGAGTCTCTTTTCACAGAGAATAAAATCAAGACCGAAAGGCTGAGAAGGTTTACCTTGCCTACGTTCATCACCTTTGATGGAAGGACAGATTCGGTGGAACATATTTATCAGTATCACCAGAAGATGACCCTAGATGCAGAGAACGATGCATTCATGTGCAAAATCTTTCCATCCGGCCTATCTGGGCCGGCATTGTTGTGGTTTAAACAAGAACCGCCTCGTTCAATCTCGAACTTCGTAAGACTGTGTGAGCTGTTCGTTGCCCAGTATGCTGGAAATCAAGAATGAAAGAGGACAATCTCCTCATTATTCACCATGAGACAAGTTAAGGGAGAAACTTTGAAATCTTTTTTAACCCGCTTCAATTTAGAGATGTCAATGATAGATCAGTGCGATCAAACTGTGACAGTAGAAGCTTTTAAGATAGTAGTGCTACCTGATGAAGGTTTTCACGGATCTCTGGTAAAAAGCGTTCCAAGAGATATGGGTGATCTAAACATTTGGGCTCAGAAATACTTGAGGATGGAGGAGGATGAAGCAGCCAGAAATAGCGATCAACTGCTCAGGAACTAGTGAAAAAACAAAAAGTCAAAGAGAAGGATCACCCCGCTGAAAGTATCTTTGGCTAGGCTCTATTATGAGAACAAAATCAAGGAGATCTTTCGCTCGCCTCCGGCTATCAGGCAACCCCTAGAACAAAAGGATAAAAATTGCATCTCTTGTCCATCATTTCATGATATATTGGGACAGAATCCTTTTTATATTCTTCTTATCCAGCACTTTCAATGCATAAGCACATAAAATCCCAATAAAATTGAACTTCATACAACTACAAGTGACTATTTGTGTCGAGGCTTCAAATTTAATCATATGCTCTTGAGATTTTCCAACACAAGATACTTTATATTCAACTTTTGTCCCTTCCTTAGCCATTTTATATGTATTGTAATCTCCCAACCTAATGTACTCTTTTTGAAATAATTCAAAAACTTTTGGGGTATAGATTTCTACACTATGACGTAACATCTCCACACTAGTTAATAGCACGAGCATACTTTGCATCATCTTGAAATCTGCAAGTAGTTCTTTATATCGCTGATCATCCAAAACCCTCTCATAATGCTCAAAGAAACGCAAAAAATCATGCTTTGGCTTCAAGTATTTCTTTAACACATTGTTCATGCTTTCACTACGTTGGGTAGTTTTCATGTCTGCAATGAAGGTGTGTCGTCCATAAACCTGCCCATTTTTCTCTTACTTCATATAGCTCTGTCAACCATTTATTCTCTTTGAGACTCTATTTTCCCAACATATTATTCCATGCCAACATCCACTCATTTTCATCTTCATAATCATAAACACAATTACCAAAATCATGCGCAAATTGTTTTGATCCATAAAAGACATGACTCAAATGCTTGGCAGCATTTTGATAAATATGCCAAACACATAGTCGATGATGAGATTTAAAAAAGACATCCGATATTACTTTTACCATTGCAGCAGATTGATCTGTGAGAATTGTCTTAGGCTGTTTTCCAGATATTGCACTAAGAAAAGTCTTAAACAGCCACCTAAATGATTTAGTGGTTTCATCACAAAGTAAAGCAGCACCAAACACGATTGTTTGCTTATGATGAGTCACCCCAATAAATAGTGCAAAAGGCTGATCATATTCATTTGTCCGATAAGTAGTGTCAAAGCACACATCTCCAAAAAGGCATAGTCACTAATTGAGCGTGTATCAACCCAAAAAATATTAGTGATCTTATCATCCTCATCAAGCTGTAGTGAATAAAAATAAGATGAATCCTTTAGCTGCATATTGTGAAAATATTGCAATATAGCTCCAGCATCTCCCTTTTCCATTGCCATTTTTCATTTTCTATGTATGTAATTTTGGTAATCCTTATCTAGAAATCTAAGATGCTCTCTCCCCCCAACTTCTCTAATCAAATCAAACTATCAATCTCAATGGTGGTTTGTTGCTTCGAAATTTGAATCCAATATTTTTATGATTAGTTTAATTATTGTTTCATAGTATCTTAAGGATATATACACTTTGGCTGCTGCAAACATTATAATAATTCTACGACGTCATCGCGAGCATCACACATGATTGTGGCTCCTACTAAACTATCACTTTCACATTTTTGAGATTAGATCACAAAATAATTTGAAAAACTTAGATTCATTAAATAAGAAGGCCAAATTGGTTGAAAACAATTTTCTGTTTTATGAGAACTAAAAATTAAAAAATTGTACAAAAATCTGCTTGATTAACAATTCTGAAGTTTTCTGATAACTCATTTAATCTATTTACAGAGAAGTGGCTTTTATTGTTCTTTGAATATAATTTTTTATTTTCTGACTTATTATGAATTGTTTTCTGAGTGACAAACTTAATTAGGAACATATCTCAACTTGTTTCTGGGATTACGGGTATTCAAAATTTGCAAACCGTTCAAAAGTCAAAAATAACTAATAAGTATTGATTCTTAATAATTAAAAAATAAAAACATCTCTTTTTTTCCTTTTTTTTTTATTTTCTTTCAAAAAAGGGCTCTACGGGTTTGATTTTATTTTTTTAACACCACAAGAAAAAGACAAACCAAAGACTAAACCACAAAACAACCCTCCAAAGCCAGAGACTCTCTGACTCTAGGAAGAGCAGAAGACCAAATAACATAGGAACATTTGGATTGAATCGTAATCTGGCTCAAAATATCGGCGGAATGGTTACATCACGAAAGGACTCAGGCAAGGTGAAAATCAACACCCACCCAGATTAAACAGCTTCTGAATGTCCTCCAACAGAGACACTAAGTCTTCAGAGCATCTTTAAAAATCAATCCTTCAGCTACCAAAGCTAAGCACACATTCTGTTGATAAAAAGATATCAATCATATGGACGACTTTTTCATTGCAGCCTCTCACTAGCAAACCACCTCTACAATATTTTTGCATCCACTTTTCCCTTAGTTGGGGGACTCACACGAACATTTTTACCCACGTCGGGGCTCAAACTCCTCCCTTTCTCTTTGAAGATGTGGAGGTTATACCATTGGGCTACAAGCCCTTTGGTCAGTTTCATATTCTATATTATATAATTTTACAAGTAGCTAATGGGATGATACCACGGCTTTTCAGATTGGACAATACATGGAGTTGCTCATGAAAGCTTTACCATATGAAAATTTGAATCTTATGGGAAGCTTTAATCTTCCAAATTAATTTCCAACCCCTCCTTATGTTTTGATCATAACTGCAACCTTCATCCCTCAAATCAGAATTAATTCTCAAAGTTAATAGGGCAACAACATACACACTCTAAACTGAGAAGAGACCATTGGTAGTTAGACTCCAAATTCTGATATTCGTTTCATGAATTGTTCGTATAGGAATCTGAAGGATTAAATCAACATCTTTGCGATTGAAAATTTATTTGATCAAATCACTCTCACATACATTTAAATTACATTTTTTTTATCCAAAACATAGTAAAATAATCAGCTCTCTCTTGTTTTTGTAAATATAAAAAAGGCAAACCTCATTTGACTCCCCTAAGGTATGTTTATACGTCAATCTCACCTCCCTACGTTTGCGTATTGACTTTTACACTCCCGAGGTTTGAAATAATACATCACTTTAGTCCCCCATGTCATTGTCAATGGTTAGATTGCTTACATCATACAAACAGTAGCCAAAAAATGCCCAAAATACCCTTTTACACTTCTGCACCTATTTGTGGCAATTTTCTCTCCAATAAAGTTTATCAGTTTGACCCCTCATGCCCATTAATTTCCAACCGTTAGAACACATGGCATCCTTGACTTTAATTTATTAGTTTGCCCCCTCAAAATTTCCAATGGTCAAATTTTTTTCCTTCTATAAATATGAAGCTGGTTGCCTCAAATCTCTTGCACTAATTTTTTCTCTTCCTCTCATTTTTTCTTCTATATCTATTTAAGCTTCATTTATCTTTTTGTTAGCGATGTCTCAATCTAGCTATAGTTAGGATTACTGAAAACGACAAAAACAACAACAAAAGAAGGTTGTACTATAGTTGTGAAACTCAAACATGTAAATTATGGGCATGTTGTAATCCCATGCGTGGGGCTAATGAAGATTATTCAGCTGCTGCTGATCAAGATCAATTACAATTGGTTGAAGAAGTTGTTAAACTGAAAGCAAAAAACAAAGACATACGCTTAAGGTTACAAGCTATTAAAGCTACAATTTTTTTCTTGAAAATGATTGGTTGACCTCAAGGTTTCAACCCAAGGTTATTTGGGTAATTTTGATGATAACAACCTATTATAGTGTAGAGTTAATAAGTTTACTTGAGTGTGCAGTTTACAAAGTATCATATTATCTTAAGTATCTTAAAGGCGTTGGACTTCAAAATAAATTGCAAGAAAATATATGAAGCCACGTGATCATGGAACTCAAAGATCAATAATCATGATCAATGGTGAAGTTGAAGTGAATCCAAGTTACATGATGAAGGAACCCAAAAGCTTAAAGATTTGAAGATTAAAAGACTTGGGTAGGCTAGTCTTGGGTGAGTACTAGATTTAATGTAAAGTTACTTTTGAAGTAATTTATTTTGAAGGCTCATCTATTGACCTAGTTGGCCTTAAGACCAATGCATATCATTCATATCATATCATAGTTCTTTGCACACTTAGAATTAGGTCATGAACTTCATTGAATCATCTTGAAGGCCTTTGCTGACATTGAGTTAATTCAAGTTTATGTTTAGCATTGAAAGAACTCAATTCTTGAGTAAACAAATTCTAGAACCTACACTTGAATTAGAAAATATCATTTATGGTTCTTAGATATATTGAATTAGACTTTGAACTCAATTGAATCACTCTATAAAGTCGTGTCCTGCACAATTACTGTTTCTGGTACTTAGCTCATAAATTTGGCTAAATGTTGGATTCTAGGGGCAAAAATGTAAATATGAGTTTTTTTAATGAATCTTGACATAAAAGTCCCGGTAATTTGTATGTTGTTGCCCTATTAACTCTGAGAATTAATTCTGATTTGAGGAATGAAGGTTGCAGTTATGATCAAAACATAAGGAGGGGTTGGAAATTAATTTGGAAGATTAAAGCTTCCCATAAAATTCAAATTTTCATATGGTAAAGCTTTCATGAGCAACTCCATGTATTGTCCAATCTGAAAAGCCGTGGTATCATCCCATTAGCTACTTGTAAAATTATATAATATAGAATATGAAACTGACCAAAGGGCTTGTAGCCCAATGGTATAACCTCCACATCCTCAAAGAGAAAGGGAGGAGTTTGAGCCCCGACGTGGGTAAAAAAGTTCGTGTGAGTCCCCCAACTAGGGGAAAAATGGATGCAAAAAGATTGTAGATGTGGTTTGCTAGTGAGAGGCTGCAATGAAAAAGTTGTCCATATGATTGATATCTTTTTATCAACAGAATGTGTGCTTAGCTTTGGTAGCTGAAGGATTGATTTTTAGAGATGCTTTGAAGACTTAGTGTCTCTGTTGGAGGACATTCAGAAGCTGTTTAATCTGGGTGGGTGTTGATTTTCACCTTGCCTGAGTCCCTTCGTGATGTAACCATTCCGCCGATATTTTGAGCCAGATTACGATTCAATCCAAATGTTCCTATGTTATTTGGTCTTCTGCTCTTCCTAGAGTCAGAGAGTCTCTGGCTTTGGAGGGTTGTTTTGTGGTTTAGTCTTTGGTTTGTCTTTTTCTTGTGGTGTTAAAAAAATAAAATCAAACTCGTAAAGCCCTTTTTTGAAAGAAAATTAAAAAAAAAAAAGAAGGAAAAAAAGAGATGTTTTTATTTTTTAATAATTAAGAATCAATACTTATTAGTTATTTTTGACTTTTGAACGGTTTGCAAATTTTGAAAACCCATAATCCCATAAACAAGTTGAGATACGTTCCTATTTAAGTTTGTCACTCAGAAAACAGTTCATAATAAGTCAGAAAATAAAAAATTATATTCAAAGAACTATAAAAGCCATTTCTCTATAAATAGATTAAATGAGTTATTAGAAAACTTTAGAATTGTTAATCAAGCAGATTTTTGTACAATTTTTTAATTTTTAGTTCTCATAAAACAGAAAATTGTTTTCAACCAATTTGGCCTTCTTATTTAATGAATCTAAGTTTTTCAAATTATTTGGTGATCTATGTGAAAGTGATAGTTTAGTGGGAGCCACAATCATGTGTGACGCTCGCGATAACGTCGTAGTATTATTATAATGTTTGCAGCAGCCAAAGTGTATATATCCTTAAGATACTATGAAACAATAATTAAACTAATCATAAAAATATTGGATTCAAATTTCGAAGCAACAAACCACCATTGAGATTGATAGTTTGATTTGATTAGAGAAGTTGGGGGGAGAGAGCATCTTAGATTTCTAGATAAGGATTACCAAAATTACATACATAGAAAATGAAAAATGGCAATGGAAAGGGGAGATGCTGGAGCTATATTGCAATATTTTCACAATATGCAGCTGAAGGATTCATCTTATTTTTATTCACTACAGTTTGATGAGGATGATAAGATCACTAATATTTTTTGGGTTGATACACACTCAATTAGTGACTATGGCCTCTTTGGAGATGTGTGCTTTGACACTACTTATCGGACAAATGAATATGATTGGCCTTTTGCACTATTTATTGGGGTGACTCATCATAAGCAAACAATCGTGTTTGGTGCTGCTTTACTTTGTGATGAAACCACTGAATCATTTAGGTGGTTGTTTAAGACTTTTCTTGGTGCAATATCTGGAAAACAGCCTAAGACAATTCTCACATATCAATCTGCTGCAATGGTAAAAGCAATATCGGATGTCTTTTTTAAATCTCATCATCGACTATGTGTTTGGCATATTTATCAAAATGCTGCCAAGCATTTGAGTCATGTCTTTTATGGATCAAAATAATTTGCGCATGATTTTGGTAATTGTGTTTATGATTATGAAGATGAAGATGAGTGGCTGTTGGCATGGAATAATATGTTGGGAAAATAGAGTCTCAAAGAGAATAAATGGTGACAGAGCTATATGAAGTAAGAGAAAAATGGGCAATGGTTTATGGATGACACACTTTCATTGCAGACATGAAAACTACCCAACGTAGTGAAAGCATGAACAATGTGTTAAAGAAATACTTGAAGCCAAAGCATGATTTTTTGCGTTTCTTTGAACATTATGAGAGGGTTTTGGATGATTAGAGATATGAAGAACTACTTGTAGATTTCAAGATGATGCAAAGTATGCTCGTGCTATTAACTAGTGTGGAGATGTTACGTCATGGTGAAAAAATCTATACCCTGAAAGTTTTTGAATTATTTCAAAAAGAGTACATTAGGTTGGGAGATTACAATACATATAAAATGGCTAAGGAAGGGACAAAAGTTGAATATAAAGTATCTTGTGTTGGAAAATCTCAAAAGCATATGATTAAATTTGAAGCCTCAACACAAATAGTCACTTGTAGTTGTATGAAGTTCAATTTTATTGGGATTTTATGTGCTCATGCATTGAAAGTACTGGATAAGAAGAATATAAAAAAGATTATGTCCCAATATATCATGAAATGATGGACAAGAGATGAAATTTTTATCCTTTTGTTCTAGGGGTTGCCTGATAGTCGGAGGCGAGCGAAAGATCCCCTTGATTTTGTTCTCATAATAAAGCCTAGCCAAAGATACTTTCAGCGGGGTGATCCTTCTCTTTGACTTTTAGCTTTTTCGCTAGTTCCTGAGCAGTTGATCGCTATTTCTGGCTGTTTCATCCTCCTCTATCCTCAAGTACTTCTGAGCCCAGATGTTTAGATCACCCATATCTCTTGGAACACTTTTACCAGAGATCTGTGAAAACCTTCATCAGGTAGCACTACTATCTTAAAAGCTTCTACTGTCACGGTTTGATCGCACTGATCTATCATTGACATCTCTAAATTGAAGCGAGTTAAAAAAGATTTCAAAGTTTCTCCCTTAACCTGTCTCATGGTGAATAATGAGGAGATTATCCTCTTTCATTCTTGATTTCATGCATACTGGGCAACGAACAACTCACACAGTCTTACGAAGTTCGAGATTGAACGAGGCGATTCTTGTTTAAACCATAACAATGCCGGCCCAGATAGGCTGGATGGAAAGATTTTGCACATGAGTGCATCGTTCTCCACATCTAGGGTCATCTTCTAGTGATACTAATAAATATGTTCCACCGAATCTGTCCTTCTATCAAAGGTGATAAACGTAGGCAGGGTAAACCTTCTCAGCTTTTCGGTCTTGATTTTATTCTCTGTGAAAAGAGACTCGATCAGCCTGCTAGCTGCAAACGCTCGGTTGGCTGGATAGCCTGATCTGTTGCCTTTTAGTTCATCGATCTCCCACTGCATCTGGGTTCTCCACTCTGGGTAGCATTGTGCGGGATTGATCTGATCTTCATTGGCCTTGCCAAGATGTCAGTCTCCACCTACAGGTTGGTTATGATGAGAGGCACTCAATGAGTGGTTACTCAATTCGGCTCAGCGAACTGCTAGCGCAGAGCCTCGTTTTGTTGGGTTAACTGCTAAATGTTTGGCTGAGCCAAAGGCTCCTGGATGTTTGGCTGTATCGGCAATAGCCCCTTTGGTTCCTAAGGGGTCTGTCCATATTTGTCACGTCGTAAGAATTCCTTCTTGTGTCTACCAAGACTGCAAATTCTCAAGTTTCAAATAGAAAACGATAAAACGTTTCCTACAATCAGCGCCAAAGTGTTAGTACAAGAAATTGCTTCGATAATTTTCTGCCAATTAATTTCTCGCACACACCCAAAAGTCTAAGAACACAATGTATTTTTCAGAGAAAGAGAGAATCCTTTTTCATTCATCTTTTCCATTATTTATACAAGTTGAAATTGAAATCCTAATAAGACTCTAATTTCTATATTTGCAGTTATCTTTTCTCTCAAGCACATAGATTCCTAATCAAGTTTGGACTGATGCCTATGTTGGGCCGCTTTGGTCTTTAAAAGGACGTTCTAGCCCATTCTTTCTTTTTAAACTATTCTTTGAGGCATCTAATGAACTTTGGGCTTGATTTCTCTTAGGCTCAGCCCATTCGTGTGTCAGTAAGCCTATGTGAATAGCTGGGGGATTTTATCCCCCTACAATAGGGTTACACGGTGTAATAATCACCAAACCTCGGAAAACGCCAGTGTATTTTACCTATTTTCTATGATGACCAAAGTTTATAATTCATTCATGTATGTATCCTGTGTGCCAATCTTAAACAAACATATTTTTTAAAAAGTAAATTTTCTACTTATTATTTTAATAAGGACAAAGATGATATACTATTTTTTTCATTCCAAATCTCATTTTAATTAGTTGTACATTAATTAATTAAACATTAAAACTTAACATAATATAACAAATAAAAATATTTATTACATATAAGAAATAAAAAAAATATTTATTTAATTTAATTTTTGTTTAACAAGAGTAGTAGTAAGATTTTCAAGCAAGGGTTGTTGGTAGAGGCCTTGCATTTTTTTTTTAAAGTGTCATTTTGCATGTTCGGTGTAAAATTGTTTTGTTGCATACTTGATAGCTCAATATAATAAAAGGAAATACAAATTCATTTAATAGAGGATTTTTTATGAATTTAGGACTCTCAAATTAAGTGGACTATTTGTTTATAGAGATATGAGAGATTTGATCTCCGTTGGCTTAAAATTTTTGAAACACTTATTTGGAATAAAAATTATTATTTTATTTATAAAAATAAAGTGATTTGACATTTTAAAGAATATTTATTTAAAAGTTACAAAACTGTGGCGTTTTATGCCACAGGACATACTACCGGATCTTGATTACCTCTTCTTCCGTAATGAATTTTCAAAAAATAACTTAATTGTCCTTGCGAAATGACAAAAATACTATTAAGACACTAACAAAATTGTCTTGACATATGTATAAAATACTCCATAGTTAATGTGTAAAAGTATTAAACTATTAAAAATGAAAAAGACATTTCATAACATAGGAGTACACGGTGCAATAATCGCCAAATGTGATTGTCGTGTGAAATTAGGTCAAACTCCGAGAAAGGTCAATGTATTTTACCTATTTCTTACGATGACCACAAATTATAATTCATTCAGATATGTATCTTGTGTGCATATTTTTTTAAAAATAAATTTTCAACTTATTATTTTAACAAGGACAAAGATGAAGTAATATTTTTTTCATTCCAAATCCCTTCTTACATCCAAATTAAAAACGGAATTCCTTTCCTTTTTAATTCAATTTACTCCAAACATATAAAAATTCAATTCCAGTTTATTGATTTATTTTTATTCAAATCCAAACCGTTGGGGGATTTGGTTCCAAACAGAGTCCAAGCTGGACTCTATCTACTGGAGTCCTATCTAACATTATATATTCATTTAGTATATATAATGCAAAACGCAGACTGTATGCGTATAGCAAAGATGGAGAATATGCGTATAGCCGTAAAGATGGAGAATCTAAATGCGCCCCCGAACGCAGCCCGAGTCAGTATAGCCGTAAAGATGGCCCCGACCGCAGCCCGAGTCCCAAAGATGGAGAATCTCAATACGCCCCCGACTGTAGCCCGAATCCCAAAGATGGAGAATCTCAATGTGCCCCCGGCCCCAACCCGAGTCCCAAAGATGGAGAATCTCAATACGCCCCCGACCCCAACCCGAGTCCCAAAGATGGAGAATCTCAATACGTCTCCAGCCTTGGCCCAAATTCCAAAGATGGAGAACCTCAATACGCCCTCGGCCCTGGCCCCAGCCCCAAAGATGGAGAATCTCAATATGCCACGGGCCGCAGCCCCGACCCCAGCTCCCCAACCCCAACCCCTGCGGACCTTCCCCTATAACGCCTCAATCGATGAAATGGTAAGCATACAAAAATTCAATTCCAATTTTTTTTTTATTGTTCTCTCTTTTTCTTTCTTGTAATGAATACTTTATGCCCAATTTTAGAATCACGTTTTCACCTGTGGATGCGGAAATACTTATCGAATCAACACAAGTGAACGGGCTAGTTTTGAGGTTACATGCCTGGTTTGTTTGTATGTGTACGACAGCGATGCCTAGTATGTATTGTTTGATTTTCATTGCACTTTTTTTCTCTCTCTCTGTGTTACTATAATTAGTCTATATAACACTTATTTTCTGTTGTTTTATGGTGCACTACAGTGATGGAGCTTTCTAAGTCGGCCGCTTACGTAGTACGAGATTTTTTTATCTTGTATAAGAAAGTAGTAGATGCATACATACTCTTGTATTGGTTGCATATAAGGGTGCCAAACACCACTTTATTTTATATCTATTAATTGATATTTTATAGCTTTCATATTCTTTTAAGTTTTGATGTGGTTTTCCTAATTGCTGGAATTAGGGCAAAAGGGCATTTATGTCCATAAAAAACATACAATGAAAGTGAAATGCTTGGAATTTTAAACAATTTCTAACTTGAAATGTATGTAATCAGTTACTAACTTGCTAATGTCATTAATAATCATTCAAACGAAGCAAAGCTTAAACAAAAAAACATTACATGCAAGCAATAAGATGAAGTAAAAAAATGGAACCTCTCCATGCGAATTACGGTTAGTAATTTTCTTACCTCCACAATGTGGCTTAAAACACCAAGAAGGAAATAAAATGGTTTATGTCATTAGCAAAACAACATTTTTACTCCCCATTGATAAAATAGAGAACCACTTTCAATATAGTCAAATTCTCTCTAATTTTACCGAAAAAAACAAAGAGAAAAAAGATTTTGACTCTACCAGAAAGGCAAAAAGAAAGAGAATTTTCTGAAATACTTGTCCACTTACTACACCTTATGATTCTTAGATAATCCAAACAGGCCTTGTGAATCTTGGTAGAATATAGGGTTTGGGAAAACTTGATTTGAACAAGATTGAAGACGTAAGCCCTTTCTTGAGGGAATAAACCTATTCAAATATTAACTAAGAACTACAAAATTTCGTAAATTGCTGGGAAAAAAATTACCATTGCGCTTCTGCCCTCTTCTTTTAAGAGCGCCAAGTTTAGGAACAGCAAATATAACAGCTAAAAACCATAGGATGGTTAACTTTTAAACATATTTGGGACGAATATTAATTATTGAGTAGCCATTTACACCCGGAATGTGAAAATTCCACTTGTTGAATTTCAGATTGATACTGCTGTACTCGCACAGATATGCATAAAATTGCACAAAGTATTCTGAATTTCTGTTTTACCTGAAACTATCATGAAGGTACATTCATACAAGTATATAGTCCAAAAACATCTCTCTTGTACGGCAAAAGATGACCGTGTAGCCAAAGACATTATAAGCTACCTCTTTTGCAGTTCTCTGAAGACAAGGCACCATGCAATAACAAATTTCACTATTAAGGACAAAAATACAATAACAAATCAAAAGATATACCTCAACCTCCTCGGTGCCATAACCACGACGATGACCACCATACTGCAAATTATCAAGAAAAATGCAATGATAACTGTTTTTCGTGCAATGGAAGATACCGAGAGATTTCATAGCCATCCAGATAATTCACAAAGCCATATTAATTAGATTCAAACAATGCACAAGAGAAATCCTACCAATATGTGAGGTGTAGATCTAAGATCAATAATAGTTCTAACCTTCAAGACAGTCATGATATGCATTGTGGTGGATCTCACTCTATGGTCATGATCGACACTTGAGATGATCAAGTGTTCATGTGTTATAGTATTTGAATATATATCTGTTGGGATATCAGTATAGACGTTGGCATTTTAAAACACTTCGAAAACGAGTGTTGGAACTTGTTATATTTGAAATCTCAGCACTGCTAGCCTCTTAGAACACTAGTTATAATCGGTTAGACTACAGAATCACTTTTTTCCAGAACCAGTTCTTACCAGTCATTCGAAAGGCATTAACCCGCTCAAGGGCAGTTTTAACATTTAGGCACGGGCTCTGGAAATCATCTCTAGCCGTTTAGTGAATCATGATTAGCCGCTCAGATCCCTTTGGATAAACATGATTTGGTTAAGAGGTAAAGTCCTAACTGTCTATTGCTAATATAAGGTTTAAGACACAGTTGCTAGAATCTGTTACTAGGCTTTCAAACTCAAGGAGCTAATCACCTAAGGGCAGATAAAAATGTTTTGGCTCAATTACTGAAAAGATTAACTAGGCGTTTAGAGGTTGGTCACTAACCGCCTAAGCCATTTTATGCAACAAGTGACTTGGCTACTGGATTCATCTATTACACGACTGGTGTGAAAGCACTAGGCAGTCAAACATCCTCAGAGTATGATAATAGGCTTTGAAGGCTCAACTAAGGCTTTTATCTCCTAATGATATGTGATTATATTTATACAATGGTCCTAGAATCATTTTTAACTTAAGAGACGAGCTTTCAACTATATCATATCAATACAATTTTACAATTCAATCTAGCAGTCACCAAGACTATCTATTCAAATCTTTGATCTTCAATGATGTCCTTTGGGTTGATGTCCTCATCTTGACTTTATTACCTCTTGTCTTTGACTTCAAGGTCATTTGAGCTTTAACATGTCATCTTTTAGTATTGGATCATTTTTGGTCTTTGACCTACAAGTTCACTTGGGTTTCTTTATATATATATATATATATATATATATATAACCATAAACTCAAGTAGACATTCAATACCTCACATTTAATGGTTTGTTATTATCAAAATATTTACAACAAACTAAGCCTTTTCCCAATTACTTGGGGTCGGCTACATGAATCCGATGTTTCCATTCCGCTCTATTTAAGGTCATCTCCTCAGTTATTCCACATGCTATCATATCTTTCTTTACTACATCTACCCATGTTAGCTTTGGTCTTCATCTTCCCCTAGCATTGCCCTCAATTTGGACTATGTTGTTTTTTGTTGTTGTTGTATTATCAAAATATCTTATATACCCTTGGTTGGAAACCTTGGTTCAACACTGATCCTTTAGTACATAATTCAATAATCTGCTAATTATTTACAACTGTCCAAACTCCCAAATTACGAGCAGAATTCATGAAAATGTTAAACTACTACTACTCCATGTAAACAGAAAAAGATTTACACTACTTTTGATACTTCCTTAACAACAAGAACTCTTAGATTTTTTGTTTAAAAGTTAAGGGTTCGACACTGAACAGAGCTATTATTATTATTTGTTTTCGGTAAATAAAAACAGAGCTATTATTAATTAAGATACAAGAGCTTATTTTTTTCACAATTGAATGTGTATTAGAACATAATCATTAAAATGCATAAGTTTTGTGGTTCCGCTAAACCTACTAAATAATTATTTAAGTACATAAGAGCACAACAATAAGATTTTCCAAAGTATATTGTGCAAGAAATTAAGGATTTTAACTTGCATAAACCATAATAATGAATACATAACTATAACCAAGTCCTTTACTCTCATGACTCTCTTCTCTTAGCTTCTCGGAGTTGTATCAAATGGGGAAACAACGTCCCTCTTTCAACCAGAGTGCTTCACACTGTCCATGAATTTCCTCAGCAAGCAAACACCATTCACCACTTTTTAAAATTTCTCTTTCTTAAACTTCTTATGATTTGCATCAGCACTTGACTTTGGGCTTAAGTAAAAAAAATTCTAGTTTAAAGGTAATTACTCATAGATCTATCCCATTTTTCTGGTTAACCAAAAGAGGTTAATTACATGAGTTTCAAACTTAAATTTTGATTAATAATCAGTTTTAATTTTATCTTTTCTCCCACCTTCATAAGAATAAAGCATAGGGATTTCCCCCTATCGTTTGGATTTTCTGAAAGGTAACTCTCTCGGTTTCATATAGAAATCTATATAGAATCTTTGAAAAATACTTTCCTTCATAAAAAAGAAAAGCTTCATAAGGACAAAGACACTTAGTTTTAATTAATTATTAGACAATGGAAATTGCTTTTTTTCATTTTTACTCGCTTGTCAATATCTGGATTTAGATGAAGTTCAATGTATATAAAACCCTGCCCATCAGCTTCCTCTATGGGATTATGTCCAGCTTGCTATATTTAATGTTCAATATTTGCTAAAAGGTCATGTGTTCCTTCTACTAAAACTCGTGTGTCAGTAATTTCAAAAGGCTATAAGAAAGAAAGAAAGAGAAAAAGAAAAAAAAAAAGATTAACACCCTTGAGTGTTTCAGTGAGACATGTAAAAGCAAAACAAGGTAAACTTACTTGGTTTTAGTTTTTTGGGTCCTAGAGATAATTTATCCAATGGTGCCATATCCAAATTGCCTACAGAAGGAACAGATTTAAAATGAAAATTAGAAAACCAACAAATGAGACAAATGTCCATACTTCTTGCACTTATCTATGTTGAATAAGGAATATCAAAAGGATACCAAGGAAAAAGAATATTTTGAAACACTGCAGCGTACAAATGGGAAAATCCTAAGTGTCGTGAATAGAATACAATTATAGTCAGTCAACTATTCCTTAATTAGAGTTATATCAATTATTCCTTAATTAGGAGCAAAATCACTTCTTTCCATATATTGTTGTTTTCCTTATTTTTTGTTCTTCAGATCATTATAAATTCAGATTGTTGTCACTCTTTAGATATATAATAAAACAGTCTATTTTTGTCCTCTCTCTCTCTAATATTTATCTCTCAACTTATCCTATATTGTAAACATGGTATCAGAGCATCAAGATCCAAGTTGCAAGTTCAAGACATAACGTAAGAAGCTTCTTCTTCTTCTTCGTTTTCTTCTTCCTTTTCTTTTTCAATTTCTTCTTTCTCAGTTTCTCTATTCTTTCTCTATATATTTTGTTTCTCTATTCATTCTCTGTTAAAATGACCCCTAGAACCCTAGGTTTAAAAAAAAACAAAACAAAACAAAACAAAAAGTCTTTCTCTGTAATTCTAGAATAGATGGCTTACAAAAAAAGAACAGAAAACATTATGTTCCTTCTCTATTTCATGTTCAATATTCTATAGTTCTCTCCCTTGTACTCGGATTGTCTTGTCTTTCTATTTCATGTTCAATATTCTATAATGCTCTCTCTTTTACTCGGATTGTCTCGTCTTGACTGTCATGGGTGACAAATCGGAAAACAATGACTTTCTTTTTCGGATCTATAACTACTACCAAATTGAAGAGGCCCAATACCTTCAATGGTCTCAACTCGAAATAAGATTCCCTTGTAGTTCAATTGATTTTTAAGGTGTCCAAAAGTTGGGTTTTTCACCTTCTGTTATTTTAGAAAATACTTAAAATTTTTCAAAAATTCCCAAATTTTACTGTAACTTTCTGGATGTTAAATGAACTTGGGTTTAAATTTTCATCTTGAAATGAGCTTCTCTTGGTGTTCAATTGATTTTTAAAATGTCTAAAAGTTAGGTTTTCACCTTCTTTCATTTTAGAAAAATATTTTTAAAATTCCAGAAAATTCTAAAAAAATGCAGGTAAATTTATAGGATTAAAATGCACCTAGGTTTTAAATTTCAAGTGAAAAGGAGTTTCCCTTGAGGTTGTATCGGTTGTATAAGTATGCCTCTGACTATGCTTTATTTGTCTCTTATTAGAAAATATTTCTTTTAAATTTCTAAGAATATTAGAAAATTTCCAAGATGTTTAAACGTGATTTTAGGAACAAAATAGGCCGAAAACTTAGATTCGAGTTAGGTTTTTAACTCCCTTGAAGGTTTAAATAAACCGGAGGTTTAATTGGGTGGTTGCTTCTAAAAGGGGTTTGTGTTATTTGATTTATTTGAATGCTTTTTCCTTTAAAGATATAAATGTCCATGAATACTTGATTATAGTTTATTTGTGAACGATTTGTCTTCTGGTGATAATTTCATATCGGATAATTTGAATTACTTGGTATGTGCAAATTAAAAGCATAATGCACCTTATTTATTGTATGTTTCATATTGGGAATGTATCTATATATTTTATTTGGCATGTAAGGATTGCCAGCGTGTCAGGATCGCCCATACCTAATAAGGTATCTATGCATTTTATTTGGCATGTAAGGATTGTCCGACGTGTCAGGATCGCCCATACCTAATAAGGTATCTATGCATTTTATTTGGCATGTAAGGATTGCCCGACGTGTCAGGATTGCCCATACCTAATAAGGTATCTATACATTTTATTTGGCATGTCAGGATTGCCCGGCGTGTCAAGATCGCTTACACCTAATAAGGTATCTATACATTATATTTGGCATGTCAGGATGGCCTAGATTTAATAAAATGCATACATATGTTTCTTTATTTTGAACTTAAAGAATGTGTTCATTTTGAATGATAAGGGTTTGTTGGGACAATGTATAAGATGATTATGATTTCTGAAAACATGAACTAGGTAGGAAATGACCAGTATGTATATACCTATACCTATTAAGGTGTCAAAGGATAAAATGGTGGCATGTTAGGATTGATTAAACTTGAGATTATTTATGTTATGTTTATTTCTGTTGAACTTAAGAAAGGTGTTCACTTTTGCATAATAAGGATTTGGGTGGAACATTACAAATAATGACTGTTGTTTTGGAAACATGAAACTAGATAAAAGAATAACTTGTATGTTAAATCTATGGATTCTTTTTGTGTCCCTTATACTAGGGTATGTATATTGGTTCTCTGATTGGGATGTAGTAGATAGGACTTGCTTGTGGGTTTAACCCACTTTGTTGATATTTCAAGTTTCAGACAGGTTCCACTGCGAGGATAGAGTTTTAGGATTGGTTGTGGCAGACATCTCTTCTCATCGGTTACAGGGTAGAAACCTATTCTCTTATTTAAGGATCAGACTATGAACTCTTTTGGAGATTTTGGTTGTTAGTTTTAAATTAGAGTATTAAACTTTTGTTTATTCTGGTTAAGGGGTCCTTGGGTTACAGGGCTTCCAAATTGTATTACCAGGCATATAATTATTTTTATCGGTTATTTCAATTCAGTGGGATTTTCTGTTCAGCTTTTAGAAATTATTTCATTCTGTCTTTTGTCTTCTATGCTTGTTGCTATCAGTTGTTGGTATCCCTCAGGTTTTGTGTATGAGACTGGCCACCTCATGCACGAAATTTTGTGGGGGTATTTCAGATTTCCTTAACCTGTTAGGATTAGGATTTCTACAAGTTTCCTTTTGTTTTTAGATTTCCTTGTGCTGTTAGAATTATGATTTCTCTATTATAAATATATGTACTGCCATAGGGCAAAAATCAATCAATCAATTTATCAAATAATATATCAATTGATTTGCAATTTTCTTTAACTTTCTGAATTCAAAGTTGTTTATCTTGTTCGTGCATGAACATTCATAGCTTCCGCTCCATCAGTTGGTATCAGAGCCTTGATTTACCCTGGTCTAATGGCAATTGGTTGTTTTGGTAGCACCCACTTTGTCGACGAAGATCACAGAGTGAAAATCCCTTAGGCAGCCATGCATTCTCAAGAACGGCGATTTGATCAACGGTGTAGACAAATTGGTGGCAACCAGATTCATAGTCCAATTCGAGATCGTGTTGGAGTTGTTCCTCGCAGCCAACCGAATATGGATTATGTTCATGTATATTGGCGTAGGCCTCTAGCCTATGAGGATTATTTCGATGATGATGAGTTTGGATTCAGAGAAGTTGCGGTTGCTCGACGTGATCGAGGTAGACGTGACATCCAGACAATCGTGAGTTTCAAAAAAAACTTGATCTACTAATTTTTTGTGAAAGTTTTATTATTGAGGAAGTCTTGGATTGGCTTGAAGAAGTTGAAGATTTTTTTGAGTACTTCGATGTACCTGAAAACAAGCAAGTTCCGCTTGTAGCCTTCAAGTTCAAAGGATGTGCTTCAGCTTAGTGGGATCAGACACAAACTAACCGAATGAGGTAAGGAAAATAACGTGTGCAATCGTGGTACAAGATGAAAGGTTGATAAAAGCTACATTTCTACCATCAAATTATGAGAAGATGATGTATAACAAATATCAGAATTGCAGGAAAGAGTATACGTCTATCAACGACTGCACGAAGGAGTTTGAAGGTAATTTTGTTGAAGCCACTAGTTATTTTAATGAGACTAATTGCGAGGAAAATTCTATTGTTTCACCTCTTGTAACAAAAGATTACAAAGAAAATGATTTCGACACTGAATTAGGTGATGATCGAATCTTTGAAATTCTTAAATTGCATGTCCAAAAGGAGGTGGAAGAATATGTTGATATCAATGATAACTTGAAAGAACAATTAGTCACAAAAGTTACCTGTGATTCCTTGTTGTTCAACGAAGTCCAAGAGGATGATGGCATAGGGACACTTACGACATGGACTCATATTCAAGGAGTCAAGGTAATGACGTGACACAAGAGTTTGAGCACACGATCAAAGATGTTGAGGATGCTTCCATGGTTTGCACCAAGAACAAGGATGATGATGTTATCCATGAGACCCTAGCTGATGGTTATTCCAACATGGATGTTCCCAGTGAAATTATTTCAGTATGTTCCTTATTCACCAATTCACCAAAAAGCTTGAGTGGCCACTTAAAGGTGGAGAAAAGGTAAACTTTATAGTTACCAGAATGATAAAACCAAGCATTAAAATTTGGGATCTTGGCATTAATAGGGAAGTTCAGTCATATGGTGTATCAAGTGATGTCGTTGAGAAGTTGGAAAAAAGGAAAGAAAAATGACAGAAAATATTGAGGCAAGTTTATGATGCTTTGAGATCAAGTCTTAGGTGGTATAAAATTTTGTTCATACTCCTATATGATGAGTCACTTTATTTGCAGCAAAACTCGAGGACGAGTTCTTTTGAAGTAGAGGGGACGAATGTAGGACAATTTTTGTTCACGTCGTTTTTACTCCACAAGACCCATATTTGATCAGAAACGACCCAGTAAGCAAAATCCACTAGCTTTAGCTAGTGGCCCATGTTGTTTTATGGCTGAAAATATTCGTTTAGGACTCAAAAATCATGCTTTTTCATCCTATAGGAAAAGAGCTGAATATTTCAGGAATTTTGTTCGTGGACCAAACGAACTCGGAATTGGTTGAAATTTAATATTTAGTAGTTTTTAATTATTAGGTTTCTTATTTCATTTTTTCAGAATATTTGGAGAAAGTTTTATTTTTATCAGTTTCTTGTGTTACAAGTTTTCCTTTAGTTTTTAAATTTCCTTGTGTTGTTAGGATTATGATTTCTCTATTATAAATATATGTACTGCCATAAGGCAAAAATCAATTTATCAATAATATATCAATTGCTTTGCAATTTCTTTTTGTGGATTCAAAGTTATTTATCTTGTTCGTGCGCGAACGTTTTATAGCTTCCGCTCTGTCAAGGTGTCACTCATCAAACTTCCTGTGTTGATACTTTCCAACAAAATAAAATTGGTGAAAGAAATAATGGACCCATTCTTGCTATTTCCCGGGCTCTGATGATTTAAATGAATGTGCCTAAGCATTTTTGGGAAAACGCAATTCTTGTTGCGGCATATCTATTGAATAGAATGTCAAATCAGGTCATAAAAGGTAAATCACTTTTTCAAATGATGTTTCCTGATAAAGACCTCTTTTCTCTTCCTCCAGGGTGTGTTTGTTTTGTTCATAATTTATCAAAGACGAGTCAAACTCAAAAATGCATATTTCTGGGCTATTCTCGCACTCAAAAAGGATATAGGTGCTACAGCCCTTCTTTGAGAAAACATTGTGTGCTAATGTGACATTCTTTGAGTATATTCCATATTATTCTAAGGAGAGTACGTGAACTTATTTTTTAAGACATTGTTCTACCATATCCAGTTCTTGATACTCCTGCTCCTAGGGTTTATACTCGACGTCCTCGCAGGAATATCGTTTCTGCTCCTACTGCTGCCCAAGCCAGCGATTGAACATGCAGAGCTTTCCTTACATTCTTCATCATCTTCCTCGACGCCTACAGATCCAGTTGTTCATCCTTTTGAGTCTGATCTTGATCTTCCCATTGCATTTTGCAAAAGTAGAATGATTTGTACTGATCATCATATATCTCATTTTGTTTCTTATGACCATTTGTCATCTTCTTTTCGAGCTTTCTCTTTATCATTGTCATTTGTTACTGTTCGTAAGTCATATAGGGAGGCTTTTTCCCATCTTCGCTTGCGGAAAGCTATGGAAGAGGAAATGCATACCTTACAATTGAATCATACTTAGGATCTTGTTCTAAAGCCTGTAGGTGCTCATGTTGTTGGCTGTCATTGGGTTTTCACATTGAAACAAAATCCTGATGGCATTGTTGATCATTTAAAGGCTCACCTTGTTGCTAAGGGTTTCACTCAAACCTATGGCATTGACTATATTGAGACTTTCTCACTTGCGACTAAGCTCGACTCTGTTCGCATAATTATCTCTCTTGCTGCCAATCTTGACTAGCCTCTCCGTCAACTTAATGTCAAAAATGTTTTTCTTCAGAGTGATCTTACCGAGGCAATGTAGATGGCTCAGCCTCCTGGGTTTGAGTCCGGGGGAGTGTGTTTGTCATCTCAAAAAATCTATTTATGGACTCAAATAGTCACCTCGCGTGTGGTTTGATAAGTTTAGCAAGGTGGTGGTTGGTCATGGCATGACTAGAAGTCGAGCTGATCATTCAATAAGAAGACAAAATGTGGCATTATAATTTTGGTGGTCTATGTGGATGACATCGTCATTACTAAGGGTGACAAGGAAGGGATTCAGACCTTGATTCATCATTTGGGTTTGAATTTTCTCACTAAATATTTGGGCAAGCTCCGTTATTTTCTTGGTATCGAGATTGCTAGATCAAAGAAAGGAATTTGTTTCTCTCATAGAAAATATACTCTTGATCTCTTAAGGGATACGGGTTATCTTGGCTTTAAATCTGCAAGAACCCCTATGGAGAATAATCTGAAGCTACTGCCTGAGGTTGGGGACTTGGTTGATGATCCAGAGGTGTACAGACGTCTTGTAGGCAAGCTAATTTATCTAACCATTACTCATCCAGATATTGCCTATGCAGTCAGTGTTGTGAGTCAATCTATGACCAACCCACGAATTGCTCACATGGACGCGGTTATACGGATTTTGAAGTATCTTAAGGGGGCTCCGGGTAGTGGTCTTTTCTATCAGTCGTCTGGACATTTGCGCATCGAAGGTTATACTGATGTTGATTAGGCAGGTTCTCCCTCGACGACTGTTATTGTACTTTTATTGGAGGCAATCTAGTAACTTGGAAAAGTAAGAAGCAATCGGTTGTGGCGCGGTCAAGTGCTGAAGCTAAGTACCGTGCCATGGCTTATACTTCCTATGAGCTAACTTGGTTGAGAACTCTAATACAAGAATTTACATTTTCAGTTCAAGATCCATCTCTTCTCTATTGTGATAACCAGGCAGCTATTCACATTGCTATTAACCCAGTTTTTCATGAGCGAACCAAGCACATTGAAGTTGATTGTCATTTCATTCATTTTAAAGTGACTTCCAAACAAATTGTGACTTCGTTTGTATCATCTGGTAATTAGTTAGCAGATATTTTTACTAAGGCACTTCCAAAGCATGCCATCGATTTTATCTGCAGCAAACTCGGAGTTGTTAACATCAACTCTCCAACTTGAGGGGGAGTGTAGTGAATATAATACAGTTATATTCAGTCAACTATTCCTTAATTAGAGTTATATCATGTATTCTTTAATTAGGGGTAGAATTACTACAACAACAACAACAACAACAAACAAGCCTTTTCCCAATTACTTAGTGTCGACTATATGAATCCTATGTTTTCATTCCGCTCTATTTAAGGTCATATCCTCAGTCAATCCACATGCTATCATATCTTTCTTTACTAACTCTACCCATGTTAGCTTTGATCTTCTTCTTCCCCTAGTATGGCCCTCAATTTGTACTGTGTCACTTTTCTTGACCGACGTAGTTAAAGGTCTTCTTTGCACAAGTCCAAACAATCTTAACCGATTTCTCTCATTTTATTTCCAATTGGTGCTACTCCAACCATCTCTCGAATGTGTTGATTTTCAATTCTATCCTTTCTAGTTTTACCGCACATCCATCTCAACATTCGCATCTTTGCAACAGCAAATGTTGTTGCCTAGCTGCCCAACATTCGGTACCATAAAGTATGGTTGGTCTAATAGTTGTTCGATAAAACTCCCCTTTCAATCGTAAGGGGATACGCCTATCACACAATATACTAAATGCACACCTCCATTTAACCCATCCTGCCTTGATTCTATGATTAACGTCATCTCCAAGTTCTCCCTCATTTTAAATAATTGAGCCTCAATAATGAAAATGATTACTTTTTTGTACCTCTTGATTCTCAATCCTCACAATTGTCACGCCCCGATTTTCGACACCTGGTTAAGGGTGAAAGAAATGGGGGTGAATAGTGAAAATTCCATTAAATCCAAAATCCAATCATCAATGTCCTTGAAATCCGAATTTTTGTTTTCTTTTACTTTTAAAAAAAAATTATATTTCTCCAATTTAAATAAATTAGACATTTCAAAAGCATCTCATATACATTATATCCAACATACAATCACATATACTCTTGTACGCATAATTTACAACCGAGCGTAATTTTAAAAAAAAACATAATTCCTCCAACGTATCTAACTGAAATAAAAATCTATTTATCTCACATTCCGGACAGAATTAAACTCTAATAATTCCAATTGCTACCTATTCAGTCAGTACTATCAAATCATTTAATGACTCCGTGTCATCGGCATTACTTGCAAAATCTGGGAGGGGGTGAGCTCAAAGCTCAACAAGGTATGCTTAACATACTATCATTGCTTCAGCAGGTCGATTCCCACATATTCTCAAAATATACGTAAATTGATTATATCCCAATAATTAACATACCCGACTTTCACAGTTTGAAATCACATCATATTCAAGTATCAACAATTCATATGACAATATCCAACACATATTAAAAATCAAATAACTTGTACAATTCTAGATCTAGCAAGTAAACAAGATGCAACCACTCCACAAATAAACATATACAATATAATTAAATATCATAAACCGTAAATCGCAACTACACATGGATGCCAACTTGTAAATCAAGATTCGAAATCAACAAATGGGATAACTCGGTATAGATTCACAAACCCCCGGACATACCTATTGCATGCATCAGTAAATGTTATTTTCGGGTTCCTAACCCGCAGGGAACAAACCTAGTGGCCACTATAAATGGGGATTTTCATCCCGAAGGCTATACCCTCGCTCAATAGTAACTAAAACCAAATATCTCCCAAAATCAACAACCAATTCACGAATGAGTAAATATACTTTAATAATCATATTTAGCATGTCACACGCGCACATAACACGTGTTAACCATGCAATTCATGTCCTATAGTCCAAAACACTATCATGACATGCTTCTCAATGAAATCTCACAATTTATAAAAATAATAATAATAATAATAATATATTTCTCATTATAAAGACAATATACAACTTTGAGAGTACAACAACTCAACAAGCATCAGTTTAGCATATAAAATGATCAATTACCCATGATTTAAAAATCATCATTTTCAACATGCTAAATAAGCAACAAAATAATCCAACCGTAATATATATATATAGAAATATATATATTAAAATTTACATACCATCATGTAAAAACAATTATCAACTCTCATGCTTTTAAATCCAATATATGCATATATGCATTCACATGTGCATCAATTATTCAAATATTCACATTTATGTATATATATACACATATATATATAAATGCCATCAACACAAATGCACATACCAGAATATAAATAAATTAAAATATATATTTATATAGGAGATAGAGGCAAGAATCGACTTGCCTTAGGTCCCGCTTTAATGAGCTCGCACCTGCAAAGCGGTCCAAATCCGGTCCTGATCCAGTCCCGTGTCCAAGTCACATATGAACCCACTTCCTTTCCTTTTAATTTCCATGCTTGGTCCAATTAATTTGTCCAAACCAAATACTAACTCAGCCCAATTTAAATCAATTGGAAATTAAATCCAAACTTTTAGGCCCAATTTAATTAGGCGGCCCAAACAACTCAACCTCATACTAAGCTAGTCCAAACTTCATTGACCCAAATCAAATTCCAATTGGGTTAAGGGAATTGTGAGCCCAAATTTATAGAAGCAATGGGCTCAAATAAAATGGAACCTAATCATGTGTCCAAACTTAAACCATGAGTCAACCAACAGCATCCTTCACAATTAGAACCCAACATCAACCTATGAACCATTGTCACAGCCAAGTAAAACTCAGCCCACATAACCCACTGTTCAAGTCACACCAAACTACCAACAATCATCATTAGCCCACAACTTGGCTGCCAAAGTTAGTACATTATGCACCAACCAACTTAACCCATCTTCTTCACCTTCACACCACATTAACAGCCCGCCAAAACTGCCACAGCCCATCCGAACTCATTGCCGGAATCCATGTCCGGCACTACCAAGGTTCAACTAGCAACCCGCAAGCAACTAGTCATCACCACCCAAAAACTCAGCCATGAGAACCCAGCTGAGCCTCCACCGAGCTGCCATCACCATGTACCAACCGACGGCCCGCAAGTTCCTCGCCGGAACTACCAGCACGGCTTTCCCACAGCCACTACTACGGCCGTCTCCTCCAACCCACGCCACCAGCCAAGCCGGAGCCCCCATTCTCCATCCCCCTCAACCATCAGCCGAACCCACATGGGAGGATCAGTAAACCGGCCACCCAACCACAAAATCCACCTGCCAAAGACCCATCACTCCGGCCACCACTCGCTGCCGTCACCCCCATCCTTGTCCGTACCCACTGTGGCAACCACCTCCATTCTCGGTTCCTTCTCTCCCAAACTATTTCTCTCTCTAGGCTCTCGGCTCTATCTCTCTTCTCTCTTTCCTTCTTCCTTTTTCTTCTTTTCTTTCTTTCCTCTGTTCTCTTTCTTTAGCCGACCACTTGGTCTGGCTCTTCTTATCTTCTTTTATTTTGATCCATTCATTCGGTCAACCACCCACATCCACACATATATTTATATTATTTAAATATATTTCTATAACATCACATAATACATGTATCTACATGTATTTCCCCACACCTATATATAAATATCTCTACAAATACACACCCACCAAAATAAATAAATAAATATATATATATATATATTTATTTATATATATTTTTCGGGTATTACAACTACATCCTCATTTGTCCTTCTAGATTTACTAAAGTTACACTCCATATATTCAGTTTTATGTCAAATTATCTTAAACCCTTGAAATTCTAAAGCTTCTCTCCAAACCTCCAATTTGGCATTAACTCCTCTAATCTCATCCACTAAAACAATATCATTGGCAAATAGCATACACCATGGAATATCATCTTGAATGTGCCTTGTTAGCTCATCCATAACTAGGCAAAAGGGTATAGACTTAATGCTGACCCTTTGTGTAAGCCTACAGTGATTGGAAATTCACTTGCTTCCCCTACAAGCGTTCAAACTATAGTTACACACCCATCATACATGTCATTTATTGTGTCGATGTATTGTGACTCCTTTCTTTTCTAAAACCCTCCATATTAGGTCTCTAGGTACCCTATCATAGGCTTTCTCCAAATCAATAAAAATCATATGGAGATCTCTCTTCTTCTCTCTTTATCTTTCCATTAGTCTCCTCAACAAGTGAATAGCCTCCATCGTTGACCTACCCGACATGAATCCAAATTGATTCTTCGACACTTCCATCTCTCGTCTTAAGCGTTGTTCAATCACTCTCTCCCAAAGTTTCATAGTGTGACTCTTTAATTTAATACCACAATAATTATTACAACTTTGTACGTCCCCTTTATTTTTATATATAGGTACTAGAAAACTTTGGCGCCACTCATCTGGCATCTTTTTAGTTGTTATAATTTTATTAAACAATTTTGTTAACCAAGGCAAGCCAACTTCTCCTAGACATTTCCACACAACAATAGGAATACCATCGGCTCCTAAAGCCCTCCTCAATTTCATCTTCCTTGAGGCATTTCTAACCTCCCACTCCTTGACCTTACGAAAAAATATATTATCTCTAACATTTTCCTCTAAGCCTAAACTTCTTATATGGTTTTCATTTAGCAATTTCTCAAAATAGTTTTTCCATCTTTCTTTAATTTCATCGTCTTTACTAAAACCCATGAATCTTCACTCTTCATACATTTAATATGGCTAAAATCTCTAGTTTTCCTCTCCCTTAGCTTGGCAAGTTTATATATATTTTTCTCTCCAACTTTTATGCCTAGTTTAGAATAGAAATCATCATATGCTCTATATGCTTTGCCCCACTTTCTACTTTCTTAACTTCTTTATTTACTTTTTTATATTTGTTAAAGATTCACTATTCCTAGTTTTTTGTCAAACTTTATAGCATTCCCGTTTTGTTTTTACGACTTTTTGGACTTCTTCATTCCACCACCAAGTTTCTTTAAATGATGGTCCCGTTCCTTTTGATTCTCCGTGAACTTCTTTTGTTACTCTTTTTATATATGTAGCCATCTTATTCCACAGTAAGTTTGTTTTATCTTCCACATTCTATGTTGCTTCTTTTAACATACTATTTTTAAATAAACCCACTTTCTACCCTCTTAAATTCCACCACCTAGTCCTTGGGTTTATGGTTCTCTTTCTCCTTTTTGGTTGTCCTTTTTATACATAAATCTAAAACAAGAAGCCTATGTTGTGAGGCTAAACTCTCTCCGGGAATAACCTTAAAATCTTTGCTTGTTAGTCTATCTACCTTTCTAGTTAAAAAGAAATCAATTTGGCTCACATTTGATCCACTTTTAAAGACTATTAAGTGTTTATCTCTCTTTATAGAAAATGTATTCCCAATTATAAGATTATATGCTACCGCAAAATCTAAGATAGTCTCCTCTGCATCATTTCTATCTCCAAATCCATACCCACAATGTACCATCTCATATCCTCCACTCTCTTTTCCTACATGGCCATTAAAGTCTCCTCCTATATACATTTTTTCTCCTTCGGGTATCCCTCGCATCAACTCGTCCATATGTTCCCAAAAAAGTGTTTTAATATTGTCATCTACTCCTACTTGGGTGCATTCGCGCTAACTATATTAACCATATTTCCTCCTAACACGAGTTTTGCTAATATGATCCTATCTTCTTTTCTAATAACGGATATTGCATCATCTAACTTCACCTGTGTTAAGAAACACAGGCGGAACTCCGCCTGTGTTTTTTTTTACACAGTCGGTCCCAAGCCCGGATAAGGAGGAGGGTTGCGATAGGTAGCTTTACAGTTGGCGTAAAACTATGTCATGACCAATATGAACATGAATCCTATGAATAGACGAGTAAATACTAAGGCGTTCCCCTTAAGCGACGCGTTGCATCAGCTTCCGGATGCTTCGAAAAAAAGGGCAAGGGGTGCCGCATCGGGGCCAGGTGCGGTAAAAAATCGACAAAGGTTCTCTCATTTTCCTAGACAAGTGTGGGTAAAGAAGTTAGCTCAGAATATTAGGCTTAGGATAGGGACTTGGAATATAGAAACTTTGACGGGTAAAGGAATGGAGTTAGTAGACACTATGATTAGAAGAAAGATTAATATCCTATGTCTACAAGAAACTGAGTGGGTAGGTGAAAAAGCTAGAGAAATTGAAGGATATAAATTATACTTTACCAGAAAGACTAGACATAGGAATGGAGTAGGGATAATCATAGAGAAAATTTTAAAAGATGATGTAATAACTGTTATTAGAAAAGAAGATAGGATCATATTAGTAAAACTCGTATTAGAAGGAAATATAGTTAGTATAGTTAGCGCGTATGCACCCCAAGTAGGACTAGATGACAATATTAAAGAAAGTGGAGGATATGAGATGGTACATGGTGCACATGGATTTGGAGATAGAAATGATGCCGAGGAGACTATCTTAGATTTTGCGGTAGCATATAATTTTATAATTAGGAATACATTTTCTATAAACCCAAGGACTAGGTGGTGGAATTTAAGAGTGAGAGAAAGTGGATTTATTTTAAAATAGTATGTTAAAAGAAGCAAAAGGGAATTGTAGAAGATGAAACAAACTTAATGTGGAATAAGATAGCTACATATATAAAAAGAGTAGCAAAAGAAGTTCTAGGAGAATCAAAAGGAACGGGACCATCATTTAAAGAAACTTGGTGGTGGAATGAAGAAGTTCAAAAAGTCGTAAAAATAAAACAAGAATGCTATAAAGTTTGACAAAAAAACTAGGAATAGTGAAACCTTTAACAAATATAAAAAAGTAAATAAAGAAGTTAAGAAAGTAGCAAGTGAGGCAAAGCGTAGAGCATATGACGATTCTATTCTAAACTAGGCACAAAAGATGGAGAATAATATATATAAACTTGCCAAGCTAAGGGAGAGAAAAATTAGAGATTTTAGCCATATTAAACGTATTAAGAGTGAAGATTCATGGGTTTTAGTAAAAGACGATGAAATTAAAGAAATATGGAGAGGCTATTTTGAGAAATTGCTAAATGAAAACTATTAGAGAGTTTGGGTTATTGGACTTCTTGTATTAAGGGTGTTTTTGTCTTCTTACTATTTTTCTTTATTATTGAAAAGAGTATAAGGGTTTTGTATTAGGTCTGAGAAACATACGATAATATACATAGACTTCTCTTCTCCTTCTTTTCTTTTTCTTCTTCTCCTCTCATAAACCCTAACACAAAATTAGATCAATCTCAACTTGGTATCAGAGCAAGATCAAGACCTAGAACTCATTCCTATTCACTTGGCCAACATCAGAGAGGAGTGACGTCAGCATACAGGTGCTGACATCATGATGACGTCAACATTTATAGGTCAAGAACCATACAATCTGGTTCGCCTGATTTTTTTAAGAATTATGGTAGTGTTTATTTCGTGATTTGAAGCAGATTGATAGGAGTTTTCAATTTTTGGAACTTTTTCTGATTTTGGGTCTCGATTTTTTCGATCTGCGATTTGAAGGCTTTCCAGTTGATTTTGTTGGTTCGAATCCATCCCAAGGGTGTCGTCTGGACCTGGCAAGGGCTTGTGTGGTGGTTGTTAGTTGATTTAACGTGTTTTGAAGTGTTTTTGGCCCAAAATGGAGGTCGGCTGTAGCGTGTGGCTTCTGTCCCATGCGTGTGCTGTTGTTACCTGTTCGTACTGTTTGCTGCAGATGTTGTGGGGACTTAGGCATGCCCAAATTAGATGATCACTTGTCTCTTTTATCGAATCTTATTCCAATTTGCTCCTGTAACTAAATTTTTGGTTCAACTTCAGTTTTTCGGATTGTTTTCTTTGTTTAAATTGTTCTTCTTGAGTTGTTTATTGAATCTGAAATATAATCATGGCTGATAATCAACCACAACCTGTCAAGACTGATGATATGCCTCGATCAATTACCTCAGAAAAATTGAATGGTCTTAATTACCTTGCTTGGGCTCATGTTGTGCAAGTTTTTCTTCGTGGACGAAAGAAAATTAAGTATTTAACGGAAGAACTTCCTACAGACACGAAGAAACATGAGGATTGGATTTGTGAGGATTCCATTGTTATGGGATGGTTGTGGCATAGTATGGAGTCCAATATTGCCTCTACTGTTGCCTTTGTAATTCCTCTAAGAAGATTTGGGAGTCTCTTGCCGAATCGTTTTCGCAACAGAGTAATGTCTCTCGGGTGTATGAGTTGTCCGAAAAATCATTATCCGAGTATTACAGCATGCTTAAGAATTTGTGGGATCAATTATTGCAGTATCGTCTGTTTACCAATGATTTAGAACAACAGAAGCGTCATTGGGAAGAGTTTGTGATTGCTTCATTGTTGTCTGGTTTGGACTCTGATCTTCGTTGCTTCATTGTTGTCTGGTTTGGACTCTGATCTTCGTGGCTTTAAAGATTAGATTCTTGCTGGCGAGAAATTGCCCACTGCTGCTAATGCAAATTCTCGCTTATTGAGATCTTCCTTAGGGCAACATTCCATTGTGCCTCCTTCTGAGTCGTCTGCCTTAGTCTCTAGTGGCGATGGTCGTGGTAATTCTCGTGGTGGTCGTGGCTTCCGTGGTGGCAGTCGTTCTAGTGGACGTGGTGACAGGAAGTGTGATCATTGTGGCGGTACCAATCATACTGAACCTTATTGTTGGATGAAATATGGGAAGCCAGATTATGTGCATCAGGCCACTGAGAGTATTTCACAGCCACTGCAACCTAATACAACTCGTGGACATGTAACTTCTGATTCTGGTTCTCGGGATGCACTCACTACTCAACTTGGCGAGTTGATTCAGAAATTACAAACTGCTCTTCCATCCACCTCCACTGCCCTTCCATCTACTGCTACCTTAGCCAATTTAGGTAATATTACATGTGTGGCTCAATCCTCTCCTTCTTGGGTCATTAATTCCGGAGCTAACTCGCATATGTCTGGTAACTCATCCCTTTTCTCTGCTTTAAAACCTATTAACCATCACATTGTTCTAGCTGATGGTTCTTCTAGGCCCGTTCTTGGGAAAGGTTTCCTTCATCCCACTAATTCATTGTCTTTATCGTCCAGTCTATATGTTCCTAATTTTCCTTTTAATTTGCTTTCTGTGAATCAATTAACTAAAGCCTTACACTGTTCTATAACCTTTTCTCCTACTACTTGTGTATTTCAGGACCTCCAAACGAAGAAGATGATTGGTTCGGGGCATGAAAAAAATGAACTGTATTTTTTGGATTCTGATGAACCTTCTTCGGTCGTGTCATCGGCTTTGAGTGCTACAATATCTCCTCTTCAGTAGCATTTTCGTTTGGGCCATCCATCATTGGCAAAACTGCGATTAACTATTCCCGGGCTGAGTCATATGTCTGTTTTAGAATGTGAGGCTTGTCAGTTGGGCAAGCATCACTGTAGTTCCTTTCCGAGTCGTAGTTATAGTCGTCAGACTGAATCTTTTGATGTAGTCCATACGAACATTTGGGTCCTTCTAGAACTGTTAGTTTGAATAGATTTCTTTATTTTGTTATCTTTGTTGATGATTACTCTCGAATGACATGGTTATTTTTGATGAAAGAACGGTCTGAGTTACCTCGTATTGTTACAAAATTTTATAATAAAATTTTTACTCAGTTTGGTAAGCGCATTAAAATTTTTCGCTCTGATAATGCCTTGAAATATACGCAGTCTATCATGGATTTTTTTGTGTTAATCGTGGTATTATTCATCAGACTAGTTGTACCCATTCTTCTCAACAGAATGGTGTTGCTAAACGAAAGCATCGCCATCTGTTGGATGTTGCCCGTACCTTGTTATTTAATATGTCAGTACCTAAACAGTTTTGGGCTGATGCGGTTCTTACTGCTTGTTATCTCATCAACCATATGCGATCTGCTGTTGTGGGTATTCAGACTCCTTTTTCTCTTCTATATCCTAGTACGTCTCCATTTCAGCTCACTCCTCGTGTTTTTGGCTGTGTCGCTTTTGCTCATGTTTTGGATCCTGGTCATGACAAATTGTCTCCTCGTGCTCGTAAATGTGTTTTCCTTGGATACTCCCATACTCAAAAAGGATATCGATGTTACAGTTCGAAGTCTTGTCGATACTATGTGAGTGCTGATGTTACTTTTTTTGAATCTGCTATGTTTTTTTCATCTTCTGGTCAACGTTTGTCTCTTGATCTTATCTCTGCTTGTCAGGGGAGCCTTCCTCATCCTCCCCACATTTGCTGCTACCCTTAACCTCCTCGTCTGATTCCTCTTTGCCTTCTAATCCTCCACTGCAGGTTTATCAGCGATCTAGATCTCGGCCCACTGTTTCTTTTGGTCCAGACACCACATCTTCTTCACCAGAGGTTCCTAATCCTCCCTTCTTCTACTGATGGATTTGCCCATTGCTCTACGTCGCAGCAAGCGTACTTGTACTCAACATCCTATTACTAACTTTGTGTCCTATGATCGTATTTCTTCCTCTTTGCAAACTTTTGTTTTTACCCTATCCTCTATTTCTGTTCCCTCCTCTTATCAGCATGTTATCCCTATGCCTGGATGGAAACAAGCTATAGATGAGGAAATGAGTGCCCTTCACAAGAATCAGATGGGAGCTTACTGGTCTTCCTTCAGGAAAACAAACTGTTGGGTGTCGATGGGTCTATACTGTTAAATATCTTCCTAATGGTTCTGTTGAGCACCTTAAAGCACGGTTGGTTGCCAAAAGGTATACACAAACATATGGCATGGATTCCTTAAAGACTTTCTCTCATGTTGCTCGCCTTAATTCAGTCTGAGTCCTTCTTTCTGTCGCAGTTTGTTGTTCTTGGCCTTCATATCAGCTTGATATAAAGAATGCATTTCTTCATGGCGATCTCCAGGAGGAAGTTTACATGGCCCAACCTCCTGGTTATGTTGTTGCTAGTTCTAAGCACATTGTTTGTAGACTGCGCAAAGCTCTGTATGGTCTGAAGCAGTCTCCACGTGCTTGGTTTGATAGATTCAGTGTTGTGGTTATTTTCAGCGTTCCACTTTTGACCATTCTGTCTTTATTCGTCGCTCTTCTGCTGCCATTATTGTGTTAATTGTTTATGTTGATGATATTATCATCTCTGGTAGTGACTCTATCGGTATTGCAGCCTTGAAACGACATTTGGGTCAACAGTTCCATACCAAAGACTTGGGTTTCTTACGCTATTTTCTTGGTATTGAAGTTGCCCGTTCTGCTCATCGTATCTCTCTCTCTCAACGTAAATATGTACTTGACCTTTTATATGAGACTGGTATGTTAGGTGCTCGACCCATTGATACTCCTATGGACTCTACTGTTAAACTGGATAGTGAATAGGGAGAATTATTTACTGATGTTGGACGCTATCGTCATTTGGTTGAGAAGTTGATTTATCTCATTGTTACTCATCCTGATATCACCTATGTTGTTAGTGTGGTTAGTCAGTTTATGCATGCTCCTCGTCATCCCCACTTTGAGGCTCTTTGTCGTATTTTGCGTTATCTGAAAGGTGCTCCTGGGAATGGTTTGTTGTATAAACCCTCTTCCTCCATCTCCGTGACAGGCTTTAGTGATGCTAATTAGGCAGGTAGTCGATCTAATAGGCATTCTACATCTGGTTATTGCACGTTCGTTGGTGGTAATCTTGTTACTTGGCGCAGTAAAAAGCAAACTGTTGTTGCTCGTTCTAGTGCTGAAGCTAAGTATCGTGCTATGGCTCACACTGCTTTAAAGATATTGTGGGTTCGCTCTCTTCTTCAGGAGATGGGTGTTGCGGTTCCTGCTCCTATACCTATGCACTGTGATAACCAAGCCGCTATTTTTATTGCTAGCAATCCTGTTTTTCACGAGCGCACCAAGCATATCGAGGTTGATTGTCATTTTATTCGTGATTTATTGATGCAAAAGCAGATTGTTACCCCCTATATTTGTTCCGATGATCAACTGGGAGATATTTTTACGAAGCCATTAGCTCGTGGTGCCTTTCAGAGATTATGTTTCAAGCTGGGCATGTTCAATCTGTATGCTCCAGCTTGAGGGGGAGTGTTAGAGAGTTTGGGTTATTGGGCTTCTCGTATTAAGGGTGTTTTTGTCTTCTTACTATTTTTCTCTATTATTGAAGAAAGTATAAGGGTTTTGTATTATGTCTGAGAAACATACGATAATATACACAGACTTCTCTTCTCCTTCTTTTCTTCTTCTTCTTCTTCTCCTCTCATAAACCCTAACACACAATTAGATCAATCTCAACTAAAACCAATAAGAAGTTTAGGCTTAAAGGAAAATGTTAGATAATACATTTTTCCGGTAGGCTCAAGGAGTGGGAGTTTAGGAATGCCTTAAGGAAGATGAAATCGAGGAGGGCTTTTGGACCCAATGGCATTCCTATTGAGGTGTGGAAGTGTTTAGGAGAAGTTGGCTTGTCTTGGTTAACAAAATTGTTTAATAAAATTATAACAACTAAGAGGATGCCAGATGAGTGGCACCAAAGTTTTCTTGTACCTATATATAAAAATAAAGGGGACATACAAAGTTGTCATAATTATCGTGGTATTAAATTAATGAGTCACACTATGAAACTTTGGGAGAGAGTGGTTGAACAACGCCTAAGACGAGAGACAGAAGTGTCAGAAAATCAATTTGGATTCATGCCGGGTAGATCAACAATGAAGGCTATTCACTTGCTGAGGAGACTAATGGAAAGATATAGAGAGAAGAAGAGATATCTCCATATTATTTTTATTGATTTAGAGAAAGCCTATGATAGGGTACCTAGAGACCTAATATAGAGGAAATGAGTCACAAAGGGATACATTGACACAATAAAGGACATGTATGATGGGTGTAATTATAGTTAGAACGCCTGCAGGGTAAACAAACGAATTCCCAATTACTGGAGGCTTACACCAAGGGTCAGCATTAAGTCCATACCTTCTTGATTTAGTGATGGATGAGCTGACAAGACACATCTAAGATGATATTCCGTGGTGTATGTTGGTTGCCGATGATATTGTTTTAGTTGATGAGACTAAAGAAGGAGTTAATGCCAAATTGGAGATTTAGAGAGAAGCTTTAGAACTAAAAGGGTTTAAGATAGAATATATGGAGTGTAACTTTAGTAAATCTAAAAGGACAAATGAGGATGTAGTGAGGATAGAGAATCAAAAGGTACAAAAAAATGAACATTTTCGTTATTTAGGTTCAATTATTCAAAATGAGGGAGAAATTGGATATGACGTTAATCATAGAATCAAGGAAGGATAGGTTAAATGGAGATGTACATCTAGTATCTTGTGTGATAGGCGTATCCCCTTATGATTGAAAGGGGAGTTTTATAGAACAACTATTAGACTAGCCATACTTTTAAGGTACCAAATGTTGGACAGCTAGGCAACAACATTTGCATAAAGTGAATGTTGCAGAAATGCGAATGTTGAGATGAATGAGCGATAAGGCTAGAAAGGATAAAATTAGAAATGAACACATTCGGGAGATGGTTGGAGTAACACCAATTGGAGATAAAATGAGAGAAAATCGGTTAAGATGGTTTGGACATTTGCAAAGATGACATTTCCCTACGCCGGTCAAGAAAAGTGACATAGTCCAAATGGAGGGTAACGCTAGGGAAAGAGGAAGACCAAAGCTAGCATGGGTAGAGTTAGTAAAGAAAGATATGAAAGCATGTGGATTGATTGAGGATATGACATTAAATAAAATAGAATGAAAACATAGGATTCATGTAGCCGACCCCAGTAATTGGGAAAAGGCTTGGTTGTTGTTATTGTGTGGTTATTACATCATCTTTTAAATTTTTCTCTATGATTATCCTTACTCCATTTCTATGTCTAGTCTTTCCGGTATAGTATAATTTATATCCTTCAATTTCTCTAGCTTTTTCACCTACTCACTTAGTTTCTTACAGACATAAAATATTAATCTTTCTTCTAATCATAGTGTCTACTAACTCCATTCCTTTACCCGTCAAAGTTCTTATATTCTAAGTCCCTATTCTAAGCCTAATATTCTTTACCCGCACTTGTTCATAAAAACGCAAGAACCCTTGCTGATTTTTTACTACACCTGGTCGCCCCTTGCCCATTTTTCGCAGCATCCAAAAGCTGATGCAACGCGTCACTTAAGGGGAACGCCCTAACATTTACTCGTGTATTCATAAGATTCATGTTCATATTGGTCCTGACATAATTTTACGCCGGATGTCAAGCTACCTGACGCAACCCTCCTCTTTTATTTAGGCTTGGGACCGGCTGTGTAAGAAAAGCAGGCAGAGTTTAGGGGCAGAATCACTGCTTTCCATATATTGTTGCTTTCCTTATTTTTTGTTCTTTAGATCATTATAAATTCAAATTGTACTCACTCTTTGAATATATAATAAAATAGTCTATTTCTCTCCTCTCTCTTTCTAAGATTTCTCTCTCAACTTAGCCTACATTCTTGACACTAAGCAATATGAGCAGCAAGCAAAAAAGTTTTATTCGAATCCTTGCTGAATAAGAAGCAGTTTCATGAAAAAAGACTTATCGAGTGTCAAAACAACACACTGAAAAGAGTTATTATTAATTAAGATACAAGAGTGAACTTCTTTAACAATTGAATGTGTAATAGAACATAATCATTAAAATGCATAAGTTTTGTGGTTCCGCTAAACCTACTAAATAATGATTAAGTACATAAGAGCAGAGCAGTAAGACTTACCAAAGTATATTGTGCAAGAAATTAAGAATTTAACTTGCATAAACCATAATGAATCGATAACCAAGTCCATTACTCTCTTGAGTCTCTTCTCTTAGCTTATCGGTGTTAAATTAAAGGGTAAAGTGCAAAAAACACTCCTTTTATATACATAATGTGCAAAAAGCCCCCTAAAGTGCAGTTAACCCCCTACATTTTTAAAATTGTGCAAATAAGGACATTCCGTTACTTTGACACTGACAGAAGTATGAAATGTCTAAAATGCCCTTACAATAAAAAAGAAAAAAAAAAGAAAGAGGAAGTTTCATAAACGACATAGTGGCCACCATTGGATACATGACATCTCCAAATATCGACGACATCCCAACTCCTGCCTTGCTTTATCACTATCCACCACCGCCATCAGATTATTCCACTACCCCACAGTTTCAATTCAAGCCCAAACCATGAGAATTTCCACTTCACAAATAGTAAATGGAGATAGTGCCATAGCAATAATGCACAATGATGCAAGATTGAGGTGATAGAATAATGATTTTGAAAGCCCATGTATTCATGTGTCGGAATCTAGAGGCAGTTGGGCTTCACCATTAAAGCTTTGATATAGAGCTTGAATTTCTTGTCATTTCTTTCCGCTCTTTTAAAAAATTAATCAAATATTGAAAATTTCATAGAAAGATGAAATCAATGCACAACAAAGGTCATTTTTTGCAATTCCTTTCCATTACACCACAATTATTCAATAATTTTCTCAACTCTCAACCTAAAATTTGTAGAATCTTATTTTTACACAATTTCATTGTCCTCGACAAGAATTGTGCTAATGATCGGCATGAAAATACAAATTACAGATATCCCTCTATTTTCGAAAGAGTACAAGACAACCCATATCACAATATTATGAAATCTTTGAAATCGTTTAGGAAAATTGTTTTGGATGACAATTAAGTGTGGTGGATGCCAGTGGTTGCAACATATGACAGCAAATTTGTTTGATTAGGTAGTAGAAGAAAATCCATCACAAGTAGAAGAGGGAGAGTTTCTGACTACAGAGAGAGATCTTTGTGAGGAAGACGAAAGAAAGATGAGCACGTGGGATGGTATTTCGGTCAACAAGTGGTGTATTGAGTCCAAATTTATTTAATATATAATGGTCATTAAAAGGAGGGTATTTTTGGGTTTTCATTTAATTTTTGTGTGAGAAATAACATTTAATGGAAATTTTCTAACCTACATGTTACGGAAGGGGCAATTTGCACACATTTGTCAAATTATAAGGAGTTATGTTCACATACTAAATAGTATGGGTGTTTTGTGCACATTTTTTATATGACAGGGGTGTTTTTTGCACTTTACCCTAAATTAAATGGGAAAACAGCGGGTAGTTGAGACTTGAGTGACTGACTGAGAGCAAGAGCAACCCCTAAATTGTAAGTATACCGTATACAATGGACGTACCAGTGCATAAAGGATTATCAGTACCACCTTTACTCCAGTTTCATGAGGACGATGACTTTTAGTTTTAATTAATTATTGAGAAAAGTGCATTAAACCCCCTTAAACTATTAGTCGATTGCATAAAACCCCTATGTACTAAAAAAAACACCTGAACTATAACTTTGTTGCACAGAAGAATGGACCGTAAACGCGCCCTTAATGGAAAAACCATTTTACCATTTTGTCCTTACCAAAACGACATCGTTTAAGTTGTTTGGTTTCCTTGGGTTGCTGACTTGGCTATGTAATCCAAATTAACCAGTTGAAGTGCGCCACGTCATCTTATCCATAGCTTGGGTTATATCGAAATGGCGCCAAAAAAAGTTTCACTCTAATATGGCGCCAAACAAGTCTTTGTTCCCTCCAATAACCTGCCAAACAAAACCCTAATCTACCACTTGTTTCAATAATAACCCTAATCTACCTTCTCAAACGAAAAGAACCCTCACTGAGTCTCTACAACTTAAGCCCTAAGGCGATCTCTCTCTCTCTCATAAGGTAAACCATAACTCCAAATTGCATTGTCAAAGACTCAATTTCAAAAGTATACAAATATGCAGGAACATGAATGCCACTGTTTATCATCATCTTCACCATTTCCGACCACCATTGGGGCTGCCGGAAAAGACCCAGTCACCGTTGGCTTCCCACGCTACTGCCAAACCATGGCTGCCACCGAGCAAAGCCGTGAACACCAGCAACCATCACATCGGCACCAAGCTTAACCAATAGTGTTATCGCCATTGAAGACCAGCTACTGTTCACTGCAGTTCCACCAAGGTCCTTCTCCAAATTCGTCGAAGATATGAACAGACCAAGAATCTCCATCTTCTCCAGCCGATCTCCTCTTTGCCTTTCCCATCACCATCTTCATCATGCCCGACCATAGCTGTACACTCCACCACTTCTGCCAACCCACATGGGAAAGAGAGAGAAGCATGGGTAGCGGAGAGAGAAGCATGGGTAGTAGAGAGAGAGAAGGAAGAGAAAAGAATAAAAGAATGAAAAGAAAAGAGAAGGTGTCGGGAAAAAGGTGAGAATATTTTAGAGAGAGTGGGCTGAATAGTTTGGGCTGTAACGGTCATAAGGGTATACTGGAAATTCTAATTTTTTTGCAATGACACATGCCTCACGTGCCTTACACTAACGAAATTATCCAAACGGCTAGCTAACGATTTGGGGTATTCTGCAACAATCGCAATAAATTAAGGAGTTAAGTGTCAACTTTGTAGTTCAGGGGGGTTTACTGGGAAAGAGAAGAAAGTTTAAGGGGGTTTAATGCACTTTTCTCTTAATTATTAGATGATAGAAATTGCTTTTTTTCATGTTTACTCACTTGTCAATCTCTGGATTCAGCTAGATGAAGTTCAATGTATATAAAACCCCGCCCATCAGCTTCCTCTATGGGATTATGTTCAGCTTCCTATATTTAATGTTGGCCAAATTGCACTAAACCCCCCTGTGCTTTCAAAAAGTGGCAAAATACCCGCTGTGCTATTTTTGTCACCAAATAACCCCCTTGTGCTTTCAAAAGTTGCAAAGAACCACCATTTTGCAACAAAAAAAAAACCTTTTGCATGAGCATTTTACCCTTTCCAGTTAATTTATCAAAATAACCCTTCACCCACCCCATCTTCTTTTCATCCTCATTGCAAAGGGATCTATGATTTCTTTTGCTCAACACATGATAAACTAGTTTAATTTATGACTTCCTCTATCTCATGACAATCACATTGGCAAGAACTAGTTTAATTTACCCGAGAAAGAATAAATAATAATAATAATAATAATAACAACCTTAAATAACAACAGTTGGATTTCAGTGTATGTTTTCTTAATGTCTATTTTATTCCTAAAACAAAACTCTCAACGATACTGGGCATTAATGACTTTTCTAGTATCTGTATGTTTCACCAAGTTGAGAACTGACACAGGGAGGAGTTATTTCCTGGCACATCTTAGGGTTTCTAGCCCTCTTAAACAGTATCTTATTCTAGGGAAGAATCTGATCCAGTTCAAACACCTTGAACTTCTTCTAAAATATAACTCTTATAGCCTTGAAATTTGTAATTGCTTTATTCTTTGTATTAATTATATCAAACAAACGTAAACTCAACGGAGATTTTCTTAGTCTTATTATTTGTATATTTATTTTGTTAAGTAACGCAACATACAATTGAGCAACTTTTGTTTACGTATCAATTTAACATTTCAAAATAAATCGAGAACTTATCAAATCTTATCTCAAGGGCTGCAATTGATGTTGTGGAAGTGATTAAGTAGTACCTATAAAACTCTAAAACTCATTAAAATAATTCCATAGTTGAGCTTGCAAATGAAGAGCAATGAGGATGAAAGGAAGGTTGGGTGGGTGAAGGGTTATTTTGATAAATTAATTGGAAAGGGTAAAATGGTCATGCAAAAGGTTTTTTTTTGTAAAATGGGGGTTCTTTGCAACTTTTGAAATCACAAGAGGGTTATTCGGTGACAAAAATAGCATGGGGGGTATTCTGCCACTTTTTAAAAGCACAGGGGGTTTAGTGCAATTTGGCCTTTATTGTTTAATGTTTGCTAAAAGTTCATGTTTTCCTTCTACTAAAACTCATGTGCCAGTAATTTCAAAAGACTACAAGAAGGAAAGAAAGAAAGACAGAAAAAAAAAAGGAGATTAACCCCTCGAGCGTTTCAGTGACATGTAAAAGCAAAACATTGTCAACCAAGCATGCATCTCGAGACGAGGAAGAAAAAAAGGAACACTTACTAGCAATCCACCAGTAAAAAAAATTGTAAATCAACTAAAACAAGGTAAACTTGGTTTTGGTTTCCGTGGGTCCCCGAGAGAATTTATCCAATGGCAACACAATGTCCAAATTACCTATAGAAGGAACAAATTTAAATTAAAAATTATACAACCAACAAATGAGACAAACTGTTCATACTGCTTGCACTTATCAATGTTGAATTAGGAATATCAAAAGGGTACCAAAGAAAAAGAATACTTTGAAACACTGCAGTGTACAAATGAGTCAAACCTAAGCACTACAGCAGCAAGCAAAAAAGTTATATTCGAATCCTTGCTGAATAAGAAGCAGTTTCATTGCAAAAGACTTATCCTGAAGTATTGAAAGAACACAAGGGTTTGAAACTGAGCAGAGCTATTATTAACTAAATGCAAGAGCAAATATTTTTTCACAATTGAATGTGTAGTAGGACATAATCATTAAAATGCATAAGTTTTGTGGTTCCGCTAAACCTACTAAATAATGATTAACCAGATAAGTTGGGCAATTCAAATCTGGAAAGATCTCAATTCTCTGTAGATTTAATTTTTTATAATATTTACAGCCCGTATAAACAGCTTCTAAAGGACCACCTATGTTGGGAACAGTCATTTCACAAGTTGGGAGAACCTATGTTGGGAACAGTTTATTCACTAAGCCCCGAATCAAGCTAGTATAGTTCAATGGTTCCCGTTCCTAAAAACAAACTATAAAAAATTGATATATCACTTTCATGAAGGCATAGGAAGAAGAAAAAAAAAACAACAACAACGAAACATTTTCCAGAAAAAAAAGGTAAAAGTAAAGAAATACATTGTTAGGCTAAATTTAAGACGTGCATAAAGTTAACAGCTAAACACAGAAGATGGCTCAAATTCAAGAGCCAAATTAGAAATTCACAAAACCAGTATACTCAAACGAGGAGGTTTATAATAAACAAGAACCTCCGTGTTATATGAAAAATGAACCCTATCCATTCAGCCGTGAAGTTGCTTAGCCATCCATTTGTCCAACAAACAGTCACAGGAAAATTGGAAAGATATTCATAATGGATGTGTCTATTTTGTACAAGTTTCAGAGTTTACAACAGCCAAATATGCAAAGTAGACCAGTAGCAGTCTTAGTGCTTTAATGGAAGCAAGCATTAAAAGTCTTGCAATCGCGATACTTCAATATTCGTAGGAAATACAACAGTATTTATTGAACAGAAGGAGATTCCAAGTATGAAACAGTAATAAGGAGTGCAAAACGTTAAAGAGATGATTGTTTTCCCCTGAGGGATCATCATGATCTCAACCAAACACGAGGCTTGTATATTAAGCCTATATATCTAAACTGTTATTTTATGGAGACTACTTTCCAAATTGTGAGATCATCCCATAATTCAATCTAGCATTTGCTCATTGACAAAATTTTAACATTTCACATATCATATTCTGCATATTACTGTCAGTACATATCAGTTGTTATTTCATAAAATTGCTCATATTATTTTGGTGCGCATACATGCAGATTTTGGCATATGGGTGCGGTGGTTCCTGTTGAAAGTAAAACCTATGTAGGAATATTTTTAAAAAATTTATCATCATAAGAACCATATATAGCCAGAAAAATCAGAACTCAAAACCCTATCGATAAAATCACTATAGTTATAAGATATCCCCTTTTTCAAATAAAAATTTTACGTCACAGAATATGTCAGACCAAGTCACCAACCCCCTTCACACTACTCACGTTGGTATAATGAAGCTAGTGCCTCAAAAAAACTGAATTCCCAAGCTCAATATTTTGAATGTGGCAGATGTAAGGTGGAGATGCCGAAACTAGGCTCGCTGAACCTAAGAAATAGGCAAATAAATTTGTCAACTACTATACTAATTGAAAGAGATTTTCACTCAAGAGTTGGAATCCACCATCAAAGGGCTTTCATACAAGAGATGAAATCCACCATCCCCATCTATGTTTTATAAATCATATCATGAGAATTGATGGCTTCCTATCAATCATACCTTGTAAAATTTTCTGCAATATTTGACCAGTTCAATCTTTTATCTAAACTACACAATCAAGCCTGTGGTATACCTTTCTAATTCTTTTTCTTGAATGGGTCTCTACCATGGTTTGACTTTGGAAAAATTAAGTTGCCAACATTAAGATGTTCTCTAAGCCACAAAGTAACAGAACATATTCATCATATCAATTAGGTGTACATTATCCCACATGTTTCTCTTCTCCCTTCGCTTTATAAAATAACAATTACTAAATGTACTATTAACAAGAAAGAAACTATCTTTAAATGGTTTCAGAATATACTGTACATTCATCTCTCCATTCAGTAGAAATGAAGGGAGGTAAGTGTTTTTCTTTCTTTTTGTTCTTTGTTTGCGCGTAAGAAGGGAGGTAGGTGTTACCTCATACAAAATTTGAAGGAGATTAAAGTTAATTTGGAACATGAGAGAGGTGAGTGTTAAGGTTACATACCTCAAGGGAGGTTTTATTTTTTCCTCAAGTTTAACATTCAGTTTATTGTCTTTCGTAACTCCATCTTATAATTTGTAATTTGTTACTCTGTAAACCAACAGAAATATTGGGAGAGTTACCTGATAATATTGCTATGCTCCATTTCTCTCAACAAAGAGATTTCTCTGATTACTGAACTCGGGACACCTTCTAGTTTCTCAAGAAAATGAATCTCTTTGAAAGCAACGGGTTCATAGGTCTCACGACTTTAGAAGAAAAAAAGTAATTTTACAATTTTAAATAACACAAACCATATCATATCTTTTACCTTCTCCATACGATCAGGTCTCACTTCCCTGGCATAGAAAGAAAATACAAAGACAACGATTTAGATTTTATATGTATGAAAAAAACTGTAAAAAAAAAAAATCAGAATCTGTAAAGTAATTATCTTATAAACCATGGTTTAAATTTTTTTATGGAAGTCAGTTTCCTGTCATGGTAACCAATGTTAGAACACACACATACACACATTATACCATTATCACAAAACATTTTTCAAAAAATTGCAAATTCAACGCTTTACTGAAAATTTAGAAATTTAATGTCACTCAGCAATGCTTTATAGTCAATGAGTCAACAAGTCATTTCCCTAGCTCTGGAGATACACGTCATCCTGGTTCAAATGTCATAGATTTGTTCAACTGCATTCAGTTGCCATCTACACCATGCCTTGTACCTGATTCAATTCAACAGATCCTTATTCCTATTACTTTGGCTCAGATACAACGTACATGGATCCATGTTCACCTGTAGGACCATATTTTGGTGGAACAGAGACCATCTAACCTTATATATTCTAATTATAAAAAATGAAAACAATAAAAGACCATATTGATGATGAAACACGTGTTTAATGTACTTTAAATTTAATTCATAATTAAAGTATACCCGTATTGTAAGAGACATTTGCAATGAAAGTAAGAACCAATAACCTTTTATTCAAGTTTATGGGCAACATATTGTCACTTCAAACCTGAGATTTCTTCTCTGTAAACCCAAGTTCAGAACTATATTGATCTAATGTGAAATGGAGATGCTACGCTATATCCTGTATTGCATAGTTAGCATGAACATAAGCCATTTTCGAATGTTTCATTGGGGGGCTTAAAGATTTAATTGATGTCTCCATAATTTTAAGAATATTTCTATGTCTTTCCATAAACATCGCAGCAAACTGTTTCAACTTGCAGAGTGGTTTTATACTCAAATTGAACTTCAAAAACCTATATCTTACAAGATCAATAAAATTGTCAATTATCTCATTAACATCTTCTTCTGGTTCTTTAATTCATGAGTAACTACGGATTCCTACCAAAAAGGAAAGAAATATATTGTCTACAAAATTACATAATTAACAGTAGCAGCTATAGAAGCCATTCTGCTTTCTAGAAGGCACAAATCATTGTATCAACTTGTTTTTTTTTTTTCCCTAGCTAACTAACACAAATTCTAATTTTCTGAAGGCACAAATACAATATCAAAAAACACAGTCTGTGTCCATCTAGACAAATCAAATAGATATCAAGAACGAGAATCGTAGTCTATAAAGACGCATATCAAAGAGATATCAAGAAACTTCAAATTAATCAATCAGTCACATTCAGCACACTGTGAAAATATATCTCCCTGACACACCACACTGTGAAAATATAAAGTTAGATCCTTCAATATACTCCCTGACAGACCACACTGCGAAAATATATCTTAAAACATGAAGAGAATTGCTTATTTTGACAAAGTTGAATATCCAATCTAACACTCAAACTCTGAACCCATAATCACTAAAGCATGTCTGAGATTGTAAGGGCAAGAAATCATCATAGGGTTTGCCGTTTGATCAGTGAAATCGTCAGATTTTCAAACCCTCAAATCTTGGATACAAATTAAAATGAAGGTGTAAAGAAAACAGAAGAAGTCATTCACTAGGGAAGTGATGGTGACTTACAGAAAGAGATGTCTCTGATTCGCAAATGGTAGGTTGAAAATTTTCTTAACAGCCAAACTCTTGAAGATCAAATTCTGATATCGGAGAGAGAGAGTTGCAGAGTGAGAAACAGTGAAATAAAACGGTCCTATGAGATAGAAGAGAGAGAGAATTTCTGTATTCTCATTTCTCATATTCAGTTGAGCGGCAAACGAACTGAAACGGTCTTGCGCGTCGAAAGGGTTGGAATTGGTTGAATTAATGTAACAATAATGGATAGTATAGGTTTAAGGCGTTTCAAGTATTTGTGCTTTCAATTTCTTCATAAATTCGTTTATAACCTATTATGAAAGATTCACTTGTCATTTCCCTCCAAATCTTTACACTTTTGAAAGAATAACGCATTAAATATTTTGGAAGGATAAACTATTACTCCTAAGTCCTAATCCTTTGTTTCCTCTTACTAATGACAATTCAAACACAAAAACTATTATCCTGCCCTTTCTTTTCTTTTCCATCCAATTTCATCAATCCAAACGAGCCCAAAAATAAATAAAAAATTAAAAATAAATATAATAGTTTTTATGACAAGTATATGTTATAAATATTCAAAAAAGAAAATAATAATAATACTCTCATACAGATAAATCAAGGATATCATATATTGATAAATAAATAAAAAACAGATATAACGTTTTTTTAAGTAAATTATTAAAGATGAACCATATGCCTTAAGAGACTCAAATTCATTAACTATTGAATCTATATCAATATCTTCATCACTCATCTTATTGCGAAGTTCAGTTTTGATACACTTCATTGTTGAAAAAGCTCGTTTTATTACTGCTGCAAAAATAGAGAGAGTAAATATGAAATACATCAATCTATCAATCATATAATAGATTTCTCTATTTGTTCAACTGTTGAAATTTTTAAAAGATGTTGTTGCTGCTCATTAAAAGTTTTTGCACTTTGTGATCTATCATTTTCCAGTTTATAGAACAAAAAAAATTTTCATCTTGCAATAAAAGTGTCTCGATAGTCTGAAACAATAGAGGCAATGTCAGCCCTAAAATTCCCAAAAGATTGAGAGGCCCTAAGCGAACTTTCTATTAGACACAACACAATTTTTATTTTCCTTAAAATGTTTGTTCACACTTCAAAAATCACAACAAAGACAAATTTGCCAAAAAATAGTAAATATGTACATATAGAAGATTTTTATAAGGAAAATACAGTATAATAACTAATTAAAAATGTAAATAAAAAACAAACAATTTATTGAAGAATGCATAAACTGACCTCCTGTTGTTTACCATATTCTCCAATTTGTTAATGATTTTTTGAATTGTTGAGTATTTAATTATTTATACATATATGACATATATAAAAAGAGTTAAAGACTATTGGGTGAAGAACTAAAAAGAATAAAAAATAGGGCTTTTAGAAAGAACTTACATATTTAATCTCCTTTAAATATTTTCATCAAAGGTCTAGAATTACCATGAATGATTGAATGAATAATTTTTTAAAAGTCAGGTGGTCACATGACTCGACGCAATTATATAGTATTTTAATAATATATGTATATAAACTGTATGAGTTTAAACTTTAAAGTATATTATGCAATGCTTGAATTTAAAATTTAATAGGTCAATTAAATATATTATTAGAGGCTCAAAATATTAATAATATTATAAAAATAGTGGATTGGGTTATTGGGTTATGAACTACTAAACACCCCTTATCATTTTTGTTGATGAAGGTTAAAATGATACTAACAAATATTTTGGTTTTACTAATATGTGATGCGGGTTTAGGTTAAGGTGAAGCCTAAGGTAGAGCCCGGATATCGGGGAAATGATCTGCCAGATGACGGGAAGCCACGATTATGGTATTATCAAGGAGAACTTATTATTTATAATGATAGCCAACTAGCCTTTCACTAAAAAATAAAAATAAAAAAATAATAATAATAACAAACAAGCTCTTCACACGTTGCTAAATCAATGCTCCCACTTTTTTCAAGTTATGGAAAAAAAAAAACCTTTTTTCCAATCATCGTCATTTCTTTTATTTTTTTTTTTAATTTATTTTTGGGATCTAATTGTTTTTTATATGGCAGGATATTTTTGGAGATTGAGAGCATTTGCATTGGCCTCTCCAAATTTTGGTTCTCTAAATGTGTCACTTTAACTTTTTCAAGAGTCACGTCAGTCTTTTTTCAGACTCATGTTAGTGTTTTCAACTTTCTAGATTTTAGCTAACATTGACCTCTCAAGTTAAAATATTTAATTAAAAAAAATTAACTTTTTTTTGCAAAGGTTATATTTTTCATCTTATATAAACACATTCATTTGGTCAATATGAGAATTATTACTACATTTATCTCTTTCATTCTTCATCTCATTCAGTCTTGAATTTTCAATGGTTTCATCATCACGATATTTTCCTTTGCCAAACTTTAATTATTCATCTTCTTTCTCATCATCATCCTCATCTAAAGATAACCCTATTCACATGATGCAACAAAATATAGATAATTACAGTATGCTTCTGAATGCAGTGACACCAGAGATAGTCCAACAAGTTTTTCAACCACCCAAGAGGCGAAACATTCATCGTAATCAAGAGGGAAGCCACCGTCGGCTAATGAAATACTACTTTGACGAGAATTGCACATATACACCAGAGATATTTCATAGACGATTCAGGATGCAACGATAATTATTTCTTCATTTCCTGGAAGATGTTAAAGCTTGTGACAACTACTTCGTCCAAAAAAGGGATGCAACAGGTCGTTTGGGATTGTCATCTGTACAGAAGATGGCAACTGCAATATGTATACTTGCATATGGTCGTGTCACCAATCAAGTTAACGAATATATCAAAATCAACAAGAACACTGCCATTAAAAGCTTGAAGGCATTTTCTAAAGCTGTTGTTGCTGTGTATGGAGAGGATTATATGGGTCCACCAAACAAAGCCGACATAACACGACTACTTCAAGAAGGAGAGGACAAAGGATTCCCAAGTATGTTTGGTTCTATGGATTATGCACTGGGAGTGGAAAAACTTTCTAGTGGAGTAACATGACACCCACAAGGGACGCTCTCATAGACTTTCTCTCATATTGGAAGCGATAACCTCACAATATTTTAGGATTTGATATGCATTCTTTGGAATGTTGGGTTCACATAATGATCTGAATATGTTAGATCATTCATCAGTATTCAACGATATCATTAATGACCAATTGCCTCCAGTTAATTTTGTGGTGAATCTTTTCTTACTTTATTATGTTGATCTCGTTTTCTGTATGTTTATGTATAGTTTAATGTTGTTCAACATGGCATAACTTTTGCCACATCCATCTCCATTTGTCTTATATGGATGGCGGCTGAACTCGAGAAGTAGAAGGTTTCTTTTAATGTCGAGCGCGCCTCTTTCAATACAAAGCATTCCATGCTGAACTTAGAGATAGAATCTCTACGCGCTTCTCATATTTCTCAAGCTGGAGAGATTGATGTTCTCAACTCCCAGATCTGCCATGACCGGGAGGAGATGGCGTGTTGGAATACTGACCTATCGGGGCTCTAAGTAGTGGCTGTCGAGAAATTCAAGGACTCATTTGACTTTGACAAGATATGCAATGAGTCATCTATTGAGGGCTTCGAGTATTTATGCACTATGGCACAGGGAGAGTGGCTAGAGATAGATTTTTCCTGTTTGCAGCTGAAAGGGGATGAGGACGAGGAGTCTGACTCTTGATGCACCCTTTCATTTCTATTGTAGTAGTTTTTCTCCCGTAACATTTCTGCTTACGGTCTTGTAACTCCTTTTTTGTCAATTAATAAATAGTTATTTGCTTTCTTACTAAGGTGTCCCTTGTTTTATAAGCAAATACCTTTATGACATAATCTTACAAAATAATCTTGTTATCGGGTAACATCCCATTCGGTGGGTGGTTGTGCCCCGTAGGGTCAATTGACCATATTTTCGGAATTAACTTATTTCGCTTCTCTAAAAGATCTCCTTTGGAGGCATCCCTCCATGGGGGTCTTTGACAATATTCTCATAATTAATCCATCCATCCTTTTTCATTAAAAGCCCTCTTTAGAGGTGTGCCCTCATTGGGTTTCCTATATAATATTTTCGAAATTAATTCATCCCGCCTTTTTCATTAAAGGTCATCTTTAGAGTGTAGGACTGTTTGATAATGTTCTCGGAATTAATTCATCCCGCATTTTTCATTAAAGGCCCTATTTAGAGATGTATCCCCATGGGGTTGTGCCCCCATAGGGCTGTTTGACAATGTTATCGGAATTAATTCATCCCACCTTTTTTCATTAAAGACCATTTTTAGAGGTGTATCCCTATACGGCTGTTTGACAATGTTCTCAGAATTAATTCATCCCGCCTTTTCACTAATGCCCTCTTTAAAAGTGTATCCCCATAGGACTGTTTGATAATGTTCTCGGAATTAATTCATCCCGCCTTTTTCATTAAAGGCCCTCTTTAAAGGTGTATCTACGTAGGACTGTTTGACAATGTTCTCGGAATTAATTCATCTCGCCTTTTTCATTAAATGCCCTCTGCTAAAGGTGTGTCCCTGTAGGGCTGTTTTGTTCACTTTTTGTTTTAGTTATAATAACATATTTTGAAAAAAAAATGACTGTTATTGATATTTTAGTAACAAACAGAGAGTTATTTGATAAAGATTTCGGAGCTATCGTCTTAAGACTCGATACTAAACTAAGTTTCAGATAGAACTATTAAAGTAAATGCAACTTTTAAAATAAAGTCTAAATGCAACTTTTAAAATAAAGTCTTACTGGTGGTATTTCCTCAGATGCTTAACATTCCAAAGATGGGCCAACTAACTCCCTTCCAATGTCTCTAATCAATATGCTTCCTGTCGTTATGTTTAGATAACTCTAAATGGGCCCTCCCATTTAGGAGCCAGTTTCTCGGTGCTTGGGGTTTTGGTTGCCTGAGTTACTTTATGGAGGATTAGGTCTCCAGGTTGAAAACTCCTCTACTTGGCTCGAGCACTGTAGTACTAAAATATGGCTCGCTGATATACCACAACTAGGGCATCGTTATGTGGTTGCTGGACTTCCCTCGCATCATCCTCTGATAAGGTTATGATCTGATTATCCAACCGGGGGAGCTTGGCCTTAGGGGGTGATTGACTTACCTCGTACACTTCACATAAACTTTTGATTTTCCTCACGTGCACTTTGCGAGCCACCTTGGATTCTCCGTCACCTGTAACTCCACCCAATATAACTCTGATTTCTCCTAATGGAGGATTTTTTCGAGTGTTGTCATCTTTGCTTTCTTATGGGTAGTTCTGTGCCTTCGAGCAGCAATAAAGTTGCTCACAAACAACGACTCAATTATTTGAAGGAATGTATAGATGTAGGTTTTAAGCTGTTAAACCATGTTCAAGTAGAACCTTTCAATGTAGTGAGGAAGACTTTGCACATGATTTCATCTGGTACTCTTTGGAGGTATCTCAGAGCCTTGTAGGTCTCGAGATGGTCTAACAGGTCCTTGGTCCCGTCAAAGTTTTCAAGGGTGGACATCTTGAACTTGCTGGACAAAGGAAAATTCATTACTCCTGCGGTAAAAGGGAGGTTAGTTTGTTGGATCAGATCCTCCACTCTAGTAAGGCATTTCCCCTTTCATGCTCTTTACCTTGACTTTGAGGTCCTGCATCTCCATATCATAATAGGCAGTTTTTCCTAGATGCCCTGAATCTCTGTGAGTATGAACCCTATACCCCGAATCCCCCTAGGCATGAGCTCTCTTAGGTGGGATTAGGTGAATGGGATTCATCCCTTCTTGATCGCTTCTAACTCAGCTATGGGGCGCGTCATTTGTCGGAACCCCACTGTCTCGTCCAGCATCATTCCCTTCTAGATCGATCGACCTAAGGTGACTTCTGGACGGCACCGATGCCATAGGAGGGAGGCGTTATAGGATTATCGCATTTTGTTGGAGTATTTGGTTCAGACTTTGATTCAAGTTCTGAACTTGGTATTCCAACGTTACAACACGCTCTTGGTCATTTGGGACTCCAGGGCATGCCCCATGGAAATCTCCTTGACTAGGGGGCTGCATGCCTCTTGCTCCTGTTATCGACAAATTGTGACCAGGAAAGTCTGGGGTGGCAGGCGGAACTTGTCCGACTGGAAGGTCCTGTCCAACAGGAGGGTTGTGGCCGGCAGGAGGGTCTTGCCCCGCTGTAGTCTCTAGCCCAGATCGTAGGTGCATCATGCTTCGTATATGTTTCGAGTAAAACTGTCAAGTTTGTGACATTTCCCATAGACGACACCAACTGATAAAGCAGAAATCCACCCCGAGCTGGTCAAACGCCAACCCGTAAAAAAGACAAGAGAAGGGTAATCGGAAAGACACCGGCGTGGTGCCGGTTGATTGCGCTTCGACGATCAAATCAGAAATCGAAAAGGCTTATTGAAGCTAGAGGGCATTCAAAAGATATTAATTGCATACCTGGTACATGAACCGTCTCTCTATATTTATAGCAGTCAAATGAGAACATGTCCCAGTAGGAGATCGACTCTTCAGTTCCCCAGACTTATCTGGAGAGAGGAAAGTTTTGGTTAAAGTATACTTTTTGCCCACGTCACGTCAGTCCCAACTTTTATATTTACACATGTCATAAATGGAGTCAAACACTATATCAGTAATAAAAGTTTAAATAATACAATGTTTTCCAATTTAAACAATATTTTAAACATTTTTTTCATTATTTGTAAAAAAATAAAAAATAAATTTGGGTCATTATTGGCCAATATAGCCATTGGGAAATTTTATTTAAAATGTTATAATTATTTATTTCAAAAAATAATTTTTTGGCCAATATACCAATTGCCAAATAGTCCCTAGAGGTTATATTGACAAAGATTTGTCTTAAAAAAATTAGTCAAAAAAGTGCTTGAAAGCAGTTTTGATCATTTTTGGGGAGCCAAATAGGCCTTTGACGGTTGACGTGTGACTTTCACGTGCCTATTTAAAAAAAATAACTAAACAAAATCACACGCGCCAAATAAAAAATCAAAACAAAAACTCATACCGTTAGGCTCTATTTGAATAACCTGTTTTGTTGTTGTTTTAGTAATATGTTTTTAAGTTTCGAGCTCAAAACATGTTTGGCAAACTGATGATATGGTTTGAAAGTTTAAAAGGTATTAATTTGGACTCAAAACTCATATCATCCAATACATGACATAATGGGCCAAATACATCAAACGCTACTGTAGCTGAGCTATCACTAATTTCAATCAAGGGACCAAACCATATCACATATAAAAACATTATGATAACGCCTTCTTCATTTCAACCATATTTTCTCTTTCCTCTATCTCTTCTTTTCTCTGGCGATTTGACGAAGTGTAGTAACCCTTGTGGACGGGTGTGAGTGGGCGGGTGCATAGACAGACACTGGGCTGAGCTACCACACTGACAGGGTACAAGGTGCTCAATCCCACATCGCCTAAGTGTGGAAAAGGGGATGTGCTTATATGTAATATGTTCTCTTCAAATGGTATGAGGCCTTTTGGGGTAAACCCAATAGCAAAACCGTGTGGGCTCAGGCCCAAAGCGGACAATATCATACCATGTGTTGGAGCGGGGTATTACACGAAGGTGGCAGTAGAGTGCTAGATCTGTGAACTAGATCTATTCTTCTATGTCAATTTGGCCGGGTATTTGATTCGATTCAACCTTGTGAACTAGATCTTTTCTTCTCTTCTCTGTTGAAGATTTGTTCTTCGATTCGTGTTAGAGGGGATTCGATTCGTGTTTGAAGATCTCTTCTCGAAGACCTACACCGTAGTTACCATCAGTTCTTTTGTTTTCTCTCTCTCTCGACATTAGAGGTACTTTCTTTCCATTTTTCGTTCTCAAGGGTCATGAGTTATATGTGTATTTACTTTAATTTCCTGCTGGTGTCTCTGTATCACGCCAAGGCCGTGACTTGTGTCCGTGATCTGCATACGAGTCTACTTTGCTTGTTTGTAAAAATTAGGAAGTCATTTTCCTTTTTCCTGATTCTTGTTTTCTTTCTCATTTTATTTCTGTTGTTTTTTCCTGTTATATTCACAATTTATAAGATAATCTTGTAATCATTCTGCAATACATTGTTACTCTTGTAAGTTATTAAGTAAAAGAAAAACGCATAAACCATTATTTCAGCATTCTGGTAGCAAACTTTTCTTCTACAAATTAAAGGACCTGTCAGTAGGGCTGCAACTAGGGCGGGTTAGAGGTACAACTCGGGCTCAACTCTACATATAAAATGTTCAACCCTAACCCTACTTTCAACCCTAACTACTCAACCCTAGCCCAACCCATTCTTTAATTTTTAAACTCGGGTTTGCAACTCGGGTTGAGATTTCGGGTTAGAAAGTAGGGTTAATTCGGGTTATCTATATCACCAATCTCCATGTTAAAATTTTAAAGTGATATTTAATAAGTTTCACATTAGATTACTCCGAAACACACAAAAAAAGAAGAACTTAATGCAAATTTCTAAAAAATTACAAACAAATTTTAAGAAATTAATTATCAAAAATGTTAACATATAATAAATCAAGATTTAAATAAAGGAAGTTGAAAAGAAAAAGGTTATCACAATTTGAATATTATATATAATATATTTAAAATAAAAAATATGTATAAAAATAATATTACAATTCGGGTTCGGGTTGGGCTCGGGTTGTTCGCACCTCAACCCTAGCTCAACCCTAATTAAGTTCGGGTTGGAGTTTTTCAACCCAATCTCAACCCTAATTGTAAAAATAATTGCCCGGGCTCGTAAAAATTCGGGCTGGACTCGAGTTGAATTCGGGTTGCCCAACCTAAGTTGCACCCCAACCTGTGAGACAGGAAGATTTGAATGCTTACTGTTGTGCCTTCTGTTTATGTTAACCAAGAAAAAATATATTTTTTTAACGATAATGAGCCAGGATATATTCAGGATTTCCAACTTCTTTGGACTGATCAAAACAAAGAGTTGGAATGTGTACTATCATCAAATGGTTAATTGTAGGAGAATTGTGTGCTTATAATGTGTACTATCATCAAATGGTTAATTGCAGGAGAATTGTGTGCTTATGGTGGCAGGGAAGTCGTCAGTGAGCCAGTGGTCCGGTGGGGGTATTCTGAAATTTTATTTTATTTGGATGTGAAATAGGGTTCAGATGTTCAATTGGATTGGCTAAAAAGGTTTGGTTTGAAATTCTATTTTTCCATTGGTGGCATGTGCATACAGAAGTTCGGGAACTTTTGTCGCATCTTGCTGTCTAGCTTCTGCTAGATTTTCATGGATTTTTGTTATGTTTTGTCCACCTGGTGGTGAAATGCTACTTAACACCGTTACAGATTTGTACTTTCAGAGTACCATTTTATTTGGACTTTATGTGCCTTAGTTTTTATACTACAAAAATGATGAGAATAACTTTCTGGGTTTGGATTTGCTATTTGAGTTTTGCCAACCGTCTTGCCAGAGATTTCATGCACAATATAGTTTGGGTGGGAAGAGTTATGCAGCTATGCTATTTCAAGGCAACTTTTGGGGTGTCCACTCGCATGTCTTTTCACAAAACACTAAGATGGTTTCTGAAAGAAAGAGGGTGAATGGATGGTGCGTGAGTTTTTGAATCATTTTGTTATTAGCACTCTTGTGGGTTTTTTGGTTGTTTGTTCCTCATTGGATTTGGTCCTGTTGGTCTTGCTGCTCCTTTCTGCAGGCAAGCTCCGATTGAATGTTTCACAAGGAATTTTTTCTGGATTTTGTTGGAGTCTGTTTTCTTATTTGCTAGGCATCTATGCACCTTGTGGTTATCTGCAGGTAGCAGGTGAGAAAAACAAATTATTTCTTTATGATGGGGTGAGTCTTTGGTAGCATGAGATTTCTAGACCACTTTTTTCTGGTGGCGCTTGCCTTCAAATCAACTTGTTTTCAACATTTTTTGCAGGTCCGATTGGTACCAATATTGGAGGATTACAAACTAACCAGACAACAACAGAAAGAAGAGGAGAAGAAACGATATAAGGTAATTTCATTTAACCAAACAAAAACCTTATTCTTTTAGATCAAAACTTAACCTTAGTAATTGGGAATTGTACATTCTTGAATAAGTTTGGTTCCATATGTTGCCAAAGTGATGGAAGTTTCTTTAGATGGTCTTAATTAACTTCTGATAGAACTATATAATGTCAATTCTATAACTTCAGGTTACCTATAACTCGCTGAAAATAAATTCTATAAATTCAAGTTTGAGTCATTTTTTCATGCATTATGATTCTAAATTGTTTTTAACTACCTTATTTTGACATTCCATCTTTTCTGAGGATATTCTGTTGAACGATACTTATCCTCTGGCCAGGACCGAAAGAAGCTCCAAGATCTGCTGCTATATAGCCTGCTTTCAGAGGAGGAAGCCATGTACGGGTCTAAACCTAGTCCAAGAAGAAACAATAGCTTTAGGAAGGCAAATGGATCCATGCCTCCAACACCTTGCCGAAACTCAGTTGGATTCTTTGGTAACCTTATAGGATGCTTTGAACCCATTTTGCTTGTGTTTGCTTTGAACCCACACAAATTGGAATAGTCATGATCCATGAAACACGGTCTTAGGGTATTTTGGATGTTTGGAGTATGGTTTGAACAAGTTATTGAATCCGGAATGGAGTCCATCAATTAGATGTATTTTTTGTGGGTTTGACATTATGTTATCACTTTTCTTTTTGGATAAAAATACTTGCCGAAATCAATCAAGCAGTACCACAAATTATTCAAGTGTTGGATTCAAAAAGATTTTGGTCTCATATATTTTTACTTTTTTGGTACAAGCTCAAATTTAATGGTTTTTAATCATAATATTAATTGAGATGACATTATTGGAAAAAAATGTATTAATGGAAGAGTATTAATCTTTGAACATAAGTAAGCAAAGCTCTACTAAAAAAAGCTCTTCATTATAATAATGTCAGAGTAAACATTAAATTCATATATAAATTATTTATTTACTAACTAAAATAACATAAATGATCTATTTGCTTACTGGTGAATTTTTTTCATACAACAAGTTATTTGAATTGACTTGTGGTTTATGAAATTCAATACAAGTTAACTAGTCCCCTATGATGTAAAACAATGAATTTTTTTTTTTTGAATGATGTTGTACTGTAATGGTAAGAATTATTATTATTATTATTATTTTGCGGTAAGCAGTAAATAAGTACAATGGTAGAAATTGATTTTATATACATATGTAAATTATATATTTTAAGTTCTTTTATTCACTGTTGTAAGAATCTTGTTATTTGAAATAAATTGTAATATATATCTAATATTGTTTGAAAGTTTGTAGTGTTGAGACATCGTTTAAAATATATATTTAGAATTGTGCAATGCAGAATTGATTTATGACAATAACAGGATGGTAGTCAATCAAATATGCTAAATTTTAAACTAGATTTTGCAATTGACAATAACAGGATGGCAGTCAGTCAAAAAAATTAGTCAAAAAGTGCTTGAAAGCAGTTTTGATCATTTTTTGGGAGCCAAATAGGCCTTTGACGGTTGACGTGTGACTTTCACGTGCCTGTTTAAAAAAAATAACTAAACAAAATCACACGCGCCAAATAAAAAATCAAAACAAAAACTCAAAAACTCATACCCCTAATACCTTCTTCACTGTCAAATTTTAACTCAAGGTTGCATCACCAATTTTTTTATTTTTTATTTTGGTCGAGAAGCGAAATTATTGGCTCCGGATTCCATTTGAATGCCTTTAGTCAATCAAATATGCTAGATTTTAAATTAGATTTTGCCAAAAATTTTAAAAAATATAACATGACTCAAACATTTTTTTTAAAATATCATAACAATGCTTTGTAAATTTTTTATACAAATATTAACAAGACTTGACAATTTCAATATTTTTTAGATTTTAACAAATGACTTGAAAAAAAAAAGCACAATTTTTTTTGCAACAGTTTGACTTACCAAACTTATTTTCAGTGTTTTGATATCAAATTTTTCACAACACATTGACGTTACCAAACATGTTATGTATTTTTTGTTTTTGTAAATCATAAAAAATAATAATTTTATCAAACGCGTTATCAATTAATATTCAGAACACTAATATAAGTATATAACATAACTCATTTTATGTTATTTGCTAAAACAAAAATCAATATCAAAACACCCATCCAAACAGAGCCTTAGACTGTCATGCAAATGATACATTCTTCACTGTCAAATTTTAACTCAAGGTTGCATCACCAATTTTTTTATTTTTTATTTTGGTCGAGAAGCGAAATTATTGGCTCAAGATTCCATTTGAATGCCTTTAGCTAAGTTCAATTTTTCCTTCTATTAGGATAAAATAACTTTGTTGGTCTCTTATTGGTCAATAACGAAAACAATTGCAGGATGATACCACAATCAATCATATGTTTTTGTGTTGTGTGCCACAATTGGAGTTGCAAATACTAACATTCTCAATAACTTATAAAGACACTTGTACGTTGTAATGAGGTCCTCCCATATTTGTAATTCATAAAGTTACAATTGAAAAATTATTAGGTGCCGGTCAATTATAAGATGTCATGTACTCAAATGTATTGTATCAATTTTATTCAATTTTTGGTTGTATTACATTTTGTAATTGACTGAGATCACGTAGTCTTGATTCTTCGAAAGACAAATTCATTGTATATTTATTATAAAAATAAAAAATATTTTAAAAAATATATATTACAAAGTACTAGTGTAACATATAGATACAAGTTAGGTACCAAATTAGAGTTCGGATCTTTTGTTGTAGTGATTCTATATTATAATAGTGCTGTAATTTTCACACATTTAAATATTTTCTTCAATACATTTGTTCTCAAAATTTATACTTGTTAAATTTGTATTTTGTTGTGCAATGTAATCTTTTGACTCTCGAATAATGTTTGATAGGTTAAAACTTGTTGCATTAATTTTAAAAGCAAAAACATGAAACAACCTTTTGCAATGTTTTGCGATTTACCAACCCCCAACAATCTTTGGGGCATGGTGTCAAAACATTAGAAAACACCAATTTAGGTTTTCTACCTCGTTTATATAATAATTTAGATTCGGTTCAAATGGCAACAATCTTTCACCGAACGTGTTGCAATATTTTGCTTTGTTACAACACGTCACCCGTAACAAAAAAAAACACGTAATTTAAACATTTGTCAAACAGACCTTTAATGTGTGGAAAACTGATTTAATTGTGCTTAAAACTCCTAGAGCACAGTGTTATAACCGCATAGGATCCGGGCTCACCAAATTAACCTGTGCTATATATACTATATGGCATTGAACTGTACATAAGTGTTACCCAAAGTTATAGGAATTGCAATGTATTCGGTGTTATCGTGTGCTTGATGTGGTCTCTGGTCGCCTCGCAAGAGACTTGCCTCAACAGCATATTCAGATGAAATCGACTCGTTGATTCATTTTGTGATATCGATAATGAAGATAGACATTAGGCCCATTTGTCCAGTCCAGTATTGCTAGAGTTAGGAGAATGATCGAGAAACTAATGGTTAGTAGTCTTCTCAGGATTTAAGCCCACTGACCTACTTTACTTTGTTCAAATTTTTCTGTATTAAAAGAAATAAAACTATGAAACAGAAGTAATGTTTGTTATCTTGTGATTTATTTTGAAACAGAACAGATTTAGTAAATTTGTTGCACAATCCTTCTAGAAATTATTTTTGGCTTTAATTCTAAAAAAATCGATTAGTATTTACTTTATATATATTTGCTTTATATATATATATATATAATTATTTAGCAATAGTAGCAAAAACGTGTGAAAATATCTTTTACTTAGATAAAGAATTGGATATTTTCAAAATTATAAAATACAAAAATATTTTCAAAATTAGGTCATTTTTCTAACTGAGTTTGGACAAAATAGCTTTAAAAAACTTTCAACTAAACAAAATTTTGTAATTAAATTCAGTTGTCTAAGAATAGAAAACCATTATTAATAAAAATAAACTAAGCAAACCCTTGGTAATTAAGTGTGTTTTATGACAAAAATAAAATAAAATAAAACTGACAGAAAATATGTGATAAATTACTTTGACCTTTCATGAGATTTTTTTTAAATCATTCTCAGATTAGATATTTTAAAATATGATGTTCAACTTTCGTTTAAGATTTGGTTGACGTCATCAATTCACAGTTAATTTTGTTAAAATCAACTAACATAATTTTTTTTTTAAATGTCAAAACTATCTAGGGATAGCACTAGTGTGACATTGATAGAAATAATACAAATATAAAACATGTTAATTTTAGTTAAATAATTAAAATTTTAAGTTGTTTTTATATAAAAAAAAATTATTATAATATGAGGATATTTTTGTAATTATATAATAGTGTTTAATCCGAATAATTTTGTAAAAACTTTAAAACTAAGTCACTCCCCAAGAAATCAAGATTATAATTACCTTTATATATAACAGAAACCGTGGTCAGTTAAACAGATTCTAATTAGCGCTCGGATGAAATGACGAATAGACGAATCACGCCGAGGAAGGGCGTCGCTGCCGCCACTGAAGCGGAGGAGAACGCGGCAGACGTCCTTCTGGGACTCAATGATGCCTTTCAAGACATTCTGGTTGTCGCTGGCGAAGCTTCCACTACTGAGCAAGCGGAGGCGGTAAAATATTCCGTCGGATTAAATGTTATTGCAATGGCGTTGTCCATGCGGTTGTCCATTGCTAATATTCTTGATTTTTCTTAGTTGCCTGGAGAACCAAACACAAACACGCTACCACCGGCGACGACGAAACTGAGAGTATTTTCTCCAAGGCCAAGAAAGTTTAAAGTGTACTCACAACGAAGGGCTTCGATGGTCGCCGAGAATGAAGACAACGCCGAGAATGAAGACAATGGCGTAAATTGCTGTCTTATTTTTCACCTTTTTTTTTTTCTTTTTTTCTTCTTGATTGATTTTAACTGTCGTTTAATTATTATATATAGTTGGTTGCCGCGAATCCCAACGCCACCACTCTCACCGCCGGCGGCGGCACTGCTACCACCGCAGCCGCTACTGCAACAACCACCGCCACTCTCACCGCCGCTCACCGCTACTGCCACCGCGGCAACCGCTAACCCCTCCACTCTCACCGGGACACCGCCGGTGACAGTCACAGCTCATGAACCAAACACAAACACGCTACCACCGGCGACGACGAAACTGAGAGTATTTTCTGGAAGGCCAAGAAAGTTTAAAGTGTACTCACGACGAAGGGCTTCGATGGTCGCCGAGAATGAAGACAACGCCGAGAATGAAGACAATGGCGTAGTAGTCGCGTCGACGGGGCTTGGAGCTTCCACTGGCGTAAATTGCTGTCTTATTTTTCACCTTTTTTTCTTTTTTTTTCCTTTTTTTCTTCTTGATTTTACTAATTTTTCATCGTCGTTTAATTATTATATATAGTTGGTTGCCGCGAATCACAACGCCACCACTCTCACCGCCGGCGGCACTGCTACCACCGCGGCCGCTACTGTAACCGCCGCCACTCTCACCGCCGCTCACCCTGCAGCCACCGCTACTGCCACCGCGGCAACCGCTAACCCCTCCACTCTCACCGGGACACCGCCGGTGACAGTCACAGCTCACGAACCACATCGCCTAGTAGATCTGGTCAAGTCAATCACCACTCTCACCGCCGCCGGCGGCACTGCTCCCACCGCAGCCGACACAGTATCCACCCCCGCCACTCTCACCGCCACCGGCACGGCCGCGGCCTCTCCCACTGCAGGGACTCAAGACACCGACGTAATTCCTACTTTCTATTTTTTATCTCATCATTTAATTTTTATTTTTTATTTTTTATTGAATCACTTAGTTTTTCCATTTTTTATCTCATCACTTTTTTTATTTTTTTATTTAATCGCTTAAAATTTTTTTTTTTATCCAGTATGTTTCTATTTTTTTATTTCAATCACTTTTTTTTTTTTTTTTATTTAATCAGTTAAATTTTTTTTATCCAGTACGTTTCCTTCCGATGCAACTGCGGAGCAGTGTACTCTGTTCAAGTGCAAGGAAAAGCAGGACTTGGTTTTACTGTTGCGATGCATTGCAAACAATGTCGAGGGGATTTTCTTTATGACAGGCCTCAAAGCCAGGTAGAGAATATTCACTGACCTGTAATGATGTTGTAATGAGTAAAGGTTGAGATACAAAATCTAGTAGTGTTTTCTCATTCAAGTGTTCAAGTGCAAGGAAAAGCAGGACTTGGTTTTACTGTTGCGATGCATTGCAAACAATGTCGAGGGGATTTTCTTTTTGAAATCTAGTAATGTTTTCTCATTCAAGAGAGGCAAGCATCTGAGTCACTTTTAGCAAATAATTTTCAATGTCACTGGGAGGGCTAATTGCTTCTTCCCATAGTTCAATACACCATAGTCCTGGAAAAGTCATGTCACTGGGAGGGCTAATTGCTTCTACCCATAGTTCAATACACCATAGTCCTGGAAAAGTCTGAACTGGCCTAGCCTGTGTTGCTGAAGCAGTGGAGGCCCTGGAGGGTAGGTTTGAATCTGATGCATTAGTGACATTTAAAAGTGCCACTAATACACTTCCACTGCACACTTATGTGATGAAAATAAACTGCAAGAAAACACTCACTTATGACTTGCCTAAGAAGATAAAAAGTCAAAAACTAAAACCACCCAAGAAACCTATTTGAAATGGCATTATTGAATTTTCAAAAGACGGAAAATAAATGAACAAAAGAGCAAGATAGCCTGAAACATGCAAGTGGGAGCTTGACCTCCAGTAAAATCTGTTGCCTGCTGCCAAATAGTATGCTTTCGCGGTTGGGATTAGTCTCTCGAAAGTAGTACAAAGGCGGTTGATTTGGCTGCACAAATTACACAATAAAATGAAAATTTCATTAATAAGTAAGCTTCTACTTAATAATTCATTTATCAAATAAAAGGTCAACTTCTAGAATTCCCAGTTCATCATCCCGAATAGTGGTTCTAATTGCCAAAATAACTTCTGCATTTCAATCTTACTATTAAATCCCCTTTCCAGGATTCCCCACAACAGCTTCATTTCACTACTAAGTCATCTTCATGCTGAGCAATCCTCCATCAAATCAATTTAAGGGTATTTCATTAAGTTGGTGAAAAAAAAAATTCTAAGAGGTCTTTCATTGATTCCATTTAGAGATGTTACCTTCCAAGACCTGAGGTTTGAAGCCTTCAACTTCGTAGACATAGGTTGGGATACAAAATCATTCATCTTTTCATTCATCTTTGCATGGTTATGATCTGATAAATAATCAGTCTCGGTTATATTCCTTGCTTGGAATAACATTATCTCCACCAAGTTTTAAAAAAGGTGTCTTTTTTCAGTTCTAAAAATAAAACCAAATTTGAAGTATGCAAACTACTTAAACCCATCATACAAATTAGATTTAGGACTTCATATTGAGTTTATCTAACCATATTAAAAACAAAAAAATAAATATAAATTGAAATTCTAAGCCCAGAACATAGAATCCTCAAATCATCACATAACTGACCGAAGAAAGCAAACTAGATAAAACCATCATACAGCTCAAGCGAGCCCTGTTGGGCAATACTGTGACTCTGCCAGTGAGTGATTCATCTAGGGCTGTAAATGATCCGAAAAAACAAACATGTATATATAATATGTGTGAATGGTTTTTATTACTATATAGAGGTGTGCATACGTACCAGTAGAAGAAATCGTAACCAAACCTTCGATTCCGATCAAAATGCTGCTAGAGTCGGTGGTAGGTGGTTTCAAGAACTTTCCAGCCGCAATTTCCTTCCATTGATGCTGCGACTAGATTTCATAAATTGGGCAAAAGACACATCAGATTTCATCAAATACACCTAATCAAATACAACTAAATTTGACTAATGTAATACACCTGATCAAATAGCAAGCTAACTAGTTACCATAATTTTACAAAACAATTGAATTACAAAACAACTAATAAATCTCCAAAAAAAAAAGACAGAAAAAAAAAGGAGATTAACCCCTCGAGTGTTTCAGTGACATGTAAAAGCAAAACATTGTCAACCAAGCATGCATCTCGAGACGAGGAAGAAAAAAAGGAACACTTACTAGCAATCCACCAGTAAAAAAAATTGTAAATCAACTAAAACAAGGTAAACTTGGTTTTGGTTTCCGTGGGTCCCCGAGAGAATTTATCCAATGGCAACACAATGTCCAAATTACCTATAGAAGGAACAAATTTAAATTAAAAATTATACAACCAACAAATGAGACAAACTGTTCATACTGCTTGCACTTATCAATGTTGAATTAGGAATATCAAAAGGGTACCAAAGAAAAAGAATACTTTGAAACACTGCAGTGTACAAATGAGTCAAACCTAAGCATTATCAGCAGCAAGCAAAAAAGTTATATTCGAATCCTTGCTGAATAAGAAGCAGTTTCATTACAAAAGACTTATCCTGAAGTGTCGAAAGAACACAAGGGTTTAAAACTGAACAGAGCTGTTATTAACTTAAGATACAAGAGCAAATATTTTTCACAATTGAATGTGTAGTAGGACATAATCATTAAAATGCATAAGTTTTGTGGTTCCGCTAAACCTACTAAATAATGATTAACCAGATAATGTGGGCAATTCAAGTCTGCAAAGATCTCAATTCTCTGTAGATTTAATTTTTTATAATATTTACAGCCCATATAAACAGCTTCTAAAGGACCTCCTATGTTGGGAACAGTCATTTCACAAGTTGGGAGCACCTATGTTGGGAACAGTCTATTCACTCAGCCCCGAATCAAGCTAGTATAGTTCAATGGTTCCTGTTACTAAAAACAAACTACAAGAAATTGATATATCACTTTCATGAAGGCATAGGAGAAAGAAAAAAAAAACCAACAACAACAAAACATTTTCCAAAAAAAAAGTAAAAGTAAAGAAATACATTGTTAGGCTAATTTTTTTTTTTTGGAAGTTAAAGCAATACTCACACACACTGCCTCCACTGAGGCTTGAACCCTGGACCTCCCATTTGGAAAGCCAGAGCCTATACCGCTGGACCAATTGTTAGGCTAAATTTAAGATGTGCATAGAGTTAACAGCTAAACACAGAAGATGGCTCAAATTCAAGAGCCAAGTTACAAATTCACAAAACCAGTATACTCAAATGAGGAGGTTTGTAATAAACAAGAACCTCCATGTTATATGAAAAATGAACCCTATCCATTCAGCCGTGAAGTTGCTTAGCCATCCATTTGTCCAACAAACAGTCAGTCACAGGAAAACTGGAAAGATATTCATAATGGATGTGTCTATTTTGTACAAGTTTCAGAGTTTGCAACAGCCAAATATGCAAAGTAGACCAGTAGCAGTCTTAGTGCTTTAGTGGAAGCAAGCATTAAAAGTCTTGCATTCGCAATACTTCAATATTCGAAGGAAATATATCAGTATTTATTGAACAGAAGGAGATTCCAAGTATGAAACAGTAATAAGGAGTGCAAAACGTTAAAGAGATGATTGTTTTCCCTTGAGGTATCATCATGATCTCAACCAAACATGAGGCATGTATATTAAGCCTATATATCTAAATTGTTATTTTATGGAGGCTATTTTCCAAATTGTGAGATCATCCCATAATTCAATCTAGCATTTGCTCATTGACAAAATTTTAACATTTCACATATCATATTCTGAATATTACTGTCAGTACATTATCAATTGTTATTTCATAAAATTGCTCATATTATTTCGGTGCGCATACATGCTGATGCAGGTTATGATTTTGGCATATGGGTGTGGTGGTTCCTGTTGAAAGTAAAACATATGTAGGAATATTTTTAAAAAATTTACCATCATAAGAACCAGATATAGCCAGAAAAATCAAAACTCAAAACCCTATCGATAAAATCATTATAGTTATAAGAAATCCTCTTTTTCAAATAAAAATCTTACGTCACAGAAACATAACACCAAGCTGTATGTCACACCAAGTCACCAACCCCCTTCACATTACTCACATTGGTATAATGAAGCTAGTGCCTCAAAAAAACTGAATTCCCAAGCTCAATATTTTGAATGTGGCAGATGTAAGGTGGAGATGACGAAACTAGGCTCGCTGAACCTAAGAAATAGGCAAATAAATTTGTCAACTACTATACTAATTGAAAGAGATTTTCACACAAGAGTTGAAATCCACCATCAAAGGGCTTTCATACAAGAGATGAAATCCACCATCCCCATTAAGTTGCCAACATTAAGATGTTCTCTAAGCCACAAAGTAACAGAACATATTCATCATATCAATTAGGTGTACATTATCCCACATGTTTGTCTTCCCCCTTCGCTTTATAAAATAACGATTACTAAATGTACTATTAACAAGAAAGAAACTATCTTTAAATGGTTTCAGAATATACTGTACATTCATCTATACATTCAGTAGAAATGAAGGGAGGTAAGTGTTTTTCTTTCTTTTTGTTCTTTGTTTGCACGTAAGAAGGGAGGTAGGTGTTACCTCATACAAAATCTGAAGGAGGTTAAAGTTAATTTGGAACATGAGAGAGGTGAGTGTTAAGGTCACATACCTCAAGGGAGGTTTTATTTTTCCTCAAGTTTAACATTAAGTTTATTGTATTTTGTAACTCCATCTTATAATTTGTAGTTTGTTACTCTGTAAACCAACAGAAATATTGGGAGAGTAACTACCTGATAATATTGCTATGCTCCATCTCTCTCAACAAAGAGATTTCTCTGATTACTGAAATCGGGATACCTTCTAGTTCCTCAAGAAAATGAATCTCTTTGAAAGCAACAGACAGGTTCATTGGTCTCACGATTTCAGAAGAAAAAAAAGTAATGGAACAATTTTAAATAACACAAACCATATCATTTCTTTTACCTTCTCCATACGATCAGGTCTCACTTCCCTGGCATAGAAAGAAAATACAAAGACAACGATTTAGATTTTATATGTATGAAAAAAAATGTAAAAAGAAAATCAGAATCTGTAGAGTAATTGTCTTATAAACCATGGTTTAAATTTTTTATGGAAGTCAGTTTCCTGTCATGGTAACCAATGTAAGAACACACACATACACACATTATCTCACGCAATGCTTTATAGTCAACAAGCCATTTCCCTAGCTCAGGAGACACACACCATCCTGGTTCAAATGTCATAGATTTGTTCAACTGCATTCAGTTGCCATCTACATCATGCCTTATACCTGATTCAATTCAACAGATCCTTATTCCTATTACTTTGGCTCAGATATTGCGTACATGGATCCATGTTCACCTGTAGGACCATATTTTGGTGGAACAGAGACCATCTAATCTTATATATTTTAACTATAAAAAATGAAAACAATAAAAGACCATATTGATGATGAAACACGTTTTTAATGTACTTTAAATTAAATTCATAATTAAAGTATACCCCGTATTGTAAGAGACATTTGCAATGAAAGTAAGAGATTTTGCACCTCTCTGTAACCAAGTTCAGAACTATATTGATCTAAAGGGAAATGCAGATGCTACGCTATATCCTGTATTGCATAGTTAGCATGAACATAAGCCATTTTTGAATGTTTCATTGGGGGGCTTAAAGATTTACTTGATGTCTCCATAATTTTAACAATATTTCTATGTCTTTCCATAAACATCGCAGCAAACTGTTTCAACTTGCAGAGTGGTTTTATACTCAAATTGAACTTCAAAAACCTGCATCTTACAAGATCAATAAAATTGTCAATTATCTCATTAATATCGTCTTCTGGTTCTTTAATTCATGAGTAACTAGGGATTCCCACCAAAAAAGAAAGAAAGATATTGTCTACAAAATTGCATAATTAACCCAACTTCCCACCAAGTCTGCACCAGAAGAGAGAAAATAGGAAGCTTTAATGTCACCATATCTCCTTCACAGAACTGATTTTATTTCATGTATCATACAGAGTTTAGGGAACAAGAGGATTCACCTGAATTGGATAAGGACGAGAAACTCTAAGGAAGGTTTCAACCTAATGTTCTATATTATTTGTGATAAAATATGAAGCTCTAAATGGAATCCAGTATTTTGGGCAGCTAAAATTGAGCCAATCCAAGTCATTGCACAAGAGTTAAGTTAATTTTCCAAATTTGTGTGCCCCATGACAACCAAAACAAAGGAAGAACGGAAGAAAGTAAAAAAAAAATTGGTCGCACCAATCCAATTCTCCCATATTGGTTGTTAGTCAACAGAACTATTATACAGATGCCCATCTATGTCTGGAACAAATCCCCTCTCCATCATTTCTTCTTTAACTATGTCATATGTTCTTCGATTAGGGACCAAACCCTTCTCCAACATCTCGTTAAGAAGTCCATTTGCTTCTCCCAGCCTACCCTTCTCGCAAAAACCCTTAACCAACACATTATATGTTACAACATTTGCCTGCCTCCCTTCTTTCTCCATTCGTATCCTCACATTCAAAGATGCCCTTAGGTTTCCTTCATTACAATAACCTTCCATCAAAGTATTATAGGTAACATGACTGGGACTCAAACTCATCTCAAACATCTCATCCAGAAGTCTAGCTGCCTTTCTTGATTCCCCTTTCTGACACAATGCACCCAGCCTTATGTTATATGTTACAAGATCAGCTCTTAAACCCTTATCCTTCATTTCCTCTAGAATCTTACTAGCAGATTCCATGTTTCCCTCCCTACAAAAACCACCAATTAAGCAGTTATAGGTTGAAACATCGGGACAGACCATCCTGTCCAACATTAAACCACGCAGCGCCATTGCTTCATCCATTCTTCCAGCCTTACAGTGAGCATCGATTAAAGTATTAAATGTTATAATGTTGGGAGCCAGACCTTGTCTGCAGATATCATCCAACAACTCCATAGCTTCCTTCAACATTTTCTTTTTAGAAAACCCATTGATAACGGCATTGTTAGTAACAACATTTGGCTTCAAACCTGAACCCAGCATTTCATCCCGCAAACAGAGAACCTCATCAAGTTTCCCCTCAAAACATAATCCATTAATCAATGAATTATAAGTGATAACATTGGGTTTCAAACCCTGCCCTTTCATTTCCTTGAACACCTTCATAGCTGCTGATACATTTTCATCCTTACAGAACCCATCAATGAGAATGTTATAAGTAATCTCATTCGGGCATATCTTCTCGGATACCATTTCCTTCAAAAGAGCATCAGCTTTGTACATTTTTCCTGCCCTACCCTTCTTGCAATACCCATTTATAAGTGTGTTATAGGTAACTACGGAAGGCGAAAATCCCCGCACCTTCATATCCTCAACAACATCCCCAGCCTTCTGCAACTTCCCCTCCTTGCACAACCCATTAATTACAGTATTAAATGTGATCTCGTTAAGCTCAATCCTCCTCTTAATCATCTGCTTATATATAAACTCCACAACCCCATTTTTACTCTCCTTAACCAAAGAACTCAACAAGGGATTACACGACAACACCGACAACTTAAACCCATAATCTCCAGCTCTCTTAAAAGCTTCAAATGCCAAATCATTTTTCAAATTGTTAACATATGCCAGTATAAGCATATCAACAACAATAGAATTAGCACAAAATTGATCACTTGATAAGGTAAGTGTGTGAAAAATCGAAGAAACAGAGTGTGTTCCATGCTTAACAAAATCATACAATAAAGCTCTAATTTTTCCATACTTTTTCGCATTTGCCAACAGATGCAAGAGCCTGCAACGGTGTTCGAGGCTGTGTGAAACCCTAAATTCTCTCTCGGACCATTTGAAGTACCCAAGAACAGCCTCCGAATCAGCCCCCAAATCAAATAATATTTGAAGGAAGCGAATTGGATTTGTTTCTTTGGTTAGGGTTTTGAGATCAGACCAGTGTTGTAGTGTTATGAGCTCAGAAACCCTGGTTATGTCGAATGTCTGTGGGACGGGGATTGTAGGACTTGAATCTGAACACGAAAAAGACCTGGTTTTGTTTTGGAGATGGTGATTCAGCAGAGAAACCCTGGAGTAGAAAATTTGTTTTGGAATTTGAAAACGATGCAACGAATTCATTTTGGAATTTGAAAACGACACAACGAATTGATATAGTATGATATAAATTTCAGGCTCTAGATAGTAGATGGATAAATAGCTACTTGTCACACACACATATGGATGAATTTGAGATAGAGAGAGAGAGTGGAAGATAGGTAAATGAGCCCAAGATTGAAATGCTCTAACATTGAGTTTCCTTTATCATTCACGTAGTTTAGTAGTCGTCTGATTTTAGTCATTTCAGTCTTCTGGACAAATTGACCGAGTATTCTTATTTGCACATAGGGCTGCAAGCCTGCAATCGAGTCGATCAGAGCCGAGTCGAGCCGAGTAGTGGCATGTTTGAGCTCGGCTCGACAGTGTAGGAGGGTGTTCGAGCTCGGCTCGAGCTCCAACCTCAAGTGTTCGAGCTCGGCCTGGTCAGGTTCACGACTTTTTCGAGCTCGGCTCCAAACTCGTACAGAGATACAGATATTACACACACATACACAGATCTATCATACACATATTACACACACATGCACAGATCTGTCATACACATATTACACACACGGATATGCAGAATGCACATATCTGTCTAAATCTTAATTTCTATCAAAAGAAATTTCATACAAAATTATAAAAAGTAGAAATAACTGGAAAATCACCGATCTCGTCAAAGCCACTGCTCCGATCTCGCCAAAGCCATCGTCAGGATGCCACGAGAGAGAGAGAGAGAGAGAGAGCAAACACAAAATACAGATCGGCGGTCGTGAGTTGGGACTTAGGATGTAGAGAGAGGAGTGCGGGCTGTGCGGCTAGGGTTGAGAGGAATTGAGTAGTTAAAGAATATATATAGAGATGGGCTTTCTGAACATGGGCTTAGGTTTGAGCTATGTTAATTCTCTTGGACTTGGTCCATTTTATTTTTAAAAAGTTTGGTAATCCATTTTATTGATTTGGTTGGGCTGGGCTAAAGTTTGGTATATATATGTTTTGTAATCAATCTTGTTTGTGAACCTATTATCGAACTCCATTTGTATCATGTTCACGAACAAACGAACCGAGTCTAGTGTTGTTCAGACTCGGCTCGTTTACAAATCGAGCTTTATAATTTCGTTCGAGCTCGATTTGTTTATTAAATAAACAAACTCGAGCCGAGATTTTAACAAGCTGAGCCTGAACAAGCTGAGCCGAGATGTTGACGAACGGTTCGGCTCGTTTGTAACCCTATTAATTGCACAATTTGAAAAACATATGGGTTAATTAAACTTCAAAAGCATTGTAAATTATGTATATGACATGTTTTTATTTTTTTTCGCTTTACCCTAAAATATATAGAAGTTTGTGAGAGATATCATGGTGTCTTTTTTAGACATTTCAAATTTTTTGTGTTTTTTTTTCTCTATTCTATTCTAAGAATATTTTAGTCATTTAATTATATGTATTTATTTGTACAATTTCAAAAATATAAGGGGATAACTAAACTTCGGGGAGTTTTTGCACATCCCGTATATAATAAGCTTTTTTCCCCTATTATAATATATGAACTTGAATTGAGTAAATAATAGATTTTTTTATCAATTAATATTTTTTAAAAAGTAGACAATGAATTTCAATTTCAATATGTACATTAGTAACTTTAAACAGTTATGTATTTACAGTCACCACGTGAAGTATCTAATCGCTTAACTGGTGCAGCAATGGCAGAACGATCCTCCTTCTCTCTAGTAAAAAAGTGGATGGAGGCACGCCTAACACATGCAAAATTTTCACTAGCAGACGGCAAGTCTTTGCCTGAGAGAATTTGAGAATTAATGGGAGCAAGTTCTGGCCGAAGTCATGATAAAAATTTTGTTACCCACAAAATTTTTCTCTGTATTATTTTTGAGTCTCTAAATCTGTAGTCAAATGCTGATAAACATTAAGTTCTTCTCACATGTCTTTCAGTTTTGAGTAGTATTTTTCAACCAAACAGTTACCTTGTTGGAGAGAAAAGATATCCTGGTACAACTAGTAGATGCGAGAAATATTCTTTTCTGACGAGTACATCTCTTTGAATGTATCCCAAATCTCCTTAGCATACTCCAAAAACGAGACATTATTAAACACCTCCGGTTCCATAGTCAAGTCATAATCTGTGCATCCTTCTGTTCCCTTGCAGCAATCTGTTTTTCCTTCTTGGGTTTGGGTGATAAGATATAGGAAAGTTTTCCACGAGCTTTCAGAAAAATGTAGACTGCCGGAGACCATTGAAGGTAGTTGGACCCCTTGAATTTGGTAGTAGTTATAGATCCGAAAAAGAGAGTCCTTGTTTTCCAATTTGTCACCCATGAATCCATGATAGTCGAGACGAGACAGTCCGAGTAAAAGAGAGAGAATTATAGAATATTGAACATGAAATAGAGAGATAAGACAATTCGAGTACAAGAGAGAGAACTATAGAATATTGAACATGAAATAGAGAAGGAACATAATGTTTTCTATTTTTTTAAGTCATCTCTACCAGAATTATAGAGAAAGACTTTAAGTTTTTTTTATTTTTAAACCTGGGGTTCTAGGGGTCATTTTGACAGAAAACAAATAGAGAAACATAATACACAGAGAAATAATAGAGAAACTGAGAAAGAAGAAATTGAAAAAGAAAAAGAAGAATAAAAAGCTTCTTACATTGCGTTTCCAACTTGGATCTTGATGCTCTAATACCATGTCAACAATATAGGCTAAGAGAGAGGGCAAAAATAGACTGTTTTATGATTATTATATATTCAAAGAGTGACAACAATTTGAATTTATAATGATCTAAAGAATAAAAAATAATGGAAGCAACAATATATGGAAAGAAGTGATTATGCTCCTAATTAAAGAATAATTGACTAACTATAATTGTATCCTATTCATGACACTTAGGAATTAGGATTTTAAAAGACTTTAAAAGTCTAGGTGCCTGTTTGGGGGAGCTTCCTGGGAGATTCAAACGGGCTTTCAAACTCAAGAAGTCATTTCCAAAAAAATGTTAGTGTTTAGTGAAATAAGGAAAATGAACTTCTAATGAAAGTCGAAGTCCTAAAAAGTCCGTTCAAAGAAAGTCAAAAAAACTTGCTTTTGGAAGGAAACCAGAATTATTTTAAGTAACAAATTTTATAAACAATTTCTTCTTCTTTTATTTCATAAAACTTGCCTATTCAGGGTAATAATTAAGGATAAATTTGTCAAGTTAAAATTGTGTTAACTGTGGAAGGAATTTAAAAAAATGCATCCACCAAACAATTTTTTTCTTTTAAATTTCTTTTATTTAAGACATTCTTCAAAGACCTTTTAACTAGAAGGAATTTTAGAATCAGGAAACTCCTCCAAACAGGGTCGTATTCAATCCGGACTTTTATACACGTTTAAAGAGTCCACACAATCAATTAGGATTTTAAAAAAGTCTACAAAAGTCTAGGTGTATTAAAAAAGTCATAGATTTTGAAGGAATTCATTAAGTGGTGGATTTGAGGGTGGAAGTTATAAATATCAAAGCTTATAACAAATCCTACATTTCCTTCATAGATTTGATGGATTTTTTTTCTGCAGAATACGAAGAGTCTTTCTCCATATCAAAGATACTCTTTTTTTTCTCTCTTGGTATTTATCTCTCTCTTCTCAGATTCTCTCTTTTTCTAGTCCAATTAATAATTCAATATAACGTTCAATGTTCTCCAATTATCTATCTAATGATTTAACCTAGATCATATAAGTAATGTGCGATTGAAATATGAGAAAGGGTTGATGTAATACCCCGCTCCAACATATGGTATGATATTTGTTGACCTAAAGGTTTTAACCAAAGGGCAATCTTGTAATTTTGATGATAACAAACCATTAATGGTGTTAAGTACTTACATTTGCTTTAAGTGATTGCTTAGAATAATGATCTATCCAAGATAACATTCACAATGAGGATAAATTATTGAAGATGATAGAGCAAAAGAATTCATCCCATGGAAATGAAGTTGACACATCAAGCTTGAAGAATCTTGCCAATCAAAGAAGATTTGGGGTAGTTAGGAAATGGTGAGAATTTAGGTAATCTTGTAAAGCTTATTTGAATATCTTGCTAGAAGTTTAAATTCTCAAAAACAAATTTTTAAGACCATGTGCATATCATTTTTACATTTTATATTGGTCTTTAGCCTCTTAAGAATAGGACTTGATCACATTGAATCACATCTTTTAAGTCCTTGTTGGTTTAGACTTTGTTTGGATGTCAAAACTCTGTTTTTCAGTGTTCAGCATGTATCAGTCGACTTATGTAATCCTATCAGTCGACTTATAGAGACTGTGAGTTGCTGACATTCCTAGAGGGACAGACTAGTCGACTTATGAAAATGCATCAGTCGACTTATGCCTTGAAATATTTTCTTAAAGAAAGTTCACTCAGTCGACTAAGTATCGTATAACGTTAATAGAACTTTTTAGTCATTTGTAGAGGGACAAATTAGTCAACTTATAGAATCTCATTAGTCGACTTATATTAGTTCAAAACTCATTTTTTCCTTGAAAATCTCATCAGTCGACTAACCAGTCGACTAACCTTACGGGAACAGATCTGAAACGGCTAGTTGACTACATTTAATGTTGCTCAACCACCTCCAACAACCATATTTTTAAAATAGACATTATATATGAGTCTTGATCTGTATTTATGAGCAAGAGACACAAAGTATACACATCTTGATCATCATTTACTCATCTCACTCACTTGAAACAAAGATTTGAGCTTTAAACTTGAGATTCATTTATTGCTATAGTTGTGAGCTGAAACTTGAGCATTTATTCTTGAGAGATATTATTTATTGTACTCCAATCTTCTTCTCATCCATTGTAAATGGTTGGTTTAAACCCTAGAAGACTAGGTGAAAGACTTCACTTAGCAAGAGAAGGAAGGAGCTTGTAAGCTTCATTGTAAATGTTTGCTCTCCACCCGAAAGGAGAAGCCTTAGTAGATTTGGAAAATCTCAAGAGGGATCTTGAGTCATGGAGTAGGAGATTCTGAACCAAGCTACATCTTGCGTCACTTGTGTTTGATTCTCTCTAACTCTCTATTTTATATTTGTGTTTATGTTCATTTTAACCATTTCACTATTGCTCTCATTTAGATTTGTTCTTGCAATTTATATTAGTGAAAAATTATAATTGTTTGCTATTGACCCTATTCACCCCCCCTCTAGGGTCAATTCTTGGGTAACAATATTATTCGTTTTGGGTCTAAGCCCGTACAGTTTTGCTTTTAGGTTTTACCCCAAAATGCCTCATACCATTTGGAGAGAATACACTACATATAAGCACATCCCCTTCTCTACACCTAGGCGATATGTAATTGAGCACCCTGTAGTCTGTCAGTGTGGTAGCTCGCCCCAGTGTCTTTTCTTACACCTGCTCACATCACACCCGCCCACAAAGGTTACCACAATCCACCCCCCTAGGAGGCCCGACGTCCTTATCGGCACATTTTCAGTTGGGTTCCAGCTTTGATACCAACTGTAATACCCCGCTAAAATTGTCGGGGCATGTCAGGATTGCTCAATCCCATATCAATTGGGTGTGCAGAAGAGAATGTGTTTATATGTAGTGTATTCTCTTCAAATGGTATGAGGCCTTTTGGGGTAAAATTCAAGAGCAAAATCATGCGGGCTCAAGCCTAAAGCTAACAATATCGTACCATGTGTTGGAGTGGGATATTACAGTTAGTATTAGAGCCTGAACCCAGCCAAAAGTGTGTCAATGAGGACGTCAAGCCCCATAGGGGGTGGATTGTCGGGGTATGTCAGGATTGCTCAATCCCACATCGCTTGGGTGTGAAGAAGAGAATGTGCTTATGTTGTGATAGCCCCTTATAAAATAAGATCGTATGTTTTTCGTTTGACTGTTTCTGACTTGTACTAATTGACTTGTTGCTATGTGTATGTGTGTGTCTCATTCTCAAAATGTTTATTGTGATAGCCTCTGAATTGTGTGTCTAATAATATTGAGTATGCAAAAGGGCACAGGCTCACATTTATTTTGTTCGTAAGGTTCATTTTCAATAGCTTGCTTAAGAAAATGTTATACTACGTCTATGTTTTTGTATCTATCTATGATGTACTTGATTTATTTATTCTCATTTTTTTGTCTATTTTTAAATATTTATAACATATCTTTGTCATAAAAATTATTGTGTTCATTTTTAATTTTTCTTAATTTTAGCTCTCCCCTCTTTGCAATTCTGGTTCCGCCCCTGAGTGTATACTTATGAGTAGGTTTTCGTCTAGCTCTCTTGCTTTCTCCTCCTCCTCTCCTCTCACTTGCAAAATGCAGCTCAAACTCATATATATAAAGTTTTGGAATAATATGACCGTTTGGGGGTAATTGGGTAATTTAATACAGAAATAAGTATTTGAAAACTAGCCGTTACAGCTTATCGACAGTATCGGCCGGCTGATGAATTCATCGGCCAGTTGATGACAAAGTTTCGGTCATAGCTTCGGCCGGCTAAAACAATGTTTTAACATCCCTTTTTTTGCACATTTTATTGGAATGAATTTCAACTTCTACCAGCCGGCTGATGGGTTCCATCAGGTGACCGAAAGTCCTCCACCAGCCACTTGATGATTTCCATCAGGCGATCGAAAGTTCCTAGGTCAAAAATATTTTCAGTCTGAACCATTTTCTCAGACTCTGCATAATGCATCAGTACACTGCACACTGCTTACTTATTTACATTGAAAACATTTAAGTAAATTATATTTCAATTTACTTTAAGTTATTTAATGTAAATAAGCAAAGTACCCTCCATTTGGATTCAATAAAAATAGTTTCAAAATCAAATTTAAAGTGAATCAAATTTTGATTTTTCTATTTTAGTACAAAACGAATTTTCACAACTTTGATATAAAAATTCTTTGTACAATTTGAATGACCAAATCAAGTCATTTTGGGGCTAAGAAAATTCATATGATCATGATAAATTATGGGGTACAATTACCAGAAATTTTATGTCAAGATTCAGTAAAAAATTCATATTTATATTTTTTCTCCTAAAATCCAACATTTAGCCAAATTTCTACGCTAAGTACCCGAAACAGTAATTGTCCATGACACGACTTTATAAAATGATTCAATTGAGTTCAAAGCATAACTCAATCTATCTAAGAACTATAAATGATATTTTCTAATTCAAGTGTAGGTTCTAGAATTTGTTTACTCAAAAATTGAGTTCCTTTAAAGATAATAAAGTTGAATTAACTCAATGTCAGCGAAGGCCTACAAGATGATTCAATGAAGTTCATGGCTTAATTCTAAGTGTGCAAGGAACTATGATATGATATGAATAATATGTATTGATCCTAAGGTCAACTAGGTCAATAGATGAGCTTTCAAAAGAAATTACTTCAAAAATAACTTTACATTAAATCTAGTACTCACCCAAGACTAGCCTACCCAAGTCTTTTGATCTTCAAATCTTTAAGCTTTTGGGTTCCTTTATCATGTGGCTTGAATTTATTTCAAGTTCGTCATTGATTTTGATTATTGATATTTGAGTTTTATGATCATATGACTTCATATATTTTCTTGCAATTCATTTTGAAGTCCAATGCCTTTAAGACACTTCAGATAATATTATACTTTGTAAATTGCACATTCACATAAACTTATTAAATTTACACTACAATAGATTTTTATCATCAAATCTACCCAAATAACCTTGGGTTGAGACCTTGAGGTCAACAAATCATTTTCAAGAAAAAAATAATAGCTTCAATAGCTTGTAACCTTAAGCGTATGTCTTTGTTTTTTGCTTTCAGTTTAACAACTTCTTCAACCAATTGCAATTGATCTTGATCAGTAGCTGAATAATCTTTATTAGCCCCATGCATGGGATTACACTATGCAAATAATTTACATGTCTGAGTTTTACAACCATAGTACAACCTTCTTTTGTTCTTATTTTTGTTATTTTCAATAATCCTAGCTATAGCTAGATTAAGTCATCACTAGCAAAAAGATAAATGAAGCTTAAATAGATATAGAAGAAAAAATGAGCGAAAGAGAAAAATTAGTGCAAGAGATTTGAGGCAACTAGTTCCATATTTATAAAAGGAAAAAAATTTAACTGTTGGAAATTTTGAGGGGGCAAACTAATAAATTAAATTCAATGATGCCATGTGTTATAACGGTTGGAAATTAATAGGTATGAGGGAGTCAAACTGATAAACTCTATTGGAGGAAAAATTGGCACAAATAGGAACAGAAGTGTTAAAGGGTATTTGAACATTTTTTGGTTACTGTTTGCATGATGTAAGCAATCTAACCATTGACAATGACATGAGGGATTAAAGTGATATATTATTTCAAACCTCAGGGGTATAAAAGTCGATATGCAAATGTGGGGGGAGGGGGTCAGATTGACGTATAGTTAGGGGAGTCAAACGAAGTTTGCCCTTTTATATTGACAAAAAACAAGAGAGAGTTGATTATTTTACTATGTTTTGGATCCAAAAAAATGAATTTAAATGTATGGAAGAGTGATTTGATAAGATAAATTTTCAATCACAAAGATGCTGATTTAATCCTTCAGAATCCTATACAAATAATTCATGAAACGAATATCAGAATTTGGGGTCGAACTGTCGACGATCTCTTCTCAGTTAAGAATGCGTATGTTGTTGCCCTATTAACTCTGAGAATTAATTTTGTTTTGAGGGATGAAGGTTGCAGTTATGATCAAAACATAAGGAGGGGTTGGAAATTAATTTAGAAGATTAAAGTTCCCTGTAAAATTCAAATTTTCATATGGTAAAGCTTTCATGAGCAACTCCATGTGTTGTCCAATCTGAAAAGCCGTGGTATCATCCCATTAGCTACTTGTAAATTATGTGATATAGAAGAGGAAACTAACCAAAGGGTTTGTAGCTCAATAGTATAACCTCTCTATCCTCAAAGAGAAGAGGAGGGATTTGAGCCTCGACATGAGTAAAAAAGTTTTTGTGAGTCCCCCAACTAAGGAAAAGGGGATGCAAAAAGCTTGTGGAGGTGGTTTGCTAGTGAGAGGTTGCAATGGAAAGTTTATCCATATGATTGATATCTTTTTATCATCGGAATATGTGCTTAGCTTTGGTAGCTGAAGGATTGATTCTTAGAGATGGTCTGAAGACTTAGTGTCTTGGAGGACATTCAGAAGTTATTTAATCTGGGTGGGTGTTGATTTCACCTTGCCTGGGTCCCTCCGCGATGTAACCATTCCGCCGATGTTTTGAGTCAGATTGTGATTCAATCCAAATGTTCCTATGTTGTTTGGTCTTCTGCTCCTCCTAGAGTCAGAGAGACTCTGGCTTTGGAGGGTTATGGTGTTAAAAAAATAAAATCAAACTCGCAGAGCCCTTGTTTGAAAGAAAATTAAAAAAAAAAGGAAAAAAAAGAGATGTTTTTTATTTTTTAATAATTAAGAATCAATACCTATTAGTTATTTTTGGTTCACAAATTTAGAATACCTATAATCTCACAAAGAAGTTGAGAAATATTTCTATTTGGGTTTGTCATTCAGAAAACAGTTCACAATAAGTCAGAAAATAGAAAATTGTATTCAAAGAACTATAAAAGTCACTTCTACAAAAACAAATTAAATGAGTTTATAGAAAACTTCAAAACTGTTAATCAATGAGATTTTTGTACAATTTTTTAATTTTTAGTTCTCATAAAACAGAAAATTGTTTTCAACCAATTTGGCCTTCTTATTTAATAAATCTTAGTTTTTCAAATTATTTGGTGATCTAATCTCAAAAATGTGAAAGTGATACTTAGTGGGAACCACAATCATGCGTAACGCTCGTGGCGAGGTCGTAGAATTATTATAATGTTTGCAGCAGCCAAAGTGTACAGTTCCTTAAGATACAATGAAACAATAATTAAACTAATCATAAAAATATTGAATTCAAATTTCTAAGCAACAAACCACCGTTGAGATTGATACTTTGATTTGATCTTTCCTGGTCCATTCCAACTGAGCTTGACTTTTAATATTTCTTTCTTGTTAATTTAAATCAATTATTTGACATATGCACCTAAAAGCCATGGAAGCATTATCAAAAACAGCAACATTCGAAATAAAATACTCCGTTTTGATTTGGCTTTTGCACTTCCGTTTTGGAACATGTGGTTTAAGTCCAATAGTTTAATAACTCATTACAAACTTGAATACGAGTTTTGGCATTGCACTGCCATGTAATTTAGTCCAATAAAAATTCTCCAACTCAGAGTTTAAGAATATATTACAAACTTGTGATTTGAGAATGATTGAACAATATCAATAAAAAAAAACACACACAATGTTTGATTTTGATTTTAATAGTTGTTAATCTTCAGTGCTATTTTCTCATCTCTTAAAGTAGAAAGTCAAGAATTTAAAGTTTTTAAAAAAACTTTAATGTTCCTTGTCTATTGATGGCATTATATTAGCAACTGACTAAATACTGACATGTACAAGAATAGCAGATAGCTCAAGTGGTCTGAGCGTCTTCTTTCTATAAAAAAAATAGTTAAGATTCTCTCTAACATGTGAATTGATCAGTCATTAACACTAATTTTTTTTATAGAAAATATTATCACGAACTCAAAAGACAAAGTAAGTCATAAAAAGTTTCCTTTAGAACCAATAAGTGTTCATTTAAATCCTAAATCACTAAATTCTTCCATTTATACTCTTACTAAATTATATATACTCTTGCTACATTAGATATAAAATTTAGACTCAAAATTTCATATATACTCTTACAAAATTAGACATAAAACTTGAATAAAAAGAAAAAAAATAGATTTTATTAATTTTTTATAGAATATTTAATTTTTTTTGGGAATTGAATATTTAATTTTATTTGTACTAAAATCGTTTATTCTACATAAGAGTTATTGAATTAAATTTAAATTAGATTAATTATTATTTAAACTCATAATGCAATATAATTTAGTAACTAAAACTTAAAGGAATAAAACATTATATATCAATTCTTGAATAAATGTATAATTACAAAATTTTAATTCAATTTAGTAAGGGTATAAGTGAAAGATGTAATGATTTAAGACTTAAATGTAAAAAATATATATATATCTAAAAAGTAGTATTTTTTGTTCTTAAAGAAATTTTTAACACTAATTTGTTAGAAAAGTATAACTTAGTGTTAACTTTCTTTTTTTTACTGGCAAAAATTATAGAACTTACATAGCAGAAATCTTAAGGCTTTGTTTGGATAAACAGGATCGAAAAGAAAAGAAATGATAACATTAGTTATGAGAGAAAAGAAAAAAAAGTATAGCAATAAAAAAAAAATCTGAAAAGTAATATTTTTTGTTCTTAAAGAAAAATTTTAAGACTAATTTGTTAGAAAAGTATAACTTAGTGTTAATTTTCTTCTTTTTACTGTCAAAATTTACAGAACTTACATAGCAGAAATCTTAAGGCTCTGTTTGCATATATAGAAGAGAAAATAAAAGAAATGATAACATTAGTTATGAGAGAAAAGAAAAAAAAGTATAGCAATAAAAAAAAAAATGAAAAGTAATATTTTTTGTTCTTAAAGAAAAATTTTAAGACTAATTTGTTAGAAAAGTATAACTTAGTGTTAATTTTCTTCTTTTTACCGTCAAAATTTACAGAACTTACATAGCAGAAATCTTAAGGCTCTGTTTGGATAAATAGAAGAGAAAATAAAAGAAATGATAACATTAGTTATGAAAGAAAAGAAAGAAAATGATAACATTCTTGTTTGAAAAAGCTAAAGAAGAGAAAAAAAAAAAAGAAATCATATATTTTAATCAATTTACTATCATATTCTTTTTTATTTACTATCATGTTACTTTGTCTTTTAAAATATTAGAGTTAGTTTTGATATTAAGAAAGTTTTACTTAAATTTACCTTACCTTTCTCTCCAAATATTTTACTTTTTGAGAAGATAACATATGCAACCCTCTAAATCACTTATAATCATTTTTTTTTCTTTGTCTTTTTTAAAGGAATCAAACATAAAAAAATATAATTCCTCCCTTTCTTTCTTTCTTTTTCTTTCCTTTTCCTTCTCCTTCTGATTCTGATTCTGATTCGAATTCCAATTCCAATTCCAATTCCAATTCCAATCCAAACTGCCAGAGTCTGACGTCATTGCCTCTGGTCAAAAACATCCTTGTCAACAACAACGAGGATATGATTGTTTTCGTCAAAGAAAAGTTGCCTCTGTTCACATAGTCGCTCTCTTTCTTCCTTTTCTTTTACTCCTCTCTTCGTCTGCGTAGCATACTCCAGGGTGATATATATATTATATAAACACACACACACACATACACACACACACATATATATAAGATATAGAGAGAAAAAACTAAATGATTCTCAATCGGATTGGGATGGTTTTGGATAAACTTTTAACATAAAATAGTAGATACTAGATAATCATCATGGTTCAGAGGCCGGAGTCTAGTGGGATTTTGTCCTGGATTGATCAGGATGCAGAAGCTTCGGAAGAGTTTCAGAGCACAATGTTTGATTCTGTCAACTCAGAAGGCAATGCTGTTTTTGGGTTCCAGAGCTCTGAAGCTGTATCCAATAGAATCATACACTCAACAGAGTTTAATCAGCAGGTAATTTTTTTTGAGCTTCAACAAGAATTAGCATCTGATATATATATATATATCTACATATATATATATATCTACATATATATATATATATATATATATATATATTGTGTGTGTATACAAGTATATGTGTGCATGTTGGATTCTTTGTTTATTTATTTATTTATTTATTTTTTATCAGAAGGATTCTTGGGTTTTGCATGTGATGGTTTGACATGGGTTTAGATTGATTTCTTCCTAATATGGTTTAGATAAGTTGATATGCAGTTTTAAATTTCACTTTCTGGTTTTACTGGTTTTATCTAGTTTGCATTCTTTCAGAGTCAATTATGTAATTGTTTGAGGATGATTCTATGTTTTGGGTTTTAGAATTTAAGTTTCAATGACCTGCCTGATTATGATAGGTTTATGTAGTTTGCATTCTTCCATACTTTTTCGCATTTGCCAGCAGGTGTTGGAGGCTGTGTGAAACCCTAAGTTTGCATGAAGAGGTTTAAAAAAAAAATCAGAGGGAGGGTAAGTAATTTTTTTTTTTTTTTGTTAAGAAAAAAAAAATACTAAATAAAGAAGCATATGTTTTGGGGTTATCAACCACGTTACCCACCAATCCAACTAGACCTGCCAGTAAATTGAATTGTCCGAATAATAATAAGGATATGAATTCCAACATTCAATGTTGTTAGAATTTGATAATAATTCGATTCGATATAATATAATATAGATATATTATCTAATACTATAATATATAATATTTACATATTATTAAAATATTTTTTGTCATTATTTTCTTCTTCTTCTTCTTCCCTCTCTTTCTATTTTGTCTCTCTTTATTATTATTATTTCTTAATAAAAAGTCAAATACCTACTATTTTACTATTTTTTTGTTTCTATTTTATTTTTCTTCTTCGGCTTCTCTCTTTTTTTTCTTCTAATTATTGTTTGTTAATCCCTTTTGAAATTAATTTTTTTTACAAAAAAATGTATACTTTTCAGATCGGGTTATCAGATTGGATTGAATATAGCTCTTATCATAGTCCAAATCCGGTTCCAATCCGATTTGTTTAAAGGCCTAAACCTAATTCTTATAGGATGAACTTAAGTTGAATCTAATTAATATATGAGAGTAGATTTAGGCAAATATGGACATAGGGTGCATTCTTAATAAGAGGAATGATCATTAGTCTTGTCTTAATTCCATATGAATGAGGTCGATCACATGAATTCTCACCACTTAAATGAGAATTCATGAAGAAAATTTGACATAAGTTTTACAGTCGATTGTTTATCTGACACTAACCCACCTCTGATGTTACAAGAACTCCAATTCTTTGGGGCTCAGAATCTGTTTTCGACTCACATTGAGAATCAAGTGATTAGTAGTTTAGCTTTGTTGTTTCCCCAATACGTTTTTTTAATGCAAAAAAAAGGCTGAGGAAGGTCATATTTTGTTTTGCTTCTTGATTTTTATGTGTTGCTATGATTTTTGTTTTCAACATTCAGTCCTTGTGAATAAGAATGAAAATACTCACAAAGGTTCTTTTCCTCTCCAACTTTTTTTTTTTTTTTTGTGACTATCCATTGACTTTATATTTGTACAGAGCTCACTTTCTAAAGAATTGTCTCAACAAGTTTGTGGGTGTCATAAGAAAAAAAGAAAGAAAAAGTTTGTGGGTGTCACATGCATGCACCACCCACGTGGCAAACCCATGTAACAAAATCCAAATGCAAAAAAAAATAAAACAAGAATAGGTATCAAGTACACACTACTTGTGCACCAAGGGTTGTAGCCTTTGAAGGTATAAGGTTGAGGGTTCAAGTCCCTAGAGGAGCAAAAGTAGGTGTGTAAGTCTGTTTCTTGCTAAGGTAAGAAAACAAAAGTATGCGCTAGCCACATGACAAACCCCAAGTCATTCCAAAACTTAGAGAGACAACTCTCAAGTCCAAAATCCCAATACATCACCTCAAGTCATCTTGAACCTCGAGAAACAATCTTTGAGTCCAAAACTTTGAGACATTACCTCTAGGGGTACACACATTTCGGTTTCTAACGGAACCAGAGCCGGAACTGATCTTAACAGTTCCTTAATTTTAGAACTGGAACCATTGAGCTCGGTTTGATTTTGTTAGAAAATAAAGAAAGAATTGTATTGATTTGAATTGATATATGAAGTATGAAGAATATATAAAAGCCTAATATTTATAGGCACATATTCTTATAGGCTAGGTAAACTTAAGAAACAAGAAATTCTAGTTCTATATAGTTTAGGAGAAGGTGTAAGAAACCTATTAGGAAAAAATATATAATTTATAATAAGAAATATATAGTCTAATAACCCCCTTGCAAACTCAAGCTGAGTCATATGAAGCCAACTTGAGTTTGGAGACAAAATCTTGAATGCGGCTCGCGAGAGCAATTTGGTGAGATGTAACCAACTATGATTGCGAACATATAAAAAGAGGCTACAAAAGAGCCAGAAAGACCGAAAGTAGCTCGTTGGAGCAAAAACTGATTTAAAAATCAAAAAATGAGCTTGTTGAAATTAGCGACTTTGACACACAGATGTTATGGCTTGTGAAAGCAATTAATCTGGTAATGTTACCAACAGTGGTTGCGAAACACATACAAAGAAGTTGCAAAAGAGCGAACTCATTGGAGCGACAGTAAGACCAAAAATTACTCGTTGAAATGAAAACTGATTTGAAAATTAGAAAATGGGCTCGTTGAAATCAGCGACTTTGACACACAGATGCTAATGGGAGCTGATGAATTAAACTTGAGCTGGGTTGTCATATTTTTCTTCTTTTATTACCTGCATAAATATAAATATATATATATATGTATGTGTGTGTGTGTGTGTAAATAAGACGGAAACTATTTTCTATAATTGAAAGGGACCGCTGGGGATGAAGCTGATAGTGTTCGGTGGTGAGGGTAATGGACAATGAAGACTACCAGGAATTGGTATGTTCTAATACCATGTTAGAAACTAAAGAAAGAGAATTGTATATATTAAGAGAATTGTTAGACTATATATTTTTTATTATAGATTATATATCTTTTCCTAATAAGTTTCTTATACCATTTCCTAAACCATTTAGGATTAGGATTTCTTATACCATTTCCTAAATCATCTAGAACTAGAATTTCTTGTCTCCTAAATTTACTTAGCTTTTAAGATTATGTGCCTATAAATAGATCTTTATGTATTATTCATAATATCTTCATAATATATCAATTAAATGAAATACAATTATCTTTCTTTATTTCTAATATGGTATCAGAGCCTATCAATTCCTGTTAGTCTGCACAGTTTATTGCCCTCACCGCCAGGGATGGCACCATCGGCTTCATCCTCGGTTATTTTTATGTATATAATAAAAGAAAAAAAATATGACAGCCCAATTCAAGTTCAATTCATTGACTCCCACTAGCATCTGTGTGTCAAAGTCACTGATTTCAACAAGTCCATTGCTTTCACGAGCCATGACATCTGTGTGTCAAAGTCGCTGATTTCAACGAGCTCATTTTTTGATTTTCAAATTAGTTTTCGCTCTAACGAGCCGCTTTTGGTCTTTCTGGCTCTTTTGCAGCTTCTTTGTATGTGTTTGTAGCCACAGTTGATTACATCACTAGATTACTTTCGCAAGCCGCATTCAAAATTTTGTCTCCAAACTCAAGTTGGCTTCATATGACTCAACTTGAGTTTGCGCGAAACTGTTAGATTATATATTTTCTATTATAGATTATATATCTCTTCCTAATAGGTTTCTTATACCTTTTCCTAAACCATCTAGGACTATAATTTCTTATACCCTTTCCTAAACCATCTAGGATTAGAATTTCTTATCGATGTCCTAAGTTTACTTAGCTCCCAAGATTATGTGCCTATAAATAGGCATTTATGTATTGTTCATAATATATCAATTCAATAAAATACAATTATCTTTCTTTATTTCTAACATATTTAATTATGGTTCTTTATGATTCTGATTTTGGTTCCACCGATTCTTTTGTACACTCCTAGTTGCATGAATTTGAAGAAAATTTATCCATAGCCAGCATGATTATCACTTAAGCATTTCAACTATTACATAAAACTATAAAGACAGAAGCTATTACATTGTTCGTTGAACTTAGAAACAGAAAGTCAATGCTTGATCTTTTGACATAAAAATATAATGACTTCAGAAATAAATGTTGTTCTTTTTCGAGTGGTGACATATATAATGATAATTTTCCTTACTCTTTTATAGAATATAAGTCAAAAGGACATGGTGTATAATTGCACAGAACAAGTTCAGTGCAATTTAGTTAGTTTTTCCTAGGTCTTTGTCTGTGAAATCTAACTATAGTAGAAAATTTGCTAATTAGATATGAAAAATCTACTGGTTATAGAAAACAAATCAAACCCTAAACATCTTTTTACAACAAAACAACTCCAAATGTGCTTTTATAAATTAGAGAGTTAGATTGTCATCCCAAGTGAATAATTCTCACAGTCATTCTATGGAACAAAAGTGATTTAGCTAGAAAACCATTTTTGTTCTGTTTTTACATAGGCAACATTTATCGTATAAACTAGAAGTTATTAGTATTTATTTATATATTTTATATTTATAGAACAATAAAACTAGAAGCTATTTCTATTTAGGGCAAAAATCATAAAAACCCTCTCTACTATTGATTTTTCTTAATTTACCCATGTATTAACAAACCACCTCCACCTCCTATGCTATCAAATTTTATTATATAAGGACAAAATGTAATGGTTCCGTCTGTTGGCAATTGAAATTACCTAAATGTCCTTCATTTATTTAATAAATTTAAAATAAATAAAAAGAATTATTGTAAAATTATGCATGAGCTCCTCCACCCATTTGGTTTGGAACAAAGATATATCAAACACTAATGAAAAACCAGTTTTTGACTTCCGATGAATGAAACCAGCACGACTCCAATTTTGGAAGAAATTTGAACTAAAATTGCTCAAGAACCAGCAAAAATCAAATTGATTTGGAAAAAAAAACTATCTGATCACAACAAATCGAATGAGATCCAACTGAAAGAGAAAAAAAATCACTGAATAGCAAAAACGAGATCTAAATTTGGCGAGTGAAACTGTTATCAAGTTGCTAAAAAATCAAGAAATTGATATTCTGAAAGTTAAAGATTGATCAAAAACTGCTCATTTCATGGAGTTCTTCTAGTCCATACCTCACGAAATGGACTCTTCATTCTCAATCTTCAATTAGGCACAACCCATGATACTATTTTATCAATTTCTAGGTTTGAAGCAAGTGGGTATGCACTTTGTATGGGTTTTACATAGAATAGAAGTTATTAAGAGTTTGAATGAGAGTCACACACACACACACACACACACACATATATATCCAATGATTACCATACATGGTGTGGATAAATTTCTTACTCACCGGTGAGCAAGAGATCATTTCTGTATATATATATGATAAGGTTTATAAACTTTGTATGATATTTTATATGTAGATTAAGGCTATGGGGAGAGAGAGGAGAGAGACCATGTGAGGAGGATTAAGTTGAAAATGAATATCAGAGAAAAATAAATAGAGAGAGAAGATGATCAAAAATAAAATAAAAAATCTCCAACTAATTGCTCAAAAGGGTATTTTAGTCCTTCACTTTTCAACAGATGCATAAAGGGCATTTTAGTTATTTAAACACCAGATAGCAGAGTATGTGTGTACGTCACCATTTATTTTAACCGAGAACTAACGGGAAGGGGGTGGTTTGAGAAGTTTTATAACTTCAGGGGGTAAATTGAGAAGATTTGAAAGTGGAAGGAGATTTTATGACTTTTGCCCTAGTATTTATTCATATTATATATATATATATATATATATATATATATATCCAACGACTCTGGTTCTAGTTCCAAGGAATCATTGTATAACAGTTCAGTCCTAATAGACCTAGAACCGGAATTATTGTGAATGGTTATTAAAATTTAGAAATAGAGAACTGTAGTGAAAGATTCTGTCCGGTTCAACTATGATTCCTTATGATTTTGGCTTTGGTTTCAGTTCCACCGGTTCTTTGTGCACTCCTAATCACCTCAAGTCATTCTAAACTTCAAGAGACGGTCCTCGAGTCCAAAACCCTGAGGCATCGCTCCGGGTCACCTCAAAGCTCGAGGAACTATCCTCGAAGAAAAATAACAAAAGCGAGAAAATTCCTTTCAAGAACATGTGACTGATAGGATCGAGAAGGGGCTCATTACAGGTCCTTAGTTAAATCTATATGACACTTAGAAGGTTCTTAGATTGGTGGATGAGAAGCCAGAAGTTGCCCTGCATTTGAAAAACTAGGCTTGACCAAGGAAATGGTGACCACGTCCTATGATAGAGAAACTTACCATCAAGCAGAACGTATTCAATATCCTTTAATACTCAACTACCATCGTTAATGACTAGTCAGATGCATTTAATGTTGCATCTTAACTAGTTAATGTGCCTCCGCCAACCCAACAGAAAAGAGGCGATTTGACTTAATAATGCTCAAGGAAACCAGGATATTTATGTCCCAGAAATCCCGAATATTAGGTAATACATTAAATAGTTAATGCGTCTCTACCAACCCCAACGAAAAAGAGGCAATTTAACTTTATAACGCTCGAGGGAAACATGGTATATATGTCCCGGAAATCCCGGACATTGGGTTATACATAATAAAGTCTCGAACCCTTGTACATTAATCGGGAACCTTGAGCTATAAATACCAGTGTTGTAGAGCATTAAAGAGGTAGAACTCCAACAATTAAAAAATAACCATAACTAAAGCTCTTGTATTCTCACGTCACAAGCATAAACATTCTTACCTTCACCATTAATCCCCTTGTTTTGTTGTTTCTCCTCCTTCTTTGAAATCAGCAATTTGAGTCTAGGGGTGCACACAGTTTGGTTCTTTGTAATTCTTGGTGGAACTAGAATCGAAATCGTTCCTAACGGTTCCTTAATTTTGGAATCGAAACCGGAACCGTTGAGTTCGGTTCGATTCCGATTCCGGTTCTCCAACGGTTCTTTGTCAAATTTTTTTTATTTTTTTTAACATTGACAAGATGTACACTCATACTTGTGCACCAAAACTGACCTTTAAATCCTTAACTTATTAAGCCAGTGATAGGTTAAGGATTTAAAGAAAAAAGAAAAAGAAGAAAAAAATGTTCTATTTAATAAAAAAGGACTAGTCAAGTCAACGAGACTCCTACCAAAACTGTTGCGCCAAAACTCATCTTAGATGCTTGTATTTAATAAACCTAGTTATTCAAATAGTTTAATGCCCTAATCTCAAAAGGGTGATAGGGATTTCGTAAATGGGGATAGGGGTGCATACGGTACGGTTCCTTACGATTTTTAGTAGAATCAAAACTGTTCCCAATGATTCTTTAATTTTAGAACCGGAACTGTTGAGTTCGGTTTGGTTCCAGTTTTCCAACAGTTCTTTGCTAACTTTTTTTTTTTTTTTACACATTGGCAAGATACACACTCATACTTCTACACTCCTAGTTATAATAATAGATTAGAAGCTATTGGTCTTATATTATATAAACATATAAAACATTAGAATTTAGAAGCTAAATGTATTTATCTATATATTATATATTTATGCTTTATATATAAATAGAACATTAGAATTTAGAATTGTATACGTATTTATATATATATATATATATTTCTTTCTTTTTTTATCGATTTCGGTTCTAATTTATTGACTTAGAATCGAAACCGTAGGACCAGAGCAATAGTGAACGATTCAGTTACGATTTTACTTTCGGTTCCAGTTCTACCTGTGGTTCTTTGTACACCCTATGTCTAATACCAAGTCCAAGCTTAAGATTTAATTTAGTACGCTAGTGGGACCCACAATCATGCTGCCGTTTAATTTTTGCAGCAGCCGAAGGCTGTCCTTAAGTTACTGTGAAACAATAATTAAACTAATCATAAAAACATTCAATTCAAAAATTCTAAGCAACCACCATTAAGATTGATACTTTGAGCTTCCTTGCCTAATCTAATTGAGTTTGACTTAAATTTATGATGCTTTGTTTGGAAGAGAGGAGATTAAAAATTGAGATCCATCATCTAAACTTCAAATGTTATAAATTATTTTATTTAACAATTTCATTTGTTTTTGAAAGTATTTGTAGTAATAGTAAATCATGAATCTGAAAAAATACACATTGAAATTAAATTCAATTGAAATACATTATTTCTCTCGTGTTAATTTAAATTAATTTATTATATGACATATGCACTAAAAGCCATGGAAGCAATATAAAAAACAACAATATTCGAAATAAAATACTAAACATATTATTTCTCGTTGAAACAAAGCCACACAAGTTACAAAAGAAAAAAAAATTTATCGGGAAATAGTTGAATTGGCATTGCACTTCCAGTTATTTAGTCGAATAAAAATGCTTCAACTAAGAAAAGAACCACTAATGTCTTATGGTTCACAACCATGTCACTACTTCTCACAAACACTATTTAGATTTTAAAAATTAATTGTCTCGCAGAAAATCAAATCATCAAATAAGATAGAAAGTTTATAAAATTTATTACGGACACAAAAAAAATTTAGCTGCTTTTTATGTATCGAGAAAATTACAGTTGTAGACATATTAATGAGTTTCGCACGTATACTTAAACAGTATTTAATGAGTTTCGCACGTATACTTAAACACTATGATTCTTCTAATACACAGAAGCAACTAAGTTTTTCTTGTACCAAACAAGAAATTAGTCTTAATAGTTGAGATCCTCTCGTGTGTGTGAATTGATCTCAGTACACTATAGAGACAGCTGATATTTAACACTGCATTTTTTGGGGCAAAAATTACAGAACACAGCGAAATCTTAAACGTGTAGCGAAGCCAATAGCAATGAAATCCTTTAGGTACTCCACGTGGCAAATCTGACGTCATTGCCTCTGGTCAGAAAAAAAAAAGGTTCTTTGAATTCAACAACTAGGATTGATTGTTTTCGTCAAAGAAAAGGCGTCTCTGTTCACACGGTCACTCTCTCTCTCCTATTTTTCTTTCGTCTGCGTAGCATACTCCAGGGTGAACTTTAAATGACATATATATATATATAGAGAGAGAGAGAGAGAGAGAGAAAATTAAATGATTCTCAATCCGATTAGGATGTGTTTTGGATGAACTTCTAACATAAAATAGTAGATAACCATCATGGTTCAGAGGCCTATGTCTAGTGGGATTTTGTCCTGGAATGATCAGGATGAAGAAGCTTCTGAAGACTTTCACAACACACTGTTTGATTCTTCCGTCAACTCAGAAAGCAATGCTGTTTCTGGGTTCCAGCGCTCTCAAGCTATATCCAATAGAATCATACTCTCAACAGAGTTTAATCACCAGGTAATTTATTTTGAACTTCAACAATGTGTGCATGTATATACAAGTATACATAGGTGTGAATGTTGGGTTCTTGGTTTTTTTATTTTTTATCAGAAGGATTCTTGGAAGATTCTTGAATTATCGGGCTTTGCATGTGATGGTTTGACATGGGTTTAGATTGATTCTTCCAAATATGGTATAAATTTAACTATCTCTGATTTCACTGCTCTTTGTAGTGCTGTTCATTTTCATGCTTCAATGGAGTTTTATGGTGGTTAAATTGTATGAATTTATATTGCTATAGTCTCTGTTTTTACTCCTTGTAGTGCTGTTCATTTTCAAGCTTCAATGGAGTTTTATGGTGGTTAAATTGTATGAATTTATATTGCTATAGTCTCTGTTTTTACTCCTTGTAGTGCTGTTCTTTTTCAAGCTTCAATGAGCTGTAAGATGGATTTATCTAGTTAATTTGCATTCTTCAGAGTCAATTATGTAACTGTTTGATGATGATTCTATGTTTTGGGTTTTAGAATTTAAGCTTCATTGAACTGTATGATGATGGTTTTATGTAATTTGCATTCTTCATATTTGGTTTTATGTTTCTCAGGTGGTAGAATTGGATTCTTCTAAAGAGGCAGGTCCTCTTGGTTTGACATTAAAGAAGACACCTTCTTTTCTAAACATGGTGGAGATGATGTTATCCCAAGAAAAAACGAATGATTTTGTATCCCAACCAATGTCTGAGAAGTCAAAGGCTTCAAACTTGCCTGCATCATTTCTCAAAATTGGTTCTTGGAAAGTAATAACTCTAAATTCAAGCAATAAAAGACCTCTTTTATATATATATATATATATATTTCATTGCTTAATGAAATACTCTGAATTGATTTGATAGAGGATTGCTCGGCATGAAGGCGACTTGACAGTGAAATGTTACTATGCCAAACGGAAACTGGTGTGGGAAATCTTGGAAATGGGATTGAAGAGTAAGATTGAAATACAATGGGATGATGTTTTGGCAATTAGAGCCACTATTCGCAATGATGATGATGAACCGGGAATTCTAGAAATTGAGGTCCATTGTCTTTTACCTTAATTCGTGTTCTCGATCAATGGATTACTAAGTAGAAGCTTACTTATTAATGGAATAATTTGTGCAGTTAAATCAACCTCCTTTGTACTTCCGAGAGACTAATCCTCAGCCGCGAAAGCATACTATTTGGCATCAGGCATCAGATTTTACTGGAGGCCAAGCTCCCAAATGCAGGTTTCAGCCTATCTTGCTCTTCTGTTCATTTCAAAATTCAATAATGCCATTTCAAATTTCTTGGGTTGTTTTAATTTTTGACTCTTTATTTCCATTAGTGTCTGTGAATATTTCTCTACAAACCTATAGTGACACCATTACCATAAGCCTTCCAAAGACCTCTAAAGGCGGGTAGTTTTGGGAGCCTCTGAACAGGATTTAATTAAACATAACCTAATTTACTAAATTTGATCTCTTGAACTGTAAAATTTGGACTTTAATGCAGTGTCATTACTGGTCTTTCTTCACAAAAAGAGTTTCTATTCAATGATCGGGTCATTACATGGTGTAATGGTAAAAAATGGTACAACTAAACGTGAAACTCATATTCGAGTTTAAAAATAATCACTTTGTACAAGATAATGTCTTTAAATTAGATCAAAGTCAATCCTGTTGTCTACACGGACCAAGACCAACACTAGGAAATGAAATAATACTACTAAGATGTTACTTGCGATGACTCTTTCCTTTCTTTCATTTTTTTATTATCTTTTTGCAGGAGGCACTATGTCGAATTTCCACCAAATACACTTGATAAACACTATCAGAAGCTTCTGCAATCCGACAAACGTTTGTTCATGTTGAGCGAGGGACCTTTCCCGAGTCTGAAATCCCCCTACTTCTACCCAGATAACGGATTTTCTTTTGGTTCCAGAGGAATCAGCCTAGAATTTCCTCCACAACATCCTCATTCATCAATTCCTTCACCCTATATAGCTCCTCCTCATCATGTTTCTAGTTTCAACCCGACAACCAGACCATATATCGGTGTTATGAATATGGGTTCACCAATGTCAGGTAGATGAATGATTATTTTGTATTCACATCTTCCCATTTCAGGCTCCTAAAAACCCATGTATTGACTTTCTTTGTAATGTTTTGTGATGATTAGTTATCGATTTTTCTCCTAGAGATGAGAGAGTTCATAGTTACGGATTTGAGAATCATAGGACACCACTTTGGGGTCAAGGAATTAACAATGCTGTGACTACTTTAGCAAGAGCAGATCAGATTCAAAGCCTACCCTCCATTCCTTCAGCAACACAGACCAATTCAGACTTTTCATGTCAAGACTACGATGGATTCAACTATGGGGAAGAAGCAATTAGCCCTCCTAATATTCCTAACACTATAACACTTAGTGACATTGAGAACCATTTGCTAAGTGACTCGGATGATGTCGTGTGCTCGGATGAGAGAGCACTCATAGCAAGAGTGAGGTCAATGGGATCATTGCTCGAGCCATTTGAAGAAGTAAACCCCAACATTGACATTAGACCAGCTCAAGAAAACATCGTCAAGCATTCTAGAGTAGATGGTGTGCTGCTGCTCTGCCCACAGCCCATCCGTTACTTGCCTCCGCGAGTTTCTGAGGAGGGCCTAATGCTGCATCTTAGGACGAACAACTCATCATATCCCTACAGCTTCTCGGATTCAAAGGAGGAAGATGTTGCAGCCGTTGATGGCGTCCATGGCCAGTGCCGGTGGATGTCAAGATAAAGAAACTAGGAGATCTATCAGGGATGTGTTTTAAGTAAATGTTGTTTGAACACAGAAGGAAATAGTTTTGGCTCTAATTGATTAGAGTTTTAGTTTTAACTTGCAACTCTCTCTTTTAGTTATGTTCCAAGAGAGACATTCAGAGTCTGACCCTTTCTCTTTGCAAGTGTAAATAGGGTTTTTTTTTTAGAGGAAACTCCCTATAATTGGTTTCAAGAATGCTTAAAATTCCATGTATGTTTACACACAGGCACACTCAAGTTCGGTTATTTTTTGAAATTCTAGACTTGATATAATCCCTCCACTGACATAGATGAATGGTGTACAGATGTGGAAAATCTCGAATCCATTCAAAAAATGATAAAAATATAGATCGATTATTGTTACCGACTGATATGACTCTCGAATTCATTCAAAAAATGATAAAAGTATAGATCTATTGTTGTTGTCAACTGATATGACTCTCGAATCCATTCAAAAAATAATAAAAGTATGGATCGATTGTTGTTATCGACTGATAAGACACTTATTAAGAAAAACACTTAAAAGGAGAGAGATGTTATAGATCTATTGTTGTTGTCAACTGATATGACTCTCGAATCCATTCAAAAAATAATAAAAGTATGGATCGATTGTTGTTATCGACTGATAAGACACTTATTAAGAAAAACACTTAAAAGGAGAGAGATGTTATCGTTATCTAATTCCAACTAAAAGTTCTTGTTGAACACTATCTATTAGAATCGCAGAAAAAAAATTGATTTGGTATTTCAAACATGATTCTTATTTTCTATTTCAATTATATAAGCAGTGAAAAATAGTTGCTGTGCTATCCTTAGTTATCACCCATGAGTTTTCTTATTTGTTATAGATTTGGTTTCATCTCTCCTTAGTTGAGTATTCGAGTTCTGTTAGGGGGTAAAATATTGTGGGTGTGTGCATTTTCTTGCTTCAAGAATGTGTTAACAAAGTAGGAGATTTATTGCTTTTTATAAAAACAAAAAAAAAATCAATAATTATACAACTATAGAATATAAATAAGGAGAATTTTTTTTTCCTCAAATGTTCAGACAATAAGATGATTATTGCACCAATTTGGGATCCATTTTATGACTATTGCACCAATTTGCAACAACTTTGGGACTACAGTCCACTAAACGATCAATTCATCAATTTGAGAGGGTCTACTGTATTTGTTGATGTGTGAGCACCTAACTTACTATATATTTGTGTATTTAAATATATATACGTATATAGTGATTAAGAGAGCGAGAGAGACTTACATTGGCATTGAGCTCAATGATAATTGTGGAAGAGAGTGGCAAGTGCAAAAGTGACAAATTTTATGTTATATAAAGAAAGTGAGAAGGTGAAAGCGATACTCATTTAGAAGAATTATGCGATTTAAATTTTATGGCATCAGATTGTACGTGGTTCATAACATATTGAATCCCCTGCAATTGCAATATATATTGTGAATCAATTACGGCATGTTTTCTTCAAGACAGCCAATGTTCATGTAGACAAAGTTATATATTCTTGAACCAAATACTCTATATATATATGTGTGTGAAAAAAATAATGGAGAAAATATTGAAATATGACCTGAATTTAGCTTCAATCGAGCAATACTTCTATTAACAGTCACCTTTACAGTGATCAAATACGACGGCGTGTGGTGTTGCTATACAACTTATACTTGTATAGTTATATTACATACTTGTATCAAATATATGATGTTGATGTCTGGTCCAGAAGTTCGAGTTTTGCAACTTGCATAAAATGGGCTATAATTTTCAAGAAATTGTAGTGGACCATAGACAACATGATTCAAGGCCCAGGTTAGACGTTAAATCATGGAATAGACCTCGGAGCCTCTGAACTGCGATTGGCCCACTTGAACATCATTTCATTCTGTTGGGTCTTCATTTTGGGCTTTGGGCTACTAGCCGTACACTTATATATACAGTTATTATTATTATTATTATTATTATTTTTCAATATACAGTTATTATTTACCTTTCAAAATTAAATAAATAAATATTAAACGGGATAATATCTTTGATCTCCCCTGAGGTTTATCGAAATTCCACATATCTCCCCTCTTGTTTGCATAATCCCACTTACCTCCCCTGAGGTTTTGATTAATGTAACACATTCCCCCCTCTCGTTACGGCAGCTGACGGAGACAAAAAAAATCTGATGATGTCAGTCACAGTAAACAGGTAAAATGACTATTTTAACCTTATTGACTTTTTAAATTTATTTTTCTCTCTCTCTTTCCTCCCATGGGCCCACGGCTGTCACCTTTCATCTTCTTCTCACTCTAGAAAGTGAGTTTTCTCTCTCTACCTCATCCATGGCTTCTCCTTTGCTGAGTATGAGGTAGTTTGTTACTTCCAACCTTTAAAAGAAATAGGGTCAAACAATGATTAAATGTATGAACGACAGTGAATTCGCCGAAGATAAGTGAGATGACCCAAAACCTTGATCTACAATCCCAAACCTTCCATTTAATTCCAAGTCTTGTGCACAGTCAATTTGTATGCAACAACCTGTTCAATCCTCTAGATGGGTCTTCCATGTCTCCCATGATCCACTTCAGTATAGACTGCTCTTGGCTCGGCAATGCCGCCACTGTCTCCGACAGCTCCCCCTCCCAATCCTCAATCTCTGGTCCACATTTCTCTGCTACGGCAGTTCCGACGTCGCCGCTAATCTCCAAAGTGGGTGGAACTGAATCAACCCCTATATTCGAATTGTTGGTTTCTTGTTGCACATGCGGCCATTTTTGGGATGAGTTGCTTGAAATCGCCGCCACGGCGGCCATGTCTATAGAACCACCACCATTACCATTTCCTCCACCTCCTCCGTCGCTGCCGAAGCCCAGAGAAGAAGATAGGCTCACTACCCACAAAGCAACTTTCTTTGTTTCAAAAATTGACCAATGGGTTTGACAATGGTGATAGTAACGAAGTCTCTATAACAAGCTCAAACACGAGCATAAGAGATGAGAGAACAGAGGGAAGGAGGAGGAGGAGAAAAAATAAAATAAAAATCAATATATAATACAAGGGCATAACGATAAAATCATTCACCACCGTTAGTTTTTTGAACGGATGTCACTGACAGGGGAGGTAACTGGGATTATGCAAACAAGAGGGGGGTATATGAAATTTCGATAAACTTCAGGAGAGGTCAAAGATATTATCCCATATTAAACTACCAAGGGCTGTAGGAGAAGATCAACATTACACCTGATGTATTTACACCGGGTGAATTTAGGTTGTGTGTGTTATACACATACGGATGAGATTCACATAGTATATTTATATCAGATGCATTGTAGACGTTCTCGGATCATAAGCAATGGTATTTTCTTACTTTTCAAAGTAAAGTGATTTTTTTTGCCCCAGGCAAAATTAAAAAGTAAACTATAGACGAGGACAAACCCAATCCAAATTTTATATATGTATGATGGGTTAACCCGAATTTTTCATGAGATTAGGTGGCATCTTTTAAGTTTGGATTATACATGAGTGGATAAAACCCAATCCAATTTTTTTTCTAGTTGGATTTGGATTTGGATTTTTATTTATTTATTTATTATAATTATTATTTGTTTTTTTACGCCTAGTTGGGTTTGGATTGAGGTATTGGACAATTCGAATCTGGATAGCAATGCCTAACACTGACCATGACCTCATTATTTTTCACCTCTAATCTTTTATTTTGATGATCTCACTGACTTCCTCTAAGTGAACTTGGAGGTTTAGGCATTATCCCTGAGTACAAGTAGTTGATGACTCACTCACAAATTATAACATTTTATCCTGCAGTTAAAAATGCCTAACTCAATTCACGAGTCTCCTTTTGTTATAGAATCTAAAAAAAAGTTAGATGCATACGCAATCTTATATTTGCATACGAAATTTTTTTTATTTATTTTAAACGTGTAACTTGCATGTTAAAGTGAAACAACTTTATGCCCATAGTATATAAGTGAAATAAAATTCTTTGAATTCCATCACCATTTAATGAGGACTCACATTAGTATTCATGAAAGAAAAATTATCATTACTCCTCTAGTTATACCGACTTTATGTCCAGTAGCATGGAATTGGTGTCTTGGATTTAGAATCGGAAAAAAATAGTTTAACTAGAATTGATGTCTTGAAATTAAAATTTGATTGAATTTCAATTCTAATACATCAATTTCATGCTACCGAATATAGTTTGACATACCTAAAAATTAAAAAATGGCATGTCCTCTGGTTTTGTTCATGCATATGACTTCTTTTTCTCAACCATAATGACTTCTTGGTGCATTGCTAAAATTTTGTATTGATAAGATTGTGAAGTCATATCCGAGTTTGAGGGGACACACTTCGTGCAAAATAAGTATTAAAAAATTCAATTTTATTTTATTTTATTTTATTTTGGAACCCTTTTCTTAAAGAGTATCACTCTCACACACTGCTTACGTGACTCCAACACCATGTATGTCAAGTGCTAATATGTATCTAGGCGTTGAATATGTCAAATCTAAAAATAAAAGACATAAAAACATCGGTAAATATTCAAATTATTTAAGTGTATGTCGAAACATTGGTATATTCAAATTATTCAAGTGTATGTCCCAACCAAAATGTCATATACATATTTCATACTCATGTATGCATAATGTGTATGGGATATGGATACTTTATCTATTTTGAAAAATGCATGTAACATAAACTCACACATGTTATCTGAACATTTATGCATGCATGTATATATTATGCCAATGCCAACCCCTCAATGCAAAATCCTCAACATCATCATGCATGTATGTGAAGAGCCAGAATCCTCTGTCCTAGTCCTAGTGGGTCTCTGTTCTATTCGTGCCCTATTTTAATATGCATCTCACCACCCATAAAACATATATTCACCACCCTTAAATCCACTCTTCACCATCCTTAAATCTTGAAATATTCATTGTTAGTTTTTTGTCAACATTGTTAATCCATTCTTCACCACCATTAAAACATACATTCACCGCCCTTAAATTCACATTTCACCACCCTTAAATCTTGAAAAACTTAAAATATTTTTTGTTAATTTTTTTGTCAACACTATTAATCCACGTTTCACCACCATTAAACCTACCATCACCACTCTTAAATTCACATTTCACCAAGCCTTAAATCTTGAAAAACATAAAATATTCAACTTAATCTTTTTGTCAACACTGTTAATCCATGTTTCACCACCCTTAAACCTACAATCACCATCCTCAGATCCACTTTTCAACACCTTTAAATTTTGATCCAAAATTTTTATGACTTTTTTTAATGATATTTTTTTACTCATATTGTGGTGAAACATAATTAAAAGTGTTGACAAAAATATTAACTTGAAAATTTTCAAATGTTTCAATATTTAAGAATGTTGAATTCAAGGTTAAGTTTGTTGAAAAAAAAAATAACTTGAAATTTTTTAGTAAAATTATTAAATTTGTGAAAATCCATATTAAATTTGTTGAATAATTTAATCTTAACTAACTTAATATTATTTTTTATGAGTAAACGGTGGTAAAATGTGAATTTAAAGGTGGTGAATATATGTTTTATGGGTGGTGACAAAAAAATTAACAAAAAAATACTTTAAAATTTTCAAAATTTAAGTGTGGTGAAATGTGAATTTAAAGGTGGTGAATGTATGTTTTAAGGGTGGTAAAATATGGATTAACAGTATTGATAAAAAAATTAACAAAAAAATATTTCAAAATTTTCAAGATTTAAGGGTGGTGAAATTTGGATTTAAGGGTGATGAATGTATGTTTTAAGGGTGGTGAAACATGAATTAACAGTGTTGACAAAAAATTAATAATAAATATTTCAAGATTTAAGGGGATGAAAAGTGGATTAAAGAGTGATGAATATATATTTTATGGGTGGTGAGATGCAGATTAAAATTGATAAAAAAGTAAGACACGAATAGAGCAAAGACCCATTAAGACAGAGTATCCTGGCTGGTATGTGAAAATATCAATGCGCCATGACCATCCGGTATACAACATTTTCAATCAATGTTTGTCTCAAATGAAATGGGGAAAATAAGACATGTTTGTTTTTCCCGTTGTCTCGACTAGTTAATATCAATTTTTCTACATTGACCCTACAACTACAGAGTGGTACGTATCATTTATCAGGTTTATGTGGCTATGATTTAAGAGGATTGGATTGCTTTTTGCCCAACATGATAAGGTTCGTCCTCTAGTGTTTGTAATTAAATGGCATGTATACATCCTACAAATAACTCAAAATCAAGATAGTCAATCTTATTTCATCTATTTGGAGTAATTGCGCATAATCTTTGCTTGTGTAGGGTCCAGTTGAAAGGTTAGGTAATTGAAGTCTGGATCCTGAAAAATTATACTCCTATCTATATCAAAATATATGGGTACCTATTTCGAAAAGTGTGACTCACAACACAATTTTTATATCTTATTATTCGTGTAACAAATTAAGAGATACATTACAACTCTTATATCACGTCATTTATATAAGCCCTATTTGGATTGACTTTTAGAAAATAATTTTCGATTTTTTAAATTCAAAAGTCATTTTGAATAGTGTTTAGATTGATAAGGTTGAAAATTTTCAGAATTAAAAAAAAAACGTGCAAAGAAAATTGGTGGGTACCAACTTTCTTATTTAGCTTCTATTTTTCTTTTTCTTTTGTGTAAAATAAAAAACAAATTTTTTGCCAAACAAAACCATAGTCACGTCATTACTGTGATACAACAGCACAAGTGTTGTACTATATTGACGGTGCACGAATATCACACGTGTAACCATGTACATACATATACATGTTTGTGGCGATCTGATGTGCACTTGTGTTTTTCTTCACTGGATACTACTTGAGGCCATTGAAGTTCTTGCCTAAAATCTCACCGATAAGAACTAAGAAGTCCTTTCTATAGTATAAGTTTTTTTATTTCTTACTAAATGTAAATACTTTAAAGAAAAAACTTAGGCCACTATTAAATAAAATTAAAAACAGCTTTAATAATGAGAAAGAATTTGAATCATACAAGATTCTTTTTCTTATCTTCTTCTATTATCTTCAATTTTCTTATTATTTATTTAATATACACTTTTTCCACTAATTACTTTATTGCGGGCCCATTATAAATAAATATAAGGTAAAGTGTATTAAACAATGTAATAAATGATCATCATACTTGATAGAATCTACTTATGTGGCTTCTCTTTTTATCTCTTTTATTTTTTCATTTGAAGTTTTCAGTTATTAACACTAATTAGAAATATATTCACATAGTTGTATGATTTTATAAGGCCTAATTTATATGATAAAAAATACATGGCTATTAGAAGACATGAAAAAACACATGAATATTATAATTAAAGTGTCCATCCAATAGAATTGTATGATTCTAAAATACATATCCAAAGTTTTCGTCTTAATGCTCCAAAGTTTTCGTCTTAATGCTCCGTTTGGATAGAAAAGAAGAAAATTGGATGGAAAAAAGAGAATGAGGGATGGATGAGACATATAGAGAAGAGATTGTGTTCTTCCCTCATTTTGTTTGGTTCGATGGAAGAAAAGAGAAGAAAATAATATCTTATTTTGTTTGTTAGAAGAGAAAGAAACAGAAATAAGAAAAGTATTGTAATTTAAAACATGTATAATAACCTTGCCTTTCTTCTTTTCTGTCTTTTGTCCAACAAATTAGAGGAATGAAAATTTGTGAAAGATGAATGATGGCTCATCCATCTTCTTTTCTCTTTTCTTCTTGCATCATCTCTACCAAACGAAAGAAATTTGTTCATTCCCTCCTATCTTTCCTCCACCCCTCTTCCTTCATTCCTACCAAACGAAGCATAAACCTCAAATTATATTGAGATAGTCATGTGTTTCTGGTTAGCTTTTCATAAAGTCGTCTATCTAACCATGTCCAAAATGTTAATATCATTCTCATATCCTAGACTCACTTCTTTTTTATGGGTATTAAACAAAGGACAATACTTGGGTCCAACCCTGGTAGAACGAACTTGGTTCTCCCAGTTATGTGGTCCAATAGAACTTAAACACTTGTCTAAAATTATAAAAATTTAAAGATAGACATTACCAATCAACTTACGAGTTAAACCCATTTTTTTCCCTCTTTTCTGAACCTGTGATGACATATCCACCATATGGGGCAGTGCAATTACGACCGCTGCGGTGCAGCAGGTGAAAGGTCACGAACCAGTGACGATATATCCACCGTATGTTGATCCAAGTAAGGCCGTTGCGGCGGTGCGGGGAAAGGTCACGAGCTAGTAATTGCATATCCACCACATGTTGGTGCGAGCACGACCGGTGCACCACTTGCTGGAGTGGCGATGGCGTACAATCCACCGCCGGCCTATGCCTATCCACCTCCGCCTCAGCATGCGACGGGTTATGGATATCCGCCACCGCCACAGGCGTATCCGCCGCTGGTGATGGCTGCGTATGGGTATCCACAAGTGCAGAAGCCCTAAGAAGAATAAAAATAAGTTTGGGATAAGATTGGGAGCTGGTTTGGGATGACGTTGCCGCCATCCATCGCTTCTCCTAACATACAAAAATCACATCCTTAAAAACCATTTTATAATTATTACTCCCTCATTTCTCTTTCTCTCTCATCTTTTTTTTTCAATAGCACAACAAACTCACATAGATTTTTCGTTGACCAAGAAAAATATAATCGATACATATATATATAGAGAGAGTGAAAGAGGAAGATGTGATTTTGCTCTTGTTTCACTTAAAAAGAGAGTGGCTTACATGGGGATTTGGAAAGAGTGTGGAGAGAGAGAGAGAGAGAGAGAGAGAGGGGGGGAATAGAGAGAAGACCGAAGAGTCACGAGAAAAAAGAGTGGCAATTGTTGGTGATGCAGAAGGTAAAAAAAAATGGATTTAACCTGTAAGTTGATGGGTAATATCCATATTTAATTTTTATAATTTTAGACAAGTGTTCAAGTTCTATTGGACCACCTAAGTCAGGAGGAACCAAATTGGTTCTACCAGAGTTGGACCCAAGTATTATCCATTTCATAATTCAATTTATTAAAATATGGGGTTGTCCAAGTTTGTTTGATATGCTTATGTTCTCCACCAAATTGTAAATTCATTTTTTTTTTAACAAAAAAAAAAAAAAGATCACCCCCAAAAAGTTTTCTAACAATAGGTTTTGATCATGTGATATCCTTATTCAAAACATTTTTCTTTTTTTTGAGAATTATTCAAAACACTTTTGCGTGTACATTACTCAACATATTCCTAAAGAACATGTATCATCTAATTACGTGTAGCAGATCTGTCAAATGAGTAGGTTCAACGGTTGTGCCACGCCCTTAGCATCGAAAGGAAATGAATATTATTATATTGCAACAAGTTCTATCTTGTGATCCTTTTCTTTTTATTACAATTGACTATTTGGAAGGTGGACAAAAAAAAAATATATATGACTCTTGTGGTGGATTGATTTGAATTGAAAACATGACATAAAATATTAAATATATAGAAAATTCTTACATAATATATATATAGACATATTGATTTTGTAAGTCTTATCATGTTCACATTTATAGGTATCAAGGGCCATACTTTGTGACTAAGAAAACCATGTGTGCTGACTTTTTCTGTTTGTTTCCTGAGAAATTCCCCTCTGGCATGGGCTCAGTGGTCCTGCATCACTATCGTTGAATTAGAGGGTAATGATTTTCATACCATCCACGACTCTCATTTACAGTGGTAATGACAAATAGTTGACAAGTTTTTCTCTAAATGATTAAAGAAGTTTTAGTGGAAATGTTCTGAATCTAATTTACTTACCATTTTAATAAACGAACAATCCGAGTCACTCACTGAATCAATGGATCACGCATTTGGAGACAGGAACAGCCGAACAGGGACACGCCTGAATGAGTTTGCCACAAATCGTAGAGACACTATCCGTCAAAATTTGTTCCTTTTTAATGCATTTACCCGTTGAGAACAGTTTTTAAGAACTTTAAAAATAAAAATCAATTTTTGAGGAATTCAAAGAAGGAAAAAAGTTATTTAATTGTGTTTTCATAAAATAATTAAGAAAAGCTGCCAATCAAAAGAATTTTTATTCTCTGAAAAAAAAAAAGAAAGAGTTTTCGAAAAACTAAACCAAGCATACTTAATGCTTTTGAATGGTTGAATTTTAATAAAAAATAATTGGTTTAGGACCTCTTATTTTTTTCAGTATAGTTGCCTTGACACTTGAAGACTTGATTTTAATAAATTTATAGCTTCTTTTTTTTTTTTTTTTCTGTATTTCTAATTTTTTTTAAATCAACGACTTCATTAGCTTTTTAATACAATTTTTAAGAACCAATTATCAACTTCTAAAAGCTAATGGATAAGAGGTAGGTGTTTTGTAGCTAATGATCATTGGAATGGTTGCAAGCATCCAAAGAGAATAATTCTACTATTTTAAAGAGACATGAGGATAGGCCACCCAAAAAGAAACACACACATATCTATATCTATATCTATAATATATAATATATATAGGCAGATATTTGCGCTTCACAAATATTCTTAGACACTTCACTCACCTCTTTTTTTAAAATAAAATTACAAAAGAGTTCCTATGTTATACAATGTTTGATTTTTATATTTTTAATATCATAATTGCCCTTTTAAGTAAGGACTCTAATCCAAATGATTTTTTACCTTTCTTAGAATTCTAATTCATTCACGCTTTATTTCACATTCTTATATTTGGCATATTGTATTTTACTCACCAAAATTGTAATTTATTTTACACGTGTTATATCTATAAAATAAGAAAAATTAAATATTAGATGCATGCAATTAATCAAACAAAACATGAAGGAATGAAAAAAAAAAACAAAGGAAGAATAACGTCCTATCAATTTTATTTTATTTTTGTTGGAATTTTGGTCAAAGATTCCCTAGCTAAATTATGAGAATTTATAATTAAAAAGGGATTATAGTGAGTCACATATTTCTCTTTTCATTTCTTAATTTTAAAAAGTTCCCTTCTAAAATTAAAAAGCTTTCCATAACTTCCTTAAAAAATTATACATCATAATATCTATTTAAGTACAACTAAGTTTTCCTTTGATTGTCAATTCAATTAAATGTTTTTATTCATTGATATAAATTTTACGTCCAACTCAAATACTTTTCAATCTAATCAAATAACTTTTATTATCCTAATCACATGCATTTGATCAATACTCTCTAAGGTCATTATATTGAACCCTATACTTTTTCACTTCTATTTAATAATAGAGAAATGCTAAACGTCATGAAATTATTTCATGAATTTATATCATGAATGATGTGGCAGGTAATGTGGAGAGTTAGTATTGGTGGGATTCAGTGATAATATCATGGGACTATGTGTATGGGGGAATCCCACCAATAGTAACTCTCCACGTTACCTGCCACATCATTCATGATACAAATTCATGAAATAATTTCATGATGTGTAGCATTGTTCTTAATAATAACCCCTTCCTCCTCTTTGATCTAGACAGAAATTGGATCTATTATTCTCAACAGAGCATCCGAATGGATAAAATTCAATTCTAAAATAAAAATTATAGATTGATTCAGTAAGAAAAAATAATATTTTCAAAAAAAACTCAAAAAATATATTATGAAGAAAAGTAGAACAAAAAAGGAAAAAAGGATAAAAATCACATTACTATGGGCATTAGAAGGGTTGGGTGATTCATAGATTTATAAAAAAATTCAATGCTACTTGTATTAACAATTTCAATAACTTCCTCTACCTCACACATAATATCTTTCATTTTTTTTCTTCATAGAGAGAGAGAGGAGAAGAAATGTAAGAGAAGTTGTATTTTGGTGCCAAAAATCATTAATTACTTAACTGATAAGGACAATTATAGTATTAATAATATAATAATCAAACATGGTATATCATAAAGACCTTTTTCGTAATTTTGTTTTAAAAAAATATAGGGGTTGAGCGCTAAAAAATATTGGTGTAGCGATAATAACAGTAGGGGTGCACAAAGAACCGTCGGAACCGGAACCGTACTGAACCTTGGCTACGGTTTTGGTTCCGGTTCCTAAAATTAGAAACAGTTACCAACGGTTCTGGTTTCGGTTCCAGGACCAGTAGAACCGTACCAGAACCGGAACCTTTGGGGGTAATGGTTCCTTGGAACCGAACCGGAACCGGAACCGGAACCGTTTTATATTAAATATGTGTATATATATATATATATATAATATAATAATATAATTATATATATATAGGGTGCCATTTTTAGATTGTAGGTCTCACATTTATTTAATGAATGTATATATATTTTTTGTATTTTCAAGCTCATTGAAAAAGAAAAAAAAACTAAGGAACCAGAATCGAATCGAGAACCGCAGTTCGGTTCCTCATGGTTCCAACCCTTAACGGTTCCGATTCCGAAAATTAAGAACCGTTGATAATGGTTCCGGTTCCATCAAGAACCGTGGGGAACCGTACCATATGCACCCCTAAATAACAGCTCCCGATATATATATATATATATATATATATATATATATATATATATATATATATATAGGGAGCTGTTATTAATGCTACAGATTTATTATCTATTCTATATAGAAGGAAAGCTCAATCCAATGGTCCAGATTTGTTAAAAAAGCAATCATGCAATTCAAAATATCTTTTACTATTTACGGTCTAAAATTATTTCATCTAACGATCACGATTACGAATACACGATAATACCGTAAGCACAAGTATACCCTAGTATATATATTTAATGGCCTTACAGGTACATATATTTCCATAACGTGAAATAAATTTGTTGGTACATCTACCATATCTCCATGAAAGAATCACCACGTCATTTACTTGTACCAAAAGCAAATCACATATTCTCATGGGTGTGAATAATTAATTGGTTTGGTCTAGTCTCATAGCATGTGAATGGAATTAATAAGGAACAAGTCTACAGTGAGAACAGTAATCTGAAAATAGTTAAGAATTCAATTAAATCTTGTCCTGCAAATTCACGGTAAGGTTGACGAGTGAGAATAAAGAAATGAGAAAGTGGAGATAATGAATGAGTTAGGCAAGCAAGAACTAACTAATGAGTGGGTTTGTTACTCAATCTAATACTTATTTAAATGACAAAATTTAATTCATCTGGAACATCATCTCAAGACCTCATCGTTACTTTATATATTTATTGGGGCTACTTAGAGGATAGAATCTGATTGATTTCATTCAATTATTGATTTAATGATTTCGTTCTCAAATTGGAGAACTCGTCACATTTAATTTATATCTTATATCACCAAATTCAACCCAACTTCAATAAATATATGTAGATATATATTTCGGTAATTGTTTGTGCATTTGAAACAAGAAAATTGTACATATTTGATAATAAATTATAGATGTTTTAAGACACTCGACACTTTATCATCGACAATATATATAGTTATTATTTGATTTTGCCTTTAATCAATTATATATATTTTGTGGACGGTAGCGTTCTCGAACAATTACATAATTATATAAGGCTTGCATATCTTCAAAATTGAATCTGAATTATTTTTGTTATTAAACGGTCTATTCCCAACTTAAATTTAATTTTTTAAACTGGTCATAATTCTGAACCGAGCCGAACAGACTTAAGCTTAGCCCAGGTTGGCTCAGCTCATTTGTAGGGTGGCATCTGGCATGCCACTTGTAGATAAGGACAAAATGGGAAGCTGAAAATCAAACCTACTGGTTTACTAGGTCCAAGGATTAAACTACTAGAAACCCACCAGTCAATCAAACCAACCAGCTCACAACATCGAAGAAATCCATGCAAAGCCACTGAAATAGAATACATTTGGATAATAAGTAGATATTTTGGGGGCAGAAGCAGAACATTCAGACCCTGTTTGTTTTGTATATCAAAAACAGTTTTGTGGGTAGTTGCCAAAAAGGACTTCAGGAAAAGTGAAGCATTGGAATTGAGTGTTTTTTTTATGAAATGGGTTTGATGGGAGAGACCATAACACAGATTGTGATACCTCTTGCTGCCTTGGTTGGAATTGGGTTTGCTTTGCTTCAGTGGTTTTTGGTCTCAAAGGTGAGGGTTTCAAGTGGGTCTGGGTTGGACAATGGCTACAAGGACAGGTTGATTGAAGAAGATGAACAAGAGGAGGGTATTGACACTGATGAGGCTGTTGAAAAGTGTGCTGAGATTCAGAATGCCATTTCTGTTGGTGAATCTCTCTCTTTCTCTTGGAGTTTTTATAGTTTTGCTCAGGTTATATATATATATATATATGTCTGTGACCACTGGTTAAAGGGGCCTAGTTGTTTTTTTACAATACCAAATCGTCCTTTGTGATTATTTTTTTGGTCAATTCATAGTTATTCAAATTGAGGGTAAATTGTTTCTTAGTGGTTATCTTAATTACTTGAATTCCCAATTAAAAAATTTGTTTCTTATTGTTCTGTTCTGATTGTTTGTTATATGGTTTTTTCATTTTTAGGGGTATATGAACTGAGAAATTCACTTTTCTCTTTTTGCAATTTTCTTTTTCTTGTTTTTCTTTTTCCTTTTTGTTTGGGTTTACAGATGATCCAAATTCTTCTTTTATTATAATGATTATGTGGCCTTTTGCAACAAATATTATTATGTTTGTTGTATATTTTTTATTTTTCTGGGTTTAGTATGTCTGACTGTCCAAGTGTTTTTCTTTCTCTTCCTATTTGATTTACTATATTGATTCTGTATAGATAGTTTTTTTTCCCCCCACAGTCATGGACAAGATTTTCCAGTTAGTGACATTAATAATTTAGGGAAATTATTCAATTTTGAAATACTGCCAATCATCATCATTTTCATCATTTCTGTATGACATGATCATTATGATAAAATAGATTTGTTAAGCAAGCAGATATTCCCCCCCCCCCCCCCCCCCCCCCCCCTCTCTCTATTAAATCAATAGATATATATATAATTATAGCCATGCCTGTTGTTTAACATGCTAATTTGGTGTTGTCACTACGGAAAGGGATTTCATATTTTATGTTTGTGTCTTTCAATCTACCTATTCTGCTTGATCTGTTTATATTATTCTGGTTCTATGTCTTCTTTTATACAGTTCACTCATTATGTCAATTTTTCAAATTTTTGTATGGTTTTGTGGTTTCCTCTCCTCTTGCTCGACTCTTTGGATATCTACATACATGGTAGCTGCAAAGAAGAGTATAGAGATGGTTGGACAGTGGCATAGAGGTTTATCTGTTTCAATTATATGGTTGAGGAGTTGTCATCTAATGGTTCTGACCTACAAAATTTAACTCTGTGAATTTGATCCTTTTGTATGCTTTTAGTTGCTAATATACCAGTATCTGTTTAATTGATTACAAGAGAGAGAGAGCAGAGAGAGAGAAGATAAAAAAAAAATCTATGGAATGTTGGTAATGAATAGGAAAATTTCTAATCCATGAGTGATTCTTGATGGGGCTCTCTGATGATTGGTCCTACAACTTTCAGGTAGTCATTGTTACTTTACGACAATACAATTAGAAAGTTTCTCTTATGGTCTATCTATGAACATCTCAATTATTCCCCTTCAGATATTGTATGTGTGGCTGTGAAAATTTTGGTGCAATTTGATATTTCTTTCCTTTTCTTACTACATATATATTTGTCAGGACTAAAATATCTACAATATGCCCACAATCATTTGGATGACATACCTGAAATGGTCCTGAAAGACTTTTGAAAATTTTACACATTTCTTTTAGAAGGTTGTTTCTTTAGTCTGTTTTTCGCTTTAGTGTTACTGACTATTCACAAAAATTATTGCTTCAGTGTATTTGTTTTCTTGCAAGTAGTGGATTTTGGCAGGGCTATCCCCCATCATTCTCTGTGTGTGTGTGGTGTGATCTGACAGACAGATACAAGAACAAAAAATAGATCAATGCTAACATAATTTTCTTAATTACTATACAATTTCCACCATACTTGTTTATATCTGCAATTACACATCACTTGTCACATTTGCATAAATTATTTTGATTGGAAGTCTATTAACTTAATTTTTAATGAAACTGGTAATGTCTTTGTATGTAGAAAGCTCTTGTAATCTTAAATGGACTTAATGTGATGCATGGCATGTTCACAGGGGCAACATCATTTCTATTTACCGAGTACAAGTACCTTGGTATCTTCACGGTTGTATTTGGTGCTATCATCTTTCTCTTCCTTGGATCAGTCAAGGGCTTCAGCACCCAAAGTGAACCTTGCACATATAATCAGGGAAACCTTTGTAAACCAGCCCTTGCTAATGCATTCTTTAGCACAATTTCCTTCTTGCTTGGAGCTCTTACTTCTGTTCTCTCGGGTTTCCTTGGGATGAAGATTGCAACCTATGCCAATGCGAGAACGACTTTGGAAGCAAGGAAGGGTGTCGGGAAGGCATTTATAACAGCTTTTCGATCTGGTGCTGTGATGGGATTCCTTCTGGCTGCCAATGGCCTTCTGGTTCTGTATGTCTGTATTAATTTATTTAAACTGTACTATGGCGATGACTGGGAGGGACTCTACGAGTCTATTACTGGCTATGGTCTTGGGGGTTCTTCAATGGCGCTCTTCGGGAGAGTTGGGGGAGGTATATACACAAAAGCAGCTGATGTTGGTGCTGACCTGGTGGGGAAAGTTGAACGAAATATACCTGAAGATGATCCACGTAACCCTGCTGTAATTTTCATTTCCAATATTCTCCTCAGTTCATTCGCTGTGACACATATCACAAATCCTGAATTAGTGATTACAGAATACACAATCAAAATGAATTTGTTTTCATTTGTTTTTTGTTTTTTTGGAATTCTTCAGGTTATTGCGGATAATGTTGGCGACAATGTTGGAGACATTGCTGGAATGGGTTCTGACCTGTTTGGGTCTTATGCTGAATCTACCTGTGCTGCACTCTTTGTTGCATCAATTTCATCCTTTGGTATTAGTCATGACTACACAAGCATGTCTTATCCTCTGATTGTAAGCTCAATGGGTATTGTGATTTGCTTGATAACAACACTTTTTGCAACTGATATGTTTGAGATTAAGAATGTGACTGAGATTGAACCAGCCTTGAAGAGACAGCTTGTTATCTCAACTGTCCTGATGACTGCTGGGATCGCCATGGTCACCTTTTTTACATTACCATCGGAATTCACGCTTTTCAACTTTGGGGCCACTAAGGCTGTAAAGAACTGGTATAATTTTAGTTTCCCTTCCAACCTGCCTTATTAAGTTTTTGCATTGTATTTAACTTCATCTTATGTAATTGCAGGCACATCTTTTTCTGTGTTGCAATTGGCTTGTGGGCTGGTCTTGTTATTGGATATACCACTGAGTATTACACCAGCAATGCTTACAGGTAGTTATCTTCCTTCTTTTTTTTCCTCATTATTGTGGGTAGTTGGATATACCACTGAGTATTAATAAAAATGCTCAATTTGATGTGGTAATATATTTCAAAATGAGTATTCCTACCTCCATGGTTCTGCTGCTGTGTAGCATACCTTACCCAAAAAAGTTCCTGTTTGAGTTCAGATTTGATTTTGTCCCGACATATTGCTTAAACTTTTTAAAAAAATGAAATTGACCTCCAAGAATTTTGGGAAATAAATGTTTGAATATTTCATTGCAATATTGGAAATTTATACCAGCAAGACTTCAGAATTCTGAATTAACTTGGAATCAAATTAATATGTTGGATTATCAAAGCTTTTTGAAAGTTTCATTCTGATGGCTGTGTGATCTCTCTAACGATTCAAAACAAGTGTTTTTTCTATCAGTAATAACTTATGAGATATCTTGTTTGGGGTTGGCACCACATCCTGACCTAAATGATTTTATGTGTATGAATTGCAGTATTTAAGCCTTCAATTCTAATAATGATGCTTATCATCATTGCCAAAATTTTGCAGTCCAGTGCAGGATGTGGCAGATTCTTGCCGAACTGGTGCTGCAACAAATGTGATTTTTGGGCTGGCTCTGGGATACAAATCAGTCATCATTCCTATATTTGCCATAGCCATTGCTATTTATGTGAGCTTCAGCTTGGCAGCTATGTATGGAATCGCAGTCTCAGCTCTTGGAATGCTTAGCACTATGGCAACTGGGCTTGCAATTGATGCTTATGGCCCCATAAGTGACAATGCTGGTGGTATTGCAGAAATGGCCGGAATGAGCCACAAGATACGAGAAAGAACTGATGCTCTGGATGCTGCTGGAAACACCACTGCTGCCATTGGCAAGGTGGGGCTACTGGTTATGTTGTTTTTTATTGGTTGGGGCTATAATTTATATCTTTGTGGAATTTAGAACCATGCTTTAGAATGAAGTTGCAGACACTGACCTCTAGATCTTGAATCTGCATATAGCCTTCATTGCCGTCTAAGAAATTTATGACACTTTGCCTTGTCAGGGTTTTGCAATTGGATCGGCTGCTCTAGTTTCTCTTGCTCTTTTTGGTGCCTATGTGAGCAGAGCAGGCATTGAAATTGTTGATGTATTGACTCCAAAGGTCTTCATTGGTTTGCTTGTCGGGGCCATGCTTCCATACTGGTTCTCGGCCATGACAATGAAGAGTGTGGGGAGTGCAGCTCTGAAAATGGTCGAAGAGGTCCGCAGGCAGTTCAATACTATTCCAGGACTTATGGAAGGAACAGGGAAACCAGATTATGCAATGTGTGTCAAGATTTCTACTGATGCTTCACTCAAGGAGATGATCCCACCTGGTGCTCTGGTTATGCTTACACCATTGATTGCTGGAACCTTCTTTGGAGTGGAAACACTTGCTGGTGTACTTGCTGGTTCACTTGTTTCTGGTGTTCAGGTATGCTGGTTTTGTAGAATCTTTCTTCTCTTGGTGTTTTGTTCTCAGTTAGTTTTGGTTTTCCTTTCGATTCCTTGTTTAAGTAGGCTATGTTTTTCAATTACTTTTGACATATTTGTGGTCTTCAATGGGTGGTTTCCTAAAAGAATTTTCATACAATGACATTATGGTTCTCTAATATATTATGTCTCCCTCTTATCTTTTTAGGTTGCTATCTCAGCTTCTAACACTGGTGGGGCATGGGATAACGCAAAGAAGTACATAGAGGTAAAATTATTTGCTCCTGCAACTTTAGAATTGATAATGCTCTTAAATAGTAACCCATCCAAGTCTACAATTCCATTTCATTTTTGATATCCTAAATTGATGAGGTTTTTTGCAGGCCGGTGCTTCTGAACATGCTCGATCGCTGGGCCCCAAAGGATCGGATTGTCACAAGGCTGCTGTCATAGGTGACACCATTGGGGATCCCCTCAAGGACACTTCCGGTCCTTCGCTCAATATCCTGATCAAGCTAATGGCAGTTGAATCACTTGTCTTTGCTCCATTCTTTGCTACTCACGGAGGCTTGCTGTTCAAATGGCTTTGAAATGGAGCTGTCATGAAAGCAGGTTTGTTCTAATGGATGTGTTAACATATGGAGCAATAATGTTAACATATGTATGTATGTAAAGTAGAAATGATATGGCGTTGTGATGAATTTACAATTTTGCAATAAGTTGACATATGTATCTCGTTTACGAGTTTCAAATATTAACTATTTAAGTTGTTATAAAATGTATATGAATATATATATATATATATATATATATATATATATATATATATATATATATATATAACCAGTTCAAAGTAATCTTGGTTCTACATCCCATGACATTTATCAGACTTGGATAATCTTGCTGTTTATCTTGCAAAATGGTAACATGGACTATGCAAATCAACCGTATTGAACATCGGTGATCGGTTCTCAGCTTCTTGTACCTTGCAGCATGCGAGGGTGCCAAAAGTTTTACTGCGTTCATGGGGTAATTGGTGTCTGCTTTACTGTCATTAGTGGCATATATGTTGATTTTGTTGAACATGATTACAAGGGCTTGAGCTTTCTTGTTTTTCTTTTCAAATCTTTCTAACTATAAATTTTAACATCCTTATTACATATATTCTCAATTCTCTTGATTGCTGAGGATTCTGCATCACATATACACATGAATATTCATAGGAACTACTCCCATTTCTTTGCTATGTATTGCTCGGATCTAGGGGTGCAAGGCGGGTGGGTTCAACCCGACCCGGGGCAACACAGTATATTTTCGGGGTTCAGACCCAAATCACAGAATTCGGGTTGGTTTTTTGCAACCCGAACCCAATTTGGGTTGGGCTCGGGCTAGAGTCAGTCCAACCCAAAACCCGAAATACATGTTACATATGAATATTCATAGGAACTACTCCCATTTGTTAATTCTCACAATTTGATCCTGCAGGCTCTAGATGCCTCTCCAGGCGTTTCACCATCCATGCTCTTGCCTGTATAAGCCTACGTTGTTGGACCCATATAATTTTCAGCAAGGTTGTATTTGTTTCATATACTTTCTTTAAGTGGACAACAATTTCTAAGAAATCACACTGCGAGAAATAAGATTAGTATTCTTACCTTGATGGTTTGAAGATCACTAAGAAGTAGGAGAGAGGAACGGACCTACTCCATCAGTAGATCACACTCGAAATTTGGTCCTAAAATGGTTTTATCAAAACTAATTTTCAACATTACTTGTTGCGAAAATTAACATAAAAGAATATCAAACACACAAGCAAAGACAAACAGATTCACAAGATTCACTTAAAAGATTCACTTAAAATTTAGAACTATGTCTTTGGTGTTGCAGGGTTTTATTACGATTAGAAAAATAGAATATAATTACAGAGATGTTAGATGGTATATATATATAGGCACCTTCTAAAATTATATAATAAGTGTAAAAATATCAAAATATTCCTCTAAAAAATTCAGGAGAGACAGCGCCCCTCCCAAAGGATTCATGTTGGGTTTGAATTTTTGTCTCTCCCCAAACTCTATCCTGACTTGGTTAAAATACACTGAAACATGTTCAATTAAGAGCCAGACATGACCAGTTAAAGTGACATCTCTTAATTCGAAGTCTACATATGTATGATTTGTTGATTTGGCATGTTTGCAAAATGGGATTATAAGTGAGGGATGATGATGTTGGAGCTTGATGTGCTTTGTTTAATTTTTAATTTTTTTTTAAAAAAAAAAGTTGAAAAAATTACTAATAAGTCCTATTTTTAAATTCTAAAGACAAATAAGTCATAAAATTTTCAAAAAGGCAAAAAAATCCTACTTTTAAACACTAATAACAAATAAGTCCTATAAAAATTTTACAAAAACAAATAAGTCCTACTTTTAAAAAATATTTTCAACTAAGTTCAAATTTTATAAATAATTAACTTTTTTTTAGTATTGCCATTTATTTCTAAAATGCAAATTTTCTCTCTACTTTCAATATTTTGTAACTAATACCTATTTTAAAAAAATATTAATTGTTACCAAAATTAATAATCCTAAAACATTTAAAAAATTATATCAAATTCACTTTCCGAAAATACTCGTAACATGTTAAAATATAATGAAATACTTTTCATTCATTACATTTATGAATAATAAATGATTTTTTCTATTGTTTTTGAATTTTCTATTTAATATTGCTTAAAAAAACTCAATAATAAAAAATAAATCTCTATGAGTTTAAGACAATGTTATCTAAAAATATTATCAAATTATCTTAATAAATCGAATATAATGCAGATTTGAAAAAAAACTTTTTCTTAAATTATTTATTTTCAATAAAGTTTTTATCAAATTAGTTTGGAGAAAATTAATTAGGCAACATACGTGAAATATGAAAAGGGTAAAAGAGGAATTGTACTATTTATAAAATTCGTTGGAATTTTTTTATGAAAAGTATGACTTGATTGTCTTATAAATTTTTTTTTTAGGACTTATTTGTTTTTGTAAAATTTTTATAGGACTTATTTATCTTTAGATTTTAAAAGTATGACTTCTCTGTCTTTATAAAAAAAATTATAAAACTTTTTTGTCTTTAAAATTTAAAAGGAGGACTTGTTAATAAATTTTTCCAAAAATTTAAGCTTTTGGATAAATGGTGTTTTAGCAGCTCTTTGGTCCCTCCTTTTAGAACCCTCTAAATCCAAACCTAGTTACCAAAATATTCAAGCAGAATTAGCCAATGGTTTTTTTTGTTATTTCACAGCAAATGGAGACAAAGGATTAAGCTGTCTGGCATAAACATTTCTTTATTTACAAATTATTCACTCTTTAATCTTTATTGTTCTACCGAGAATACCACTCACTCTTAAAACACGCCAACATACCGGTGCATGGACAAGATGAAGCCAGTTAATAATTAGAAGTCAAAAAGAAGGATCATAGGTATGAAATCATAAAAATGTACTAATGCAAGTGAAAAGGGAAGAAAGAATAACATTCATTATGAGAGACAAAAAAATAAATGATAATGTTAGTGATGAGAGAAAGAGAAGGGAAAAAAAAAAAGATAACATATATTTATATTTGAATAAATTATGAAAGAAAAGAAATGAAATGATTGCATTCTTATTTGAAAAAGGTAAATGAGATAAAATAAAAAATATATATTTTAATTAATTTACTATCATGCCTTTTTGTGTTTATTTTACAAAATATATCCAAATTCTTTTTAAATTTTGTTCTTTAAAATGTTAGAATTATTTTTGGTATTATAAAAAATTCATTTATTCTTATTATTTTTCTCTAAATTTTTTTACTTTTGGAATGATAACATATGATTCTTTCTTTTCTCCTACTAATGACAATCTAAACACAAAAAATATTATCATTCTCTTTTTTTTATGAAAGAAAGAAAAATAATTAATTAATCATTAAAAAAAAAAAATAGTAAACATATTTGAAAAAAAGAAAAAGAAATCTATTTTAATTTTTTTTATCATTATTCCGTTTTCGGATACACAAATTTTAGCATCATTACGTGTGCAATATGATAAGAATTTTACTTGTGGAACATGCAACTATTCACCATATCATCATTACGTACGCAACTAAATTTAAATAATAGCTGGGATCTAAGAATTTTATTTTAGATCAACTTGTCATTCTAATCTACTCTCTTGTCCTACGTGTCATCGTGCCAGGTGGCAGTGTACTAACACTGACAAACTCTTCCCTACAATTTAAGAGTCACATGCAAGCCACTCCCATTTGTTTATGAGAGAACTTAATAGGAGGCTAATCTCGTAAAGTTCATCAACAAGAATTTGCCACGTGCGCTCTGCAGTCGCCACTCTCTACAATTCGTGTACTTGCCAATTAATGTTGGACACGTCACACCCATGACAATCAAATATGACATGTCATTATATTATTCGTCCACGTCATCTACCACAATCCAAGTCAGACGTTTAACCCCCAAGTTGAAATCGATATTTATCCTCCAGGCAAAATCAAACAACAGATCGCTTCACAACACTCTCTCTCTCTCTCTCTAGCTATGGCGACAGAGAGACGAAACCCTAGTTTTCTCTGTCTCATTGTCCTCCCTCTTTTCGCGATCGCCTCTGCAGAAGTCTTCTTCGAAGAACGTTTCACTGGTACTTCCGATTTCTATCTCTTTCTGATTTCTCTCTCTAGAACGAGTTTTTTTGTTTTTTAGCTGCTGATATTATCTCGAGTGGTAGTCTATCTATGTACGTGTCTCGATCTAATAATTCTGAATCATAACTATGTTTTTTAGTGCTCAATTATGTGTGAAGCTACGATTTTAGTGGTAGATCTGTGAACAAATTGGTGTTCATATTTGGATTTTGTTGGTTTGTATTGCGTAATCTTCATTTTCTTCATTTGTTTGTAGTGGATTCATGTATTCTTGTTGGGATCAAGTTCTTGTGACGCGTAATTTGTTTTGAGTGAGTAACCATTGCTAAGGTTTATAGTTATTTCTACTTCTGGTCACTTGAGTGCTCAAGTGTTTGGTTCAACCTAACTGAATAGGATAAAGAAAACCTGTGCTTGTTATACATACATAATACTGATAGTAAAAGATTTTTATTTTACGATTTATAAGACTGTTATGTAGGCTTGTAAACGCCCTATCTAAAAAACCTAATGACTTGCAAAATGCATGTACATTGTGCATATGTACTTGTTACTTGTCTATGTATAGTGAATTTATATTTCCCATGTTCATAATGCTATTGCGACAAAATAGAAAAATGGAAACATGTAAGTAATTGTATTGATATGTATGTAATTCACACTCAAATGGGAATTTTTCTCATAGCTTTGATCTTGTAGAACTTCTCAATATTTGAATTGCTTTGTTGTTTATGGAAATAAGTTCTCTGCCATTTTTCATGTCGTCTGAGTCAACTTAATCTTTTGTTGTTTGAAAATTAGTATCTGATCGACTATTAATAAGCATTTGGTTTTTTTTCTTTCCCTCTGTTTTCTGTTCTAATAATCTGTTTCTACTGCTGCATTCTTTAGATGGATGGGAGAATCGGTGGGTCAAGTCTGACTGGAAGAATGATGAGAAAATGGCTGGGGAGTGGAACTACACTTCCGGTAAATGGAATGGGGATCCTAGTGATAAAGGTACTTTTATTTTCCACATCAATAATGAAGCATTCTTTTTGAAACTATTTGTTGCAATGATCAATCCTTGGTCTTTAATTTTTATGGAGGATGAAACATTTACGGGACTTTGTTGTCCTGATGTAGGCATCCAAACCAGTGAAGATTACAGATTCTATGCTATATCGGCTGAGTTCCCTCAATTGAGTAATAAGGATAAGACATTAGTTTTCCAATTTTCTGTTAAGCATGAACAGAAACTTGACTGTGGTGGTGGCTACATGAAGTTACTCAGCGGTGAAGTTGATCAAAAGAAATTTGGCGGAGATACCCCATATAGGTTTTTCTTTTACCTTGCTACCTGACATCTCTGCAAATTTCTTGTCCCTGTTCAAATTGCTAATTTGGAAAAACATATGGGTAATTGCAGCATCATGTTTGGACCAGATATCTGTGGCTACAGCACAAAGAAAGTCCATGCTATTCTTACTCATAAGGGGACAAACCACTTGATTAAGAAGGATGTTCCCTGTGAGACAGACCAGCTGACTCATGTTTACACATTCATCCTCCACCCTGATGCTACCTACAGCATCCTCATTGATAATGAGGAGAAGCAATCTGGTAGTCTGTACTCCGATTGGGATCTTCTCCCACCAAAGAAAATTAAGGATCCTGAGGCCAAGAAAGTAATTGCCCGATACGAATAAGGTTTCCAATTGCTTTTTCTCTTTGTCTTTTGAATTATGATATTGACTCAGCTACATACTGATGACAGCCTGAAGATTGGGATGACAAGGAATACATTCCTGATCCTGAAGATAAGAAGCCAGAAGTAACAAATCTTACCTCTTTATTTGTCCCAATCAATATAAATGGCTGAAATTTGGGTTTATGGTCAAACGGTTTCTTTGTACTGCAGGGGTATGATGACATCCCTAAGGAGATAGCAGATCCTGATGCCAAAAAGGTAGTCATACTGATAGCCAGCAGGTCTTTATATATGTTTTTTAGAATAATATTTGAAAGGGAAACAGTCACTGAGTAAAGGTTAACAATTTCAGCCTGAAGACTGGGATGATGAGGAAGATGGTGAGTGGACACCACCAACCATTCCAAACCCCGAGTACAAGGGTCCATGGAAGGCTAAGGTTTGTGGAACTCTAATTTAACTTAACATTTTTAGTTTAGAAATGACTTTTCTGTAATTGGTAATCTCCTCTTGACAGAAAATTAAGAACCCCAATTACAAAGGGAAGTGGAAGACACCTATGATTGACAACCCAGGTACTTGTCCATTCTTCTTTAAAGCCTTGATATAGTTTATGGTAACATCTTTTGAGTTTAAATTCACCAAAACTAAAATTTCTGTTACATACAGACTTCAAAGATGATCCGGATCTCTATGTTTTCCCAAAATTGAAGTACGTTGGAATTGAGCTGTGGCAGGTAACTCTTGTTGTGCACTTCTTATGTGCTATTGTTACTAGGCAATTGGAACTATAACTAACTATATATGCATTTTTTAGGTGAAATCTGGAACCTTGTTTGACAATGTCTTGATTTGCGATGATCCGGAGTATGCAAAGAAGCTGGTAGAAGAAACATGGGGAAAGAACAAGGATGTATGTTGCTATTCTCCCATTTAATGCTTCTTGTAAATGTTTTGTTGTTTATTCATGTTTGGGGTATTATATTTGATTTTGCAGGCAGAGAAGGCAGCATTTGATGAGGCAGAGAAGAAGAGAGAGGAGGAGGTATTCATTGTATTTTTTTTTTTAATTTACAATTTTTTATGTTAGATTATCAGAATTTTTATAGTTAGACTATGTTTTCAAGTTCTTTGTTTAATTGCTGAATTATTGGAAGAGAGTCCAAGTTCATTATTTAATTGCTGAATTATTGGAAGAGAGTTGCTCTTAAGCGCATATGAGCTTCTATATTGTGTTAGATTTTGAAGAATATCTGTGTTTCTTTTTGAATTCACTGAAGTAGATGATGTTTGATTATACAAGTCGTAATTCGTGAATTTGATTGTCTATCAGGAATCAAAGGACGATCCAGTTGATTCTGATGTAAGTCGATAAACCTCTCTTCAAAGAATCTAACTAACTTGTAACTTTATCCGGGTCCTAATTGTTGTCAATCGGTTTTCCAGGCTGAGGATGAAGATGATGCTGATGGTGACGATGCAGAAGGAGATGATGCTGAAGACAAGAAAGATAGCACAGACAGTGAGGATGATGATAAACATGTAATACTTCTTTCTGCTCCATTGTCTTGATCAAATCTCTACTTTCTATCCATCGTATTTCTTATTATATTTTCTCCTGTTTTTCTGTTTGCAGGATGAGCTATAGCCTGAACTCTGAGTTGAGAGCAGTGCCATGTTCTGATGCTGACATTTACATTTTCAAGATAAGCTTTGGTAATCAACAAAAAATTTACCTTTTTTTAGCTTGTAGTTTACTGCTAGGGAACTTAAGAATTGGAGGCTCTACTTTGATCCTGATTTGAATCAACTTTCTGGCCATTGGAACAACAGCAAAAGGGAAACCTTTATGATTTTTGTTTCAAATTTATGAAATAGTTTGGAGTTGGAACTCATGCTAATATTTTATTTCATGTGTCTTGGACCACTGGGTTTTTAGCCTATATATATATATATATATATATATGCCTATTATTAGAGAGAGATGATCCAGATCATCCATCTATATACACCTCTATCATTGTCACACATACATTACATAAGACCTTTTAATTCATACATGGGAGTGCAAAAGAATATAATGAAATTTTAAGTGTATTAGAAAGATAAAATAAATGTAAGTTTTACCACTTCAAACTCAATATCAACTCTCTCTAAACATTTCTTCCATCTCATACATCGACCTAATATTCGAATCATCCATTGCTAAATCCAAATCATTCATCGTTACCTTTCCATCCAAATCATTCATTGATCCATATGCTTTGGGTTGACATTTTGAACAAGAGAGAGTAACTGCAGAAAACAGTGAAGGACGTTATTTTAGGCTTTGGATTGACATTTTGAACAAGAGAGTAATTGCAGAAAACAGTGAAGGACGTTATTTTGTTGTAAGAGTATATATCTGAGAGACCACATATGCTTAGAATTTATGTTGATGACAAAAGCTTTACCTTGACTGTCAACAGCCCTCTACATTTATCCGGGCTTGACAAAATATATACATATACATATAAATATAAAATATAAACTCTCCCTTCCTCCTAAAATGGGATCAGGATCCTCTTTTGTTCCCGTGTCCTATGTCGTTCTATGCATTTTAATCAATAATGTCGTTCTATGCATTTTAATCAATAATGCAACAACTTTAAATCGTTAATGGAACAATTTTAAATTGACAATATAACAATTACGCGAAAGTGTTAAATTCTTGATTTAATAGTGTTGTAGAGTTGTGACACGGTATAATATGTTGCATATGTGGTAGCATCTTTGATGTGTTGCATTAGTGTTACTTTGTTGTTGCACGAATGTAGCATATGTTAAGTGGTATATTACATTGTGATTCCAATGTGTTGCATTAGTGTTACTTTGTTGTTGCACGAATGTAGAATGTAGCATATGTTATGTGTGGTATATTACATTGTGATTCTATTGTGTTGCATGAGTGTTACATTGTTTGTTACACGAATATTGCATATGTTATGTAGTGTATTGCATTGTGATGCTGTTGCTTTAATTGCACATGATAGGTAAGTCTCTTGTTCATTAAAGTTATAGGATGACCTTCTCTGACGTTTGTAATAATTGCTCTGATCATTCCAACCACCATCGTCCCTAGACTCACCATCCATGACTACTAATGATCTTTGATCTTGCACCCAATATATATGATCATTTGTCAAAAATTATGTCACAAATTATTTTCAAAGATCTTTGATCATGGTGATATATATACACACTCAGACATAGGATCGGATCTGTGTATCGAGTTGTTGGGTCTTGTCCTGAGTCACAAGTATGAAAACAACCGGACTGGTAGTGTCGTGTGTGTAGAAGCAAATAATCCTAAAATATATGCTCCTAACATATATGATCATTCGTCAAAAATTCTATCACATTATTTTCAAAGATCTTTGATCATGGTGATATATATACACTCAGACATAGGATCGGATCTGTGAATCGAGTTGTTGGGTTTTGTCCTGAGTCGCAAGTACGAAAACAATCGGACTGGTGGTGTCGTGTGTGTGGAAGCAAATAATCCTAAAATCTTATCTCAAATCATATCATAGGGAGGTCAATGCAATTACGACAAACTTCAAAATAGGTCATTGTATTTTACTCTATTTAAAATTTAATGGGATATTATAATACAAGAGTAAAATTGTATTTTTACACTTTGGGTAAAACTCTCTCTCGAATTCCTTTTACCTGTCATACTATAATAATGCAAATTAGTTTAATCCTTCAAACCTCTCAATACCATCCTTCGTAAATTTGAAGAGAGATGATATAAATTTAAGTCTTAATATATAAATAATATTTTGTTAAAATAATATGGATAGTAAAATAGTTAAAATAATTTTTTTTTCTTTCGTTTTCTTTACCAATAAGACTTTCATTTTCTTTCTTAATTTACTCAAATATAAATACAAGTTACCTCATCTTTATCCAAATGAAGCTTTATGGGATCAGGAATCTTTGTATGGTCGTATTAAAATTTGGCCAAATTGCAATAAACTTTATACTATCAGAAAGTTATAAAATATTTTCTTTTATTAATTTTTTTTGGCGACTACCCCCTCAATTTACCAAAAATTGTAAGTTACCCCTTTCTCAACCAAAATTTCAACTTCTAGCTAAATACTAGAGGTGCAAAAAAACTAGTAGAACCAAAAAATCGAATCAGCGGTTCAGTACACTTCGTTGTATTTGATTTTCGTTTCTAGTTGGGAGTTCTCATTAGTATTTGATTTTTAATTTCAGTATGTTTCGTTTCTAGTTTGGGCTTCTTATTAGTATTTGATTTTTTAATTTTGGTGCTTGATAATAAGTTGCTTGTTGAAATTTAAATTTTTATTTTTATGTTTCAAAACTGAAAATGTAACGGTTTTCTTTAATTCGGTTCCATTAGTCCTCATGGGTTGATTTTGTTCCAATTTTTGTGAAACAAACTGATTTCAACCTATCCTTACTAAATAGTCAATTTAATTAAAATTAAAAAGTAAAATATTGGTGTAACACATCTTTCTTTCGATACATGAATGAAGATCAACCAAAAGTGAAAGTCAGTCCACTAATATCATTATTGTATATACATATCTTGATCAAAGCCGCCGCTAACAGACACAAAAAGTCCAAAAGATAACATAGATGGACCATCTTACAACAATATTTCCACAACACCACAAGCAAAAAGAAGTTAGATTAGTTTTGGCTAGCTGATTTTGGCCTCTTCACTATCAAAATAGGACACTTCACGTTCTGTGCACAGTGATTGCTCACACTTCCCAAAAATGTCCTGCCATATAAAAAAATAATTAAATCCCAAAAATAAATTAAAAGAGAAGGAAAAGAGAGATGATTACCTGGACAAAAGGGCTTTTTGGTCACTAAAAACAATTTTCTAGGACTTAAAAAAGAAAAAATTATTGTAAACAAAAAGTCAATTTTTTTTAATTTTTTATGTGTTAAGTCAGAAAATTAGTTGGACCCACCTCTTGATCAAACCATAACCATGGCTTCCCATGACAACAATATCAACACCCAACTTCTCTGCCATCTGACAGATCACGTCCCTGGCATCTCCAGGTTCTACCATAGGGTCCACCTTAATCTACACCAGCGTCGCATATTAGAAAAATCAAAATATTTGATAGGACGATTTTAACCTTTATCAAGGTACAAAATTACAACTCACATTTTTCACCTCCTTGCAAAGCCTCTGCGCTTTCTCTAGCACGCAATGGGCCACCTCGTTGCTGTATTTTTCCATGGTAGCCATTATATCAGACGAAAACAAATACCCTGAGAAACAAAATAATGTACCAAAACATCACTGAATCTTTGATTTACGAAAACGCCCTTAAAGTGAGCTAAAAATTACCTTCGACACGTTCACTCCTACCTGGTCCGTCTATAGCCGTATACACAGTTCGAGGTGGCTTGGCGTATAGGAGGACGAGGGTATCTTCGGAATTTTCGGAAACAACGTTCTTGAGGCACCATGAGAGAGCGTACATGCTCTCCTCACCTTCATCGACGGCCACTAAGATCTTGCGCTCTCTTGCTTCCACGACAGCCATCTACCGGAAATCTGTTTGATCCAACGATTGGAATCACCTGAAAAAGAGTTGTTGTGTTATATGGCTTTTGAGTTCGCTATTGAAGTGTGATTATATATGTATATATAGAGAGAGAGAGAGAGAGGTATGCAGTGAACCGGTGAGTTGAGGTTGTCTGTGGGTGGTTTCTGGTATGGGTGAGACAGTGGGCTTTCTTTAGTCAGCCCATCCAAGATAATTATATTGATTGGACCTCTGTGTTTATCTTTATCCATAAAACTACTTACATACAATGATACAATATTATAAATATCCAGAAACAGTAGACAAGTTATGCTTATCGCTTATCTAGGTTCAAGTAAACCAATCTATATGTATGTATGTATATGTATGGGTGATGTGCATTGAACCCCTTCAACTACTCTCTCACAAAAAAATTCTCCTGAAATAATATTTGCAGCTAGTCCTTTGAACTATTTTCTCTCCCTCTCAAAAAATTATCTAAACAGTCATTTTTGGACATTTAATCCTTGAATTATCTTCTCTCTATGCAATAAACCCCAAATCGTTAAATTATTATACAAAATCTAACATTAGTTGAAACACATGACCCACTCCAAATTTAGAATGCCAAAAATACCCTTATGACAGTTAAACACATTATATATACAAATACACCTTATATCTCAACCTCTACGATCAATGTAACCAACATGTCTTATTTTATTATATTTTATTTTGTTATATTTATATTTTTTGAGTCACCAATTTTGTATTTATTGTATTTTCTAATTTTTTTATTCTTTTTTTTATAAAATTTTAATTTATTGTATTATATTATATTTTTGAGCAAGAAATTTATTTATTTATTGTATTTTATAAAAAAATCATAAATGAAAACTTGAACTGAAAAATAAAATTTGAAACTGAAAGCTTCGTTATTAAGCTTTCAAATTATGTCTAAGGATTGTCAAATTTTTGACATCACTTTCATTTTTTCAGAAAAAAAAAAACTACGTTACCAAATGCGATTTCTGCTGTGACTTCCAAAAAAATGAAAATAAAAGCTAAAATTTGAAATCAAAATTGCTACCAAATAGGGCCTTAGTCTACTTCACCAACAATCATACATATTAACTAAGGGCAAAATAGGAATTTGATTTTTTTTCGTTAAATGCTAGTTGACGATTTGTCCTTTAGTGTGTGTTTCTTATAGTTCAGGGGGTTTCTTACAATCTAGTGATAGTTCAAGGGGTCAATTTGTAGTTCAGGAAATTTCTTGTAAATTGGTGATAGTTCAGGGGGTTTCTTGCAATCTGGTGATAGTTCAGGGGTCAATTTATAGTTCAGTAGGGTTTCTTGCAATATGACGATAATTCAGGAAGGTTTAATGTACTTAACCCTATACTATATAACATTTTAGCTTTGTGTTTGAATCTCCCGCCTAAAAAAATTCATCATCTAACGGTCAAAAATGTTTAAAAAAGTCATCTGACGGTTCAAAATATCTATGCCTATCTACGGTCTAAAATTACTCTCCCAATGTTCAATCAACGATTAAGATTCACTCTCACCCAAATTCAAATTAAAACATTCACCCTTTTTCCCCCTCAAACATTCACCTACTTTCACATCAATTTATTTTCAAATATAAAATAACATTATTTTTTTTATTTCTTTTCTCTCCCTGCTTTTATATCATTATCTCTCTCCTCTTTTATATCAGACTCTTTCTTTCCATGATTTTGGCATCCAAACTAAAAGACCACCACCGTCACCAAGCAATAAGTCTCACCGCCACCTTTCTCTACCCCAACGGCGGTGGTACTCATCACCACCGCCACCACAATTGAGGCGATGAGCAGTCAGAACCCAGTCCCGTGGAAGCGGTGATGGAGGCAAAGAAGGAGAAGGATTGGCGTCGATGACAGAACCTCCATGTGATCGCCGTTGATGACAGTCAGGTCAATCGGAAGGTGATCGACCGGTTGCTCAAGATCTCTTATTATAAAGGTGAGTTTGTCACAACTATTGTTTATCATTTGAGGCAATCATCTTCTTATTTGTAATGCACCCATTTGATGTAGGAGATCGTTGTGAACTAGAAGGACTTCAGGGAGAAGAAATATCAAAATTGTTATACACTATTGTAATAGTCATTTCTGTTTCCAGGAGGAGCATTGTAGTACTGCATCTGAGGGTGCTGCTTTCTCTTCTTCCTCCTGCAGCAACAGATGAGGCAGATTATCATGATAATGAGCAATACTCCGCCTCCTACCACGGCTCCTCCAATCATGCCTGATTCGGATGAACTGTTGTCATGGTTTGACGAAGATGGTGGTGTACGGTGAGTTGAAGAGAGCGGTGCAGGAGGAGAATGATGCTGATTCTGACCAGGTGCATGGGGAGTTGGATGGTATGGTGTGTTTTTGTTAGAAGATGAAGGGGGAGGAGGGTGGGAGTTTGAACTTTTGGAAAGAGGTGTAGGATGAGCATTTTGTTGTGAAGGTGGGGTTGGTGTGTCATGTGCAGCTGTCGAGGACGAGGATTTTGGTGGTGGCGGGGTGCTGGATTTTGATGGTGGTGATGACGATGTACCGGATCCTCCGGAAGAGGACGATGAAGGAGATGGTGGTGATGGTGACAACGAGGACGATCCTCCGGAAGAGGGTGATGGTGACGACGAGGATGATGATCCTCCGGAAGGAGATGGTGGTGATGGCGATGCATAAGAAGAAGAAATCCGATGAATGATCAGAACCACCGTCAGACGACGATTTTTTGTAAGTGGTGGAATCTGATGACTCAAAGTCTTTAACCGATTTTGAGCTCATGATTTAAGTCACAATATTGCTTAACCCGCCACTCCACCAAACAATGACCCCTTTGGGAGAAAGGGGCAGGAGGGGATTCTCAAAGGAAGCAAACAAAAGGGATTTTACATGGTAATTTTTCAACAAAAATGAATCTGTGATTGTATTCCTTCTGTATGCTTGCTTATGATACAATATCTTTTGATTGTATGTTTGAGATCCTAACTTGGTTTGAATATATTGACTACAAACAGTGTTCTAGCTACCAAGCTCATCAGTAATTACTATCGTAGTCCAGATATGGGAGATGCAATTGATTCTGTATCCACATCTCAACTCCAATGGAAAAGATCATCACGATGAAAGAGAGGATAACAGGGTAAGTAGAGAGATGTGAATTTTTTCTATTTTCTTGCTCTGCTTTTATATTTTTTTAAAATAATCTCTTTGATGAGTTGAATAATTAAGTTTTTTGTCTATGTTAATCATACAAATTTACCAACAGAGATCCTAATTCGTCTGATTTACCCATTCGAAAAAAAACGTGATCATTGGTACCCAGCTCCAATGATAATCATGAGGGATGTGGAGGACATGAACAGGCTGAAATTCTCAATTTGGCTTTTGCACCGAATAAATCATCTGAGAGATATTTTAGTGGAGGAGATGGTCAAAGTGTTCAGGGAGCTCGACATCAAATACCGTATGCTGCCTTTAGACATGAATGTACACAATATTTAGAGTTAAATTTTATATGATATCTTAATTGTACTTCTTTAACTAAGTGGGTTTGAGTAAGCAAATGATGATAGCCAACACCCATCTATATCCTCTTCTACGACTCTCTGAACTGTGGAATGGTCTATCAAAGATCAAGCATTATATTCTGCTTTCCAGTACTTTAAGATTCACAGTAAATTCAACCATCAATTATTACATTAAAGGGGATCCACTGCCCAACCCATCAATTATTACATTAATTTGAGAAATATAATCTTTAAATATAAAATGCATTTTGAGAAAAGTAAATGAATATTATATTCTTATAATTAAATTAAAAACCTAAACAGATGGACACCAATCTAATGCTATATGTTTGTTCTTTAATGGGACATGTGAGGGCTGAGGGATAACTATCCATGTGTCAACCTCAAAAGCCTCATTTTTTTTTCATCATTATTTTTATGGTAATTATATTGACATTTTTGAAAAAAAAAATTGTAGCATATTCTCTCCACTAATTTCTACAAATAAAATAATAGTAATAATAACATTTTTTAGTCTGAAAAAAATTAGAAAATTAAAATTTTCACTTTCATGTTGTGTAATTGGGATTCAAGTATGGCTTTAACTTTTTTGATTTAGGACTTAGCTGGGTTACGATTATATTAGTGTGTACAATTGTATTAAAAAATACAAATGCTAAATAATTATTCACAAAAATAGTTATTAATGTACTTGAATATACGTTAGGTTATTCAAAAGTACATCATTTAGCTAAAGAAAAGGAAGTGACAGTCAGCTTTAGTGGGATTAGGACTAAGTAAAAAGCATTGAGATTAGGGTTTTTTTTTTTTTTTTTTTTTTTTTTACGAAAGAAAAGTAGTTTTGGTATTCAAAATTGTAAATTTCGTTGTCTTAAAATGTCTACTAGACTATTTAGCTTTCAATTTTCCAGTGATTTTGTCGGCTACTTCTTTTATTTAGTTTTCAATCAATTTTCGCATGCTTCTGTCTACCAATTTTACTTTCTTTATACGTGCGCGGAGAATTAATTAATTATTCCTTCTTTTAGCATTCACATTAATTGAATTTGATTCTTTTTGCTTCACAGCTTTATGAAATATTGAGAATCTGAATCCTTTCAATTTTATTAAAAAAAAAACTTTTAAATTGAGCACTTTTTAAATAAAAAAAATAATGCCATGCACACTTCTAACTCAAATAATGAAGAAGTTGAATAATTATATATAGGTAGAAAAAAAAACATTTTTTAAAAGGTGAAATGTTGATTGGATTGTCGGAAACAAGATCTGCACTTGGGATCGAAGGTTTTTTTCTTTTTCCTTTTTCCAGTAAATCGTTTTGATCATTTTTGTGACTTTACCCATAAGAACTAAGAAGTACAAAATTGTGATGGTACTCTGCTATTCTATTCTGGTATGGAATTGACGGTATTGTTAGAGGCTTTATGTCATAATTGCCATCTTTGACTCTTTATACAAATTTAAGATGCCCGTTGATTCTTTTCGTAATGTTAAACAAGAGGTAATTCAAATGGTGTTTTGTAAACATTTATTTATTGGTACGTTGATTATATGAAATCAACATTTATTTTAGTTTAATAATTTTTTTATTATTTGTAGTACCGTAGGCATGGGCAATACGCTAGGTTAGGGCTCGCCAAGTATTTTTTGAGTTAACAAATGAATTTCTTTCATTAATGAACCCTGAGGAGGTGTGAATGAGATGGTGAGTCCTAACGCAGTGTAAGGAAGAAATTTTTCTTTGAACCCGCAAGATCAACAACGGGTTCAATATGAGAATATAAACATGGCGCATCTTAACGAGCCATTAGGAGGGAATTTTGCTTTGAACTTGCAAGATCAACAAATGTACCACAATTGTATTATGACCCAACCAGTTGGGAAAATTTCATGTCAGGAAATCAAGATCAGTTGGTAGATCCAGTTGAGCTGGATGATTTTTCAAATTCGGAAGGGAATGAATGTTTCACTGATATGGAAACTGAAGATCCAGTATTTTTAGATTTCTCTGAGCTGTTAGCAAATGATGTACAATGGAATCAATTACCTGATGGTGATGATCAACGGTACATACATTTTTGATGTATGTACTAAACGTGTATAAGACATGTGTAAGAGTACCTCTATGTGTAGAGATCTTTTGATGTATAACATTTTGTTCATATATAAATCAAACTATGGATTTGATTGTTTATTGGCACGTTGATCATGTGAAATCAGCTTTTATTTTAATTCAATAATTTTTTATTTTATAGTGCCGTAGGCACGGGCAATACCCTAGTATATATATATTGAATGTCATAACAATAATTTTAACTTGGTGACTAGTTTGATTATGATGGAGAGTTATTTTATACCGTAAATAAACGTAAATATTTTGAATCATAAAATTGATTGTACATGTATTTTTCACTTTTAAGAGAGATTCAAACATTAATATATATATATTCAAAATATTTACGTTTATTTATGGTATAAAATAACTCTCCACTAGTCACCAAGTTAAAATTGTTGTTATGACATTCAATTTGGACATTTGGTTGTCGATCAAAATGAACACTAGTAAAGAGGGAGGCACAAGTGTTCACAGAGCTACCCTCAAATCTGGTAAGTTTATGTACGCAATATTATATATATACAGATATCAGTTCAATATTCATTTTGTTACCGGTAGACTTCAACATGAAAGGCATATTATTTACCTGCCATATATGTCTCTTTTCAACCACATCTGAAAGTCCCATGGCCACGATAACCAAAATAACATTTTCAATCCTGTGAAATCACCACACCCCTAGCTTCAACACTTTAAAAAAAAGTGGTTTCTTCTCCTTCTCGCGGCCTTGCCACTCTCTACCTCTCTGCCTAAACACAAAAGTTCCTTCTAAATGGACTTGCCATCATTTTCTACAAAGCCCATTTAAAGAAGGTTTAGGGTATTCAGCCATATGTTGGCCCGTAGAGCTACTTTGGCTTTTATTTATTTATCAGATTAGCTCTAAAAATCTGAGCCAATCCTACCAAGTCTAGTTGACCACTTGTTTATAGTTTTTATTTTAAAATAAATTTTATTATTTTGAACACGTGACACATCTTGAAGACTTGATCGACAGAACTCGAACGCTTACCAACATTTTCCAAACACTTGACCAACATTACCCATACTTTTTTTTTATATATATAAAACAAACACATGACATTATTAGAAACAAAATTATTTACATACATCAAACTCTTCAAACTTTTTTCTTTAAAAAAATTGATATTAAATACATGTCAAAGTATGTAATTAAAAAATCAAAACTATAATGATAATATAGAATAGTAATATTATATATAAGATCATTTTTTTTTATAGTGAAATAGCTTCAATTTCTAACTTAGGCCCCCTTTTGGGAGAGCTTCCTAATATTAAAAGGACTTCATTGATAAAGCCTTCGTAAAATGAATTTTGTTAGAAGGAATTTATGATAAAAAAAAAAAGTTTACTAGTGCATTTTTTTATATATAATTTAACTTTTAAATTATTTTTTTCTTGACAATATTATCCCTTATCCCTAACAACGATTACAATACTTACAAAGCGCAAAGTCGACAATGAAAGGAAGTTGTGGTGGTGACAGTAAAAGTGGCAATGCTGGTGGAAGGCGATGGTGGAGGTGAAAGTGGAGGTAGCGGTGATAGTGGTGGTGGTGGCGGCGGCAGTGGTGAAAAGAGGTGATAGCAATGGTGGTCGTGGCAATAGTGATAGTGGTGGTGGTAGTGGAAAGCAACGGTGGCGATGGTGATGGAGGAGGTGGTGGCGATGGTCGTGGAGGTAGTGGTGGTGGTGGTCGTGGCAGTGGAGGTGGTGGTGATGGTGGAGGTGGCAGACCTTGGAAGGCTCCGGTAGCGGTGGCGGTGGTGGTGGCGGTGGAGGAACGGGAAACTAAAAGAGAATATAACACAATCTTATTAATATATAAGAAGTATATGGAAAAATTAGTAAAATAACAAATTTATTTCAAAATAAAATTTTGCTTCCTAAAAAGAGGTTCTAAAAGTAACATTTCTTTACTTTTTTGAAATGGACTTTTCGATCACTAGTTTTTTCAGATCTTTACGTATATGTAACCAAATATTACATTTAAAAAAAAAGACTTTTGATACTTGAAAGGACTTTTTGAGGGATGAGAAGCTCTTCCAAACATAAACTTATTTAGTTTTAGTAATGAATAGATACATAAATAAAAATTTATATTTATATTAATTACAGTGTAACCTGTATTTATTTATATTTATATATATATATATATACTAAGGTATGCCCGTGCCTACGGCACTATCGCGCACTCGCAATCGTGACCGTTAGATGAAGTGATTTTAAACCGTAAATAGCAAAAAATATTTTGAACCGCAGGATTGCTTTTTTAACAACTATGAACTGTTAGATCACCATTTTTGGCCTTATTAGGCCCAGCTTAAATGTAATATAGATATAGATATATGGGCACAGCCGTGTGCTATCGGGCAATATGTTCCGGGTAAGTCACCAAAAAAAGAGGCAATACAGGGACGTGACTCACCATCTCTAGTCCTTAACTAGAGTCACCAACTCAAGCCAAACTCCAAAATTACAAAACAACAAAAACAAAAACAGTCAAGAGAGCGCCAAACGGCAAGTCTGTTGATCAAACACTACTTACTACTATCAGTCTATCACACTTCGTTAGCTCCGCCCCTCCAACGGACCTTTCAAAGCCTCCCCATTTCTTCATAAACCCCTCTCTCTCTCTCTATTATATACATATATTCGTTCTCTGAAGAAAAAACCCTAGAAATCTCTCACAAAATGCCATCATCGGTGTCCCTCTCGCTCTCTTTACCCTCCGTCACCAGATCCAATCGGACGGCAATTGACAACTTCGCAGGAAATGCCTCACTCACGCCTCGGTCACTTCGGTTCTGTGGCCTCAGAAGAGAAGCATTTGGATTCAAATTTTCGAACACATTGAATTCGAGTCGAACTGTAGCGCATTCGAAGCATTGCTACTCGAAGAAGGTATCGGCGTCTTTATCCGGGAATGGGACTCCGTCGAAGGGTTTCGATTACGATCTGGTGATTATCGGGGCCGGAGTTGGCGGTCACGGCGCGGCACTTCACGCCGTCGAGAAGGTAATGCGGTTTCTCTGTGTTGATTCAATTTCATATTCAAATTTGCTGTTGAATTTCTAATTCATCTTTAACCTTTTGAATGAACTTATTTGCATTTCTGAGCAAAAGGGTTTAGTTATTTTTCCTTGTAGAAGCAAATGCGCGCACCTCGTAAGTGTGTCCGAATTGCGGTTTAGTTTATATCCTAAATTGTCAGCTCTAGATAAACTTTTAAATACCATAAATCAGCTAATTATTAAACTTAGTAGCTTGTTTCTCTCAAAATTCATAAATTTATAGTAAATGATCTATCATCTAGATGTTATTCACACATTACTTTTTACATACATTAGTAGCTTGTTTCAACTAATGTTTTAATTTACCTTTTGATCATATTTTCTCGGGGTGTTTGTCATTCATATATTAAGCACAACTGCACTGGTGTACGATATAGTAGTTTCAATATTCCAACAGAGAAACTTATCAAAAAAAAAAAATTCCAACAGAAAAAAAGGCTGAACTGAATTGTCATTGTTACACAGTTTATAGTTAACTTTAAATTAAGGTATATCGAGTCCATCTGGCCTGCATAAGTGTAATATCGATTATGACTTTTTTATTGTGTGTTCTATCTGATATAGATTTGAGGTATAACTATAAATGCCTACTGCCTTTCTGTAGGGCTTGAAAACTGCCATCATTGAGGGGGATGTGGTTGGAGGAACATGTGTAAATCGGGGCTGTGTTCCTTCCAAAGCCCTCCTCGCTGTAAGTGGTCGGATGCGGGAACTTCAGAATGAACACCACATGAAGGCCTTTGGTTTACAGGTGAAGAGCATTAACTTAATGTCACATTCATATCACACTGAAAGATAAGCCATATTTAAATCCTGTATTATTTTGTTATCTCTACTGTGGCTTCCTTATGATCATTTTATGAATGCTCTCAATCAATCGCACTTTTCAAGTTTTTGTGTCATCAACTCCTTATGATTTACTAAATTCGTATACACTATGTCCATGATCTTTCTCCATTGGACTAACTTAATGTCTCATTCATATCACACTGAAAGATAAGCCATATTTAAATCCTGTACTATTTTGTTATCTCTAACTGTGGCTTCCTTATGATCATTTTATGAATGCTCTCAATCAATCGCACTTTTCAAGTTTTTGTGTCATCAACTCCTTATGATTTACTAAATTCGTATACACTATGTCCATGATCTTTCTCCATTGGACTAATTATTGTCTACATTCCTGTAGTGCATGAATATTAGTTATAGAATATTGGCCTTGTAATCTTAAATCATTTGATGACAGGTTGCAGCTGCTGAGTATGACAGACAGGGAGTTGCTGATCATGCAAATAACCTTGCCTCAAAAATTCGAAGTAATTTGACCAATTCATTAAAAGCTCTTGGTGTTGATATATTGACAGGCGTTGGCACAATTTTGGTATGTTCTATATGCTGCCACTAGGATCCAGTTAATTCAGATTAATATTAGAATTAAATAGAATAATAGCCATATATTTTCTGCTTATCATGTGACTTATATAAAGTGATTATTAAACTGAATACATGAGTTATGGTTTTCTTTCTTTATGGACATATCCAGGGTCCACAAAAGGTGAAGTATGGAAAAGTTGGGTTCACAGACAATGTAATAACAACAAAAGATATAATCATTGCTACTGGTTCGGAGCCCTTGGTTCCTAAGGGAATTGAAGTTGATGGTAAGTGCTTGTTCTTCATCCATCTATTACTATCATTACTATCAACCGTTCCTATTTAAACTGAAGAAGCAAAATTGTTTATTTCATACGAAAAACAATATTATTTATAAATGGAAAGATTGCATGAAAGTTCTTGAGATTTAACATGCTCTGTTAAAATCAGCCAGAGTTTCATTAACGGTAAGGTACTTATTAATATGGGTGGGTGTTTGAATGCATTACTTAGGTAGCTGGTATTCTGTGGTTATTACATTAAGTTAGACGTCTTGTACAATGCTTATACTCATTAACTTCATGGGATCACTAAATACTACTGCATAGTTTCCTGCAGGTAAGACTGTAATAACCAGTGATCATGCACTCAAACTGGAATTCGTTCCCGACTGGATAGCCATTGTTGGAAGTGGTTACATTGGTCTTGAATTCAGTGACGTGTATACAGCACTTGGAAGTGAGGTAGGCATAATTTATCTTTTCTAAAATGCTTTATGTATCATTTCAAGCAAACAGCGGTAATAAATTACTAGTTGGTTCAGATAATAAGTTTGACGAGGAGGTATTCTTGGGATTTGGCATTGTCTTGCTTACACGTTCATATGTCAATAATGTTAGTATTCTACATCTGAAAATATTGAGTAATTTTCTGAGAATGACTTAATGTCAAAGAGGAAAGATGGGAGGATCATGGATGAAAGAAAAGCCTGATAAAGAGATGATTACTCTTTGGTGTTTCGTCAATTTAATTCAGCAAAGCTTTGTTTTAAATATCTGAATTTGGCTACAGGAGTATTGTTTCACCATTCAGCTCCATGCAGGATCATGTTTTTCTTTTTTTCCTCCCAGCAAATTATGCAGGATCATGTTTTCATTAAACAATATGCCATCATGTCTTCCCCAACACAGCCCCCACCCCCCACCTCAATATCAGTCCTTTCTCCCCTTGATCACGAGTCAAGGCCAAGGTAACTTGAACCAACATTGATATCAACTCCTTGTTGGTGCAATGATTGATCTTTGTTGCACATGACTATTCAGCTACGACTGTCATGAGTGGTTGATTGTTTGACGAAATGTCATGAAAGAAAGTTCGACTAGTTTTGCCTTGTGCAGCTTGTGCTGTATGTATACTCCTTGGCAGTTTAATTGTTCCAAATGGTTTATTTGTTTCCAGCACATCGGTAATCTGGCTGCATTTGTTTTGATAGTATAAGGACATGGATCAATTCCTACAAGTCAGCTTCCGATTAAAAAGATACAAGAATAAGGTCAGATAGTGATGTGGGGCACCCTAAGATTCCTACCGGTGTGCTTTAAAATGCAAATGTCATTGTGTAATATATGTTACGACCCTATAGACGTATGGATAATAAGAAAAAGGAATCTGTAACTGTGGTATTCTGGGTGAATTTAAATGGTTTGTGGCAGGATGTAAAATCAGGATAGATTCTATGAATTCAAGGGAAAACTCATGAATGAATGAATTAATGAAAAAAGATGGAGACAGGAAGGATTTATAGCTGGGTTGATTAGACTTATCACAAGAACCATCCAAAGGTCTCAAATAATACACCACAAGTGATATAAAGAAGAAATTTTTCTTCAAATTTGGTAACTAAACCAGAAAGCAAATCTATTTCTCACATGTCATTCATTGTCAATTCCATTCGACTTAACCAGCTTTCTTTTTAGGTTGCAGTGTGAGAATTCCTAGATATGTATGCAATTCCTTATATTTAATATTCACAGTGGCTCCTAAAAATCACAAGTGTCTTCTTGATTTGTTTTCCAATTTTTTTCCCCAAGTCTTTGAACATAATCAGAGAAATTTGGACCTTTATTTTTTTCTTTTGGCAAAATAGCATTGTTAACTGTTTAGTGGTTAGGATTACAGGCCTATGTATATCCAAGTGACATCCACTTTGGAAAAGCATTCCTTGCTAATGTGGCAGTTTATTTCTTTTAATAGGTTCACTTGGATATATCTTTGTATTCTAAGTTCAGGCTTGAGTATGAATTCAAAATGTGTACTGATCCTTGTGGTTTATGTTCTTTGGTTGATGACTCAAGTCTTGCATTGGTGATTTCTGTATGAATCTACATCTCAGTTTTCCTCTCTTGTTTGTGTGGAGAGAGAAAGTATATTGCACACCTGAGAGTTTGAACAACTTAAGGTGGATGGGAACAACTTCTGAATGGAAGTTTCCTTATTTTCAAGCAGATATGAGCATATGCATATATATGGTTGCACACACATAGAGAGAGATATCATACAAGAGAGAGATGTGGAGAATAGATAAGCACCTTAACCATACCTCTTGCATTTTCATTATATATATTTTAGTAAATGGTTAGTGTGTTTTGTTGAGAGTTGATCATATATTTGTGGAGTGGTCGTTGTGAAAACATACATCAATGACAATCAAACAAAGATTCCAAGATCAGGATTGCTAGATGAGGAAATCAATCGCAAAGTGAAAAGCAGATTGCATCAAAGTATGAATTTGTAAACCGAGTTCAAGGGAGAACATCTGGCATAAGTCTGGATCTGAGGTAACTAGGGAATACTATGGGGTGTGAGAATCTGTAACCTAGGGCTGTAACATTTCTTCTCATAGTGGATTGATTTGTGTGGCCTAGGGTCCCATGATTTTTCCCCTATTGGGGTTTTTCACTTAAATCGGTTTCTCTGTGTGATTTTTATGTACTCTGTCTATGCTCTCAATACTTAATTATAACACCTATTCTCCCCATCTCCTTAGGTCCAGTCTGAGATCTCTATGTACTCTGACATCATAGCCTAGAGTGACCGTCATACCTTTCACAGTAGCCACTTTTGGTTGTGTTGTGTTCTTTATTGAAACACATGCCTAAATAATTCCTATGTTTGTGTTTCTTTTATTTCCTATGTGACCATTATAAATTTCAGTGGTCTACCCAAAGTCCCCAAGCTGACAACACCATTACTGCACAGGTTACATTTGTTGAAGCTCTTGATCAGCTCATGCCTGGCTTTGATCCTGAGATTGGGAAATTGGCTCAGCGGGTTCTAATAAATCCTCGAAAAATTGATTATCATACTGGTGTATTTGCAAGCAAGGTGCTATTATCACTCATTCTCACTTATTTGCTTTTACATTGCATGGTGATATATAAAGATATTTAATTCAATTTTTTTTTCTTCTGTAAATGCTTGTAACAGATCACTCCGGCGAAGGATGGAAAACCTGTTATGATTGAACTTATTGATGCAAAGACTAAGGAACCGAAGGACACTTTGGAAGTAAGTTGCAAGCGTCTAGTCTAGGCTTATATTTTAGAGTGTCCTAAATAATGCTGCACAGATATTAGATGTAATTAATTAATATTCTGTCATTATATAAAGTGAATCTCTGAATCTCTGCTAGATTAAACATTTAACTGTGGATTCTGTAAATCACAGTATATTTCAATACATGCTGTAGTAGAATTCAAGTGGCAGTTGACTCCCTTCATCTAGGTTCTGTTGCTCAGTATCCCGAGTCATTTATATTTGTAGCAAAGACACTTCATGTTATGGAATTGTAACAAGGTTTATGCAGAACCTCAGGCCTGACTCCTGCATCTATTATTACATTCTATTTCAACTGATATTACTAATATTGTAATAATACTGACCCTGTTTGTATTGTTCAAATATATGTAAAATTCGTTTTTCCGGTAGGTAATGTAAAAATTATTTTAGTTCTGCATATATAGGGTAAATCTAGTCACATGTAACTCTAGAAACATGTAATGTCTATTTCAAATGATTGCCGATGCATATTGTCGATGCATTCATTTGGAAGGAGTTCTGGGTGACTACTTTAATTGTACATGCAAATTAAATGCATATTTGAGCTTGAACATATGTGTCATTCTTAAATGAAAACTAACTGATGGAAAAGTAGTATTTAAGTCAGACGATCATTGCTCAACTATCTATTCTGGAGATGTTTTAATTTGCTTTCACACTCAGGAAGAACTTTAGGTGTCATCACTGCCAGTTCATAACTATGGTCATCAAGCAATGATAATGAATTCCAAAAATAAAATTTATTGAGATAGCCACTCTTTATAATCACTTTGTTCCACAGTTCTCTCATTTGTGATATATAGTCGTCTTGTTGCTGTCCTAGCATAACTTTGAACTATGTTATCTGCTGCAGGTAGATGCTGCCCTCATTGCAACTGGAAGAGCTCCATTCACTAAAGGGCTTGGTTTGGAGAATGTAAGCAGATCACAGTAATGATAATTTGAGCTACTAATGAAATAAAATTCACTTCCAGAAGTGCTAAAATAAAGTGATGTAAATATGCTTGGTATATTTGCAGATCAATGTACAAACTCAACGTGGATTTGTTCCTGTTGATGAACGGATGCAAGTAATTGATGCAAATGGAAAATTGGTGGGTCATGGTTACTTCATTTTTCTTGTGCCTTCTACATCTGTATTTTGCTAAAATACTTTGATTATTAGGTTCCTCACTTGTACTGCATTGGTGATGCAAATGGGAAAATGATGCTTGCTCATGCAGCAAGTGCACAAGGAATCTCTGGTAAATAACCTCATTTTCAAGTCTTTTATCAACCACATAGTATTTCTTATTCAGCTATACTTCTATGACACCTGGAATTGCTTTCTTATGTAGTTGTTGAGCAAGTTTGTGGAAAAGACCGTGTGCTAAATCATTTGAGCATCCCAGCAGCATGTTTCACCCATCCTGAAATCAGTATGGTTGGATTAACTGAGGTAAATGTGTGCCTTAACAAATTCTTGCTTTGTTTCTATAATCCTAGCTATGTAGAACATACAACAATGAATGAAGAGAGAGAGAGTAATAAGGAAAATGACATGAATTTTCTGGAATTCTGTAACATGGAACCATGCTTGTACTCTGATTGAAATGCATAAAAAATACACCACTAAGAATACAAGAACACGTCATTGTGGATAACATAAAAATTTAAGAACATTCTGACTTCGGCTTGGATAAGGGGAGAGGCTTCCCAATATACTGAAGCTGTTTTAACATGAGTTGAAACAATTTGATGATGGATACAGTCTTAGAATTGTACCACCACAAGTTTTAGGTGAATCACTGCAGTAAGTAGCTCAAAGTTGGTTATTAAATTGTGGTGGAAAATATTAAGATCGTTATTTTGTAGTGCATTTGAAGATTGATGCCCCTCTGACTTCTCTAAAACTTGAGGCATTTAGATCAAACACACTTTTTAACTTTTTGAACTCAAAATGGAATCAAGTTCAAGAATGTTGTATAATCAGGTTCTCTGTCAAAGTGAATCTATTTATGCTAAAAATTTTACATCAGGAAGATGAACTGAACCTAAGCTGTTGTAGATTCTCAATTTATCTTGTTTTCTAACTTAACAATTCTCACCTCCACAACAGAACATTTTCAACTCAGATGATCCTACACCAATATGTCCTACCTTTTCCAGTTGCAACACAAAGTGGGTTCTTATTTGTTTACTTAATTTCCCAGACGGGGGGCAATATAATGGATTAGAGGCAACTGTGACCCTCAAGATCAAAGAACATTGTAGCTGAATTTAAATCAGTGGAGTGCTTTGCTTAAAATCATTTGAAGTCCAAATTAAAGACCACCGGTAATTAAGATGATAAAGTACCAATCTTCCACTGGTGTGGTGACAAATTCTCCATATTATAATTTTGCATTGTGCTATGGAATATTTCCAATTTAGTTCAAGAAATCATGATGAAGCATTTTACCTTCTGGAATGGTTTCAAATGAAAAATTATATTTTCACCATGATATCTGAAATCATACACAGTTTATCTTTGAAATAAGGCATCTCAATGTGGTTTTTTAGAATCCTTGTTTTCATTTAATTATTTCCACTTTTGCAGCCTCAAGCAAGAGAAAAAGCTGAAAAGGAGGGATTTGAAATAAGTGTTGCCAAGACTAGTTTCAAGGCCAATACAAAAGCCCTTGCCGAAAATGAAGGGGAGGGACTTGCTAAGGTAATCTATTAAAGTTCTTTAGATTCTAGTTGTGTGACTAGGCATGATGAATTGTTTTTTTTTAGTTTTGTGTGGGACTGTTACAGCTGCACGCCTGCACCTTATTTTTATTTTTATTCCTTTTTTTTTTTGGGCAAACTGATACAGGTTTCCTTGGTGGTGTGTTACAAGTAGGTTACATATTTACTGACGTATATTGTTTTCATGCAGTTGATTTACAGACCTGACAATGGAGAGATCCTTGGAGTTCATATCTTTGGATTACATGCTGCAGACCTCATACATGAAGCGTCCAATGCAATAGCTATGGGGACACGTATACAGGTATAGTTTTGTCAATTAACTTGCAAGATCTGCGATCCCTAAAATCGTGGATAGTTCTTTCGCAGAGAACATTTCCAAAAGGGAGCAACATTATTCCCTAAAATTTTAAAACTTCTTTTTCCTTTTAAATAGTGAGATACCTTACAGAATGTTGTCATGATGATAATGAGAATCATACTTTTAAGGGATCTCTCTCTCACTCTCTCAAATGTTAAGACACCTTACAGAAGTTAGAAGAAGTCGTATGATGATGAGGGACAATAGTGATTCTGACTTTTAAGGGATCAGCGTTCATCTCTAAAACCTTAAAATGTCTTTTTTTTTCTTTTTTCCCTACCTTATAAAACTTTCCTGTGCTTTACAGCCTGTTGGCTGAAGAAGAAGAAATAATAATAATAATGAGGAAGGAAGGAAGGAAGGGAAAGGGGAGGCATGGAGAGCCTTTCCTAATTTTGGTGGAGGCAAGAGAGGAAGACGGAAAGGAAGGGAGGAGAAATCCCCAAGCCCTCATTATTCATTTCTTCCAAAAGTGGGGAAACAAATGAGGGAAATGGCTCCCCTACTATCTTTACATTATTAAAAAAAAAAAAACTTAACCAAATCAGGGATGCCTTTCTGTAGTTCCTTCGAATCCTTCCTACCCAAACAAGGGACGCCTCTTCCTTACAGACCTTCCCTTCCAATTTTCCATCCCTCAGGACCCTCACGCTGAGCAATGCATTAGACATAGCAAAATAAGTGAAACTCATAGTATAAAATGATAATGTGGCAAAATTAGAGCGCAACGATTCCACTCCCATCTCAAATTGTTTCAATAACAAGTCAAGTGCTGCCACATGCATGGCATGTGTCACTTACCAATAACAAATATATAGTTACTAAACGGTGATTCTATATGTTATACGGAATGGGTCCATTCTGCATGCTATGAAAAATAAATGTACAAGTGCTTCTGAGAAGAAGGTTAAATTCACTTGATATTGTTTTGGATATCAAATTCCCCTTTCTTTTTGAGCACCTTTCTGGCAAGTTATAATTGCATTTCCATCATATACTATATATAGAGTTTTTTTTTTCTTTTGCAATTATTGCATGCTTATGTTCTCTACATTAATTTAAAAGATTGCAGATTCTATTCTTCTACCTTCTATCATTAGCTTTAACTCTTGCATCCTGCAGGACATAAAGTTTGCTGTTCATGCGCATCCAACGTTATCTGAAGTGCTTGATGAACTCTTCAAAGGAGCAAAGGTAAGCTCTTCATTCCTTCTATAGGCCTCTGAGAAATGATTACACTAGAATTTCTGATGAGTGGCGAGGAGAAAAAAAACATTTTAACAGCCTCGTTTCCTCATGGCCAATATAGGTCAGATAATGGAGCCTTGTCTTCATTGCAAACTTAAAGTAGTATTAGTGTATTACTAGGGCTTTTGAATGGATGGTTAACTGGGTTTTTCTTAACTTGCCGAATAAAACACTAGATCAGATGCTCAAAGCACTGAATTAGATGCTTAAACATCATATTTTTATGTCAATCCCTAGTTCAGGAAAATCTTAGGTGAGACTGCCAACTGCTTATAAGAACCCCTTACTTGTGTGCATGTACGAATTGCAGGTAAGGAGGAAAGCCTCCTTAGGTTCTGAACTGAGAGTCAGTCTCATTTTTCACTGGTACATTAGATCACCTATATCAAATATATAATTTTCTCTAAACACAGCTTCTACTTTCCATGTCTTGTTTGCAATCAGATTTAACAACTTGAGGAATCGAATAATACCTAGTGCTAGGAATTAACTTATTGCTCGTGTTTTCCTATCCTATCCGAGGCAGGTTAACATTTCTAGTACGGTTGCTGAAGCAGTTGCGGTCTAAGCTTCTCATCATGTTATAATTTATGGACATTTGTGAATTTACTGGGGTTCTCAAGAAGCTGCCATCTTCTCTTTGTGAACTGAGAGTCAGTCTCATTTCCACAATTCTGTGTTTATTATTTCTTCAATTTTGTGTCCTACACCTTGAAGAGGTGCTTGTTTTTGTTTAGTAGATTTGTATACGGACATTAGTTACTGCTTGGAAGACTGAGATGTTCAGTTTTAAATTTCCATAAATAACTTATCAATATAGATGTAAGGATTTGTGAAGAGTTGGTCATTAATACAATTCTCAGATTCACTTGTTTGTTTTCTTTCTTTTCTAACATTCACCTACCTCTCATGTTCATGAGTCATGGACCAGATATTGAGAAACGAACAATGTTTTAAGTTGAACATTTTACATTAGTTCGCAATGAAACATTGTGAATGAGCATGCCATTTGGTTATACTTTTGTTAACAGTCAGCAAATCAACAAATATCCCAGTGACCTCGAAAATGAAAACGACCCAAAAACACTCATTAATTTTAAAATAGTTTAATAAAAAAATGTTTTTATTTGTTTGTTTTAAAACCCAAATTTCAAAAATGTGTAAAAAAAACTCAGATTTTTAAAAAGGGCAAGAAACTCACACACCTATTTGTCATGTGAACAAAAATTGTGATCTAACTTTGTTATCAATCCTTTAACAAACGTGTCTTGTCTTCTGTCTGTGTGGCATGTGTCAAATACAATAACTCTACATCATGAATGCAGTAATTTTTAAATCATTAATGCAACAATTTTGTAAACGTATTAATTTCTCGATTTAATGATGTTATAATATCGTAACACAATGTAATATGTGTGCATGAATATTGTATTTAACATATTAATTTTTCAATTTAATGATGTTATAATGTCACAACACAATGTAATATGTGTGCATGAATATTGTATTTTCAATATAAATGTGTTCCACTAGTGTACAAAATAAATGTACAGAAAGGGAATTGGGTTAAATGCGATAAAAAAAAGCAAAAAATAAAATTTGTTAGAAGTGAGATTTGAAAAAAGTGAGAAATGAAAAAATACATTTCTAGAAAGTTTTAAAAATATGTTATTTGAAATTAGATTTTTTATTTAATCCCTTTCTAGAGTACAATGTTGTTTGATAATTCAATTTAGCACTTAATTCTAAATAGATTAATAAATGGCATTTGATAATTTCATCTTAATATCAGTTAAAAAAATGACACTAAAAGTTAGATTAAAATTTTAGGTGACAGTAATTTCACACTGCATGTTGGACACTTATATTAAAAAATAATCAAATAATTATTAATTTACAATTACCGTTTAAAAACATTTTCAATTTCAGCTCATATAACTGTGCATCAAATGAATTTTGATTGTTTTATATTCTTCAACTCTTAAATTATTGATCAAAAGAATTTTGACTTTTTTGTTTCAATTGCTCTAGATAAATAAATCAAATTGTCTTTTCTTGTTTTTTTTTTTCATAATAAGTGATTCTGGTCTTTCTGGTCTTTAAACCATTTCGAGTCAAATAATAAAACAATTTTTTTTATTTTTATGTTGGTTATTTTTTGAAACAATATTGAACCAATTATGTCATTTTCATTTTTATATTTTCAAACAAGAGATCAATACAATCTTACTTTTTTTTTTCTTTCACTACCAAAAATTTCCTCTCTCAGTTTTCAAACACAGTGGGTGGAATGTAACGCCATTTTTAAAAAAAAAATCAAAATAAGATCCATGCCGTCATTTTCTCGATCTGACGGCTTAGATTTACCCTTTGACATCATAATTATTATATTCTCTCTAGAGTGGCCAACAGATTTCGACCCGGAAATCCCCGGTAATAAATACCCACCCACCCATTGAAAACAGCCCACCCATCAACCGGATCAGCCCGTAGACGGTTTCCAAATTCCAGCTGATCACCATAACATTTACGATACAAGTCCATGTTGCTGTGACATTCACACAAACGACAGAGTGAATCGTTGCCACAAAGCTCTCTCTCTCTCTCTCTAGGGTTCCGCTCATTTATACACACAAACGCACACACTCTCTCTCTAGAAGTTCGAGCGTTCGGACTGGTTGTTGTTGTTGTTGAATCAATCGAGAGATTGCGAACCTCTGTGTTCGTAAGTCGATCTGGTTGTTTTTCGGAATAAGTTTTGAATTCTTTTAGGGTTGATTGTTCGGATCGGAGTTATATTAGTTGTTTACGATCATGTTTTTGGTCGATTGGTTCTATGGAGTGCTCGCATCGCTTGGTCTGTGGCAGAAGGAGGCTAAGATCTTGTTCTTAGGACTCGATAATGCCGGCAAAACTACGCTGCTTCATATGCTGAAAGATGAGGTTTGTTTGTTTTGCTTTGTTAGTATGTACGTGTATGAATATAAGATATATGCATCTATTTCGATTTTGTACTTTTCTTATTCCGTTCAGTTTGGTTGCTGATTCGGGAAGAAAAGAAGATTCAGAATGTTTTTATATTGTTCTGATTTTCTATTTTTTTTTTGCGAAAAAATCTCTTTGAATTTGTTTTTAACCTGCAAAGATATATTTGTTTATAAGAAAAAAACTAAAATTGGTGATAACTATTCGTGGAGATATACAGATCTTGTTTTTTCTTTCAATGAAAATTTATTCTGATTTATTTTTATTAAAATAAACAGAGTAGTAACAAAAAAAACTCACGTTGACTGAGCCAAAGTTGAATTAGGCTCAGTTCAGTGGAGATTGTTGTTCTCTGGGATTAATGAAATTTAGAAGATTTAGTTGTTGAATTCTGTTGTTGTCCAGCCTTTTCTTTGTAACCAAGCAAATGGTGAGTTTCGATAAACACATGCATTCTGAATTAACATGTTATTGTTGATGTTGGATCTTGGCAGAGATTGGTTCAGCATCAGCCAACCCAGTATCCAACTTCTGAGGAGCTGAGTATTGGGAAAATCAAATTTAAGGCTTTTGATTTGGGAGGGCATCAGATTGCCCGCAGAGTTTGGAAAGATTATTATGCCAAGGTAGATTTTTCGTGTTTAAAGTTTAATTCCCTCTACTTTATACTTTTATTAAAATATCTAATTTTTTAGTATACTGGAAAAATTATTAGTACTTGTGTGGTAGTAGCCAATTACTTGCGGAAAGCTCAGAAACTGAAGAAGATTGGTTATTTCTCTATTGGATTTAGTTCATGATTTTGATTTTTTTTTTCTTATCATTCCTAAATGTAAATATATAATTTTTGTGGCTGTTTTGAAGATTATTAGGTTTTTCTTCATTTGCTTCTTTTGTCTTAGTAGGATGAGTTTTGTTTCTTCTGGCTCTATCACTGTGAGAAGAGTCCTATATCGAAATATATGTTTTTCATTTTTCATTTTTCGATCTCTGACAAGTTCAAATACTTGTATGTTATCAAGGAAAAGGAAATTAATTAAGCATAAAAAATTATCCAGTTTAACTTCAACACAAGTTGATCCAATTGTTGTCTGGTTATATTGCCACCAGCACATTCTTAATCTTGGGGTGTTTGTTGTGCCTTCATAATCCCAAATAAACTTTTTTTCTGTGTTTATTTGATTCATGGGAGGCCTAAATTAACAACGGTAGTTCGCTGATAGCACCTTTCATTTTCCAGGAGGTGTTTCAATAGTACCTCACCACACAAATATTCCTTATTGTAAAACTATCTTGTTTATATATCAAAGAGAGAGTTGCATGCAAGCTCTTACCTTAAAAGAGCGGGTGTTCCTTATTCTTTTTCTTTTTCTTTTTCTCTGGCAATTAGAATTTTCTTAAACTTGGATGTTTGTTGTGCCTTCATAATCCCAAATAAATGTTTTTCTTTGTTTATTTGATTCATGGGAGGCCGAAATTGACAATGGTAGTTCGCTGATAGCACCTTTCATTTTCAAGGAGGTGTTCCAATAGTACCTCACCGCACAAATATTCCTTCTTGTAAAAATATCTTGTTTATATATAGAGAAATTTCCTAATAATTAGAATTTTCTTATTATTGCAAGCACTTCTGCTTAACTGATACATGCAGTCATATTCAAAATGACTGAAGCCTTTGTCCTTTGGAGAGTAGTAAACAAACCCCCCCTTCCTTTTTTTTGTCAAGCCCACAAATGAGGGGGAAATCAAATCTTCTTTTTGCTTAGGCTGGCTGAGCTAATTAACAATCAAAATAGGGTATATTACTCTGACCTCCCTTAGGTTTCAAATTAAAGTTATTCAAAATTACCTTTGATTGAGATTAACATGTTTTGATTGAGATTAACATGTTTTATTTATGTATTTTCTCCATCAATGCCAAATTAGCACTACTGTCACCGAGGATACTCTGACATCCTGTCAGACTAATGATCCGTTAAATAAAATCACATCTAATAAACAATTACAAAAGTACCATCAAGTTATAATGCTTTTGTGCAAAAATAACCTCAATTTCTAATTCTTTGATTGAAATTAACATGTTTTATATATGTATTTTTTCCATCAATGCCACATTAGCACTACTGCTACCGAGGATAGTTTTGTTATTTTAATTTTTATGCCTGTTAAATTAGCGACAGGGGTACTCGGAGTAAAGTCAACCAAACTTCATGGGATGTTGAACACCATATTTTAAAAACTTTAATCCGAGAGTAATTATGCAAAATCTCAAGGGAGGTCAGAGTAATTTATCCATCAAAATAAAGGCTTGTTATCATTTTTATTTTACTAAGAAATATGAAATCTCACTCTGATAAGAGAAAAATTGATAATTTAAGAATATCCTCAAGTCAATATAAGAGATTTAGGGTTATTATGTTATTGTAAGATAAAAAATAAACATGAAATGTAGAATTCAGGAAAGGAAAAATTGGGAAAAAAATTATAGCAAGTTTTTGAAGTTTTGGCTTTTGCCATTTGTTATCTTGTTTTCTGCGATACTGTTTAATATCAATGATAAAAGTGAATTTTGGAATTTGATTCATAATTCAGTTCTTATACTTGTGCTCATTGTCATAATTTGATGTGTGCTTCTTCTGAAAGCACTTTTAGCTTCCCAGTGTGCAGTACTTTGCTGAAAAATAGATAAGTAAAAAAAAATGTTATTTTATGGGTTTCAGGTGATGCATCAACGATGTTCATTTAGTCTAATATTTCTGATAGCTTTTGTGGTTGTAGCTGGAGTGTCTGGAAGCTTGTTTCTATTTTAATATCTTCCTGGACAACATTTTATTTCATGTGATGTTACGTGCCTGTTTGTTTGTATGATATGATCATAGTCAAATAATTGTATATATGAACACGAGCTGGTTCTTGGGCGTGAAGGTGGATGCGGTAGTTTACCTGGTGGATGCTTATGACAAGGAGAGGTTTGCAGAATCGAAGAAAGAGCTGGATGCGCTCCTCTCTGATGAGTCATTGGCTAATGTTCCTTTCCTGATTCTGGGAAACAAGATCGACATCCCATATGCTGCATCAGAAGAAGAGTTACGTTATCACATGGGCTTGGAAGGCATTACCACGGGCAAGGGGAAGGTAAACCTGGCAGACTCGGGTGTCCGTCCTATCGAGGTATTCATGTGCAGCATTGTCCGCAAAATGGGTTATGGAGATGGCTTCAAATGGGTATCTCAATACATCAAGTAGCGATCTATAAGAACTGAGATTTTGTTCCGTGTTTTAGAAGCGCGTTATTTCCTGCTGGAATTGTGTTGGCTATATATGTTTGAAATCACTGTTAGATGTAATTTTTTTTTTCTTTTTCTTTCTGGTTTGTTTTTCTGGTGAAATGACAAACGTGAATGATGCTTGTGGTTTGATATTTGAAGAACAACAACTTAGTTGTTAGCATTTGCAACAATTCTTAGGTACATGAACTTCTAATGACAAAGATTACATATTTGCATTTGTTTGTGAAGAAAATTATAGAAGCTCCTTTTGGTGACTGAATGTTATTCCTGGCTGTGAGAAGAAACTTCTTTCTACTTAGGAATTCACAATATATAGATTCCCAGTTGTTGGTGAATATTATTATACAAGTGAGGGCTGCTGTGGATGGTACTCTTAGCATTTCAGTGAGAGTTTTTTCAATTTTCTGTTGGGGTTAGGATTGGTGTATATGCCAATTTACAGATATCGATGCCTCCAAGTATATGCAAACTAAATAGATTTAATAAAGAAGTTGATCAGAATTTTAACAATTTGATTAAAAATTAATCAAGAAATTGCTTACTTCATGATTTAGTACGAATCTTTTGACTTTTCACATAAGAGTATGACGTATTTAAGAACCAGATCCAGATGGGTTACAACTTGAGTTCCAGAGAATGAGTGACCACAATTTAAGGAAAAATAAATAAATTATAATAATAAATAAAAATATCAGAGGAGTACGTTAAGGTTTAGAAGGGAGAAAAAGAGGTTGATACCTTAGGAGACAATGAAGGAATCAAGGGAAAATCGAGGACACAAATGTGGCCAAACTGCCGAAAAAAAGATCTACATAATATTTCTTTATTTTTTTCCTGTTGGATTTAAATTTTATTACGCAATTCTTGTTCTCGTCAAAGGGGATGTAGCTCAGATGGTAGAGCGCTCGCTTAGCATGCGAGAGGCACGGGGATCGATACCCTGCATCTCCACTTTTCAATAATGTTTTCTTGACTTGGGCTTTTTTTTTTGGGCCTTTGACCTCAGAATGTTTATCTGGGCCTAGATATCTAAATGGGGCCCAAGTGATCAGAGTATATTAGTCACGCTACAAAGAGGACCCATTTCGCCTTCCTATGTTACCCAAGTCACTTTTTCTTACCTGCAAACTAGTCTTCTCTTTCCTACCTATATATATATATATATATATATATATTATTATTATTACACACACACACACGCAAAGAGGGCTTTCCCTAAAATATTAGTAACTAAGTTCATCAGTCACATACATTCCGGAAAAAAAAAAAGAATTCATTAGTGAAATTAGAAGGTTGTTTAGGTTCCATGTGTATCACACTCGAAAGAAAGTTCCAAAACAAGAAAAAGTTGGTTGGCTTAAACACCGACCTTCTTCCTCCTCTGAGTCCATTTGTTTCAACCATTGTCAGTAAAACTAGAGCTAACCACCAACTAATCTCTCTTTTCCTACTTTATTTGGTCAAGTGGTCTCATCCATCTCTTGTTACCACATTGTTCTATATATATACTTGAATAATAATAATATTCCTTCCACCAATCACAATGCACCACATCATATATGGTTTCGGGCCAATTCAGTCAAAGGACTACTAAGTCGTTATAAGCTATTGAGCTTAGTCACCTAATTCTTCTAAATAGGTTCTGCTCCCACGCTTCACGTAATCTTGCTTCACCACTCTCTTTATGACGTAGAATTTGTTGCTTCTGCTCTCACTTTCGTTACGTATGACTTAGGTTATGAAAAAGTCTTGCCGAAGAGTATTTTGGTCGTTTTATGTAATGGGTTGGAATTGAAATTGTCACCCAATCAACCTACTTCGCTATTACTAACATTAGTATATTAAAGTTCCAACATATATATATATATATATATATATATATAAATCAGCAAAAGTCAGTCCATTTGCTATTCTTAAAGTACAAGAATTTTTTAGCTTTAATTTATCCAAAGCTAATGTGATGGTTGCCCCAACCTCCTCAAAATGCAAATACTTCATCTTCACTCTCATTTCTACTGCTGTTCTTTGTTCTTACTCAGGTAATACACACACACAGAAGTCATGGGTGATCATTCGTCCGATGGTTCGGGCGAAACGGTAATACACACACAAACACACACACATGTATGTTGTTGTGTTCTCTTCTAAGTATTTTCTAAAAAAACCATTTTAAATGCAGAGCAAGATCCTGGACAAATAGTTGCAAAAGCTTTGTTGTGTTTCAATAATAAGTTTGTGAGTATATATATATATATATATATATATATATATAATATTTTTCCTTACACGGAGTACATGTTTATAATATATAATTAATGTACTCCACACGAGAGCACACCACATTACATGGAATGATACATTTAATGGACCTTGCCTAGCAGAAACAGAATCACTGCTCAACTGCGTCGATAACATTTTCTCTCACTTCTCGTTCTACAATAATGCCAGAGTTCCCGACATAAGGCATACACTCCATGGTGGATGTAGCTACACTAGCCAAAGAGGTGTTATATATATATATATATATATACTTTCTTCCATTACTGAACCCTCTATGTAACATTTTAATAATTACACACTCTCTCTCTCTTCTTATACCTTCTAATCATTAGAAGTTATATGATGATTCAGTTCATATTCATTCAGCTTTAAAAATAATAAAATAAATAAATAACTTCATTACTTATTTTAAATTTCTTTTCTGTTAAGAGCTTGTGTTTTTATGTGTTTTAGGGAATTTCAATGTGGGAGGCTATATACAGAGTGAAACAAGCAATTCAGATGGGCTTCTCAATCCAATCAAATTCTATGCCCTGGTTGTATTCATGGCTGGGTGTTTTTTGTTGCTGTTTAGCAATTGAAGGGGCAAAAGAGTGTTAGATATATATATATATATACACACACACACACACACACTTTTCTAAAAGATAATTATTCTGAATATTATTATATATTCATCTGCCACAACATACCTGTTCCTCATTATATGGAAATTTGAAGTACATTTTCCGACAAAGTACAAGATTTTTTTGCTACAATGCAAGTATATTACCTTAATCTTGGGGAATTTCTTCTTGTTTTTGGTGTGACCACTGCTTCCTTCTTCGTAGTGCAAGGAGTTGAGACATAGCTCCTTCCTGAGCAGCACAGCACCGGCTTCTTCTATCCATCTTCTTTTTTTTCTTCAAACTTGCAGAGGAAATTAATTCAGTTTAGAGAAAACAACGAGTGTGATGAAAAATGGGAAGAGTGTTGGGGTATTTATAGAAGAATATGAGGGAGGCTGCTCATATTCATTCTTCTTCATTTATACTGCAATTTACATGATGAACCTTACCTAGTAATAGTAATTAATAGTATGCATGCACCATTCAAATGTGTGCAATGCACAGAAATCCCAAAGGTCTGGCTCTTATTGACCCAACGAAGAGTACTCTGTATTCCCTAGATTGAGTTTCGACTGCATCAATCCAGGCCACCTTTGAATGACATCATTATTATGGCCTAGCAAGAAATTTTGATTTAGGGGCCCCAAACTAGTTTATGTAATTAAAATTTGATTTATAAGATACATTTATTGAGGGAAATATAAACCAAAAAATCAGAACAATGCAATCGAAATAAATGGAGATGGAAAACTGATATGAGAAAGAGACTTATATTGTGTTTAGTATGCAAGAATGGAAGGAAAGTCCAAGTGGGAATGATCATTTCACGTTGTTTCCTTAGAATGAAAATTTATTCCACACCTAAACCCAAGGAATGACCATTCCATTCCCCAAGTCAAATTAAAAACAAAAAATCACGTTCCAAATCAAAAAATCACTGTTGCCGTCATCGTCACATTCACTACCTTTGTAACGACTCGCTTCATCATATGGTATGATATTGTTCGCTTTGGTTTAAGTCTGTACGATTTTGCTTTTAGGTTTTATCTCAAATGACCTCATATCAATTGGAGAGATTACACCACATATGAGCACATTCCCTTCACTATATCCTGCCAATGTGGCCCTTCATCATATCCAGGTAATGTGAGACGTTACAATCACCCTCTCTTGAGAGTCAACATCCTCCATGACCTCTCCCTCATGGGGTTATGCATGTCATCCGCCACATGTCCAACACATCACATATAAGCACGTAATCACCTCCTCTTGGGAGTCAACATCCTCACTGACATATCCCTCATGGGCTTGTGCATGCTATCCACCACATATTCAACTAGGGTCCAACTCTGATATCATTTGTAATGACTTGCTCCACCACATGGTATGATATTGTTCGCTTTTGGCCAAACTCACACAATTTTACTCTTGAATTTTACCCCAAAACTCTCAGTACTAATTAGAGAGAACACGTCACATATAAGTACATCCCCTTCACCATACCCAGGTGATGTGGGACGTCACAACCATCCTCCACCACCTTCCACCACTGCCACTGCTGCTGTCTTCCATCGCCACCACCTACACCACTGTCGCCTTCTGCCACAACCGACACAACCTTCCACCATCACTGCCACCACTGCCGCCACCTCTATTACCTTCCACCACCACTACATCACTTCTATCTTCCACCACCACCTACACCACTTTCACCTTCCACCACCACTACCGTTTCCAGCATCGCCATTGTTATTCACCACCCCTACCTCCACTGCCACCGCCTTCCACCACCACTACCGTTTCCAGCATCGCCATTGTTATTCACCACCCCTACCTCCACTGCCACTGCCTTCCACCACCACCACCACTACTGCCTTCTAACATCGCCACCACCTTCCACAACTATCACCACCTTCTACCACTGCCACCATTGTTGTCATTTATTTTTTAAAAAATATAGAAGAATGTTATTTTGTTAGTTTCATTTATTTGTTACTAAGAGGGGTATTTTGCATAATTTAATTTGAAATTCATTACATTTTAGGTTTTAAATTGGTCCAACCAAATGCTAGAATAGTGATAATCATTTCATATTTGCAACCAAACAGTAGAATAGAATGAGAATGACCATTCTATTCCATTCCCACTTGCATTTCATTTCATTCTTGTGTTAACTTAGCATTAGAGAAAAAGAAAACAAAAAGTGGTAAAGAAAAAATTTGTTAAAAAAATTAATTTTCCTACAACAATTATTTCAATTTTCTAAAAGTTCTATTTTTGAAAAAATAATAATAATTGATTACTTTGATTCCAATTTGGGAAAGAATATCAAGATTAATAAATAAAAAAATTTGTGTCATTTTAACTAAACAAAAATTTGTAAGCTATAATAAAACACAATTATGAGAAACAAAATAGATAAGTACTTTAATAACTTGTAAACACCCTATTTTGCCCTTACCCATTTGTAGGGACAATTTGGTAATTTCTATCAAGAAATGTGCAAAATTATAATTTCGCATCCTAAAATGTCCAAATAACACAATCAAAACACTTTGAGATACCTTAATCATCCTAAGCAAGTGTTTTAATTTCAAAGATCTCATCTCACCCCCACTCTCTCATAGTTTTCAATAGAGATAAACGGCTTACACATGCCGGGAATGCCACATCATCAATATCCCTGGGGTATTGTATAATTTCTCCTCATAGGAGAAAGTATACAATACTCTGGGGATACTGATGATATGGTATCCCCGGAAAGTGTAAGTCATCCATTTCTCTTTGATTATAGTGAGATTGATAATTTTCAATAAAGATGAATGACTTACACCTTCCGGAAATGTCACATCATCAATATCCTTGGGATATTGTATAATTTCTCCTCTCGTAGAAAGTCAAAAGACAAAAAAAAAAAGCCAAAAGTAACTTTTTTATACTTTGCCAAATTTGGGTGCCCAAAAGATTGCGAAAAACAAAAAGTGTGAATTTGAGAATAATTTTTCCTGCATTGTGAGATTTAGTATCACTGGTTCAAAACAATTTTCAAGAATTTAATTTCAAAGAAGGCACACTTTTTGTAAGACGGAAAAATATAAAATGTGCATAAAATTGAATTTTGTTCTTCAGAGCAAAAGTTGACATTTGGAATTTGATTTTCTAAATATTTTGTATTCTATTCCATATAGTGACTTGAAGAATAATCGGTAATAATAATAGTGGAGTAATGATAAAGAAACCGAATGTTTCTTCCGAATTTGTAACCAAATCTGACGTGACTCGCCACATCAACTTTTTTAAAATGTGCTAAAACATCTTTCATGTGATAATATATAGATATATATATATATAAACCAACATCGTTCATGATCTCTCCCACCCTCGTTCTCTTCTCTGTTTAGCTATCTCAAAAAACTCTGATGTTCTACAAAGTTATCAACAACCTTTCCCACTCTCTCATCATATTCCTTACATCCTTCACCCTCACTATCACAGTGGAACACTATTCCTTCTTCCCTTTCCTAATCCTTCTATTTCCTTATATATATATATATATATATATGATATGGTTTCTTAAAACTAGTTTCTTACTTAATACAATACCCTTCTACTATTCTATTTTACTATTTTTTTATTTTTATTTTCAGAAGATAACCAATTTCCTTTGTGCCAACCAAATGCCCCAAACAATTTCTTCACAAACCAAAGCTTAAACAATTTCAAGATAGAGCGAGACAAAGAAGTAAAACAGAAAAGATAGGCTTCATATATATATATATATATATATATATATATATACACACACACACACCAGAGGGCACCTTAAACCAAAGCTATTGCATATCAAATTCCAATAAAATCACAAAGCCAAAAACGACATTCACATCCACATAAAACAAAAAACAAGATTTGTATGTGTAGGCCACCCCATATATCCTTTTTTTTATTTATTTAAACCATCTTAATGAATTAATTTACTTGAATCCGACATTAACCTAAACATGCTCTTCTTCCTTAACAACAACAGTTTCTTTCACCTCAGACTTGGGAGACTTCATCACAGCAGTTCCTTTGGTATGCATTATCCACAACAGCTTCTTTATTGACAGTCTGAGTATCTGGCTTATCAACTTCTTCCTTTTTTGGTTCCTTCTTCGACTTCGTAGCGCAAGGGGTTGAGACATATATTGTTCTTTCCTGAGCAGCAGAGGCTTCTCCTCGATCTCCATCTTCCTTAATTTTTCTTTTTTCAAACAGTTGCAGATAGAGGAAATTAGCAATGGAAGTCATGAAGAATGGGTATTTACTATTTATAGAAGAACCTTACCTATATTCATATTCATTCTTCTTCATTTATTTATCTGTACGTACGTACATGATGAACCTTACCTATATAGTATGCATGCACCATTTAAACGAGTGCATTAATGCACTTTCAAGTGCAGAAATCCCATAGGTCTGGCCTTCATTGACCCTTCATAAGGCTACTCGATCTGTATGATTCCTAGATTGAGTTTCAACTGCACCGGCACAATCTTAGCAGTGCATGCACAACACTAACTGTACTGTGGGATCCACCGAGCGTGCTGTGCACTGTAGTTTGAATGGCCAGCTCAGTCAAATTCACTTGTTGGCCCCTTCAAATGACACTAGTGATTAGCTTCTTTTCTTTTTTCTTTCTGTTAAGTTTTTTCAGAGGCGTTTAGTGCCGAACTGACAGGCTCAAACGTGATATCATATCTTACTGGACATCCGCACAACTTGCACCAAAAAAACTTCACCAAAGTTTGCATGAGAATGTTATATTCTCTTACTGAGGTAACATATAACAATAGCATGTTCATATTCAATTTTGTTTCCCTTTTTATTTAAGCTTGCGAATTTAAAAGGCCTAAAAAATACGAGTCTAATAACCCATGCCATGGTACAAACCTTCTTTTCTTTCTTTTTTTCTCGACGTTGGCGCTTCCTCTCCTCCTCTTCTTGCTGCTGTTTTAAGATCCGTTCATCAAAATCTACAAAAAGAAAAGAGTATTTAGATGAATTTTCTGTTCCTTTTTCCTCTTCTATCTTCAAGCCATGGTCATGGATAAGTTAGAAGAAACAGTTGAAATCTGTATGAAAAAGAATTCAACAAATATATGACAATTAACTAATATCATTGTCAGTAACCATTAAGTAAACCTCTCAACTAAACCAAGCCTTAGATTCCAATGACCTAGGAAATTAGTTAAGCCTCTTTCTTTAAGTCTTACCTTGCTCAGTAAAACTGCCAGTATCTTTCCGTTTCTTGAGAATTTCAAATCGTTCCTGGACCTGTGCATCATAAACAAACTAATGTTTAACATTTACTCCTTTCTTTTCCAAAGTTAAGACAAAATATTTTCTATAAGCAAGAAAATGGCTCGAGTGAATTACAATTATACAATGAAGTTCGCTTATTTTCCAATGATATCTCCAAGATATAGCCACTCCTGTAATTGCCAGTTTCAGGAATTCCACATATACATCAGAGCAAGGAGGCAACAGCTTCTTCTTCCCAATCTTGGCAGAAATCCAAGCTATGATACCCTCAAGTGTTTTTCCGACATAGTATAACTACCATGTATGTTTAATTGTGTAGGTATTTATCTTTGCCCACGTCCCAAAAGTAAATGAAAAATATGAGGACCTCTCTATCGATTACAAGTAAAGAAATCATTGCAGTTCACCTAATAATTTATATCATATTATTACTTATCAGAATAAAAGCTACCTAAAATGCATTACCCAATGTATGTCCCACATACATGGGTTCTAGGAAGGTAAGATTAGAAACAGACCTAACATTTGATATTATTTTGCCCAAGTGGCTACCATAAGACTCGAACATGCATTCTCACCCTTATCAGTTACCATTGCACTAAGCAATGACATTATAATCAAAGCTGACTCTTACTAATATTTAAGTTAGGATTTTCATTGTCTTTTTGTCTTATTTAGTCAGTAACATAGGATGAAGTTATTATAAATGATTTTAAAAAATAAATAAATTAGGAGAAATGGCCAAGAATGGAAGAAGAGAATTCATGCGACCAGCCTCGTTCATATAGGAGTTAGACAAGGATGATGATGAATAATTTAGTGTCTCCCACAACTATTAATTATTAGAGAGTTGACTATATACCGATATCTTCAATGACTGATTTGGTGCACCAATTATCTATATTGGCATAGATGTGGCAGTTCTAAATCCCCAAAGGATGGGATGTTTTGTTAGCATTTCTGTTCTTTTCTTTTTTCTTTTTCTTTCAATTTTTATTTTTATTTTTTATTTCTCAGTGGCAGGATCCTTGGAAGGAAAAAAAAACAAGAGCCATTGAATTTCTAATGCCAATTAAATGCCTTGTTTATGTCCCACTAAATCCCTTTTGAATAAAGTTAGTTTACAGCCAATAAAGTGGTGATTCAATGTTCACTAGATGGCCCAATGTATATCGATTAAATGAGAAGGCGGACATTAAGCCCACAGGTTGTGCCCTAACATATGCACAAGAGGGCCAAATGGGCAGCCCATGACTCAAATGGGTTGACCAAATTTTGGGCTGCAACCCATTTAGTGGGGGCACAGCCGCACAGGCAGTAAACATCAAATCACCACTTCTAATTTGACTGGTTCATGCAGTAAACATCCTGTTATCACTCTATTGGCTGTAAGATAACTTTATTCCGAAGCAATTCATGCAATCATCATTCATCTGCCATCAATATAAAATACTTTAAATAAATCAAATATACTAGTTTAATGTGGAATTTCACACCATCGTAAACAGCTGCCAACAGTGATATATGGTCCTTGTTTCAATAAGATAGTTTCATTCATCAGAGAGTAAGTTTTCAGCTATATTCTATTGATCTGGTTCTTTAATTATCCACATTTCCATAAGAAACATAGAACTTATAATTGTGTACCTGCTGAAGAGACGAACGTTCCACCCGCATAGACATACCCAAAGCTCTTTGATCTACAGAAAAAAATCAAGAGAACCATAAGAAAGTGAAAATCATACAACTATAATTCATTGAAACAAGGGAAATCGGTTTGTATATTGATGGCTACATACGTTTCTTTCCATTGATATGGTCCAAGTAGTTTGCAGAATCCTTTACAACACATTCACAAACTGAGCAGTAATATCCAGCCTGCAAAAGAACCGATTATGTCAAAGCATGCCAAAGAAAACAAACTGCAAGATAGAATAGAGACATTGATAACTGAAATCTACACTGCTTTGTTTTCACTTTTCAGAACATTCATAAATATACTATTGCTATATTCACATAAAGGAACAACGCCATCTTGATCATAAGTGCATGACCTCAGACATGACTTGGTTAGGTACCACCTTCACCTGGCATAGTGCTACCAAAGCTGGTCAGCCCATGAAAATTCACTATCCTGCCCTTAAATTGCACCATATAATGTTTTTACCATGATTTCATTTTCTCCCCCCTTTTTGGTACATGAGCTGAAAGGGTGTAAGAAGTCTCACTAAAAAGGAAATCATAAAATTATAATTAAACTTCAAAACCTTCTAGCATGTATAGCATTGAAATGAAATACTTTCTTTATGGATCTTTTATCTTTATCGCAATGCACTTGGGCCCAATATAGTCCCTTGGAAGAAGTTGCGCTTAGTCACACTTTTGACTGCTGACCACTTCTAAAATTTCCTGATCTCTGCAAAACGATAGCAAATTATTTAACTTCAGGTCTGGTGGCATTGCGTGCACAGAAACAAATCTACACAAATCTGGTTTAGGACTTTAGCACATGACCTGCCAGGTAGAAATTTATATTGTGCACCCAAGTAGATATTTCCAATATTTTAAAAGGATGCATTTATTTTTAGCTTATTAATTGACCATTTAGTCATTTTGCTTGTGGATACAATTCAGTCTATCAGTTGAATTAATTTATAAGAACCCCCAAAAAGGGAATTTGAGTAGAGTGGTTGATTAATGAACACAAGGCAAGAACACAACAAAATTGGTGATATCTCATCTTAACCATGAACATATCCAAACTCAAGCATCCTGATTGATTGGCAATAAGCACCCTGAACCAATAGCCAAGCTGACTGTAACAAAATCTTTGTCCAGCAGTCTCACCATCTATATTTGTAATTAGTCAATTTTCATTATAACTTTTCCATAATATTAATTATTGTCAATGATCTAAAATCAATTGGAATAACTCACATATTCTTCTATTATATGCAGCAAAGTTGTATAGAAACGACCAGCACAGCATTTGAACTTCTAAAACTGCACATAATTGATCACTTCATCATCAATAGTACTATTATTGTAGTTGTTGTTTCGCGGGTAAATCTGAGGTAACTTGCCAACAAAATTCAACCACAAAAAATGAGGGGAAAATGCACAGCATACTTCATCCTACGCCAAGTTTAAATTCTCTAGGCAGATCCTATCAAGACTCGAAGAAAGGAAACACGATGCCTTAAATAATATTCACAGCCCTCTTTGTGAACATGAATATTCTGCTTCCTACACCCAAATTCTTCAATCCAGTAAACCGGCAATACAATTAGGTGGTTTTAGATCTCATTTTTCTCTCATAGTGATCTTGCGTCTTTCCATGTCTTCAAAGGCTCATCAATATCCTCTTTTGAACATATCAAGTTTAGCACAAGCATAAATTATTCTTTAACCAACCATAATCATTAATATTGCTAAACACGATCTATCCTTGTTCTTAATGGCTAAAATATTAACAGCACTATTCAATGTACTAATATTTCTACTAGAATCATCTTGTTAGAATATACATGTTGTACTATTATACCCCTTACCTACCACCTAGAGTTTTAAAACCCTAGCTCTGATACCATGTTAAAAGTAATGAAACTGATGTATATATTGAATTGTCTTATGAACAGTACATAAGGAGCCTATTTATAGGCATGAAACCCTAGGTGTTAGGTAAGGGTTATAATAGTACAAGAAGTACAGTAGTGTAGTGTACAAAAAAGCCTAGGTGGTAGGCAAGAGGTATAATAGTACAACATGTATAATGTAACACGTCTAATACTGCCACCATTGGAGTACAACAGGATGCCAATCAGCCATTTCTGACTTTCTAATATATTTTTTTAGGTATTTTTTGTTGCCTAAAAAAATATAATGATTCCCCTTTAGCATTATACTCATCAACACCCAATTCTTTCCTCTCTTTTTCCCCTTTGATCGGATGCCAAAAGAGGGAAAAAGGAGGAAAAATATCCTGAATACATGATCCCATCCCATCCCCCCATCTCCTTTATTTTTTTAATTTCTTACTAATTCAAGCAAAGGACAATCTGTTCCTGCATGCAAGTGGTTAAAAATCAAATATAGTAGCTCCATCATTACTCTACGAAAACTGCATGTCAATCAAGCCAAAATTCCACAATATGATTCAATAGTATTTGACCTGAGTTGACCCTGGGATGAACCACATAACCAGAATAGTAGGCATTGCTAGGTAGATAAAAGCAATATTTTATGATCAATCATGATACCGTATAAAAAAGGGAGAGAGAGATCATCCAAAACCTTAAATACCTATATTTAAAAAACTTCTTATTTTGCTAGGGGACTACAATGGTTCCATCTCCCATGACTGATTAATTCCAAAACAAAAATGCGATAGGGCAAGGTAAGAAAAAGAAGACTTTCACAAGGCTCTCAAGAAGCCAGAGTAGAATGTGGCAGAACAACTGAAAAAGATCCCCGCGTAGATCTCAATTGTTGATCTATTGATATGATCCATTGCTGCACTAGTCTACCTGCACGTGAAGCATATGACCCAATCCAATACTTGCTCAAGCTCAGCTTGCTTAGCAAACAATCATAAAGTTGATGCTCAAGCTCAACTCATTTAGGTAATGAATGATCATGAACAAGCTTGTTAACAAGCCTAGCCCAAGCTGGTCATGAATAGCTCGGCTCATTTGCAGACCTACACTTCAAGAGTCAAAAAGTCTCCAAATGTAAAGGTTAAACTGAACCGAGACCATTAGCATATAGAAGAGAGCATCATCCTCATCTGGTTGAGCTATTGACTATGCAATCAATATTTTATAAACCAACAACTCAATTGGCCTAAAAAATGACTAAAGTACGAGTTAGATGTTTCACTCATTCTCAATTGGCCTAAAAAATGACTAAAGTACGAGTTAGATGTTTCACTCATTAAAACCTGCAACCCAAGCACATAAGAACACTGAAATATTCACACCATTCTCCAGAACTTGCCCAAATCTCTTAGGAGTCACGCATCTAAAGAAATTTTATCATAGTGAACAAGGTTGATTTTAAAGAGACTTCAGAGTTTCAGTTATTTAAAAAAAGAAAAAGTAAAAAAAATCCAGATTGACAATAAAAGAAAGACTTTAAAATGCATAATTTTACATAATCTGAAGTCTGAACCCTAGGAATGTTGATAAAATCTAAAGAATGGAGACAAACATCAAATATAGTATAATCTTTGGTCTATAGTACTTCCAATCACAGTCACAGATGAACATAATGTTATCTAACAAGTACCAAATTATTAGAAGATACATATTAAAATGTGTCTAGAGAATACCTGCTGACTTAGGGGTGCTATTGGCGTAACAACCTGCCAAGAAAAAATATAATATAATATAAGATGAAGGTAAATACATTGAAGTCACAGACTATGTGAAAAAAAACAAACAGCAAAAGCCTGAAGCCCAATATATTTAATATAAGAAGTCTATAAGATATTTCAATATCTTAAAATTGACATAAAAAAACAACGATGCTTACTATGGCATCACAACTACAAAAATATAAATACTACATGCAGAATAGCTTCTACCACTCCATGATACCAACAAAAGGTTTATGAAAAAGAAACCAAGAGTTTACAATCAAAGAGCCAATGAAGAAGCTACTGATCTTAGCAGACCAGCCAAGCCCGGTAGGGTGAAGTATCACACCTTTGTGTGACTATATGAATAGAGTCATTTATTTATCCTCGCAACAATTTAAGATTGTCCTTATATGAAATATGATTGATCAAGCAATTCTTTTGTAGGATTCCATGCTTTCAAAAGGCATATCAACATTTATCATTCTCTTGCAAGGAGGGTCAAGGGTTAAAAGTCCCAGCATCAGTGAGCTTTGATCCAACCTTGTAGTGGCGATGCGAAACAACATCCTGAATCAAAATGATGCACAAAAGAAACAAGAAGAAGTACCCTTAAAAAAAAAAAAAGTAAAAACCTAGACTAAGGGGAAATACAATCTTAAACAATCATTTAAAACCAAACATGTTTTAAAGTTTACATGGTCATTAAACAGCGTACCCTAAAGGAGACTGGAGGGGGCATAGATATTAAAAACTTTTAATCTTATCTTGCTGGGGAGCATCTATAAAATTGTAGCTAAGTCTTGGCTTTTGAGGCTGCATTGAAAAGCAGGTGAAGTAAATTTGATATCGCAAGATGTCTTCATTGGAAGTAGGCAAATTCTCGGGAAATTGAATCTCATTTGCTAGTGCTACAAGATCTTGTACACTAGATCCCATGGTTATGGAACCAAATCCATTAGTATGTGACCTTTTTCTTTTCCAAGTGAAAGCCCCTACTATGTGAAAGAGTGAAAAAGTGCTTTCATTGATTCTAGATTAAGGAGCAATGTGCCTGGGGTGGATTGTGCATATGATCATTTGAATTGGGGGTTCCTCCTTTATATGATGGAGCATATGGGTTTCAGAGTTAGGTGGAAGTAGATAGCTTCTGTATATCCACTATCAGGTTTTCCATCCTCGTTAATGGGTACCCACGAGCTTTTTTGCTAGTCCCAGAGGCAGTTTAAGGATCAACTCAAGGAAGAGTGCTTTGATCCTAGTTGGGGGAGGTGGGAGACATGACTAATCTTGTTGCTAATTAGGGCTGTATTATTTGGTCCCCATCAATAGCATTTTCCGTGCTTTCTTTAGGCGTGCACTACAAAGGCAAGTCAATGAGAACTTATACAGTTGCAGGAAGATCCAAGAAGAGGCTAACAACTTGTAAGAGCAATATCTATCGGAAGGGGGAGGCTAAAAATCATAAAAAGCAATATATCTAGTTTGCCGTTTTATGTCTCTAGTTTGCCCCCTATTTTATGACTCTCTTTCCCATCCCAGCTTCAGTGACAACTGGAAAATTTGAAAAGAGACTTCTTGTTTGGAGGGGTAAAAGGATGAGTTCAGGTATCATCCAAGCATATTGAGAATCGTGATTTTTTTGTCAAATTAGATGGTTCCCCTTAAAAAACGCTTTCCAGATCTTTTCAAAATTCTTGTACGTAAAGATGCCTATGTGTCAGATTATGCGGTGAGGACATAGAGTGAGTATATACGTATGGGATACTCATTTCATTAGCGCAGTGCAAGATTAGGAGCTAGAGTTTGTGGATGGACGCTTTAACATTTTGTAGATGGTCCCATCACTGGCTAGGGAAATATGATCTGCTCCTGGACGAGGTTGACTATGTGACAGAGTGTGCTCTAACAGCCATATGGTCCCTCTGGGTTCGTTTTGATGCATGATGTGGCTTACCAGCTTCTAGACTGGAGCAATTATTTCTTGGTTTATTGTTCTAATCTCATGACAGTCAGGCTGGGATGCTCAAGCATAAATGCTTTTGTGGACTTCTAGATTAAGATGATATGTATCTCAGAGGTGCAGGATAGTAGGAGTTTTGTTTTGGTTTTGTATAGAAGCTGATGTGCACTCCTGGATACATCAATAGAAGAATTATTAATTGTTTACTTTTGCTTTGATTTTAATGAAATTGAATTTAGAAAGGGAAAAAAAGAAAGTTAATTGAACTTTTCCAATTTTTAATTCTTGAATTATAAAATTAATGCAATCCTTTTACCCCAATAATGCGACATTGGGGGTTTTCCAGTCCACTTTGCCCATTTTTTTTTTTTTGGGGTATACAATATAGGAAATGCTATGATAAGCGTACCTTCAAAGTAAGCTCACAGTCATCTCTCCTTGATGACATCATCATTCAATGGATAAGGACACAAGCTCACCGTGAGGGCAGCCTCGCCTTGGACTTGCTTTATGATATATGCATCTATCCTCAACAAACCTTATTAAATATTAAAAGAAACTAATCTGATACAAAACCAGAGAACCAAACACAATGGGTAGAGAAGGAACTACGAATTTACACAATTTAAAAGAAAAAATTGTGGAATAAATTGCTGCAACTCAACAAACACATATCAGCCAGGTCTCAAGAGATTTTGGCACCTTTTTGTCTCCTTTCAGAACTCTAGATCTGAACCCAACAAAACGGCCACATCAATCTTAGCTGAAGCTCAATTCTAAGGAAGATGCCAACCCATTCATACAAGATAAAGGTTTGACAATGATGACGACTACCACTTAAATATAAGGAAATCATCCAAAACCCACTTCAGATATGTTATAAACTTGCCTGCATTAGAACTTTGAAGTGTGGTTCTTTGTTCAATGTTCACTCCATCTTTTGGGTCCCTTCCTAAAGAGGTGAAGGTCTTCCAAAACTATCTCATCTAAAGTTGTGGAGTATAACCTGAGGAGAGGCACTGACATTCATATTGATTTCCCTTCTCTAAGTAGAAGCAGCCATCAATCACAAAAACGCATCAAAATCAGACCTTGTTTCCCATAGAATATATTAGGTACATCAATCAACATGGAGAAGAACGAAAGAAACTCATTCACCATAAAAATAGAGTCGGAGCTCAAAGTGGATGATTCTCCTATGCATAAGCATTTCTCATAAAACATTTCCAAAAGTTAAAAGGTTTCTAGAATGCATGCTCAAAACGAATCCCAGCACCGAGCTTCTCAAGCTATCTATTTCGCTGCAGAAGATACATTCGAGATTTGAACTGTTCTATGGATTTCAATTATGTAAGGAAGAAAGCAATCCATTAATATAAATCAAATCATTCTCCTATATAAGGCCTGTGCAATTCAATATCCCAAATTACACATTCACCAATAACTTAATAGAACGATGGCAAATGAATAAAAATAAAGTGGCTAACCTGTGTCTTTCCTAAGCGAGATTCAAGGTCCACTTCATAATCCCGGGGCTTCAAAGGTTTCCTTTGTACTGGAGGACCTTTTGCTGCACATTCTAAAAATGTTAACACTTCAAATACAAAACCATCACTTACAATTCGACCAACGACACATCCATCGAATAGATACACTTCATATATATAACAACAAAAACAAAAAAATAGGTGGGAAAAGAAAAAAACCAAAAATTTCAAGCTAGAAAAATAATAAAAGGAATCAACTTACATTTGGACTTAAACCGCCCTTCGGTCTCCTACATTAGAATGCAGTTACAATTTAATTAAGTACAAGAAATAAATAAAATAGGAAAAAAGGCAAATTATTTTGACATAAATGATAAATTGGAGCTAAAAAAACCTTCTGTTCACGCTCGCGAGCTCGTTCCAAATACTCTTCTCGATCGAATTTCCGTCTAAACGTGTTGTCGACTCCAACACTCTGTGTAACAATTACATGATATATATACAGTCGTATCAATCACATTGAGTAACTTTAATGTGAAAGTAAGATACATGCAAAGACATTGGAGCTTACATTGTTGCTCGGCTGAGCCATTGCTTCAGAATCACGACCTAATTACACAGTGAGTTGAGCAAAATTGAAGAGATTAGCACAGTAATTGAATTTAATTAACTGAGAGAATAATTACATAAACTCTACTGGGATCATTCTCGCTGCGGGTGCGGGAGGTCACGTGATCGATAATAAAAAAACATTTCTCCCTTCAGTAGTGCATATATTCATTTTGATCTCCACTTAATAATGAGTGTAAATTATTAAGCACTCTAATTCTGAAAAGAAAAAAAAATTTGCTTTCTATCAATGGTAGAATGGACTCACTGCATTAATTGTGCCATTGTCCATTTTTTCTTTCAATTTTAAGACTATTGTAGTTCTTTTCTAAATAATGAAGATTTTCTTAAGAAAATGTATTGTGAAATTTAAAAAATATATAAAATATATGCTTCCATAACATAGTAATTGTCGATAAAGTGAGAGTATTGAGTTGATAGGATAAAAAATATATATTTATTCATTTGGTATAAATAATAATATTTTAACCTTATATGATCGTAATAATTTTTTTTTGTCATAACATTTAGGTAAATTATTCTGAACTCCCATGAGGTTTTGTCTAATTATCTTCAAATTAAAGTTTTTAAAATATAGTGGTCAATCTCCCTTAAAGTTTTGTT